>JAJEKV010000012.1:9620447-10220447 GCA_021234155.1 Isoetes taiwanensis | reverse complement strand
CATCCGAACCAAGAACCGCCAGGTAAGTCACACCTCTATATGTGTTCAAATAAGAAGTCAACACACCTAGGTTGGGCATAATCTTGGACACGGTCTTCTTTTTGCAAGATTGTAGTTACATGAGCACAAGGTCATCCAATGTGCCTCCACATGAGGCATGTGCATTTACCGATGTGAAAAAACAAGAGTCTCACATACCTCTTTCTCAATTGTACTTACAAGTTTTCTTAAAGCCATTTACCTACATGCTTCCAAGCAATATCTCCTTCAATTCTTCTAGTATAGAACCAACCTGTTAGCTTGTCATGTATCAACTCCATCATAGCAAAAATAGGCACGTTCCTTGCCTCCATCACCCAAGAATTTGACTCCACAATGTTAGAGGTCACCCAAAACGCTGGCCCTGGAAAAATGCAGTTGCCCAATGTGTTTTATCCACTCCTTCAACCCAAGTAGTAGCATTTGGATTAATATTATGAATCTCAGCAATGACATCAGCTCAGATTCCGAATGTGCTCTAGTAACAGTCCACAACAATTGTACTAGTAGAATGCTTTTGAATGCTTTTAGAAATTTTTCTGCCAAATGCCGCATGCAATAAGCATGAGTTGTTCCAATACCAAACACAAGTGAAACACCATCCACTAGTCCTTTCTGCCTGTCTGAAACAAATGCCAACTGCCCTGCTCTGTGTGCACTTTTGGTAATTTTGTCAAAGATAGGAGGTAGTTAGGTAAATATAATATAATGGTATTTTATTGACCAAAGTAATGAAATACGAGGGTTATTTTGATAAAATAAGCAAACTATTCACTGGTCTCACACCTGATATGGTTCGGACATCTACAACAATAACTGATCGCTTTCCTTATTTCATATGACCACTGAACAGTTTGATAATTTACCAGAATTAACCTTGTATTTCAATTATGTCTTTAAATAATCTTAGTCAACAAAATACCATTGTATTATAGCGTATTTACCTAAATACCCCCCATCTTTCACCAGAGCAGAGCAGTTGACATTTGTTTCTGGCCAGTAGAAAGGTCTATTGGATGGTGTTTCACTTGTGTTTGGCATTGGAACTCATGCTTACATATTCTAAACATGGTGCACCTTGGACTATCACAGTCGTCTGATTTGTCGATTACGGCTCAGATCGTATGTTGGGGCCTTTGACAGCTCTCGTTTCGCTTATGGTCATTTATGATTGAGGACGCCTGTGATATTGAAATATGAAATATGATTTCGCCTAAGGTTTTGATGGAATATGGAATCTCTAAACGACGTCTCCTAAGGTTTTAGAATATGAAGCATGATGGCTCGAACCTCTACCAAAATAACTCAATGTTCTAATAAGACTACTTTGACCAATATAACCACTGAGCTAAAGTGATTATTTTTTATTTTAGAGATATATATATATTTTTTCTTTTTATAACAACCCATTCAATTGTTTTAGGGATATGGTCTATGGTTTTAGGAATTGTAATTTTTACATCCATATGAAATCCCCTTAGAACCCCCTCTTATTATCATTGTGATGCATATTCTATACATGGTGCACATGGACTACCAAAGCCGTCGGATCCGTCGATCCTACGGCCCAGATCATATGTTGGAGCCTCTGAGAACCTCTCGTTTTGCTTATGGTCATTTATGATTGAGGGCACCGATGATTTTGAAATATGAAATGCGAGTTTGCCTAAGGTTTTGATGGAATATGAAACCTCTATACAGTTTGCTTAAGGTTTTAGAATATGAAGCACGAGGGCTCGAACCTCTACCAAAATAACTCAATGTCCTAATGAAACTACTTTGACTAATATAACCAGTAAGCTAACATGATTATTTTTTATCTTAAATCTATGGCTTCCCTTTTTTTTTTTTTTTTTTTTTTTTTATTGTTTTAAGAATTGTAATTTTTACATTTATATCAAATCCCCATAGAACCCCTGTTATAGTGCTACATATTATAAACATGGTGTACCCCGGACTACCACAGTCGCCGGATCCGTCGACCTTACGGCCCAGACCATATGTTGGGGCCTTTGGCATCTCTCATTTCGCTTATGGTCAGTTATGATTGAGGGCGCCTATAATTTTGAAATATGAAATACGAATTCGCCTAAGGTTTTAATGGAATATGGAATCTCTATATGGCTTCGCGTATAATTTCAGAATATGAAGAGCGAGGGCTCGAACCTCTACCAAAGTAACTCAATGCCCTAAAAGACCAATTTGACTAATATAAGCAGTGAGCTAAGGTGATTTTTTTTTTTTAAATATTAAATCTTTGCTCTCTCTCTCTCTCTCTCTCTCTCTCTCTCTCTCTCTCTCTCTCTCTCTCTCTCTCTCTCTCTCTCTCTCTCTCTCTCTCTCTCTCTCTCTTACACACACACACACACACACACACACACACAACCCATTCAACACACACACACACACACACACACACACACACACACACACACACACCACACACACACACACACACACACACACACACACACACACACACACACACACACACACACACACACACACACACACACACACACACACACAAACAAACAACCCATTCAATTGTTTTAGAGATACGGTCTATACGGTCTATAGTTTAGGAGTTGTATTTTTTTCCATCTATATCAAATACCCCTAGAACCCCCTGTTATTGTGCTACATATTCTGAACCAGGGAAAAAAATAAGGAACTTCTAAATCCAAAGTGGTGAAATAGACTTCGCTAAAGTATGTTAAAAGTTGAGACGAAAGCTTCTAATGTTTAGCTAATCTTTTCAAATTTTGCCACCTCTACTTTCTTACGTTTGGCTAAACTTATAATTAAAAATTAAAAAATCTTCTATCATTTGGCTATTTTGCACTAATTTAAGACCTAAATATTAACTGATCATAATAGATGTAAAGGTTATAAAATAATCTGGCTAAAGTACGTCAAAACTTGAAGTAAAAGCTTATAAGTTTTGGCTAAACTCTCCAATTTTTGGCACTTATACTTTCTTACAATTAGCTAAAGTTGGATGAAATGGAGGTGGGGCGTGAAATAGACTTGGCTAATATTTTCTTTTTTTTTTTGCTAAAAAAGGGCCATAGTTTAGCCGTTTTTTTTCCCAACAAGTCTAAAATTTTGCCATTTAGCTAAGATTAGCCACTAATTTTTTCCCTGTTCTGAACATGGTGCCCCTGGACTACCACAATTGTCGGATCCATCAATCCTATTTCATGAAGCACTAGTAATAACAATCACATGACTATGGGTCAATTATGTTTACGCTATGTTACACATCTATCGCTCGGTTTAATCCAATTAAATGTTTAAGTTGCTTCATGCAAGTGTTCCTTTATGAACAATTCTGTTGCTGATAAGTTGCATTCATGGCAATCACTTGCACTCCAAATATCCCATGGCTTCAATTCCACAGTCACTTCTCCATTCAAGTAAAAAACACAAAGGTATGACCTTCACAAAAGAGATGCAATATCAAGAAGCATCAATGTCTATCATCAATATCCACATCTATCCAAGACACGCAGGCATTCCTATCGAAGATCACTCTACTCCCTATCAATAACAACACGATATTCCTCATATTCTTTCACCGAGCAATTTTCACAATTTTCTTTTTTCGTATGTGCGTTTCCTCTTTTCCTCTTTCCTCTTTCTCAAGCCTATCTATTTCAACACAAGGGCTTGTATGTGATAGCAAGCTTGCACCTCGTGCAACGAAAAAAATAACTCAACAAATACACACTTTTGATGTGAAACCTATGTCATGAAGGGTGAAAGCACAAAAAATTAAAATAACAATAAAATTTATGAATCTATTACGTATGTATATATAGATGTATGGATATTTAAAATTTCTCTTTATCTTTTATACACTAACTATTGAATCTCACATCTCATACTACTCTTCATGAAAAAAACTGGCAAAACTATCAGATTCAACTTGGTCTTAATCTTCAACGACCAGGCTAAGCAAATACGTAGATGATCTAGAATAAGATTTATTAACCAAATCTGACATCAAACTAAACTAAGGAAAGCAACATAGATTCCCCATATATTCCATGTAGTCAAAATCTCTATTAAAAAAATAGTTAATGTGAAATTGTCTTAAATAAACATTAACAATAAAGTGGTCGTAATATGAAGGACTATATGCAGCTGACCATGCAAAATATACCTAGTATGAAATCTTCCCTAGATTCCCTTGGATTTCCCTTAGATTCCCTAAGATTCTACAAAGATTCTTGTAAGTTCCCTAAGGTTCTACAAAGGTTTTCCTAGATTCTTCAATATTCTTCGAAGATTCACATGAATTTCCCTAAGATTCCCTACATCCCGGTAAGATTCCTCTATATCCCCTTAGATTCCCTAGGTTTCCATAAGGGTTCTTATATCATGAACGACTGTAAGAACTGGCCCTATTTGAGGCCGTAGTTGAGGATGTGAGGCGGCCAAAGAGCATATGCGAGCCAGTAGTGGCAGCTTCAGATCACACACAGGCTTCAGATGGCGCACGTAGTCCGGCAACTACAGATAGCACATAGGCTTCAGATGGCGCATGTAGTTCGGGTTCGGATCTGGTCGGGCAAGATCGGGCCTCGTTGGGGTCCAGAAGACAGCGTCTGGTTTAGATACCGATGTAGCTGCACACTTCTTTATAGACACCATGCATATTCGGAGCCTAGGACCTTTTACCATCCACCGGCCTGACATGCCACGCCGTCTTCTAGTACATTTTTCAACGTCCCGGGATAGGTTGCATGCGTTACAGCATGGGAGCCACCTGAAGGGCACTCTCTTTTCCGTGCAAGAGGACCTCTCCGCAGGTCAGTTAACTCGACGGCATGACGAGCTCTGCAAGGTTCGAGAGGCGAGGCTCCAGTGAAAATGGGCAGTTTATCGGGGAGGCTCAACACTCACTCTCGACCAGTGGCCTTCAAATCTTTGGTTGGGGTACTTTTAGTTGCCTACCCACGTCTTGATTATGTTGTATTTGGTTTTGATTTAGTTGCTATGTTCTGTATGGGGCTTAGTCCCCGTGGGGTTTGAGTTCTAGTTTGGGCTTACATCCTTTGTACTGTTCCGTCCCATAAGTTCAGAGAGCTTTCAGTGGATGTTAAAATTCTTATCTTTATATTTATGTTTATTAAGTGTGGGAACTACAACTTCCTTGTACCTTCCTATATATTTCAATGGTTGAGATTCTTGCCCTCTTTTCCTAATCAAAGGTTGAGATTGTTTGCCTAATTTTGATGTCCATGCATGACACATGCATGCTCCCATACCTATGTGGCAACATCATAGCCATTGGCCAAGTAATTTAACGGCTAGAATGAATATTACATATAAAGGGGCATTATATCACGGGAGGCATGATATAATAATAATAATTATAAAAAAATAAAAATAAAAATAAAAATAAAAAAATAAATAATAATAGATTACCTTAGGACGTGTTGATACAGCTGTGTGAATTCAGAATGATTGGTGAAAGCTTACTCCTAGGCAAACTCTTGTTCAAGTTTTGGTTAAACTATTGGTGAAACGTCGTCAACATGTGGAGAAACCCCTGCCAAATCTATGGTTGAACGTTTGGTCAAACTCCAGATCAACGGTCACTCGATTATAATGGCTAGATGTGTGATATTCAGCCTATTAGGGTTGGATAAGAGTTTATGTATTATGTGAAACTAGGATTTTATCTCTATTCAAAATGTTGATTGTGCTATTGTCCTAGGTTGATTTGGAGAACATGCATGCGTGCCAATAACATCGTCAAACAATGTGTTGTTTAATTGGGAGATTGACATGCTGGAGATAATTGAGTCTCTAACTTAGAATTATGGAATGAATTTGCTATTTTTGGAGTTAAATTTTTATTAACAAGTTCGAACAGTTACATTGGCAAACTCTATTCAACGGGAAGTTATTCGCTTCTAAGGGTGCGTTCCCATGGGCCTTCAACCTCAAGGTCTTTTTGAGGTCCAGATCTTGGTGTGCAGTTCCCATGGGCGCCTCAACCTGAAGAATTCAGGTTTCTGACCTGAATCTAAAGTACTCCTCACGCATTTCTGAACGCCTAGGTTTTGGACCTGGCAATTAATTTTCAGGTTGGCAATCTCATGTAGAGCACCCCTAATCATAGCGCGGTACATGGTCACATACGAAGGCTATTCACAGCGGGAAAATAGTTCCTCTACCTAAATTTCAAATACCCATTCTATGTGATTTCATTGTCTGTTGTAACAGGTTGCATATGACAGGTTTGTGGCAATTTGAGTGTTCTGGCTGTTATGTGCATGCGTCGCAAGTTCTTGCAACCCCAATGTGATGAACGGATCTGAACATTTTTGTATCTCTGAAGTTCGTGATTGTCATTTGTGGCAGACTTTGCAGCAAGGGCCACTTTATTGCAATCCAGAGTTGTATCAGTCTTGTTGTTCTATAGAGTTGTTCTTGTAATTGAAGCGTATGTTATTGGCACACTTGCTCTGCTGGAGCTTTATGGGACATGCTCTTGTTGACATGTATGGCAGCTTGTACTACACTCCAGAGTTGTCTCGGACTCTTTGTTCCACATTATTGTTCTTGTTATTCAATTATTCTTATAATTCAATGTTTGTTATAGAAGATGGGCTTCTGTTACGTAAATGGTCTAGGCAGATCTTGTATTATTGATTACATGATTATTGACTTGGGACCATGGCCTTGAAACCTTTGGCTGACATGGAAATTGGGATTTAACCCCATCTTCTTTTTGGCTCTACGGCCATGGTTAGAGGATATGGCATATCCTGTGGTATATTCTGTGGATCATCAGATGAAAGGAGTCATTTCAATCTATGCTAATCTGATTATTTCCAACTTTATACCACCTATTATTTTCCAACCAATGTTGACTTTGAAAATGTGTAACAACTCCTCCTTCTTCTCCTATAAATTGCGTTCATAGAGAATTCCAACAAAGTTTGTATACTTGAAAATACTTTTTATTTCTTTTCTTCCCCTTCACCTCAAACACCTAACCCTCTGCCCCAAGCCTGCCTTGCTGCATCAGAAGGCTATGCATAGAGAGCCCACCTTGATTCTATAATATAAATAGGCTGGTCAACGTCCACATACTACTGTAGCAAGTGTTAAATTGTTGTTCTCCAAGTCTTCAAAGGACTCGCTTGCCATTACAAAGAGTTCCAGCTCAACATGATTTATTGGATTGCACTATTAGTGTGAACATTCTCAATGTTGATAGATATTCATGCAAATCAGCATTAGGATTCTAACTTGACTTCTCAAGTGGTAGTGGCCTGTAAACATTTAGGAATTAAAGAACCAATTAAAGTGGCCAATATACATATTTGAGGTTCTAAAAGAAATGAGAATTGACATGGATATGAATATGTTATGCAGCTGACAAAATATATTATCATAATGACATGTAGTGGATATAGACTTATCCAGCTTGCTCTACTATGTAAGAACATAGAAAACAGCTAATTTGAGAGGTAAACACTTCTTCCTTCCGTGTCTGATTCTATCCAGAATAATGCACTCAGAAACAGATAACTTTTTGAAATTCATATCCACAAAAGGATTTTAGAAACAGAATCTGAGGAATGGTCTGGGCTGTACAGAATATTGCCAAAGTCTTTAGGGTTGAATGCAAAGATGTCTATATCCATGTCTAAAGGAAGGCAGGGGTCGTTGGTTAAACCAGTCTGATAATTGTGTCCAAACCATTACGTGCCTGAAGTAACCTAACATATAGATGCATTTGTGATAAATCTGCTGAAATTTGCACAGTTTGTTGCTTATTATTAACAGCATTAAAATTCATGCTTTAGAATAATAACTCCCCAAGTCACAGATCTCCAAGTCTCCATTTTGTGATAACATGCACACCAAACACTAATGACGAAACTCCAAAAGCCACAATTAATGTAGGAAAAGCCCACCAATGGATTAGCAAAGCATTGGAATAATAAGTAATCCAGATCCAGTGCCACAAAAATGCAGCAATGGATCCAATACCAGCTCCTACACCAACCTGGGCCGGAGTATGCAAGCCATCTCTTATTCTTAACCAGGCCATATAAACTGCAACACAACATACTGCTATGGCCAATATAAAACACCAAAATCCTAAGCTTTCCCAGGACAGAAACCCTAAAGCTGCATATGTTCCCAGAAACCCCAAAGATTGAGCATGCGAAGAAGGCATACCTGGATCAATCTTAATCCCAGAAGCTGTAAGCGGCCGCTCCTGATTAATACATCGTTTAAGAAGCTTGGAAAACCCGGCATTGGCTATGGCGCCCGTAATGGCCCAGAGAGTATGATTGTCGCGGCGATAAAGGAGAACTCCCACAACACTGAATGAGACTAGCCATTTCGTGGTCTTGTTAATCTGTTGTTGGATGTTGGGCCTTTGTTGGATTCCGGCAGCTATGGTTGTGGAAGCTCCCATTTCTATTTCCACCACTTGAACAGTATTGTCCATATCGCCATTAAACCTAATATATGCTAGATATATTGTAGGGAAAACTACCAAAAGGACCCTACAAATTTTTGTAATTATTAAAATGCCTCTGCATGTTTCAAATTTAGTTATATTTTTTTATGAATAAAAACAGATTTTATTTACTTAGAGAGAATGATACAAAGCCACCTGGCATGGATGCACCCATCTGCGAATATGAGATGGGGATAGCTACATACATTCAGCTTGTACTATTCTCTTTTTCGACCTAGAGCAGATTTAAATAGGTGCCCCATATTACTTCCTTTACCTCCTCTTCACTTTCAAACAGTAGCCTGGCGTAGCTGGTTTGATGATATGAATTTCTCTTGATTCTCATCGAAGATTAGAGAATTTCTCCTTTGTCTAGGCCCTAGCTATGTGAAAGGACATCTTCTCCATGGACACCATTCCGGAGGGAGAATTTCCAACAACAATTCCTTGGTTCCTAAGGGCTAATCAAAGCTATCCAGACTCCAGGCCCATACTTCTTGCAGCATCTCACATTCCACCAGGCAATGCCTCTTCCTCTTCACACATGGGGGAGAGTGGGCTCACATTATTGTCCCATTTGGAGACTGGATGATTGACCTTTGGGACCCTGTGGATCACTTGCCAAAGAAAGGCGTTGATTCATGGAGGGAGGTATTTCAGCCAAGCATTTCTCATATGTTTTTAAGGCTGTCCTCTATGATCACTAGCTCCCACTTGGTAGATACTGGCAATAGCTCCTTTGTCTTCAAGCTACTGTACACAAACTTGTTTGGCTTTACAGAAGGATGCACGCCCCCTGGGCTTTGATCTCCTCTACATTTTGTATTTGGGAGTACTGTAGACACACATTCCCAAATTGTTTTGCCTGCCTCCTTTAAACCAAAACAGACCTGAAATGCTGCCCACCTGAATTCCACTATCTTGGGTGTTTTCCTCCTGGGGGACATTCAAAAGGACGCAGGAGGCATTGTGCAATCGCGAGGACTCGAAATTCTACCTCTTCATAATGTCGGATACGAAGCTGTGGGCAAAGGAATGAGAGGAAAGAAAAAATCGACCGGAAAGGGGCAACATTGAACTTACAAAGTGGCAAAACAGCGTAAGCTCGAGTGCATGCCCGACATTGAATGCAAATGCAGCAATATTGGACAAGGAGTTTCGAGCCTCCGGCATGCCTCCTGGTCTGAGACTAATATGAATAGGCTCCAGTGATTGCTGCCAACAATTGCACAACCAGTTTTTAGGGTCAATTGCCCATGAATGAATTTGAAATGGATTGTTTACCTGCTCAGGACTGGGAAGTAATAGAAGCCCATGTTTTGCATCTGCCAATTCTGCCTGATAAAGGGTTTGGGTGGGATTAAATTAGCAAACATATCATAAGCACCCGATTGACCTTCTAAACTATTTTGCAAGAATAGGCCAAAGGCCATTGGATGCACGAAAACGTGCTGGGATCTTTTGTGCTGGGGAATAGCATATATTAAGGTCCTGCGGATGGCAATGTGGTCAGCGAATGATAGCATTGGAATGCTTGGGTAGAGCTTAGAATCGCGACTTACAGGAGATAAGCACCGACATGCTCTTCATTCATTCTACAATCTACATCATCTCTAGGACCAGGGACCGTCATGAAATCTTGGGCAAAGTTGCCATAGACGCGAAATTCTGTTGTTGATGATTTCTTACCCATCCGAATGGTTGTGCTGCATAGTATCAGTGAGTATTTGAATGTGAAGTTACAGGTCCACCTCCTGGAAAGAAGACCTAATTGTTAAGAAAACACAGAATTAAAAAAGGTAGCTTCCAACCGATGCATCATGGAGATCTCAATTAAGATGCCCTCCTCTCCCGATGAAGCTCGGGGAGACCTACTGATTGAATTGCATCACGTAAACCCTGAATGTAGTTGGATGTTTCAAACACTATATGGTTAGGGGCTATGCAGTCCTCTGTTTTTTTTTTCCTTCTCTTCTTCCTTGAAGTTCTTGGCGAGCTCCTAAGTGGGAGTTTGCTCACTTTCCTAGGAGGAGGGGATGCAAGATCGCCTTTTGCCTGTGCCAATTCCTTGCTGAAATCATCGTGATCTACATCTACCTGAGCTTGCTCTCTGGATAAAGAAATCTCGGCCCACATCTCTTCAACCGTCAAACCAAACCTGCTGGCGATCTTCTTTCTCATTGCTTTCCTCTTCTGATCCTCCAAGGTTTCCTCTACCGTTCGCCTTATCTCCATCTGTTGATTGATCCAAGCAGTTCTCATTGCCGGATTAAGAAATCCGTGCTCAATCTGCTCGTCTGCCATAGCTTTGGCCCTTCGCTTGGCCCTCACCAAAATTCGCCTGAGGTTGTGCTGCCACAGGTAATCTTCATCCGCGCCCTGCTCCAGCTTGACCAATTCAAAGTTCCTCTTCCTCCTGCTTATTTATGGAGCATTTGGTTTCCTACCTCTTGCGACTGCTGGCAGCTTGTTTCATTTTAGAAGCAAATAGATTAAATACAAAATTAATACAAACTAAAAAGTACTTTAAAAATTACTTACAAGAGATAGAAGCTGCTGCCCTGTTGGAATTCTCATATTTACTTGCATGTCAAAGAATAATCTACAGGTGACTCTGCAGTTTTGGACACATGAAAGAGTGTTAGAAATAGAAGCTCTTTTAGTCTGGGATTTGAATCCAGATGATGATACCAAAGTTCAATATCCTGCAATATTCTATGTTTTGATGTCTTGTACTTCACAAGCATCCACAAAAGGTTCTTTTCATATACCTAGAAATCTACACAGGATGGGTAGACCACATAGCTCTTCAGATATATATCACAGAGATAAGTATGCAATTATAGAGATAAAGCATAGATAATATGCTTACCAATAGTAGACAACGAATCTCAATACTAGACTACCTTCAGCAGTTCCAATCTCACCCAGTTCAACAAGTTTTGGCTAGAGCACATTGGAGTCACCCAACAACGAATAACATGGTGCATTCCATCTCCAATCTCAAGTCATTTGCAAATCCAACTTCTTAGATCCTCACCTTTGATAGCGATGGTCATCAAACGACAAGAACCCTCCCTTCAAGCTCGCTCTAGAGGGTTATGATCTGGCTCTGTTTGTGAAATGTATTGTGCTGATGCACACACAGAACTGAGAAAACAATTACGAATCTGCCAATCTCTCAAGGCTAGAGTTTATCAAACTCTCAAAGATGCTTTGCTAAACCCTATTTGGAGTTCTCTCAAGCTTTGCATGTGAAGGAAATAATATATTAATAAGCACAAATACAATTATGGCAGAAATATCCCATACATGGGTTTAAACTATTAAAAATGAACACGAAAATTAATATGAGTGGTGATGGGGCTTAGTGGTAAGGCCTTGGGTTGGGGTGGCCCCCACCAGGGTTTAAAACCCAGTAGTAGCTGCCATCAGGTGGGAGACGTAAGTGGGTGCAACTCCCACCAACCTTGCCTTCCAAAAAAAAAATAAAAAAAAAATAAAATGAGTGTATGCCCATTCTAGATCTACTGATCTAATGAGTCTAATAAAAAAAGGAAGACCATGTTAAAAGCATATCAAAGTTCAAAAGCAACCTTTTGTTATTTTGCTAGATATGGACATTTTATAACAGCTCAAAAGTGAAACCGAGTTCGCGTAAGTGGGTTTCATCTAGAAGGCAAGCTTAATTGAGCTTATGGACAATACCACAGTAGAGCTAAGTTAAGATGATGTCTTTGATTTCAATGGAATAATAGCTAGGTAGGTAGGTAGGTAGGTAGGTATATAGGTAGGCTTTTATGCCCAGGATATGGGTACAGAGCAAGCGACCTAAGCCCAAATGGAACTTGGGGACAGCCTCATCACAAAACATGGCAAAGAATTAAAAAATGGAAGGAAATCAAAACCAAAAGGGGAAAACAACTAAACATAATCTAACCAGGGGTTTTGAGGCCACTTGTCGGAAATGAATGTTGTGCCTCCCCGATATACTACCCATAAGCGTGGCCTTTTGAACCTTACATAGCTCTTCACATCGTTGAGTTAACTTAATTGTGGAGGGGAAAATTCGGAAAATGACGTTGGTCGTTCTTGGCACCTGCGGCTAGGCGGCGTGAGAGAAGGAAAGCCGCTTTCCTCTTCTCTCAAATCGGCACTGCGGCAACACTTCCAGAGCTTTCTTTACTTCTACAGATGCTAGCCAGGGTTTCTTGCAAAGGTTTCTGCCAGATCTGTTGCATCTCAAGATTGTCAGATAATCTATTTCTTGAAGTTTCTTCAGGGCGGCTTTCTTATAAGCATACAGGTAACCCACTAACGTGGTCTTTCTGCTCTAATGCATCAGAGGCATTATGTTTCTTGCAAGAAAGGAAGGTCTTGGGAAGAATTTTTGGCTGCTCCAATCTTTGTTATCTCTAATTAGTGGAATAGGCTACAAGGGCTCTTTCTCAGGAGATGCGAAAGTGGCTGGCCTGGCATAAATTCTTCTTTTCCTTTTTTCTTATTAAGCAAGAACACACTGAAAAGCCACATGGGTCTATAAGGTGGAGTAGATTTCTGCATAGCTTTGAGAAAAAGGGGCTTCAGGTTCTTTTGATTTCTAACAATCTATTATCTTAATCCAGATTCTTTAAACAGTTGTATGATTCCCTTCCTCTTGCTCTTTCCTACTAGCGGAAAGATCTAGGGTTGTTTTCTTGGAAGGAAGCAGAGTTCTTTGATCAGTATTTGCAAGTTTATTAACAGACTGTGAGATCTTGAGAATACCGAGCTAGGGATCTTATTGTGGATAGGACGACGCTCCCATATCATGAACCATACTTTGGAGGAGAGTTTTGGCGGTTGGGCTGTGTGTCTAGCTTATTCAGGTTGGCTGACTGGCACATCCCAACAATGCAGCATCTCTATTTGACTTCACAGATGTAAGTAGATTTGTAGATATGATCATAGTTTGAAGCATAGGTGGCTTCTTTGAGCAGTGCAGGAGATTGCTCAAGTTACTCTTCATTTCTTTCCTCTTCATCTCTATTTTTGCAAGAGGATTCTTTGAGCATTCAAGATTTGTCTGCAGATCTGGAAAATGGGCACTTGACTCCTGTAGTACTTTGTTTAACTACGAAGATGTTCATACTGTAGTACTAGTTGGATGAAGGAAGAGGTTGAGAGAGGCTTATGAGTACACGAGCTTCAGATAAAATATTAGATCTATGTGGGATCCGTTGTACTTAATCTAAATCTGATCCATGAGAGATCTTTATGTTGTAATTCTTCCAATCTGTTGAATACAAAATTTTCTTACCTTCAAAAAAAAAAAAAAAAAAAAAAAAAAAAAAAAACTTAATTGGGGCTCGGGGGGGGGAGGATTCTCTTGCACAAAAAAGAAAGTTTGAGTACCTTTGAGGCGAATCTCATGCTGCAGCATGTGCAACCAATCATGTGACGCCGAACAATGCACCAAAAGATGGTGTGGATGATCTGGCCTCTGAGCACCCATTCTGCATGCTCAATGCTGTAAGAGTTCATGGACTCCGGATATTCAATGTATCTGTGAAAAAATTTATAGTTGCCTCTGTATCTGAACAAGAGCACGTTTCCTAACCCAAGACGTAACTTCAAGTGCCACGGAGGTGTCACTGGCTCCATTCCTCCTCTCGGATATCCTATATTGCAGAAGCGTACATATATGTTAGCACCTAGCAACAAATATATATAAACAAGAAATTTAATGCGTCCTACGGTGCATGTTCGAGTTTTAGCATAATCCTATGCTGCAAGTTCTTGTCGTGCCCTACATTCTAAAAGAATCTCTTGAGAATACTCTAAATTCATAGATTCTCTAAGATTCTACCAAGGTTCTCTTGGAGGTCTCGTGGATATTCCTCTAAATTTTATAATATTCCCTCTAGATTCCATAAGATTTCCGTAGATTCTCCAAGATTCTATGAAGATCCCCTTAGATTCCCTTAGATCCCTTTAGATTTTATGAGATTGCCCTAGGTTCCCTTACATTATATGAGATTCAAAGAGATTCTATAAAGATTCCCCTAGATACTCTAAGATTTCATCAACATTTTGTTAGATTCCCTTACATTTTATGAAGATTTCCTTAGATCCCCTAGATTTTAAGAGATTCCCTTAGGCTTGTAAATATTTTCCTAATCCAGTTTCCTAACCCATATGTGGATCATAATGCCTTTATCTTTGCTGTTTTTCTTGTAAAGTATGCATTTCATATTTCAGACCCTTGTTTCTCATATAATGATAAATGACATCACTATGTTTATCTCCTATTTGAGAAAAGGCTTCCAACACACTTCTCCACATGGCAGTTTCAGCAAATTAAATGACAAGTTAGCTTCAACAATGCATCGCTGTGACGCTCCCTACAAACTATACGGCGCCCGGCCGTACACTCCGTAGGAAATCCCCCATCCGGTCCTCCGACCGCACGGGCCCTCCATCTATCCCGCACTCCAGGTATCCCTAGTGCGGGAGGGGGACACGAAGGTGTCTTGCGTGCCCATCCCCTATGGGCTCCTATCACAGCGGAAGCATAAACATCATCAGAACTAGCTATAACAATACATCACACTACCTTGAAGGGTAGCACATCCACATATCCAGAGATACATCAGAGATAAACATATACCATAAAACACGAGGAGCTCCTACCCAAGGCTCAGAGTCTTGGGGAAAGTAGACTGACAGCTAGGTCTCAAGATAGAGCAGACCGAGTCATAACAATGGCGGGGCTGGCTATAGACAATGGCTAGGGTTGACCACTCCATCCGCCCCTCCTGTGCATACTTTGCAGATGGGCTAGATCAGGCTCTGGCATGACTCTAGCCTTCCGGATACGCAATCCCATGGTATCACCCATCGGGACTACTCCAGGTTGCATCTCCCTGGTCCGTCGAGGCAGGAAGGGTTGCATCTCCCCTTCCCAGGGTCTAGAGGTTCCTCGGGCAGCTAGAGAATCGTGGCGACACACGATTCGTCCCCGACTTACCCCCCAAAACAAGAGCCAGGCCAACACCTGCAACTCTTGAGAGGCAGGGCAACACCATTGCCCCAGGAAAAGATTCTCCTGGATTCCTTTACATTCTAGAACTTTTTAGAACATTCTAAGACTTTTTGGAACATTTTGAGACTTTCAAAATATCCTAGAACTTTCTGGAAGTATTTCCCTAGATTCTCTTACATTCCCATAGATTCCCCTACATTCTAGAACATTCTAGAACTTATTAGAATAATTTGGAACTTTCTGAAAGAATTTTCTTAGATTCCCCTCAGATTCTCTTATGTTCTAAAATTTTCTAGAATCTAGAAGATTCTAGAACTTTCTAGAGCTTCCAGAACATTCTAGAACTCTTTTGAACTAGGTAGAATGTTATACTGTATTTTATCTTAATTAGAATATTACCCTTAAGTATATTGAAACATAAATTATTCATGGAATTAATGCTTGGTCTACTGGTTAGAACGGGGAGTTGGGGGTCTTATGACCAGGGTTCAAATCCCCCACACAACATAAAAATTTTAAAAGCCCCTTCTTAAGGGATGAGCATTCAACGTAGGCCGTAGGATCTTGGACCCGATCAAGGGTCGAGATCTCATTACGTGACAATAATTAAAGCAACATGAGCCATAGGATCTATTACATATAATTCCTAAAGTCATGTGCACCGTAGGATATGTGCTAAGCCAAGTGAGCCGTAAGATCCTGGATTGACGATCAGGATCAAGAACAATCTGGACCACGGGATCGATTATATATAATTCCCAAAGCCATGTGCACCGTAGGATGTGTCCCAAAGCAACGTGAGCCGTAGGATCTCGGACCGACGGCCAGGATCAAATCAACCTGGACCGTAGGATCGCTTACATATAATCTATATACAAACTCCCAAGCCATCTGGGCCGTACGATACGTCCCAAAGCCACGTGAACCGTAGGATCTCGGATCAACGGTCGGATTGAGTGGGACAAACATAAGAACATATATATGTTAGATAGATAGATAATATGCCTAAGGTTAATGTAATGTACCACCCCAGTATACTCAATGGTATGGTGACATGTATTATACATCACATGTACTTGTACAAGGCGTATAATGGATAGGATATGATGATGTCCTTAAAAATAATGATGTCCTCAGTATTAGGACAACTCCACGGATCACGTATTGCTCTCCTGTAACGCATCGCATCTATGAAATCCGACATAGTGATTCATAGAGGTTTCAAAACAAACTGGAATTAGCCTAATATAGTTCATGGATATGATTCCGTAGAATTAGATAATGCGACAATGTCCAGACACTTAGAAGTTACTCAATTGTGAGATTATGTGTCACACATATAGCATTTTCAAAGTGATCAAATTTGAAATGACACGTGAAATGACAACCATGGTGAGTTACGCTGAAATAAGATTCAACCATATAAAAGGTCCATGGACTAGCCTAGGACCAAAATGAGGATAAAATTTTTCGGCATAATAGAAGTTAACTTTGTAATTGGCATGGCAATGGCAGAAGACTCAAGATTACACCAACTAATGTAGCTCCATGTCGAATAGGAATAATAGTGTTATGTGTGTGCTCTTAGGATGATACTTAGACAGGCACAAGCGAATATAGAAATGGATATGCTTGGGTAGGTATGCTACAACTATAGTACCACATATGAATAAAATAATTAGCTTAATATACTTTTCCCAAAGGTTGATGATTGAGTGGAATATTAAATATTCCAATCGTACATAACTAAGAGGCTAGAAATGATGAAAGTTTGGAGGAACAAGTGGAAATGTATCTGTATATCAGATCCATACTCAAGACAATTATCAAGATATATGTGAATACTATTGAATCGACAAAAAATGAGCGACATAGGAAGATATACTGATAGTTACGACAATTCGTTGGTTTGACATTTGACAAAGACATTGCCATGGTGGCTATAGATAATATTTTATAAAGTCATCAGATCCATAGAGGTATGACTTGTAAACATAAACTGCCAAGGGAAGAAAACATATGTGATTGAAGTTTGAATGATACTATATATCACTATGTAGTGGGAGACAAGCAGACAAAATGATTAAACATGACTCGACATATTATTGTGGTAATATACTGGTGTACAAAATGGATTATAATGATCCTTGGGTGGGTCAAAAGATATGAATAGGGAGGTATCTCCTATTTGAGCTAAATTGGAGTCAAATAGAAGACAAAGAGACATGACTTTGGATAACTGGTCTCCTGCAGAATGGGGATGAATTTGCATTCAAGTCCATTCAACCAACTTGTAAATAGTGTGTTCCATTCTGCCTGAAAAACACAGTATCTCTCATCATGATCCCTTTTATCCTGATGCCACTGATGGCCCCTATGAGCCACATGTTCCTATCTATATTGTACTTAAGAACAAGAAGAATGCTAAAGAAGAGGAGTCTGGCACCAAGATCTCAGAGGTCAAAGCAGATCTATCTAAAGTAACAGATGCTTTAGCTGAAGTTACCAAACAATTAGCTGAGCTTAAGACATCTAGGACAGGTAGAGTTTATCCAAAATGCATTCATTGTGCTAGAACTTCACATCCTTCAGATATTTGCTATTGGAGAGTATGTCCTAAATGTAATAGAAAGGGTCACTTTGGAAGAGAATGTCCTGTCTGTGCTTTCTGTAAAGAGATAGGCCATACTGACCTCAAGTGCTCTGTCAAAGAATATTTTGCTAAACAGGAAAAGGAAAAGAAACCAGAATCAAATCTGGCTGTGAGATTTACTGAGCCAAGTACCTCTATAAGGTACATACAAGCAACAGAGGTCCCTAAAGTAGAGGAGATCATGGTGGTGCACACCAGAAGCATGAATGATACCAGTAGACAAGTTGAGTCTAGTGAGCCAGCTGCCAAGGATGTCAGAACGTTACCTCCATCAACTGCTGTTGAAAAGATACTTTCTCCAGATATAGCTCCACCACCAATTCAAAAGTATGGTAAGAAAGATCAAGGTCTCGATGAAGTAGATGTTTTACTTAAAAACTCCAAGGTAAATGTAAATTTATTTACTTTGTTAAAAATTGCTCCTAGTTATAGAAAAAGATTATTACAACAGACTTCCTCTCATGAATCAGTAACATGTGTTAACTTTGCTGATGCTACTAACTCCATTTTAGCCCAGAATGAGGAAGATCCTGGGGCATTCAGTTGCTCAGCTACTTTGGGAGGTTTTACCTTTTCAAATGTATTGCTAGATCGAGGATCTCCTTTGAACATTATGCCTTATCATGTCATGAAAAAGTGTGGTCTCAAGGTAGATGAGAACAGGGAATAAATTACTAATCGCATATTTCTTATTAGCCAGAATGACTTTAGCTAAACTTGCTCGATATTAATCCCAAAACTTTCTGTGTTTTAGCTAAACTCTACACATTTTTCCTCTCATACTTTCTAGTGTTTAGCTAAACTAACCCAAACATCATTCAAAAAATTTCTATGGTGTGGCCAACAAAAAATATTAAGCTAAATTACTATACCTTTTTCCAATTGTTTCCACTTATTTTAGTCATTTTCTTTGTGAAAACATTCTAGAATAATTCTAACTAGCAAAGTATAGGATTTAAATTAATTCATAATGCTAGAAACTAAACTACTAATCATAATATTTTATATAAACTAGAATGATGTTAGCTATACTAGCCAGAAATTCATTCTAAAAGTTTCTATAGTTTAGCTAAACAATATAAAATTTCACCCCCTTACTTTCTAGCATTTGGCTAAAGAGCTCCAGGGTTAGTGCAGTCCCAAAAAAAGTTAAGCTAAAATTATTATTATTTTCCCAATTTTTTCCATTTACTTTAGCCAATTTTTTTTTGAAAATGTGCTAAAAAATCGCCAAATAGCTAAGTTTAGCCCTTAAATTATTCCATGGATGAGAAGTCCTCTGTCCTATTGAAGTCTTTTTATAATGCCAAAATAGCTCATGTTGGGGTAGTTACCAAGGTTTCTATCAACACTAAAGGAATAACTGTAGCTGCTAATTTCATTGTTGTGGCCTTTGAGAATGTGGGAGATGACACAGATATCTATGATCTCCTGCTTGGAAGGAGGTGGATGGCTACTGTTGATGCCAGGCCAATTTGGTCTCAAGGAATCTGCACCGTCTCCAATGGTATTCAAAGGGCCACGTTGTACAATCAAGGAGCATTACTTGATTCAAGCAAAGAGGTACATTTCATTAAAGAATTGTTAATACAAGAACCATTGCGATATTATAGAATACCTGCTCCTTTAGTACGACAATATGATGCTATTCCTCTAATTGTAGAATGTACACCTTCTACTCAGCAAGGTAAGACTGGGCAATTATGGTTTGATGGTGGTATTTCAACAAAACTAAACATTGTTGCCTCTGTTGCCATACTGAAGGATTCTTTTAGCAGACTTTTGGCCAGGGTAGGGCGTATCTATCCCCAAATAACCTCCAATGGGGCAGAATATAAGGCCCTGATTGCAGGGCTCCAGGAAGCTAAAGCTATGGAAATCTCTCACATTTCCATTTTTGGGGACTCTCAGGTAATATGTAACCAGATTAATGGAGAATACCAAGCCAAACACGCTGATATGGAGGTACAAAAAAACCTTGTTATGGGATTGCTTGCACATTTTACATCTTGGCAGGTCACTCACATACCAAGGGAGCAAAATGGTGAAGCTGATGCTTTATGTAGAGAGACTCGTATGTCACATTTAACTGAAGGGTCCATATCTGAAGATGAACTGGATAATGAGGAGGTCAAGGAGCTTTGTCCTATTCTAGTCATCAACACAACCCAAGAAAACTTAACCAGTGAAGTAATTGTCTCAAAAAATGGTCAGCAAAGGACCCTTTTTGTAGGGGATTTGTTTGACACTCAAAGTGAGGAAGAAATTACCAAGTTTTTTGAAAAGAGGAAGGATGTGTTTGCCTGGGACTATTCTGAACTCACTGGTATCAAGGAGGAAATATGTCAGTTTGAAATAAAAATAAAAGAAGGATATAAACCTGTTTTCCAGAAGTTGAGAGGGATTAACACTTCCCTCATGAGTTTGATCAAAGAAGAGCTGCATAAAATGATGGATGCAGGTGTTATCTTTGAGATTATTAACCCTGAATGGGTGTCCTGTATTGTGCCAGTAGAAAAAGGGGGGAGCATTAAGAATTTATATAGATTATCGAGATCTCAACAAGGCCACCATTAAAGACTGCTACCCCCTGCCTTTTTTAGAGGAAATTTTATATGTTGTAGCTGGTAAGGACATGTATTCTTTTTTAGATGGATTTTCAGGGTTCAACCAGATCAGCATTAAGGAAGTGCATTTATCACTCCTTGGGGCACTTATGCTATAAAGAGGATGCCATTTGGTCTGATGAATGCTCCAACCACTTTTCAAAGAGCCATGGATGTCATTTTCAGGACTATGTCTGCTGAAGAGCTTAGAACCTACTTGGATGATCTTTGCTTAGGATCTAGCTCTACTAACCATTTGGCATTACTTGCAAGAATATGTTCCTTGTGCAGGGATTCTGGAGTCAACCTGAACCCAAAGAAATGCATATTCTTTTCCTCTAAAGGGCAACTGTTGGAACATGAAGTTTCTAGCAAGGGTATTCAAGTTGCACAAGACAAGATCGAGGCCCTCAAAAGGTTAGTACCCCCTAAGAATTTGAAACAAGTAAAAAGTTTTATAGGTATGACCAGTTTCCTTAGAATGTATGTACCTAATTTTGCTCACATTATAAGCCCTATCTCTAAGTTGACTAGAATAGGCAAATTCTCTAAGTCTGAAAGTAAATATATCCCTGTCAAGTGGACATTTGAGTGTCAAGAATCTTTTGACTTCTTAATTTCCTCTATATGTGAGGCTACTTTGCTCAAGAAGCCAAACATGGATGTGCCATTTGAAGTCTATATTACAGTAACCAAGAAAGCTATAGGATCAGTGTTCCTCATCAATTAGCAGCGGCATAATGAATAGTAAGGTTATGGTCTATATGAAGCAGAATCCCATAGGACTGCTATTTGGAAAAACCACCAACAAACCAAAGATCCAAAGGTGGGCATGTAAGTTGCAAAACTTTGATATTTCTGTGAAAGAGCTGCACCAGGTTAAAAACCCTAGTTTGTACTTACTTTATATAATTGACCATGAAGAAGATGCAGAGCCTACTAATGCTTTTGTTATTGTAGCACACTTAGAGGAAAACCAAGAAGAATAAGGCCTTGGAGGTTGGCAACAACCTATTGAAACATACCTGCACCAAGGGAATTTGCCCTCAGGATTCACGCCTAGCCAACAGAGGAGATTCAAAGAAAAGTGCAGACAGTTTAAACTTATAGGTAAGGTTCTATGTAAAGTTAACAGAGATGGCGTCCTCCTTAAATGTGTAAATGAAGAAGAAGCTGTCCTGATCATTAAAGAGATGCACAATGGCATCTGTGGAGGCCACTTTGCTGGTGACACCACAACCAAGAAGATACTCAGGTCTGGATATTTTTGGCCTACAGTTTTTAAAGGTTGCTATAATATTATAAAAACTTGTCATCAGTGCCAAATCTTTGGCAAGAAGATACTTCTTCCAGCTGCCTTGAGTCCTATTGTGTCCCCAGGACCATTTCAAATCTGGGGTCTTGACTATATTGGCCCCATTAATCCTCCTTATGCTGGACAACATCAGCACATAATTGTGGCCACTGATTACTTTACTAAGTGGGCTGAGGCTATTCCTTTAAAACAAGCCAATGCCATTACCACAGCCAGATTCATACATGAACATATATGTGCCAGATTTGGAATTCCCTTCAAACTCCATTCTGATAGGGGAACTCCTTTTGTCAATGAAGTTTATCTCTAACCTGCTGAGCATCCTTAAAATCAAACATACCAAGAGCTCCTCATATTATCCTCAGGGAAATGGCCAAGCTGAAGCTACTAATAAAGTTTTAAAGAGTATTTTGCAGAAAACAGTTGAAGGGTGAAAGCATGTTGTAGTGGAACAAAAACGTGCATTTTAGCACCACATTTTTGGGTGCTAAGTGTGGTGGGAATTACCGAATTTGTAGTGGGAGAGGCAGTTATTTTTTCAAAAATACACATGATTACTTATTCAAAATTTTGTCCTTTCAGTCTTATTCAGGCTTATTCAGCAATATCACGGTCATTTTCCCTCAAAAACTCTGATCACGCTCCCTTAATCCGGCAAGACCATTTCTGATTCTGAATTTTCATTTTCCCTCAAAAACTCTGATCACACTGCCTTAATCCGGCAAGACCATTTCTGATTTCTGGCAAGAAGATCGATCATGAAATGGCTCTGATCATACCGGACTTGAATGCCACGGGATACACCTACAAGGAAATGTACAGGCAAGAAAAGCATTACGCCACACAAGAAGAAATCGAGTCTGTTTGGGGACCGAAAGTATTAGGAAAATCCACTTACAGGTGGGTTGCATTCTAGATTCGGGGATGCCCATGATTCTCTGTTGTTTAGAATATTGTTTTGTTTCATCATGCAGGTTGAAGAATCTGAGCAAGGAGAGGTATAATGAATATATGTGCCTTTACAAAAAAATCACAGGCAGGAAGTGTGCCTGGGGAGGCATGGCCTCACAGACTATGGCTGTTGCGTATTACCTTCACACAAAAGGAAAAGAAATAAATTGGTTGAGTTTCTGGCAACAGTTAAGAGAAAAAGAGTCTGAAGCCTCTCCGTCCCAACGTAAGAGGAAGAATGCAAGCATTTCAAATAGTGAGGAAGCGAGCAACATGCCACGATGATGCTTCCTCTCTTGAAATGACTAGGCCACAATTCAAGCCTCCTCAAGTCAGAAGAAGAATCTCGGGGGAAAATCAATGAAAAAATAGGTACTTTTCAACCCTCTTCTTCCGGAACCACCATATGATGCAATTTAATATTGGGCTGTTATTTTCCGGCAAGGTCTAGCAAGCTTGAACAATCGGTACACCACTTACTTCTTCATTTGGGTGTGTTGTAAGTTATGTGTAGGAAATTTGTCTTTGCTAGTTTCGAGTTGTGGTGGATAATTTCAGTTCCGCGATGAGTATGTAGCTCCAAATGTGTTCTGGGGACAGTCATATGGTGCCAATTATATGTTAATAATGTAGTTTGTAGCATATGTAGTGTCACATATAGTACCAAACGTGGTACCTTTTCTGAATAGTGAATTGACTTCCATATGTTTCTCTACTTAGTGTCATATGTGATGTTAGATATGGTGATACTTGTGAATGGTGGATTGTCTGTCATATGTGGTGCCAACTGCTGCGCTAAATATTGCACCACGCTATCTCGCCACATATGGGGTGGTGGATGCACGTCGGATGTGGTGCCTTACGTGCATTGTGGTGCCACATGTGGTGTCTAATGTGGCACCACTATGGATCCACATTTTGCACCACATGTGGTGTCTTTTGACGCCATTTGTGGTGCTTGAAGTAATGGATTGCCATATGTGGTGCCTTGGGTGCATTGTGGTGCCATATGTGGTGTGGCATGTGGCACCGGTTTGGTGCCACATGCCACACCACATGTGGTGAATATGACGCCATTTGTGGTGCAAAGTTTGTCATGATGGAATTTGTAGTGTGTAAAGTGGTGCTGTTGTGTCATGTGGTACTAACCTTGGATTACTTTCGGTTGAATTCAACGGACACCGGGAGAATGGATCAACTCTACAAGATCAGAAGTGATTCATTGTAAAGGCAAGGTTGCAAACTTGTGATCAAAACTGCGGTGCTACAAATGAAGGTTCAACAACTTGAGTTCCGGACCAGAAGATGAATAAAGATTTAAAAAATGGGAAGGAATGATTAAGGATAAACCAAGTCGTGCGAGGCGGTATTCTGACTATATGCCAAGATACTGAGGCTGAAATTTTGAAGGAACTATTACTAGAACTTGAGCGGACAAAAATCGAGGAGCTTAATCTGGCTGTCGGCCGAGGGAAGCGCACACAACAACATTGAAAGTCTTTGGAACCAAGGTTAGAGGTTTTCGTCTTGCAAGGACCGTCTTCCTTTATTTGTCTTGGATCCACTACTTCCAGACCTTGATAAGGCTGAAGATTATGGTAGTGGCTGTCCATTCTATGGCAAGATCCTCCAGTGGATGGGGAAACCACTACCAACTTTGATTGCTGAATGCAGTAGTCACCAATACCATCTTCAATGTCTGCTCAGCCTCTTGAGGTACTTCATAACAAAATTCCTGAAGTGCTTAGTATAATTGTATTCTCATTGACAAATTTCCGTTCACTTTGCAGGATTTGTAATCACTGTTGCATTGAGAATTGCTGTCATGAATTTTCTACAGCATGGGTACAAGCCTTAGGTGTGAGTAGGGAGGATCAAAAGCAACTTCAAGCTACTGAGGCACTTACAGGTGAGCACTTATAGGTAGCTTAGTTTACATGCTAAGGGCCTGATGTAAGGGACAGATGCCAATTAGGATTAGTGGACCTCCTAATCTTTTATCCTGGCTTAGTCTCTTTCATTTGTCCTGTTTGATGTGTCTAATTTGCCCCCTAGGATGAGGTCGCTCACTCATTTTAGGTGGCGAATTAGATACATCAAGCAGGAAACTCGAAAAGAGAGTAAGCCTGGCTTAGTCTCCTTCATTTTCTGTTTGATGTATCTAATTTGCCCCCTAGGATGACATCGCTCACTCAGGTGGCGAATTAGATACATCAAGCAGGAAACTTGAAAAGGGAGTAAGCCCGACATAAAACAAGATCCTGGCTGGCTTAGTCTCTTTTGCTTCTCCTGTTTTGTGTATCTAAAGTGCCCCCTGGGATGAGATCGCTCGCTCATTTTAGGGGACACTTTAGATATATAAAAACAGTAAAGAGAGTAAAAAAGTCTGGAGCTTAGTTAAAAAAACCAAAGCATAGTTACAATCCATTGTGATTCAATTCCAGGTTTGCAGAGCATGGTGCCGTTTACTAATTCAGGTCTAACTGTTCATACTGGTGGCAATGACTATGTGAGTCCATCTAGCACACCAAAAAGGGAATTATTTTCTACCCTCAAAGGTAACCAAGTCTTGTTTGATGCAATTGGGATATGTAGCTTACTTCTTCATCCCTACTTTGTAGATATAGAGGTACAATGTGGTCAGTTAGGGGGACAAGACACTCACACCCCTTTGAAAGCATTAGACACAGATAGAAACTTCGGGCAAATCAAAGATGCATCGTTCTGAGGAAGTCGGACAAATCGGTAGATGTCAACAAATCATGTAGGTGCATCAAGTCAAGCTCCGATGGGTGCTCCAAGCGGACAACAATCTGCCGGATCAGCCGGATACATTAAGTCATGCTCCACACCAATCTGCCAAATCAGCAGATGCATCAGGTTATGATCTGAACAAATCGTTTGGTGAATGTAAGTCACAAGGTAACTTCCAACCTTTTGTGCCTGTCTTCTTTTTAATTTGACCCATATAGTTACCGAATCTGTTAAATTTTTGCAGCTGGAAGTGTCTCAGAGAAAAAGCAAGAGCGAATTCCAAGCAAAAACACCCTCCAAGACATTCTGAAGCGTAAGTTTCCAGCCCCGCGAAGAGATCTTTGAAAGCGAAGTTTCGACCACTGCACCAAGAAATGCCGGAAGCGAAGTTTCCAGCCCCGCACCAACTCGTCCATGCGAGAAGACTACAAGGTTAAGCCCAATCCTCGCTTGTTTTTTACTACAATGGAGTTACGGGTAGAAGCTATGACAAGAGTGAGTCCATATCCACTTGCCAAAGAAGATGATGTTAAGTTGATCACACTTAACAAAACCAAGTGGGTAGTAACTAGACCGAGTGGGCCGAGTTCATAGATTGGTGCGGTCCGGAATTTTCACCTATAGCACTTTGGTCCAGCTGCGGGCTCAAAACTTGAGAGTCATAGTTAAGGGAGCATTGATGAAACACAAGGACAAATTCAAGTTCATATGGAGTCGGGATCGATTGTACCAACACAAATTTATTTAACGATAAAAAAGCCAATTTTTTTTGAAGCACACGAAAAGGTCTACGACCAATTTCCGGGTTTCACAAAAGAGAACGTGCTTCTCATTGATGGCCAGCCGGATACAAAGGGTACCTCAATCGCCAAACACCATGATCTGTCCAAAACAATTTGGAGCCCCGACGGCCAGTAGATGGCAATTTCTTCATGAATGATCTAAAGGTTTGGCTTCGGGGGTTCTTTGAAGGCGGGGAATGTGCAAAGTTATGTCGAAAAGCAACAAAATGCTGAATATGTTTGACACTTGAGAGTCAAATTTGTATTAATATGATGAAAAACATAGAACTAAAGCCTAGAAATAGTATTATTGTGTATATGATGTAACCTCTCTTGACTTTTTAATATAAACAAAGTTTTACTTCAATTGTTCATTTCTTGGCTATTTCAATGTTCCTCAAGGTTTTCAATGATCTTCCATTTGCTGAATGTAAACTTACACCACCAGCACGAGGACTGCAGTGTTAAGAGCGCACATCCGACCAGAACACTTGCCACTTGAAGTGTTTAAAGGACAGCAGGAGCCTCTTGTGCTTGATCAAGAGGCAATCAGAATATTGGAGAAAAGTAGGGATTGGTTCAGTGACAGGATAGTCCATTTCTTCATGAGGTTAGTAATTTAATATAAACAACTTCAGATTTGAAGTCTTACATTTGTTTCTTAAATCATCTTGTTTTACCGACCTTGGACTTTGGCGGTGTATGCACCAATTACGCATCAAGCATGACATGGAACAGAGGTTCCATTTCATGGATCCGCTCATTTACACATTACTGTCGAACGAGCTTGCTTCAAAGGACAAACTGTTGAACCCTCAACTTGCAATTTTGGAATGTACCATTCTGCCAGCATGTTATCAGCAGCACTGGACAGTGTATGTCATTGTAGGTCTTGGAGGTCACCCGGTTAAATGTCGACCCGGTGTGTACCATTTTGACAAATGAAATGTACAAGGGCTCCGAACCTGTCATGAGTTTTGTTGAGGATGCAAACACAAAATTCCCAAAGCACCATAAAAGCTGCGCCACAAGAAAATTACAAGTTCCCCCACTCGGTCGATTCTTTGCTGGGTCGTGTGGTCCCGCTATATGTGTCTTTGTAAAGAAAGTTGTGGCTGCGAATGTCTGAGACTTGGACATACTATCCCAATGCAAGGTGAGTTCGTAAATTTGAAGGTATTACTCATCCAATGTGAGGCCCGATATGTGAGTTGCGGGGTGTACCAATTTCTAGTTCTTGAAATTTGTTGGACACGCCTTGTTGATGATGATTGATGTTGTGGCCTTACGATTCTTTGTAGTAATGAAGTCGAGGTTGACGAGATCAATAGATCTTTACTTGTAATCACATGTTTGTATTATTGTAATCAAAGAGGTTATTCTTGTAACCTATTCTTTCATTGACACTCTAATGTACATTGTTGTATACTATTGTATACAATAGAGTTTTTCTGGTGACGAGCAACACTCTGTGGAGTTCAAATCTCGGAAAGAAATTGATGTATTCAAAGATTCATGACAATGTGGTGTTACATGTCGTGATAGATGTGGTGATGCAAATGGTGCATGTGGTGAATCATGTGGTGCATTTGGTGAACCATGTGGTGAATCATGTGGTGAATCATAGGTGGCATGTTGGAGCTTCGTGGCATGTTGGAGCCTAGGTGGCATGTTTGAGCCACCTTGGCATGTTTGAGCCTAGGTGGCATATTTGAGCCACCTTGGCATGCTTGAGCCTTTACATGACCTTTGTTACATGTTTGACTTTCATTGACCAACATGTTTGGTGATGCAAATGGTGCATGTGGTGAATCATGTGGTGCATTTGGTGAATCATGTGGTGAATCATGTGGTGCATCATAGGTGGCATGTTGGAGCTTACGTGGCATGTTTGAGCCACCTTGGCATGTTGGAGCCTAGGTGGCATATTTGAGCCACCTTGGCATGCTTGAGCCTTTACATGACCTTTGTTACATGTTTGACTTTCATTGACCAACATGTTTGGTGATGCAAATGGTGCATGTGGTGAATCATGTGGTGCATTTGGTGAATCATGTGGTGAATCATGTGGTGCATCATAGGTGGCATGTTGGAGCTTACGTGGCATGTTTGAGCCACCTTGGCATGTTGGAGCCTAGGTGGCATATTTGAGCCACCTTGGCATGCTTGAGCCTTTACATGACCTTTGTTACATGTTTGACTTTCATTGACCAACATGTTTGGTGATGCAAATGGTGCATGTGGTGAATCATGTGGTGCATTTGGTGAATCATGTGGTGAATCATGTGGTGCATCATAGGTGGCATGTTGGAGCCTAGGTGGCATGTTTGAGCCACCTTGGCATGTTTGAGCCTAGGTGGCATATTTGAGCCACCTTGGCATGCTTGAGCCTTTACATGACCTTTGTTACATGTTTGACTTTCATTGACCAACATGTTTGGTGATGCAAATGGTGCATGTGGTGAATCATGTGGTGCATTTGGTGAATCATGTGGTGAATCATGTGGTGCATCATAGGTGGCATGTTGGAGCTTACGTGGCATGTTTGAGCCACCTTGGCATGTTGGAGCCTAGTGGCATATTTGAGCCACATTGGCATGTTGGAGCCTAGGTGGCATATTTGAGCCACCTTGGCATGCTTGAGCCTTTACATGACCTTTGTTACATGTTTGACTTTCATTGACCAACATGTTTGGTGAAGCGTAAGTCAACAATTGAAGTCAACAATCAATTTACACTAGCTAATTATAACTAAAATTACTAAACAAGTGCCAAGCCAACATAATATGATTGGTGCCCAAAAATGAATGGCCAATTCAGGATAGATATATATATATATCAGTTATATATATAAAGGTATATCATGAAACTTTGGTATATAATGTGTTTGATTCATACATGCCCGGATGCCGTCCGTTTAAGGTGGGGCCAGTGAGGTGGCAGCATCAGGGCCATCCATTCCTTATGGGCATGCATGGAGGCATGCATGGGTCATGCATGGGGGCATGCACCACATCCCCGGACCGTTGGATCAGAGGGGGAGGATAAATCCTAGCCCTTGATTTTTTGTAAGGAAGGTGCAAGGAAGGTCCCTTAAAGTGACTTTGGTGTAGCAGATCTTAACCGTTAGATCAAAAGGTGAACATAAATCCTAGCCATTAACTTTTAATATTAAATTGATTTTTTTTAAAAGGAGGTGAGGTGTCAACCTCATTAATAAAAAGGTGTCACCCTCATTAATAAAAAAAAGTGATGAGGTGGCAAAACATTTATGATTAGACTTTCTAGGAAGCTTCCTTTTGTTTAATCGCCTTCAAAGGCACGTAACTTGCGGTAGAGGGGTCGGATGAAGGTGGGATCTATGCCATTGGATTCCTCTCGTCGAGAGCTTTCCAATGAATGGTGCTTTGGCACTATTTCGTCGCAGTTGCAGCCAACGTGATCGAACACTAAGAATCTTTTTGGAATCTTAGAATTTTACGAAATTCATGGTAATTTATAGGAATCTGGGGAATCGTCAGAGATCTTAGAGAATCTAGAGGAATTCCAAGAGAATCTTAGGGAATCAAGGAATCCATAGGAATGCGAGGGAATCTAAAGGAATCTTCATAAATACGTAGATAATCTAGAGGAATCTGGATGCAATCTTGGAGAATCTAGAGTAATCTTTATAGAATCTATGGGAATCACGAGAGAATCTTTGGGAAATTAAGGGAATCCAAGGGAATCTTCATAGAACCTTTAAGAATCTAGAGGAATCTTGATGGAATCATGTAAAGTCTAAGGGAATCTTCATAGGATCTTAGAGAATCTAGATGAATGTTAAGAGAATCTTTGGGAATCTAAGGGAATCTTTCTAAAAGCTTTGAGAATCTAGTGAAATCATGATAGAATCTTGGAGAATCATGGAGAATTTTCCTATAATCTAAAGGAATCTAGGAGAATCTTTATCAAATCTTGGAGAATTCAATAGAACTACATAAAATCTTGGGGAATCTAGAGGGAATCTTGGGGAATCTTGGGAAATATCGAGAGAACTTCTCTGAATCTAGGAAAATATAAGAAAATTTAGAGGAATCTTCATAAAATCTTGGAGAATCTGGGAGAATCTACATAGAATCTTGAGGAATCTTGGCATAATATTTGGAAATCTAGGAGAATCTAAAAAGAATCTTTGTGAACATAGGAGATCTAAGGGAATCTTCATAAAATCTTTGAGAATCTAGGGGAATCTTGATGGAATCATAAAGAGCCTAGGGGAATGCTTATAGAATCTTCATTGAATGACTCTGCATTGGCTTCCGGTCGAATTTGTGCAGTCCCTCATAGTAGAACCACTTGTATATATATATATATCTACAAAGCCTGAGTCTGATCCAAGGACCAGGCTCAGACATCTAACCCAGCCAGGGAGATCCCTGGTCTGTTTTAGACTTATCGGTCCCTTTATACATTCGGGAAAATCTTATAGGCTATACCTACATATATTTCACATATCCTGATTGTATTTAGTCATAGACTTTTTCCTATCTGGGATTCTTGTATTTTTTCAAGAATTGTTGACAGTTTAACATTTCTGTCTCATACCCTATACAATGGTCATGTTCCTTATACACTTATGCATGCTACACTTTACCAGCAATATTACAACTACTCCACGTATTCCATGCTCCTTATAATGCAATGTGATCCAAAACAGCATAACAATTACCATTTTAAGACATAGTAAAAAAGAAATTCCAATATATTAAAAAAATTATAAAGAACAGCCTTTACTGTTAGATATGGCTGCTCAGGATGTCATATAATGCAGAACACAAAATATCATAAGTTCATTACTACCTTATGCCATTTTTTTTGGAGCTGTAAAAGATTCAGCAGCATTTTGACAAAAATACTTTACCATTATGCATGGTTAAGCCCATAGTAGCTATTTTAAGCAGTGAAGAAGACAGAACCTGAGGTTTTCTTTAAATAAAAACAGAATTTGCCAGTGATTTTCCCTTTCCTTTGGTTGCATCATTCTCGAAACATTACTCTTCCATATGCTTTGTCAAATACAAAGGAGGTAGGAGAGAATCCGGTTACCTGCAGTAGAACCAAAGCAAATTAGCCTTTAAACAGGGTAAAATGCTAAGCTACTAGCAGGTAAGCAGAGGAAACTCATGGCTTTTCGCCTTTCAACCTAAAATCACTGATATGTTAAGTAGAAAATCAAGGAAATGTACAAACAGTAACTAGGATGAGGTAAAATATACTCCCTTATGCTGTTTAATCTTATTTGAGCAGCATGCTCATAAGCCCATAACATTTAAATGCTGCCTGCACATATGGAGCCATGCAACAACGTGTTCCATCCCTTTAAACACCCATACCATTAAATACTAATTCAGCCAACCAAGTTTAGAAGGTTAAACAAATTTATCCTCTATCTGGAAACCTCCCCAGACCTTGTAAAGTAAACAGATTCCAGAAACTTTTGTATCAACTTTCCCCATGAAGATATACCATCTTGTCCATCAGATCCATCTTACCGTATTTTCAACCACTTAGTCCAGACAACAGATCAATCTTACCTTGATATTTTACCATTTAGGAACCTATAGATTCAAAGGAAATATGCTGCTATATCACGCCTTACCAACTCCATAGATGTATCAGATCCATAATCTTTAGCAGAAGGTGGACCATAAGGACAGCATAAATGTAATGTTTAAAATCTAGAATATGATAACATAGATTAATAGCAGTCGTATCTGAGCACTTGAAATTGTTCCCATATTACTGGCATCATCAGCAAACACTTCAAATAACGTCTAAGACTACATAGCTTTCAATCAAATGGCATTCAGTCCATAGCTAGTTATATTGTCCAAATATCAACCAAAATATTCTAAAATCTAGTAGATAGCCTAAGTATGCAGACACAAATGCATTTACACCTCTTCCCATCCCATATTTCTGTTAAAACTTAGTGCTAATGAAACAAAACCTGATTCAGTGGTGTGTCTTCTCCATCAAGCGTATCCAAGTCAGCGCCAATATTACCGAGGCTGCCATTTGTTCCAGAGCTTGTGCCAATAGTGGTCTTTCCCTGAATAACTAGTCTGCAAGCTCCAATGCTTGATGCAGGTCGTTTTCCCAATAGGTTTTTCTTTGCAGCATAGATGTCAATCCCAGCCCTGTTGGCCATTTCTTCCAATACAGATTTCTTGATGGCTGCACCATCCTTCTTGCAATCGATTCCTTTTTCTTTGAGCATCATTATAATATCCGCCTTAGTGGGCTTAACATTGAGACATCCCTCTGTTCTGGTCATTGTCTCAGAAGTGCAATGTGAAGCAGCCGGTTTGCTCTCAGGTAAGGCGCTTTTGCCTTTGGCCGTCTGTAGACAGTCCACAATATGCCAAGAACTATCCTCAGCACTGCTTAAATCCTCCAGCAGAGCATTGCCCAGATCAACTTCCCATTTTTTCAATTCCATCAGTTCAGAGAAAGGGTAAGCGGCTTGTAGTTAAGGGCAGAGAAAATGGCAGAGAAAATGGCAGAGAAAATGGCGGTGGATTTCTATCAGCTATGAAAAACCAAGTAAATTGTGTGAACATAGCATAAATCATACCGTTTGTCCCACAAGATCTTGTCACGGCATGTATCCGTTTGATCTTCAACACCATATCTGTTGTATTGTGGCAGGCCGTAGTCCTCCACCGCCGCCACCACCGGTTTCAAGTGTAAACCCTAGAACTGTGCTACGACAGTCCCGTTCACTAGGTGTACAATAGTCAGCATATTCGTGTGTTAAAACCGTCATTACGAAATTATGTAACTTAATGCACCGAAAGTTTCTAGGTGGTAGAACTGCATAAGGTTGGTACTCATTATACCCTATTCAACAATTTTTTTATAAGATCTTACCAAGGGTCATACGTTTATATTCTGCCATTACTCCAAGCTAGACCCAATATTTCTCATATTTCCTAATGTGTTCAAGTATTAGAAGTTCTAAAGGTCAGAATATTCGTGCTATGTCATGCACAACGCCACGTCACCTTTCATGACTCATCATCTAGTCTTGGATTATCCAAATCACGGCTGTAGGTTTTTCATCTCAGTCCCTTATGCCAATGAGTTATTGGGTCACTTAAAATTAATATAACACTTAAGGTCGCTTGCCTTAATTTCCTACTTGCGTGGACGTTTAGTCTAGAAAAAATAGGCTCAGAATCATGCTAAGTCCAAATCTTGGAGCCTGCGTCAATCTGGTAGATAACTTTAAATACCACATAATTTGACCAGATCAGTGGGTTACTGTGATTATGGTGAGTCAAAAAAGAATGCCAAAATATCACATTACCTTTACAACGCTAGTCTAGACTAATCAGAGTCATGGTCTTTTAAAATTCTGCCAATATTAGTATAGCAGCCAGTTTGGTTTATAGGGATATCTGTCACAATTCACTAATGGTGTGGATGCTTTGGAAAATGTAGGGCTTAAAGTTTTGTTACCCATGCTTTAGATCTTGTGTCATTCAGTCTGCAGTTTGACCTTAAATTCTACAAGAACTGTGCCAACCAGTGGATATATATTTATATAGATATATATGTATTTTTTGCCTACCTCCTCCCGGGGAGTGAGGCAAGGTCCCATTTAGTATATAGGGAAGTGGAGGGGTCCCTATACACATAGGGACCCACCCCACACCCTTTGTTTAGATAAACTCAGTTCAGTTTCTATCTATACGAACCCATTGTTCATAAAAACATAGAACATACCTGTACTTTTTTAGTTCTTTCAGTAGTACTCCAACATCGTATTGTAGCCCAGGAAATACCGTGTTCTTGAAGGCCTTGTGGAGAGACTTCCAGACGTCCTTTTTCTTGAACCCTTTCTGTATAAAGATTTGGACTAGTGAATTCAGATCCTCAGCTGCAAGAAGTGGATTGCTATGCACATAGATGTATGGCATAACCTGTGACATCACAACATTACATGCTAAAAGGTATGGCCTGCATCCAATGGCATGTATGAACCTTGTCGCTGGAAATGGAAGCTTATCCCTCTTGTCATATCTATATGTACAGTAGATGCCTTGGAACCTGTTTAGAACTTCAATTGACATATTTAAGAAGTTCACTTTTCTACCAATGTAGATAGACTCATCATTACTGGGCCAGTATTCAGTTTCATCCTTAATTTTGAGGATGTTCAGATCATAGATATATCCATTTGTGTTTCCATTACTGACCAGACCAAGGTATTCTCTCATAAAGGGACTGTTAATACCAATGAGATCATCAATAAATCTGTGTGTATTCCTGAAAGAAGCTGCTTCAATCATTCTACCACTACTAGCAAGCTTAATGATAAACTTGAGTTCAAACATGGCCAGGTAAAGGTTGCACCACGCTGGGCTGCATGGGAAACCCATGGGTATGCCCATGACCTGTTTCCAAATACCCAAACCCATGCTAAGGTAACAATTATTAATCAGCCATTTATTAATTCTGCAGAATAACTCCTGATCCATGAGTGTCCATTTGTTGCCCTTTGGCGTTACTTTTTTCCATTTAACTTCTGCTTTACCATTGTTTGCAAAACAGTACCATAGTTTAAAATTATTGTTTTGTTGCTTTTGACTTTTCCAGGCCAAACCGCAAATTTCATTCATGATCTGTACTATCCCTTGACTCCCATCTAATGGAATATTTTCATAGCATTTCGTAATGTCACACACAAACAGATCATCAATTCTGCCCGGTAGGTTACAAACTATATCAAAGACAGAATTTATCACCCATGAGGCCTTGATTTTGCGTTGGCTGAAGAGGTTGAATTTAGCACATTTCTCACGACAGATTCTTGGCCAAATCTCCAGGATAGAACCTAGGACCTCAGCATTTAAGGATGCCAAGCTAGAAAATATAGTATTGTGAGCGTTCGTGATCCATCTATATTCCCTCTTGTGTGCTTTATAAATCCCTAAAAGATACGGTAATTCTCTACTCTCAAAGTGCTCATTTCCTAGCAGATTTCTGATATCATTCTCAATCTGCGCTGTAACAGTCTCAACACTCAAGTCAATCTTGGCAAAATCAGTGCTGTTAAGTCTATTATAAGCTTCATCACAGATATGTAGTGGACAAATGAAAGCCACGTTGTTGGCTGCCTTGTCAATTCCTGCCATGTAAAAATTATCCACCAACCAGCTTATGTTCTTTTGTACTTCCTGATCCATGATCATGAACTTAACCTCCTTATTACTGTTATTACTGATTACAGTATTGGCCATAAGCTTAGCAGCCTTAAGAATGTCAAGCTTACACTGTTCAATTATGACTTTTTCATTTTCATGAAATGAAAAGCGATGTATTTGGAAAAACTGCTCTATAGTAATGTTTATTTCCTTTTTGAACTGCTGCAGTGTGAATGGCTGATCCGGAATGTGGTTTAAGCCCATGCTAAACCACTTTCTAAGAGCTTCATGATGAACAATATCTATGTTAGTTGTACGGATATGACCAATGTCATGGTCAATATATCTTTGCAGAGTCGGATTATTGCAGGGGCATCTTTTGCACCCATCCTGCGCAAAAATCATCTTTGGCCTATAGAAAATAGCCTTGAGATTGTTGATAAACCTCCAGCCAAATGTAGAGCTTTCATATATTTCCAACCCTTTGTTTCCAAAGTTCTTAACCAGCTGTTCCTGAAACACTTGGTTAAACTTGACTTTGCTCACTAACTTAGAGAAATAATTGAAATGGATAAATTTCTTTTTTTGCTTCTCTTTAACTAACTTAATGGTCCAATCTCCATCATCATTTAGCACCATGGTTCTGGTACAAATCTGTAATATTTTGTAAGGTCTGATCAGAGCCGAAATTTATGTCATGTAATGCCCTTGTAGGCATTGAAACGTATATACAGTTCAGTTTTTAGCTTTTAGTTAACCCCATGCACCCCATTACATGTCCGCTATCCTAATGCAAGAATTATCAATAGATCACAACGATACCAACACACTGTTATAGGGTGTCATTTACTTTTTAAAGTACTTGTAAAAGAGAAACATAGTACACATAAAACATTCCTTGTGAGATGACATACCTGTTTTATTTCATACGTCTAAATTGCATGGTTGAATATTGTAGGACCTGCTAGGGCCTCCGTTTCCTCTTGTAGCAAAGCCTTCATTGACGTTTGCATCATCCAGATTAATTATGTCGTTGTCATTGTTGTGTCCAGCCCTCGAATTGACAGACTCAGGTCGTGTAAACACCCTAGGTGGCATAATAATTGAGCAGTCTGGACTATCAGGTTCACCGCTCTTCATCCTATTGCTTATATTCTGGCTGCTTCCTGTCAATTCCTGTTGTTTGCCTACCAAGAACTTTATGGGTTTGATTGTTTTCTCCAGGATATCAGTTAATTTCGTATTACCAAATTCCCTATTCAAGTCAGCATTGGGATCCTCAGAATATTTAATGGTCATTTTAACCAGAATGTCTCTGACCCTAAGATATCCAATCAGAGCTACAATTGCATTTCGCAGAGGTTTAGTAGAAAGAACAGAGCAGAAAAAACCAAATCTTACCACCATTGGGTGCATTGGCCATGCCATTTCCAGGTTATTCATGAGAAACCATATTGCGTGATCGAGCCATATAATAGTATCTGGGCAGTCCCCACTTTCTTTTGCTGCTTTTCCGCATGTGCACTTGATGAAGGGACAGAAAGTCCTCCACATTTTCTTGATATAAAAGTCATGCCTCCTCTCATCAGCTCTTGCCTGATGACTTTTCTGTCCAATCACGATTGTCCTGCTGTTACTGCATTCTAAGCCAAGGCAGCGGGCAGCAAACGGTAGTGTGACTTCAATCCTTTCAACACTTCTGATACAGTTATCAACCTCATTGCATGCCTTTTTTAGCTCCTCATCATTGATACCAGCAAGTTTTTTCCAGGCCTCAAGATTGATAGGTGCTAGTACACCTAGATTTTTGCTTTTCCAGAGTGCTTGCTTAAATTGTGCACCATGTGACTCAACTTCCCTTTGCGTCATGATGGGAAACCTACCACAGTTGAAGAAGTTGAGCATGGCAATGGGTACTCTGTCCTCATCAACCTCTGGTATGTCAAGGCTACCACTGCTCTCACTATCAGTTTTGGCACTAAATGCAGTCTTGTATTCATCGGGCAGCATGTCGATGCTAAAAAGGCAGTTGCTTGCCATTGTATCAGGTACCATTTTCACCTGAGTATTCTGAGCACGAACCCTCATTCTTTTGTTATTGTTGACCGGGAATGTATATTTGACTCCGTTGGCCCGTTCTAGTGCTGTAAGAACGTTGACAAAAATCTTTAGATTTGCCGTTTCACGCTCAGTTGCATTGAATAGTGTTAGAGGTAGTCTTGCATATTTCTGATCTATCAGACCCTTACAAGTACCAATATCATATCCAGTCTTCCCAAAACCAGCCACTAATGAGAGAAAACTGCACATTCCCATGTGATTGATTGCTGAGTGATCATTGTTGACAGTTGCTCTTTCCAGATCAATGATGTAGTTATGCAATTCTTCCTTTAGAATACATGCAATAGCTGCTTGAACAGCCTGATTTGGTGCAGACCTGCCTGTGGCTTGATACCCATATGTTATTAGATCATTGCACCAAATAGTTTGCGCTGTCACAAGGCTGTTGCCTGCTATATTGCCATCACTAGGAGTGTTTGTTGCGGCTTCCTGAAGCAGTGTCCATTAAACCCAGTTAGATCCGGCATTGATAAGATCATTTATATAAGAAAGTCTGTCCCTACATTTATCTATATGCAGGAAGACAACTTGATCATTGTAAAGAGCAGGACACTATGAAATATGTGAAATATGTGAAAGTACCACCCATAAGATCTGCACTGGTTGAACCAGTCCCACGAAATCACAGAATATATACAAAGCCTGAGTCTGATCCAAGGACCAGGCTCAGACATCTAACCCAGCCAGGGAGATCCCTGGTCTGTTTTAGACTTATCGGTCCCTTTATACATTCGGGAAAATCTTATAGGCTATACCTACATATATTTCACATATCCTGATTGTATTTAGTCATAGACTTTTTCCTATCTGGGATTCTTGTATTTTTTCAAGAATTGTTGACAGTTTAACATTTCTGTCTCATACCCTATACAATGGTCATGTTCCTTATACACTTATGCATGCTACACTTTACCAGCAATATTACAACTACTCCACGTATTCCATGCTCCTTATAATGCAATGTGATCCAAAACAGCATAACAATTACCATTTTAAGACATAGTAAAAAAGAAATTCCAATATATTAAAAAAATTATAAAGAACAGCCTTTACTGTTAGATATGGCTGCTCAGGATGTCATATAATGCAGAACACAAAATATCATAAGTTCATTACTACCTTATGCCATTTTTTTTGGAGCCGGAAAAGATTCAGCAGCATTTTGACAAAAATACTTTACCATTATGCATGGTTAAGCCCATAGTAGCTATTTTAAGCAGTGAAGAAGACAGAACCTGAGGTTTTCTTTAAATAAAAACAGAATTTGCCAGTGATTTTCCCTTTCCTTTGGTTGCATCATTCTCGAAACATTACTCTTCCATATGCTTTGTCAAATACAAAGGAGGTAGGAGAGAATCCGGTTACCTGCAGTAGAACCAAAGCAAATTAGCCTTTAAACAGGGTAAAATGCTAAGCTACTAGCAGGTAAGCAGAGGAAACTCATGGCTTTTCGCCTTTCAACCTAAAATCACTGATATGTTAAGTAGAAAATCAAGGAAATGTACAAACAGTAACTAGGATGAGGTAAAATGTACTCCCTTATGCTGTTTAATCTTATTTGAGCAGCATGCTCATAAGCCCATAACATTTAAATGCTGCCTGCACATATGGAGCCATGCAACAACGTGTTCCATCCCTTTAAACACCCATACCATTAAATACTAATTCAGCCAACCAAGTTTAGAAGGTTAAACAAATTTATCCTCTATCTGGAAACCTCCCCAGACCTTGTAAAGTAAACAGATTCCAGAAACTTTTGTATCAACTTTCCCCATGAAGATATACCATCTTGTCCATCAGATCCATCTTACCGTATTTTCAACCACTTAGTCCAGACAACAGATCAATCTTACCTTGATATTTTACCATTTAGGAACCTATAGATTCAAAGGAAATATGCTGCTATATCACGCCTTACCAACTCCATAGATGTATCAGATCCATAATCTTTAGCAGAAGGTGGACCATAAGGACAGCATAAATGTAATGTTTAAAATCTAGAATATGATAACATAGATTAATAGCGATCCGAAAGCACTTGAAATTGTTCCCATATTACTGGCATCATCAGCAAACACTTCAAATAACGTCTAAGACTACATAGCTTTCAATCAAATGGCATTCAGTCCATAGCTAGTTATATTGTCCAAATATCAACCAAAATATTCTAAAATCTAGTAGATAGCCTAAGTATGCAGTCACAAATGCATTTATCCCTCAGCCCATCCCATATTTCTGTTATTTCTGTTAAAAATTAGTGTTAATGAAGCAAAACCTGATTCAACGGTGTGTCTTCTCCATCAAGTGCGTCCAAGTCAGCGCCACCATTAACGTAGCTGTTATTTGCTCCAGAACCAGTACCAATAGTGGTCTTTCCTTGAATAACTAATCTGCAAGCTGCAATGCTTGAGGCAGGACGTTTTCCCAATAGGCTTTTCTTTGCAGCAAAAATGTCAATCCCAGCCTTATTAGCCATTTCCTCCAGTACAGACTTCTTGATAGCTGCACCATCATTCTTGCAGTCGATTCCTCTCTCTTTAAGCATCATTATAATATCTGCCTTGGTTGGCTTAATATTGAGACAACCCTCTGTTCTGGTCATTGTATCAGAGATACAGTGTGAAGCCGCTGGTTTATTTTCAAGTAAGGCGCCCTTGCCTTTGGCCGTCTGTAGACAGTCTACCAAACACCAAGAACTATCCCCAACTATGCTTAAATCTTCCAGAAAAGCTTTGACCAGATCATCTTCCCATTTATTCGGTTCCATCAATTCAAAGACGGGGGAAACGGTTTGCAGTTAAGGGAAGAAAAAAGGCGGTGGATTCCTATCAGCTATCAAAAACCAAGTAAATTGTGTGAACATAGCAGAAATCATACCATTGTACACCAAAATCCTGTCACGGCATGTATCCGTTTGATCTTCATCACCATAGTTGTTGTATTCTGGCAGGCCGTAGTCCTCCACCGCCACCACCGGTTTCAAGTGTAAACCCTAGAACTGTGCTACGACAGTCCCGTTCACTAGGTGTACCATAGTCAGCATATTCGTGTGTTAAAACCGTCATTACGAAATTATGTAACTTAATGCACCGAAAGTTTCTAGGTGGTAGAACTGCATAAGGTTGGTACTCATTATACCCTATTCAACAATTTTTTTATAAGATCTTACCAAGGGTCATACGTTTATATTCTGCCATTACTCCAAGCTAGACCCAATATTTCTCATATTTCCTAATGTGTTCAAGTATTAGAAGTTCTAAAGGTCAGAATATTCGTGCTATGTCATGCACAACGCCACGTCACCTTTCATGACTCATCATCTAGTCTTGGATTATCCAAATCACGGCTGTAGGTTTTTCATCTCAGTCCCTTATGCCAATGAGTTATTGGGTCACTTAAAATTAATATAACACTTAAGGTCGCTTGCCTTAATTTCCTACTTGCGTGGACGTTTAGTCTAGAAAAAATAGGCTCAGAATCATGCTAAGTCCAAATCTTGGAGCCTGCGTCAATCTGGTAGATAACTTTAAATACCACATAATTTGACCAGATCAGTGGGTTACTGTGATTATGGTGAGTCAAAAAAGAATGCCAAAATATCACATTACCTTTACAACGCTAGTCTAGACTAATCAGAGTCATGGTCTTTTAAAATTCTGCCAATATTAGTATAGCAGCCAGTTTGGTTTATAGGGATATCTGTCACAATTCACTAATGGTGTGGATGCTTTGGAAAATGTAGGGCTTAAAGTTTTGTTAACCCATGCTTTAGATCTTGTGTCATTCAGTCTGCAGTTTGACCTTAAATTCTACAAGAACTGTGCCAACCAGTGGATATATATTTATATATATATATATATAGATATAGATATATATACAATTATATAAGTGTACCAAATGTTTGTAACCCGAGGTGTCGCCGTTTGGACGGTCCAAGATTGTGAGATCTACGGCCGAGACGAAGCCACGTCGTGATTCCCAAGCAACCCCCTTATTAAGTGTACCAAATGTTTGTAACCCGAGGTGTCGCCGTTTGGACCAACTTGAGTTTGATTCATCTGGGCCGTCGAACGTGCTGGATGGACGGCCTAAATCAAAAGCCCCTTTATTTAGGGCTTTTATTTTAGACCGTTAGATTTGGGAATTCAATCTAAGCCATCGGTATTATTATGCTAATTTATGAGGTGGCAATTTAATGGTCAACATTAATTGCCACCTAAAAGTGGCACCCTATTCGAATCATATCTACATTTTCGTACTGCTCGCTGGACCATAGCCTCCGTGCCGCCATAGCTGAGCTCGTTACCACCAGATTTGGACTTCCGATTCTTCTCTGCTTGGCTTCCACTGTTATTTTTCTCTCAATTCTTACCACCAAATTCAATTCAGATTTTTCTGCTCATCCCGACGCTGAATCCCCATTTTAGATTGCGATTTGCTTCATAACAGAGGCATTAAACTCTTGCATACTCTGCCGGATGAAGAATTGCTGGATCTTGCAGGTAGCGGCGACAATAGGCTAATTCATGAAGGATAAGAATAATAATTCATCAACGTGTACCATTGACTCATTTCCTAGATCTGTGCCGCCTCGAGGTCCACCAGAGCTATTATATTCGGAACCACATAAGATTTTTCCTTCTGCATTTTTTTTTTACACTTTCGGGGTTCTGCCCGCGAGTTTTTTCTGGGCGCTAGTATGGCCGGCTGTATGATTTATTGGCGCTCATGCCGGCATCGTATCGATCTTCCACACTGAAGTTGGATTCGAAACATTGAAGTTTGAATCTAAAAGGGTGCTTTGGAGGTTTTCATTTGCTCTAGGCTGTGCTTTGTTGTCTGCCATATTTGTCTCAAAATTTCTAAAGTTCGTGGAGATGAATTGAAGCAAGCAAAACATGGCAAACAAAAGGGTAGCCAACACAAAATTCAATTCGGTGGATTTTTTTCTGCCTAAATGGGTGAGGTGAGGGGGAGCCTCTGATCTATACTTTGTCTGGTTACACTTTTCAGGAACACTAGCCATGGGAGGAAGCAAGCCGAGCAAATATGGTAATGGACACCAATTTTTTGCTTTGTTTAAGCGGGGGCTTTAAAGCCACAATTAATCTTGAGCAACTTATCGTTTGCCTGCAGATCATTTATGGCCTTGGGCTAGTTTTCTGCAATGATCTGGCTCTCGGATGCTCCAGGATTCCAGTGTCATTCACAGAGAATTTAAATAAATTCCTCCATGCGATCAGCTATGGCATGAAAGTTTTGCAAGAACGTCCAAGTCTCTGGTGTCCGCCTATGAGCTCAGGCCTGTGTTCAGAAGCCAAAAGGGTAGGTTTTACTTCAACGGAAAAGTTCTTGGAGGTTGGGGCTCCATTTTGAAAATTCAATTTCCTCAACGTCTTTGTCAGAATTATTTATGTACTTAATGTAGTTAGGGATGGCAAGAAGCATTGCCATTGTTTGCCGATCATAGCTTGTGATTTTGGTTGGAGAGGGAAGAGCTGGGAAAACAATAGCGCTGAATACCTTTCTGCCAATGTGGTAGATGGTAGATGCAGGTAATGACTGATCCATCTCGATCTTTATCTTTATGTGGATTTTGCATGATCTTTATGTGGATTTTACATGCAGGCATGGTTATATTTGCCGCAATTTGGCCGCTTTGCCACTATTTTAAGATTGTGACGCTGTACAATCCGATGTTTGGTTGCTCTTGCAGAGCCAAAGCAGCTTTTCCAGGCTTGATTTTGGTAAGTTGGTGCCTCAGATCTAGCCCTTGCACGTGTTCTACAGTGCAATTTCATGTTTTAACTGATCCTTCCTTTGATTTTGCTAATGTGATTTGAAGATTTAATCCCTCTTTTTAGGCTATGTATTTAAGATCCGTTTAATTTGCATTTCCATGTCCATGTCCTTTGCTGCATTGCTATTATTTGCTGCTTTTGTCATTGAAAAGAACTTGAAGAAACGTTATATTAGGCAAATATAAAAAAGTCTTCTGATTTAAGTGTGCAATCTGTTACCAAACCAATTCTTTTATTGTTTTTTTGTCATGCATACTGACTCCATCCTTAGGCTTTTTGGCCATGCAGCCAGAAAATTACTTGAGAAATGAGTAGGATTGGCCAAATCATAGTGCATTTGGTATTATGGTTATCAGGATTGAAAGTTCTTTTTGCATCTAATTTTGTCCCTTGGGTTGTTTAATAATAGCTTGCTGGTGGTACTGCATTGACGCATCAATTGAAAGAACGTCTGGAAAAGGATCTCATGGAGGTAGCAAACTGTCTGGAAAAGGATCTCATGGAGGTAGCAAACTATTTATGGCTGGTTAAAGCAGTAAACTGGTTAACATCTTTGTTTTCTACAGGAGGCACCTCAGGCAGCAAGGGTCAAAGTGCTTGCAGGTGGCAATGCAATAGAACATAGATTCAGGTTATTTGGTCTCTACTCACACTGGCTGCTTTGTAGAATGTTTAAAGTCAGAGAATAGAAAATTGAATCTGGCGGCGCATAGGGGACACTGATGATTTATCAGTATAATTCGTTAAAGCAAAGAACTTAACCCTTCCTAATGCACTTGGATATCTTATATTTTGCAAATACTGGATTGGAGGCAGTATTCTTGCTTCATTGGGATCTTTTCAGCAAATGTGGTTCTCAAAAGCAGAGTAAGGAAGGTTTGGCATTTAGGTTAGGCTCTTTTTTTTCTCTCCTTGTGACTCTAATGTTTTTGTTGAGCGCCAGATTTGAGGAGCATGGGCCATCGTATGTACAAAGGAAAGGCCCTGAATTTTATTGATTGTGCACAATATTTTTCGTTATCGCGTTAATTTATTGGTGCTTCCATAGCCTTATGGCAAGTAGCAGCCTGTACCATATCAATGAGCTCTATGTTCCTGGTTGATTGGTGATTATACATGAAATTAGAAATCCAAAACGTCATGAATCAAGATGAGGAGGGTCAAATTCATCGTTGCATGTTTATTATTGCCAATGCAGATCCAGAACGGATAATGAATTTAATGCCAAGCTGGGCAACCACGGTCAGTGCTTAAAAGTTTTTTTTGGTTAATGAGATGTAAAATGTGCATGTGCTTGGTGTGGGGCTAAGAATGTGTTAAATTTGCAATTTCAATTACAAATGCTTCTGCCAAACTTTTATAATTTGCTGGTACAGGTAACTGATTGGGGCCCAATTATCAGCTTCCTCCTGGATAAGATGTTTGCTGAGCTTGAAAATTCGCTGCTTCCAATGTTCCTGAGTAGAATTAGCAGATACATTTCGAAGAGGGCAGATTTACTTCTTCCTCGTATCCTTGAGTTGATAATGGTACAGACAAAGTAAATGTGTTTTTACAGTTCCCTTCAATTTTCTCACGTTTCTTCATTGGGGTTTTTAAGAGCGGAATGAGGGTATCCTGAAATACAAAATGATAGTTCAATAGTCCTGATAGAAGGGTTGAAGTTTGACATTATAAAATGAAATCAGAAGTCACTAGCATGATGAAGCTTCATCATGTCATTAGGTTGCAGGCTGATAGTTTCCTTTCTGGGGGAAAGGAAGTCAGTCAATCAGGATTAATATCTTTGAGGCAATCATTTATGCATACAATCTTATCCAGAAATACAGTACATTTCTTCAAGGAACTAAGCAATCTGAAGTTCTTTATGTTTTCCTTCATCCCATGGCAGGAAATACTTAATACCATGTTTACGTGTAATTTCAGGTCATTAGAAGAAAAGCAGGGGAAAGACAATGATGATGATGGGAGTAGAATTTTTCAATGGTTGAGCCTGTTGCTGGTTCTAAAAGTTCTTAATCTTGAAGCTTTCCAAAATAACGACAGCAAGGAACTTTACGGGGGCATTAAGAATGATTTAACTTCTGGTAAGCTTGGTTTAACATTTACCAGAAAGGTCGCCTTTCTTTTCACCGTGATATGAATTAGAATGCATTGAATTGCAGGAATATTTGAGGAAGGAGGATTTTTCATTGCGTTGTGGCTGGTGGCGACCCTACTGGCGTGAAATTCAGTTTAGAACTGAGTGACTCTATAAAAAAGGATATTCTCAAAAATATGGTTATGTGAAGGATAATATCCACATCACTCTTATAGAGATATTTTGCAGAAACCTTTTGGCCATCTCTTTGTCGACTATTGACTCCATCAATGTATTTTTATTCTGTCAAGTGTATGCAGTTAGCATCTTAGTCACCATGTCGTGTCCCATGAGTAAAAACATGACATTCATTCTATTCATTGTTATGGCAGCTTTACCATTTATTGTGTTTGTGTTTGTTGCAGTATTTTTCTGCACAATTAAGTTCTTAATGACATTTTAAAATCCTTCCATCACAGGCTAGAGAGAGTCTATCTTTTTTTTTTTTTGATGTAAGTTTGAGAGAATACGCATCAAATCAACTCACAAAGGTAAGTATGTTGGTGGCACCTCCCAATGGTTGAATTGGCTTAGCTGATATTGTTGCACCTTCCATATATTGTAGCGTTCCTTTAGCTCCTATACCATCTAGGAAGTTTGTGCAACATATACTAGTTGTTAGCCCTTGTGGCGAACTTCATTGCTAGATGATTTTCTCTTGTTCTTTCCCCATCTCTAAGGTGATTCATGGCTCGCCTAATGTGAATCATTAGTCAGGGGTAACACATGCTGATATAATGAAGATCATGCACAAGTTGTGAGAGGAAGGGAAATTTTCTTGCAAAAGTTTCAAACCAACAAGCCGAAGCCAGTGTTGGGCATGCGAGCTGTGTTCAAAACAAAAGTAGATAAGGGAGCACCTTTTATGTACAAGCACTTGGGTAGCATGGCAAGAAGAATTGCTTTTACATTGCATTTTTTGAGCTATTCGAGAGGAAGGAAGGAGGGGAAAAAGAACGTGTTTTATAGCGAGTAATGTGCAACAGAAAACACAAAGAATATAGTAATTTAATAAATACATTATGATTGGAACATTTACTTTGCTATCAACTAATGTACTATAAACTTTATAAATTGCAAGAGTGAAGAGACTCTCTAGGACATTTGCTTCCAGTTGTTTTAGGAATATGTTGAGACTTTTATTTAGCATTTATTATGGATTGTTTCTAGAGAAATTTTTATTCATGTGCAATGTTATTCCTAGCATGGCATATGGCCCATAAATTTTAAACAATTAAGCTTTGATGGAATCCAAAACTTCTTTTTGTCCCTCATGAATTGACCTTGTGCAATTGAGAATGTAGATAGTGATAGTCCATACAATCGATTGTCTACAATGCACTGGGGATTCTAGAGCAGTATTGAAGGAACCTAAAGGAATTCTATTAGATCTTAGTACGCGAATATGTGATTGTGAAATTGTGCATCATCAAAATGGTCATTTCATTGGGGCGTTTTCTAGACAATTGTTCTTAGTTGTTTCTTGGTGGTCTTACTGTCTTTGGAATTAATTATAGCATTGAGAGATATGCAATGGTATCTTCTATTGTTAATATGACGAGCAACTTAATGTCGAGCTATCTAGAAACATCGGGGTAGTTCAAGCTCAATGTACTAGAACATATAAAAGGTGTCAATGAACGTACTGGAATTTAAGTGATTGTATATAGAATCAAATACATCCATTGACTTTGAGTGTGACTTCGACATTTTCAACCTTAGCTTGACTCTTTCAAATAATAATTCGATTTAGCTTGACCATTTGATTGGGCTTTAGCTCGAGTCCTTCAACTTAGTTCAAAGTTGACTTGACGTCTTGATTTGACATACCCATTAGGGTAACATTGGCCTACAATGCAACTTTGACTTTGAAACTTCTTATTCTTGAGTTCTATAGCAAATGATCATTTAATAACGCTTTTTAATGAAATCCTTACGCAAAAATCTTTTAATGGTACAACCACTCATAGTACAAGGACTTGTATATATATATATATATATATATATATATATATATATATATATATATATATATATATATATATATATATATATATATATATATATATATATATATATATATATATATATATATATATATATATATATATATATATATATATCACTATATATATACAATTATATTGAGTGCCACAAATGTTGGCAGTGCCACAAATGATGTAGAGATTGATGGGTAGAGATTGATCTCGGCCGTCCATCTTTTGAGATGGACGGTCCAGACGGTGCCACCTCGTAACTCCCCAAGCATCCCTCTTGTTGGTGTACCAAAATGTTGGTACAGATTGATCTCGGCCGTCCATCTCTGAGATGAACGGCCCACAACAAAAGCCCCAAATTGGTATCCTCTGTATTGGGGCATTTCATCTCGACCGTCCATCTCGGATTTGGACGGCCCACAAGAAAAGCCCCAATTCGATTTCTCCATCGAATTCGACGATGGCGCCCCTGTGGCTTTCCTTGGGGTTCAGTCGATTGGAGCAGCAATGGTGACGGAGGAGGTAGATCCTTTTCGCGCATTTTGTTACAAATCCGACCGATCGATCCGCTCCTCGCCAAGTTAAGCTTGGGATCTTGTGCTTTTGTCAAAAATCCGTCACGCCCATTGTGAATATCCAGGCGAATTGATGGGTTATCTCGTGGCGACCTTTTTTCGTTCCATGCAGGCTGAAAAAACACTTTCAAACATTACATTTGATGTTCCAAATGGGAGCTTTGTTGCAATAGTGGGAAGGCGGTGAAGGAAAGACATCCATTTTGTCTGCTATTCTTGGGGAGATCCCTTCAGTAGGCAGAAAGCAGTGCCGCCAAAAAGCCGAACTATATCTGTTTGCCTTTGGAGGTGTCACTTGGTAAGAGAATGGGGAACCATTTCAATCCGGTTTGGGGATTCTACGTTGTAATAATGTTGTTCGATTTTGTAGGTTGATGGGACACCGCCATCGTTGTAGTTGGCTATGGGCTTTCTCTTAGTGGTTGTTCATCTATGTTATCTACCGCATCGCCAGGAGTCGTATGGAACTCTGTATTGGATGCTGGAGCTATTTCAATGGGTTCTCAAGCGTGGGATCGTTTACGTATTCTACAAGGTGATTTGATTTGGCTGATTTTTTCTTTGAAGGGTTCACAGTGGGTAATGGAACACTCTTAAGTGGGTTTTTATCTAGGTTGCTGCATTGTGCTTTTTAGCTATTTAGGTGGATCTACAGCTGGGAGGGTTTTGGACCCAACTCAAGCAGATGTGATCTTGGTACCTTTTTTTGCATCTCTAAGTGCTGAGATGCAACTTGCGGAGGCCAAAGGGAAGTTTCGGCATCATGAAGGCAATGAAGATTATTTAAGACAGAGGAAAGCTATCGACATTGTCACAAATGGCTCTGCATGGAGGAGATCTGGTGGTAAAGACCATGTCTTCATTTTGACTGGTAAGTTTTCTAGGCTGATTAATTGCAGTGCATGTTATTAAGAAATTTACATGATGGAGGGCCCTTATAATGTTGTATAAGACTGCGTGAGTGTTCCTTCTAGGTGAGTTTGGTCTGTCTCTTGGTGGTTTATGGCCATGGTATGTGCCACAATCTAGGAATTTCAGTAAGCTTTCATTATCTTAAGTCTGTTGTCGGGGATGAATAAATCTAGTCCGAGGAGGATTAATCTGCACAAGAAATGCTTGTTAAGATTTTTATGTAACTGAATTGATGACCACAAAATTTAAAATGTTGTTCAGCATTTGAGATGTATCATCCCCAACAAAAGATTAGACATATTTAAGTCCTTTTCCTTGCCCTATGGCATGTAGTTGTCTATTTTATTCGATAGGTGCTTAAGTCATCCAAGCTTCAATCTTCAAGCCTTCTATCCCTTGCTTCTGAGAAGTCAACTTATGCTTCTGTGACTGCTATATTCCCTGTATGTGAACCATTATGAAATCAACATATGCTGCATGCACTCGTTTCATATCATTGGATAATGAAGCAATGCCTACTGTCCTCAACATGCCTCGCAGCAACAAACAACAGTCTTAGACCATAATAGTTTCTGAAATATTGGCATTTCTGGAAGGGTTTCTAACGATTTTTGACACCATCCATGACTGTTCATTAGGGTTAGAGCATTCTCAAGGTTCCTGATTCGATTTTGGCATTAAGGCATTTCGATTTTGAGCACGGGGCATTTTGATTTGTGGCACCCAGCATTTGTGCAACCCACAAGGTTTATGCTTGAAACAATTTTGCTTTTCGATTTTCTTTGGCAGCTTGATTGGCTCTGTTAGATTGTAGGACATGTCTAGATTAGAACGGATTCCACATGATTAAAGCTAGGATTTGGTTTGCGTTGAGCATATGGTTAATTTTTACGCATGTGAGACCCATGCAAAAACATTGTTCTCTGCCCAGATCGTCCTATTGCATTGCACAAGTTTTTCCATGTATGCTATGTCATAATGATTGCTTAGGTAACTGCAACAATCTAAAGGTTCTGAGATATGATGCATGCACAATTTGTTTGTAACCTATTTTTCCATTTGTGAATTGCTTTTTCTCATCTCCTTTTCTTGTCTTCCACAGGTATTTCTTATGAGGGCAACACATGTCTAAAGTTAAACTTCTAGAAGATATTGAATGTGACAAAAAAACCATGGATACTCGAGATCTTTCGGTTTTTAAGTATGGTTCTTGAACACAAGACACAAAGTTATGTTGGAGAATGCATGTACAATGCTGACTAGGTTTTGTTTTTTCCTTTTCTTTCTTGCTTTAATCTTGCACTGCGACTCGCATGAGACTTGCTTCTCATTCATCTTAGCAGATTTTCTACAATGGTGGATAGTGGGTAGCCGCACACATGCGAACTACCCATAAAAAATAAAGGGAAATCCAATTATATCATTTGGACCCCAACAAAATACAATGCTAATAGAGACTGGGCTAGTGTACCTGCCGAAAGCTTATCACCGGGATTAAAAAACCCCGCCCTTTCGGGTTTTCGAGGAAAAACCCTAGTGATAAACCTTCGGCAAGGGGCTTGGACAAACGTAAGGCATAAAAATCGCTCCCAAAACCCACGAATGGAAAAGTCGAAACAGATGCCGCTCGCTAACCTGTACCTGCACATCACCAACAAAACAACAAGACAAAACAAGCCTCCCGTGACCGGGGTTGATTACGCCGGCGTGCCACGCGATAAAAATACAATAACAAAGAAGGGGGAGGGTGGGTTCAAAGAGAAAAAGGTACTGGCGAGAGAAGAGGAAGGAAGCCCGATGAGAAGTCGGGCGCAGAAATGCGCCTAAAATAGCGAACTCCCAACCAGAATGGGCATGCGCCGCCCGCATGCATGCAAAACATGCATGCTCGTCCCATTCTAGAATGGCGATCCGATGTCTCGGATCGATGGGATTCTAGAATGGGACTCGCATGAAACCAACAAACCGCCCGAATACCAAAGGACTTCCTTAACAAACTAGGATCGAGGACGAAGGTCACAGGATGAAGGCTAAAGGCCGAGAAAGGACAGCATGAAAGAAACGCCAAATTGGCCAAACCAGGCAGGAAGAAGCCCCTCCCCTGCCTGGAAACAATTCAAAGAGAAAAAGGTACTGCTGAGAGAGAAGAGGAAGCGCCGATGAGACGTGGATGCAGAAACGCGCCTGAAATAGCGAACTCCCAACCCAAAACGGGCATGCGCCGCCCGCATGCATGCATGACATGCATGCTCGTCCCATTCTAGAATGGCGATCCGATGTCTCGGATCGATGCGATTCTAGAATGGGACTCGCAAGAAACCAACAAAGCGCCCGACTACCAGAGAACTTCCTTACAAACTAGGATCAAGGACGAGGTCACAGGACGAGGCCAAAGGCCAGTAAAGGATAGCAAGAAAGATACGCCAAATTGGCTAAACCAGGCAGGAAGAAGCCCCTCCCCTGCCTGGAAACAGTTCAAAGAGAATAAGGTACTGCTTGTCATTCATCACAGCAGCAGTATACAATGTGTAAGAAGAGAGAGAGGGGTAGCCGAACATAGGAACAATATCGGACTACCCCCAAAAAAGAAATTGTGCTAAGGCAGTATAAGAGGGCAATGGCGACAAGTTCTCATCGGGATAAAAAACCCCGCCCTTTCGGGTTTTCGAGGAAAACCCTAATGAGAAATGGTCGCCACCGACCTCGAATGGATTGCCTAGAGAACAGAGAAACCAGACGAGCGCGAAGGCAAACCGAAAGCACGACCCCAAACAACCGCGAAACCCCATGGAACAACGAGAATGAGGAATGGAAAACACCAGGACCCCAAAAAGCTGGTGGAAGATAGCAAAATCCTGCAATACACAAAAAACTCCAAAAAGAACACCCGTAAAGAGTTAGAGAAACAAGCCCATCCATAAAAAGAATCCGCATCAAGAAAGCCGGAAATTATAAGGCATAAAAATAGACAGGAAAAGAGCATATAGCGTCACCGAGAAGGTGGAAAAAGCATCACCCAGCGGGTGGAAAACATAAGCTATAAAGATGCATCACCCTCGAGGTGGAAATAAACAAAGAAAGACATCGCAGTTTTAGAAAAACACAGAAAAATGCCAAGGAAATAGCAACAAGAAAAAAGGACACCCATAAGTGAAAAACAACAAAAAGAGCAAGAACCAATATCAATACAAATGAAAAGACGCACACGCCAAAGAAAGGGCGGAAGGGAGGGAAGCCACGAGAACGAAGAAAATGCCGCCGTGAGAAGACGCCGATAACCGGTCCGCGAATGGAACTAGCCTAATATAGGGGCTCGCCCTTTCCTTAATGGCGATCCGATGGCTCCGGATCGATGGGATTCGGGAAAGGACTCATGAGACACAAAAACCCCGACTACCAAAGGACTTCCTTCACTATAAACCCAAAGCGCCAAAACCTCCAAGTGTTGAGTAGGATCGCTGGCTAACATAGCGAGAATGAGAAGAAGAGGAGCCCAACGACCGCGGAGTGCGCCGCAGAAGATCATGTGGAACGCCCGAGCGGGCAAATTTCTTCAAAGCCCGCCGACGACGAATGAATGATAGATAGGCTTCTCATTCATCTCAGCAGATTTCTACAATGGTGGACAGTGGATAGCCGCACACATGCGAACTACCCACGAAAAAATAAAGGGAAAATCCAATTATAACATTTGGACCCCAAAAACAAATACAATGCTAAGATGAGTGGCTGATGTACCTGCCGAAAGCTTATCACCGGGATTAAAAAACCCCGCCCTTTCGGGTTTTCGAGGAAAAACCCTAGTGATAAGCCTTCGGCAAGGGGCTTAGACAAACGTAAGGCATAGAATCGCTCCCAAAAACCCGCGCATGGAGAAGTCAAAACGGATGGCGCTCGCCAACCTGTACCTGCACATCACCAACAACAAACAAGAAACATACCAAAGAATAGCATCACCCAGTGGGTGGAAAAAAAGCATCACCCACCGGGTGGAAAAACATGATAAACAGAACTTGTACAAAATATAGTAAACAAAGAAGGGGGGGGTGGGTTCAAAGAGAATAAGGTACTGCTGAGAGAAGAGGAAGCGCCGATGAAACGTCGATGAAGAACTCTGCAATAAGTAGCAAACGCCCAACCTAACGAACGGCCCAAAACGCATGCGATGCATGCATGCGACGCATGCAATGCATGCATGCTCGTCTTGAGCAAGAATGCCGATTCGCTACGCGAATCGACGACAATCTTGATTGGATACCTGCATTGACATGTTAAATTTTGTTTGCGTGCATCATACAAATAGGGAGTCAGCAAATAATGGGTGCAGTAGCCATCATGTTTGGAGGTCATTTAGAGGTATGTAGCTTATAATTGTGGCAGAGAGTCATGCTTTGTGCATGACATTTCAAGAAGTTGCAGGTAAATCTTGTGCTTTCCTAAATTCTTGTGGTTTTTTGTCTAATAGGATTTATGCTGGTTTTGGTGCCCTGCAGGCTGGAAGGTTCTAATTTAAGTCCTCCTAAGCTACATAATCAACCCAAGGGAAGGATCCAAGCAGCATTCGGCTCTACCCTTTTGTCGAGATTAGCCTCCAGAGATTCGATTACCAAAGCTGTCTGCATAGGATCCTCCTTCCAGGTAATTTTTTTAATCCTTACTTATAGCTTTGTAAATTTCATTTTCGTCCTGCCTTTGCTTCCAATATAGCCAGAAATTTTTGTGCTTTAAGGGAGAACAAAATAAGGGTTAGAATGTTCTTTAAGTTCTTTGTGGCGTTTTGTTGCAGGAAAATACGATTCTGGCCAGCAAAAACCAGGAAATATTCGGCTCACTGTTTATACTCGTCAGTTTAGGTAATGTTCCCAAGTTCATGTAGCAAATCTGATTAAATTTACAGACCTCCTATTTGTTGACACCATGGTCATTTGTTTCCAAGTTTGTTGGCTTGATGCAGACATTTTTTAGATGGAACGAAGCTAAAAGAGATCCACATATGTTAAATCTAGTAGAAATAACCAAGTTTATAGCATCTGGATTGCCACAGTGTGGTCTGCATATGTTTTAGCAATGCTTTGTTTGTTATGTTTCTTCCGTTTTATAAATGGAACTTCTATCTGGATTAAGCTGTATACGGATTTGACAGAAACTTGGAACTTCTATTTCTTCATGATTTATATGATTTTTGCCCATTCAAAACCTCTGTTCGTTTTTTTTTTAATGGGTTGTTTGCTTGTGTAACGTTATGCTAATATGATGCTACTGGTTTGGGAAAGAAGGAACCAGTTTAGTCTACTTATGACTCGTGCTCTGTTGCACTTATCAGCAATTTCAAGAACCTGTGATCACCGACTAGGAATGGACTGGTTCTAAATTTGGTGAACCATTTAAGCAGAAGCAAGAATGATTTCTATTGCAGCAGTGTGCTGCATTTTTGTTTCTGATACTTCTGTTGCATTTGTTCCAGGTCACGACTTCTCAACGTTTCCATTTGTTTCATTTTCTTGATAAGTCGACCTTTTATTTCTGTGGTTTGTTTGATCGGCATGGCCAGCTGTGTGTTTGATCGGTTGTTGATGGTTTTCTCCAGGGTTCATGGTTGAGCTTACCCATTTTGATCGGCCTGAGCTTATTGTTGATGGCTGGCTATTTTCTGTTGATAAGTCTCTGCACCTCAAGTCGCGAGGGTCATGGTCGGCTTGGTGGTAATGTTATGTTTGAAAATCTATCATTTCATCGCTGATCTTTTCTAATCTCTTTGTGGCAAGGCCAAAGATTCGAAATGATCCCAATGCTTAGCACATGTATTTCACGTTTTCTTTGATGCAAATGTTGCATTTGCAGTTCAAGGAAAGGCTCTTTGATTTAGCTAGCTAGTAGTATTACTTTAACTCTTTGTCCATTGTTGCATTACTCTAAATGCAGTGTTGTTCTTTACAGGGATCCAAAACTGCGTCCGACCTTGATTTCAAAACGAGATCAGTCACCAAGGTATTAGAATTAGAGATTAAAGGCGTTAATTGGTTGAAATGTTGATATATGCGCAGGGACTATAAAATACAATGATGAGGTTGCCCCTGTAGTTAAGGATCGGGGGTTTTACGTGCGATGAATGCTTGTTGTTTGTCGAGCAAGCGGAGAAATTCTTGTCGATCCGGATAACTTAGATGCTTGCTAAGAAATTTGTCAAGACTTATCGCGCATACCCCATCCGATATTAAAGACAAGGTGCTTCTTATTTCTTACAATTTTTACGCCGCACTATTTGTATTAATACTTTTCTCGGCTTATATTCTTCATTGCATTGACATGATGAGTATGTGCCAACTATATTTGATGCTCTGCAAGAGCAGCCAAACGAAGACAAGTTGTGCATGCAAACGGGACCTGCATTGCCTTCGATTTGTCTATTAAAGGGACCATACATGTGCCATGTGTCAGGAGTTTGTTTCTGATTGTTCAAAGATGTTGAGCAATAACAAAAGACATAATATGGCTATCATGCATAATACATGTGACAAGTACAACGTGCTGCAAAATGAGGTTAGTTCACTTTATGTTTTGCCTTTATCGAGCATTTTCTGTAATTGTAGTCTCAAGGGGGTGTGCCCGATGGTTTTACTTACAAGAAACAGGGTATGTTTGATGTTAGAAGGACGATAATTTAATTGGTGGTCATTCTATCTGTTCTGCAGTGTGTTGCTCTTCTTGATGCATATATGACATACCTTTCGCTGGTACGTACTTAGACTTAATTTTAGAGCTTCCATTAAATATATCACAATACTTGGAAAACTTAGAGGTTTTGCTACATTTTGAAGACAGATACTGGAAATACATCACAATACTTGGGAAACTTAGAGGTTTTGGTGTCGGATAGGTGGTCGTCACGATTCCTTTTCTCGCCCAAAGGTTAGTGCCGGCAAGGGAGTGTTTTTGGCAAGGAGAAGCACCATTTAGGGACATGAATGCATGGAGGTTCTAGAGGGCAAAAGAAAAAGAAAATTGATTGGGTTGGGGATTGCAAATACTGTCCGTGTCTAAAATGTTGGACTTCAGAGGCCAACATATTGTGAACATTTGCTTTAAGCCAGATCTCTATGTGACTAGAGAATGCAGGTTAGCACACACGTTAGAATGCATTAAATGATTGTGGCCCATAGCAGCTATATTGTTGGCCAAGGTAGAGTTACCGCATTTAATTGATATTGTATATTGCTTTCATATACCAGAATGGGAAGTATCATTCATAGTCAGCAGGAGATGTGTTCATAATGATCCAAAGGCGATTTTGGCGCTATCTTTTCCTAGGTTTATTTTGGCCGAGTCTATATTTGGATTCTGAGTTGAGGGAGAAATTGGTTGAAAGGTCCCATTTTCTTGGATATAACAACGGCAGCAAAAAATGGTTCTACTGCCTTTGTATATGATGCCAATATATCAAAACTGTTGTGGTCCCTCTTTTTTATTTCCAAAGTTTAAGACGTTTGAGTTTGAGGAGCCGATACGAGGTCTTCTTGCTACCATAAGCTTTTTATTATTAAACGGAATGACTCCCTCAGCCATTGCCTCGGAAATGACAAAGTTGAAGCCCTCCATTGCAGTAGAGTTATACTGCCCTATTGAGGTTTCAACTACTTGAAACATTAGGCGGACATCACTTATAAATGTGCCATAAGTTTTGAAAAGAGTAAATGGAAGAAACATATACAATGAAAGAGGATGTTCTAGCCTTTATGAAGCAAATAAATAGGATAAATCATAGAATTGAATTATACCATATTTGCTACATATTTTGATGTTGGTCTAATGACATGGTGTATTATAATTGGAAAAATTCTTATATGTGAGCATTTTGCTACAACTACAAATTTAACAAATTTAAAGATCCGTGCAGTAGTTTATGTAGTTTAGACAGGAATTACGAAGAAAGTCATTATTACTTACTAGTAACGGTGCCCAGCGTTGCTGGGCATAAGTGGGAAGTCTATAAATGTTTTAACCGCAATGAGAAAAGTGTGCAATAACCATTTATTATAACAGAAATATCCAGAGATAGTAACAGTGCCTAGTGTTGCTAAGGATTATTTGGAAACCTGTAAAGTTATAAGAACAATCAAAAGAGAGTATTAACTCTGCAATTAAATTTTTACTATTGACATCTTAAAAATTACACATTGAAGAGGTAGTACATCATTACTCAAAGAGATCCCATGTTTCGCTTTGGTAGGTATATAGTGAGTTAAGGGGCAATTTCATCCCATAAGATCTCTTTCTAGACTATATTTGGAGTGAACCTCCTATTGTTTCCTTCCTTCCTTCCTATTGTTTTTGAGCAGTGCTCCTTGACTTGAGGTATCTTGAATGTACACCTTCACTCCGTGCTGTGTGATGCAATAGCCTTTTTCTAGAAAGGATACCCATAAGAGAGAGAGTACTAAAAAATCCTTTTTTTTGCAACATTGCTCAAGTAGAAGTGCTCAAGTAGAAGCGCATATGTTGTATTTTTCAAGCGTACCAAAGTTAATGATTTTAACGCCCCTTTCAACAATGTTAGATGCAAAATGGATAGCGGCATTCACATCAAAATGTTTGGTTGAGGGTCTTGCTTATAATTTACTAAGAGTCATTTGGTTTAGGATCTTGCTTTTACTAAAAGTTAGTTGTATTGCATTGTTTGAAGTGCAAAGTTTTTAAACTTTCCTTGAATTATAAGTGGGTTAATGGCATGCAAGGGCATAGCCATGGCATGCTTTTGATACTCCAACAAATATCCTGTGATGATATTTCCTGGCATGCATTTGATACTCCAACAAATACAATTGGAGTGAAGTATGCAACCGGATCAGCCTTGCATGATAGAAATGATAGAAATAAAATAAGAAATGCAAAATAATAAGAAATGCATAATATAATCTTCATTTCGAGAACCTGAAACATCTAGCTGAAGCACGTTTTACATACAATTTGCAGCCAATTCACCATCTTCCAAACTATGCAAGCCAAAGAAACCCGATTGCAAAGATCTGTCCTTCCAGAACTGTTGGAGTGTTGCAAATGAGATATGAGACTTCTGCAATAAGCAATTTGCATTTACCCCTGCAGCTCCTCCAAGTAATCGCTTCTTTCATACGTAAATGATATGTAGCACAAAATAAGATAAAAGCAATGGAAAGCTTACGCAAAACCCGAAAAAGGGCACATCATGAGCAAATGTGAACAGAGAACCAAATACAATGTAAACTCGTAAAGCGTTATAAAGTATTTGATAGATTAACACATAGCATATCAGCCATTTGAAACACCATGAACACAAATAATCACTCACTTTCAGTCTGTATAAAGATCAAAGTCAGAAATTGATGTTTAAGTTACGTTTTTTGATACAAACCTGATGTAGTCATAGCGCATGACGTAGAACACTAACATATCCAGCAAAAGAAAATGACAACATATACCCAACATAAAGAGCCCTGCAACCTTCCTTAGCATAGATCATTTTTGCTGCATGGAAAATCCGTGAATAGCCTTTTCCTGCTTAATCACTTCAAAGGGGGCCATTCTGCCAGGGCATTCATCCATGATAAGCAATTTGATCGCATATTGGAACAAATTTGCCCCGTACTCACATTTTATTTGCAACATGCTAGATCTCAGTCAGCAGTAGGATACAAAGTGTTTCATTCAAAATTATGGAAGTTTGATTAAATTCTGCACCTCATAGCATGTACCACATCCGAGTCCATTCTTAAATAGCACTGAACGTTACCTGAAAATTAAACCACGTCGGAGGAGCCAAGTAAGGTTAAAGACTGTTTGGAGCAGATATGATACCTGATATTCTTTACCATTTGCTCACGTGGCCTTCCAAATCGCATAGACACCATATCTATTCTTAAAGCTGAATGATTCTAACCTGCCATGGCTTAAGAGAAGAGTGTTGCAGATCTTTCTAAGCTTTTCCCATAGCTCGCCATAGGGCGCCATAGCCGAGCTCTGAAGATTGTAGCTAATATGCTCTGCCTCGACAAAGGCAGGTCTGAAGAGAAAGTCTGGAAGCATATCAGACATTTGAAACACCATGAACACAAATAATCACTCACTTTCAGTCTGTGTAAAGATCAAAATCAGAAATTGATGTTTAAGTTACGTTTTTTGATACAAACCTGATGTAGTCATAGCGCATGACGAGAACACTAACATATCCAAAGAAAAGAAAATGACAACATATACCCAAAGATAAAGAGCCCCGCAACCTTCCTTAGCATAGATCATTTTTGCTGTATGGAAAATCCGTGAATAGCCTTTTCCTGCTTAATCACTTCAAAGGGGGCCATTCTGCCAGGGCATTCATCCATGATAAGCCATTGGGGCTACTCTGTGAATAAAAAAAATTAGATGCTGCAGCCCCCATTTCGAGCATTTGCCTTGGCCAGAAATCTGATACCCTCTACCATGATGAACATGGAAAACATGAACGGAATTGCACAGCTCCGTTGAGCTTTTGATCCAGGGTCATTTCGTTACCTATCTGGACCTAGTACAGTTAGAAAAGGCTTGGAATAGCTTGGACGTTTTCTATAAATCTTACCTTAGCTCTGAGTTTCAAGCAGTTCCGGCAGACCTAGGATGCTATTCAAGAAGTTACAGGAAGCAAACCATATCCTCTTCAAATCCTACCTTCTTCAAATCTGTGGTAAACACAAACCAACGGAATGATGCTATGGCGATTACCGAGTTTTGAAGCTCTGTTGATGCATGCCATTCTGCAATGCTGCCAATCTGCCGGAAGCTAATCTCTGCGCCTCTGCAGCTTTTGTTCTAGAGCCTGGCCGTGCGTTTTTCCTTCCTCTCGTGAACCCTAAAACTTTGTGACATGGCATCATCCTCACCATCCGTTTCGTCAAATCTGGACCGTCCAAATTAGGGCTGGGTCCAACACTTACACAATAACATTATAATATAGGATGTATGTTAACAATGTGGAGAGATTTGTAAAATCTAGCGGATTGTTGTCTATCTTGGATTGCTGGATATTTTTCATGTTAAAACATCTTTTGTACTGTTATTTTATTAGCTCCATTGCTCTCTTATGTCGGGCCAAAATGCGCACCATAGAACTAAATTTTCATTGGGGACTTACTCAAAGTGGATTGGTGACTTTAACATGTATACAAAATTACGGCCACATCAGTTCCTGGTGGACGATAGGAAGTTGTTTGAGGTGTATTTGTGTGCTATAAGAGAATGTACGATCGCATTAGCCATGGGATAAATGCTTGATCCAAAAAGGAGATCCTAGATTCCTTTAGATTCTCCCCCTTGATTTTTTTAGATTCTATGTATATTCCCCTAGATTCCATTAGATCTATATAGATTCCCCTAGATTCTCCAAGACCCTATAGATTCTCAAAGATTTTATGAAGATGCACTTGGATTCTATTAAGTTCCCTAAGATTCCCTTGAGATTCCAGAACATTTACGACAATTTTTGGAGTATTGATTTCCAAGTTTTGTGGCATTTGGATATGTTACCCCAAATCACCTAGAGCTAAGCAAAATATTAGTTGCATCTTCTGGCATGATGATTTCTGCTAGGTTCAGATATGTAGCAACACATGGTTCTATGAACAATTAATTTATAATCTATTTTAAACGACAATATCATATGTATGCCAATGTGCAGAGTCCAATGCAGTCCTCCGCGTTATGTGCAATAACCAACTTAGATGATATTGCTATTATCAACCTGAACTTATTGCTATTATCAACCTGAACCAAGGCTTAGTCCATGCTTGAATGTCCTCCTAGGTTAGAAATTGTTCGATTTTGATCTTTTTACTATAAGGCTCATGTAAACTTTTTTCTTTATGTGCACTCACTGTCAAGGGTGTTCTATGTCTTAAGGCTAAGTCAATTAAAATTGACCGTCGATTTTGATGGACTAACTATGATTTTGCTAGAATATTTTATCATTTGGCGACCCTCTGAGTTCTTGCTTTTTTGTATTTGCACGACATTAACACACACATCTTCTATCTCATCGAATTCAATCGATCCATGTGACTCGCCTTCGGGCATGTGAAGCTAGGCTTTATGCCTTTTGTGTTTTTGCAAAAGTTGAGGCCCTGTTTAAATCGGGGAGGCCGACATGGCGGATATTTTATAGAAGCTTAGAATGGCGGGGACCTGATGCCGCTTTTTTCGAGTTGGCTCCAAACCGCATTGCATACACACATTTACAACCGAAGATCGATTCCACTATTTTTTACATTTGCTCTTATTGTTTTATGCTATGTGTTGATTTTTTTGCAAACTGAAGTTTCTTTGGATGTTTGTGGAGCATTGATCCTCATGCATTTGTTCCCTTTTCAAACTAAGGCCACTCTAATAAAGGACCAAGTACGACATGGTATCTCCAACAAATACAATAAGAAGACTTCCATTTTGAAATAGCAGGCTAAGATCCACAATTTTCTCATATTAAGTGTTTCCAAGGGGGCTAAATAGAGGACCCATTTTATTAGTTCGAATTTAAAGGCTGGATAGTGTCTATTTCAAAATGATTACATAGGAGATTCTTTTACAGTTTGAATAGCTTGGTCGCGCGTTCCTTATCATGAACTAGTCATATGGCACATTCGACTTATGATGGATGCCTATATAGTCTTATAATTGGCTGGCACATTCGACTTATGATGGATGCCTATATAGTCTTATAATTGGCTACTATCTGGAACTATTTGTTTAGAGGGGAAAACTTTTTACCTTTTTTCAATCCTTGGCCAGTCGGCTCATGAAAGCATATGTCCCCAAGGATATTCTTATTTTGCCATGAAAGCATATGTCAGCAAGGATATTCTTATTATGCCATGAAAGCGTATGTCCCCAAGGATGTTCTTATTTTGCCATTGTCTATTTGTAGTGGCTTGCTCTAGCTTGGGTGTCATTGTTCCCATTCAATTTATTTGCAGCCCTTTAATCATCTCATAGGCCTCATCCACAAGAAGAGGTTATGAAAGGATTCGCAACCACCGCTTGAAAGGATGCATAATAGCTCGTTCCTTGAAATCTTTTGCTTTCTTCCATGCAAGGTATTTTTTTGTTGAAATACATCATGCGACCTTCCCCTCGTGTAGAGATGTATTTCGAGGCAATTTCCAAGAACCAGGGGCCAAACTAATATTCTAATATTCTTTGTGAAGTGTTAATAAATAGGGGATCTACCCGTACCATACAAATGGATCTAGGTTATATTATCCATACGCATGTGTTTCTAACTACGTACAAATGTCCGTAAATTTTGTTCTCTAAGCGTTCCAAATGATCCTAGTGTATTGTGATAACTTGCAATCCCACCAAGGTCGTTTCTAGATTCTAAGGGCATCTTAACAATCTTTGTCAACTGAAGTTACTTTGATTCAATGGGTTGAGATTGACTTTCATCACAATTGGGTTTTCGCTTTAGCTTTGATATTGATTTCTATACGTTTATCTTGACTCTTGAAGTTGACTTTGATTTTTCTTGTTGTCCCAGGGTCTGCAATGTTGGACTTGGGAGAGATAGGAATCTTGAAGAATCTTCATATGATCTTGGGAAATTTAATGGAAACCTATGAAAATCACAAAGAATTTCTCCCAATTATGGCAAAGAAAATATTGATGTGATTTCATGAATTTTTAGAAACCACGGCGTAATCTAACAAAAATTTGTATAGATGTTCGAGAATGCTAACCCCAGCAAGTCCCAAATTCAAATCTTCATGTTCTAAGTCCTAATCTCTTAAGCTAATAGTGCAAAGTAGACATAGTCATAACTTCATAACTGGGTGTCGTGTAGCTAATTGATTGTAATAATTCCAGATCGTATAAAGGAGTTCTTCTTAGCTAATTAGAGTGTCAAATCGCTTTTAATTGTATGACCACTTCAAGCAATTGACATGAACGACTAAACAATCCTAACTCAAGGGTTGGGTTGGTTCCACCTATTTTCCAAGAGGGAAGATTCTTCCCTAGCATGGTTGGGTAAGAGGTTGACTGTGGTTAAGAAAGAAGGCGATGTTTGTGATTCTAGTTGTTTATCTCCATAAGGTGATGCATGTCATTAGGCCTCTCTCTAAAAATGAGCTTGACTATCAAGGGTTAACTGTAACTTATGGTGCTGACTTTGACCTTTAGGTATTTACTTCTTCATTGGTTAACGATGGCATCATTTCATCGTGGTGACACTGGATTCAAGAGGGTCAAGGGAATCTTAAAGAGTCTTCAAAGAATCTAGGGGGTATTTAGGCAATCTTTTCGAATCTAAGAGCATATCTTGAGTGTCTCGAAAGGAATCTCATGGAATCTATTTCTTCCTTATGGATATGCAAATGAAAGATTTATTTTGAATTATAGTAGCAAGTTTATTATCCATTTCATTGCACACTTGAGATTCTTAAGCGTTTGGAAACAAGGGGGTTTAAAACTTGCTGGAGGCAACAGTATTCTGATCTTCGACTTTGTGAAAATTATAAAGCAGCGGCCTAACCAAGAATTCGACTTTTGAAACTCCCAAAACAGGTATTTGGGTTCTATAAGGTATTGTCTCTGGTGTCTGGTTGTATATACCCTGTTAAATGTGGGACGAGCAATGTCAGCAGCCACCAATGACATGTATGGACGAAGCAAAGATGTGAAGAGCGACAACATGGTGAAGGTAAAGAGTCATGCATTCTTTTTGTTTGATTGTTGAACCAGGACTCTGGTCAAACTGTGGCTATTGGGTTGGAGGTTTGTATGGGTCAGTGAAGTCTCTAATGAATTTTTTATTCTTGTGAATCTTTGTTTTTCTATAGAAGGGTGGACCTCCAAGACCTATAAATACTCAAGCCTTTTCTAAGTCGTCTAAACCTCGATGCCATTTTTTTTTTCCCTCGCTTCAACTGGCTTTGTTTATTGTTTTCTTTGGGTAAGTGGTTTTTTTGCAATGGCTCTATTTTCTTGGAACTGCACAAATATAATATATTTGATTGGTATTCTACTGGAAGTGATGCTGCAGAGTGAAATATACAGTTTTTCCAACTTCCTTGCTAAGATTTTTATTGTAAATTACTCAAGCAAAAATTTAGATCGCAAATCTCCAGTTGAATTGATACTAATCTTTTTAAGCTTGGATTTTACTCCCCGATTTTCATTCACTATAGCTAATAGACCCGTTACCAAGCATAACTACACTTTTATATACTGATATGCATTTTTTTTCACTGTGACTCCCTTATAGTACAAATACTTGTATATATATATATATATATATATATATATATATATATATATATATATATATATATATATATATATATATATATATATATATATATATATATATATATATATATATATATATATATATATATATATATATATATATATATATATCTTGGGTCTATAGAACCAGCTTTTCATGTTGTTGATGTATCTCCATCCAAATGTGGAGTTTTCATAAAGGAGTAATCCTTTTTCGCCAAAACATATTTGTAATTGATTTTTAAAGAACCAACCGATATTCAGCCTGCTGACCAATTTAGAAAAATAGCAGAAGTGTATGTATTTCTTTTTATCCTTCTCTTTGTACATGGTAAGCTTCCAATTCCCTTCCTCATTTAGAACCAGGTTTCTGGTCTTCATCTGGAATGCATTTTGTACAAGTTGATCAGGAGGATCAATTTCCATATGTAATGCCATCTTAGGCATTGAATCAATACGTATGCATTCCCATGCCCCCTTTACAATTGTCATTCATTTTTATTTTCTAATCAGTCATCATAGTATTAGGGTAAGCATGCTATTTTACATTTTAAAACAAGTATGTCAAAGAAAGAAGATTATCACAGATAAAAGATGTTGTATTCATAACTATATAGTTTGGTTTCCATACCTTATAAAACGCCTATATGTCAAAATCCCGATTCTCGATGTCATATGATCGGCTTGCAGTTGTGTTTTCCTTTGTCACAGATCTGTCCCCCTGACTGGAATCTTCAATTTGTATAATATCATGGTTATAGCTATCAGATACTCCGTGATTGTTGGTCTCAGGTCTTTTGTACAGACGAGGAGGCATAATAATGGAACAGTTTGGGCTGTCAGGCTCACTGTTTCGTTTTCTGTTGCTAACAGTCTGTCCCGGGCTGTTCAGTTCCTGTTGCTTACCAATAATGAACTTAAGTGGTTTGATAGTTTTTTCCAGAACATCAGTAAGCTTAGTATTCCCATATTCCAAGTTCAAATCTGTACTAGGGTCCTCTGAATATTTGACAACCATTTTAATTAATGTGTCCCTTACCCTGAGGTATCCAAGTAGGGCAGTAACAGCATCCTTTAGTGGTACAGTGGATAGTAGTGAACTGAAGAATCCAAATCTGACCATGTTAGGCAGCATAGGCCATGCCATCTCCAAGTTATTCATAAGAAACCATACTCCTTGGTCTAACCATATTATGGTATCAGGGCAATCCCCATTTTCCTTGGCTATTTTCCCACATGTGCATTTGATGAATGGGCAAAATGTTCTCCACATCTTTTTAATGTAGAAGTCATGTCTTCTCTCATCAACTCTAGCTTGATGCCCTTTTTGGCCTATGCTGATGGCCATGCTATTGCTACATTCCAATCCAAAACATTTTGCCGGAAAAGGTAATATTACCTCCAATTTATCCACCCTTCGTATGCAGTTGTCAGCATCCTCGAATGCTCGTTTAACATCATCATCAGAGATGTTAGCCAGTTTTCTCCACGCCTCCACGCTAATGGGGGCAAGAACACCAAGATTTTTGCTTTTCCATAGAGCTTGCTTGTATTGTTCGCCATGTGATTCGACCTCTCTTTGAGACATAATTGGGAATTTTCCACAGTTAAATAGATTTAACATTGCAATAGGAGGTTTTTCCACTTCATCAGCCAGTATGACAGGTTTTTCCAGGCCAGCATCCTTGCTGGTAGTGAAGGCACTCCTGTATTCTTCGGGTAACATGTTGACACCGAACGGTGATTCTTGCTTTCGGGGCTATTTGGTATTATAGTGGTGCATTACTCACAGGGTGCTTTGTTGCGAGCTCTTTTGCTGTTGCTAGATGGAAAGGTAAACTTCACACCATTAGCCCTTTCAAGTGCTGTAAGACCCTTGACAAATGTCCTTAAGTTGGCAGCCTCCTTTTCAGTGGCATTGAATTGCACAATGGGTAGTCTGTTATATCTGCCATCAATAATGCTTTTGCACGCTTCTATATTGTAATCACTCTTTGCAAAACCAGCAACCATTGTAAGGCAGTTGCTCATACCCATATGAATAATAGCAGAATGGTCGCTATTAGGAACATTTACTTCCTTCTGGATGATATACTGATGCAACTCAGGACTAAGTATGCATGCTAATACTGTTTGCACTGCCAGATTTGGAGCAGGGCGTCCCAATAAGTTGTAACCTTGTGCTTTTAGCTCTGCAAACCATTCGTTGGGAGCATCATGCCCTTCAATGTTGCTATTACTTGCCCCCAAGGCTTGTTTGCCTGTACTTGTAGTTCCTTCCTATAGAATAGTGCAAAACATCAGTAAACATATGTCCATATATCAGGTAATCATCATGCCGAACAGATCATTAAATTTTTAACATTTTATGCCCTGTTGTATTAGCCCTCTCCGACATTAATTTAGTAAAGAATCTTTATGTTTTAAACCATTCATGATATTCCTCATTATTTACTCCTGATAGTATCAAGTATTGATATACTTATGATGTATTTAGTATTTAAAATAGTATATTTTATGACTCAGTAGTAAACAGTTAGTGTCCCCCAAATTGTTCACTGCCAGTTAAACCAGCAATCTGAAATCACCGAATATATACAAGTCCAGACCAGTTTCCATGGGTCATGATCCAGACATCTAGCCATGTACAGGATATCCTGCCATGCCTAGACTTATCAGCTCCACATTAGAGAGGAGATAAACATTGGGAGACACTACCTACCAATTCCAAGATAAAAACATTACCATGTTTTCAGACAATTACCTTTACTGTTATCATAGACCAAGAAGGTACCATGTTCATATAAACCTCAATACTAGAACTTTTATTGCATTCTTTAGTCACTATCAATGTATTTAAGCATGTTTATCTCAATTTTTGTTCCCAGCACAAGAAGGATTAATCAAAGTCAATATTTCGTGATTGGCCGTCATAGCTTTCTTACATACTTACAGTAGTAGGTGTTTCAACATTTAGGATATAATGGCAACAGTAAACTGTAGAAATATTTTAGACCCTATCAACTTATATACATGATCCATCCCTTAAGTATTTAAAACTTTCCTCAAGCAACAATTCAAAGTTCAGATATGCAGACGTTTGATTTTTCAAAATTATTTTTCCATTTTTAATTTTTGCATAAGTAGGTAACCAGCATTCCACCAAATATTCATATAAATCAGATCATCTAAAATGTATCCGACTTAGTATCCTAATAAAACCTCCTATATCACTTTTTTTTGTGCAAGTGCACAGTACTTAAGTATCATCAGTCAGCTTATCCAAAAATTCCTGCTCAATTCCTTTAGCCCATTGATCGATATCGCACTTGCAGCATTTCAAATTAGGGGAAAGATATAACCTGTATAGCTTATACATGAGCTTTTGTTCCTCAAATTTAGCATCCTTTTTTCTACATAAGATATTATTGAACCATTTCTCCTTGCTGTTAAAGCACTCCCTTGAATGCCTCATGCTTCCAAAAACATTAGAGTAGGTAGAGTAGAACCTGGTTACCTGCAATCCAAACATACAAGCATTAGCCAAATTGGGTAAGCATGCAGGGATTAGCAGGTAAGCAATAGGTTCAACTGGCTTAACGCCCTTCAACCTTAAAAAAGATAACCTTGTAACAAATACCGTCAGATTTCATAGCATAAATTACTTTGCTGTAACAGAATTAAAAGCTGTCTTTATGACATGTGTTGATGATAAAACCTTCTCCTGGCTTGCCATAGATACGTTATTTCATCTGGTATTGACACTTCTGTAAACATACAATGAATGGATGCAGCAGACCATGCACGATTCATGTTATCTCTCAACCTTAACCCCTTAATATTTGCCTACTTATCATATTTAATCTACCAGGTACCATGTTTTTAATAATCAAAAAACTGAACCTGATTCAATGGTATAGACTCCTCGTCAAAGAAGTCATCCCCATCTCCAGTCATGTTGATGCTGCTTCCAGCCTCCCTATTTGTATGTTTTCCAGCTCTGCTAGCTACAGTTGCAAGGCAGGCTTCGATGCTTGATCCAGGTCGTTTTCCAGCGTTGGGTCTTTTGGCAGATAAATCAATTCCGGCCTTCCTTGCCATGTCCTCCAATACAGATTTTTTTATGGTCACGCCCTCATTCTTGCAATCAATACCCCTTTCCTTAAGCAAGGCAATAATCTCAGCCTTTGTTGGTAAAACATTTGATGATCCCTCAGGCCTTGGCATTCTTTCAAAACAGGGCTCAAGCGCCTCAAAACTTCGAGGTAAACTTCTGATATAACAATGAACCCTAATATCCATGCTATAAAGATATTTCATCCTGTTTGTGTCAGTTTTACTTACCCAGACCTGGAGCCATTCAATCCCCGGCGGATGTACCTGTTCTAGAATTTTCAGACCTAGAATGTCATGCTAGGAAGAAGAAATCCAGCAGCACGTATAAGCGTATCCTTTTACGGCCCTCAGTACAATTTGGAGGCGCATTTATCATTCTGAACATAGCGAATTTCCTAAGAAATCCGTCAATGCCGCTGCACGCCATCTCCGATTATAGACTTGAACCCTAAAAATTTTTTTAACCTAGTATTTTTAGCCACGCCTTATTCCCACGTATTAGTTCTAGCATATCCCATCAATATGTATTCGTACATTATCCTCACTAATGTATATTAGGTGGCATTAAAAGAATCATACGTTTTTATCTTCAACCTAATTCATGTTGGTCAAGTCCTATGCCCTAGAGGTGGTGGCCCCTAGTATACTCAATCAAAAAGCATTAAGCATGTCGTGCATGTGCATCATGACATCCTTCAGCAAATAAATATAGCCAAACTTCAAGTTAATTATCCAACTATTAAGCCAAGTTTTAATTACAAAAGGTGTAGTTATGTCCAAGAATTATTTCTCATATATTATTCGACCCAAAGTTTGGGGTGGTTTCATGAAACGGATAACCATCTGATCCCTATCTCAATGGTGAGTGTTCCTCATTAATGTGCTGTATCCTAGATTCTTACAAACTTCAACCACATGTCAAAGGTCATGTGTGAATCAGGCTTGTGCCCATATGGTATAACCGTGCCATAAGGTTATATAAGCAGATTGAGACTCAAGTTTAAGCCAGTAGAATATTTCATAAACTATGCCAACCATTTGGATATATATATGTATATATATTTATATATATATAGCTTAGCCTACCTCCTACCGGGAAGTGAGGAGGGTACCTTATAACTAGTATATAGGGATGCAGAGGGATCCCTATATACATAGGGACCCTCCACACCTCCTATATGTTTTACTGTTCTACTGCTTGAAGAAAATCTCAACTTAAACGTTCAAAACTAGGTAGTATAAGTACCTGTATTTTTTGAGTTCGTTCATCAATGTGCTGGTATCGTATTGCAGACCAGGAAAGTTCATGTTCTTGCAGACTTTGTTTACTGATTTCCAGACATCCTTTTCTTTGAAGCCCTTGCCGACAAATGTGCTGATTAGTTTATATAGGTCTTCTGCTGCAAGTATAGGGTTACTATGCACATACATGTAAGGCATAACTTGTGACATGATTACATTACATGCCATTATGTAAGGTCTGCAGCCACATGAGTGGACAAATTTGGTGGCCTCGAAGGGTAGATTATCCCTTTTATCAAATCTGTAGGTACAGTATCTTCCTTGGAATCGATTTATGACTTCAATTGTCATATTTAGAAAATTAACCTTTCTGCCAATTTTTGTGTCCTGATCCAGCAGCCAATATTCAGTTTCATCTTTGATTTTGAGAATGCTAAGATCATAAATTGTTCCATCTTGCATAGTTTCATTGTTCAAACCCAGGTATGACCTCATATAATAACTGTTGATGCCAATAAGATCATCAATGTATCTACGTGTGTTACAAAAGGTTGATGCTTCAATCATTTTACCATTTCGTGCAAGTTTGAGTATAAACTTTAGTTCGAACATGGCAAGAAAGAGGTTGCACCACGCTGGACTGCAAGGAAAACCCATTGGAATACCCCTGCATTGCTTCCATATTCCCTCTCCCATGCTTAGGAAGCAGCTGTTCAACAACCATATGTTAATATTAACAAACTTCTCCTGACCCATCAGCATCCACTTTTTTCCTTTTGGATCAACTTTCTTCCATTTTACTTCAACCTTATCATTATTTGTAAAACTGTACCACATTTTGTACTTGCTGTTAATAGCTACTTGGCTTTTCCATGCCAAATTACATATCTCCTGCATAATAGATCCAATACCTTGTTCGCCGTTCAATGGTATATTTTCAAAACACTTGGTGACGTCACATACGAACACTTCATCGATCTGTTTAGGTAGATTACAGACCAAGTCATAAATTGAATTGATTACCCATGAAGCCTTAATCTTGTGCTGGCTAAAGAGGTTGAATATAGCGCATTTTTCGCTGCAAATTCTTGGCCATATCTCCAGTATGGTATTCAAACCAGCTGCAACCAGTGAGGCAATTCCAGAAAAGATGGTATTGTGTGCATTCGTTATCCATCTATATTCCCTCTTATGGGCTTTGTAGATGCCAAGCAGGTATGGAAGCTCGGTATAATTAGAGTTGCCTTCCCCAATAAGTGCACTGATTTCTTTTTCTATTTCATTGGTTATCTCCTCCGGACTTGTCTCAACCTTCTCAAAGTCTGGACAGTTCAGCCTTATATAGGCTTCCTTCCTAATATGCACAGGGCATATAAAGGATGCGTTATTGGCAGCTTTATCAATACCGGATATATAGAAGTGTTCCTTAAGCCACTCTACATTCTTTAGTACATCAGAATCCTGTGTTAGAAATTTGCACTTGTTGTCAAAGTTAGTTTCTATGAGATTTTTAGCCTCACGCCTAGCCCCTTTAAATATCTCCTCCTTACACCTTTCAATCAGGGAGGATTCGTCATCATGAAATGAAAATCTGTGCAGCTTGAAGAATTGTTCAATAGTGGCTTTCATCTCCCTTTTGAACTGATGTAGAGTAAACGGTTGGTCCGGGATATGGTTTAAACCCATGACGAAACACTTTCTTAGTGATTCATTGTGCACAATGTCAAGGCACGTGGTTCTTATATGACCTATGTCATGATCAATAAATCTTGTTAAAGTGGGATTACCACATGGGCATTTCAGTTCACCAGATTGTGCAAATATCATCTTGGGTCTATAGAACCAGCTTTTCATGTTGTTGATGTATCTCCATCCAAATGTGGAGTTTTCATAAAGGAGTAATCCTTTTTCGCCAAAACATATTTGTAATTGATTTTTAAAGAACCAACCGATATTCAGCCTGCTGACCAATTTAGAAAAATAGCAGAAGTGTATGTATTTCTTTTTATCCTTCTCTTTGTACATGGTAAGCTTCCAATTCCCTTCCTCATTTAGAACCAGGTTTCTGGTCTTCATCTGGAATGCATTTTGTACAAGTTGATCAGGAGGATCAATTTCCATATGTAATGCCATCTTAGGCATTGAATCAATACGTATGCATTCCCATGCCCCCTTTACAATTGTCATTCATTTTTATTTTCTAATCAGTCATCATAGTATTAGGGTAAGCATGCTATTTTACATTTTAAAACAAGTATGTCAAAGAAAGAAGATTATCACAGATAAAAGATGTTGTATTCATAACTATATAGTTTGGTTTCCATACCTTATAAAACGCCTATATGTCAAAATCCCGATTCTCGATGTCATATGATCGGCTTGCAGTTGTGTTTTCCTTTGTCACAGATCTGTCCCCCTGACTGGAATCTTCAATTTGTATAATATCATGGTTATAGCTATCAGATACTCAGTGATTGTTGGTCTCGGTGTCTTTTGTATGCAGGGCGAGGAGGCATAATAATGGAACGATTTGGGCTGTCGGGCTCAGCTGTTTGCTTTTTACATTACTAACGATCGTCCGGCTGTTCGAGTTCTCGTTGCTTACCAATAATGAACTTAAGTGGTTTGATAGTTTTTTCCAGAACATCAGTAAGCTTAGTATTCCCATATTCCAAGTTCAAATCTGTACTAGGGTCCTCTGAATATTTGACAACCATTTTAATTAATGTGTCCCTTACCCTGAGGTATCCAAGTAGGGCAGTAACAGCATCCTTTAGTGGTACAGTGGATAGTAGTGAACTGAAGAATCCAAATCTGACCATGTTAGGCAGCATAGGCCATGCCATCTCCAAGTTATTCATAAGAAACCATACTCCTTGGTCTAACCATATTATGGTATCAGGGCAATCCCCATTTTCCTTGGCTATTTTCCCACATGTGCATTTGATGAATGGGCAAAATGTTCTCCACATCTTTTTAATGTAGAAGTCATGTCTTCTCTCATCAACTCTAGCTTGATGCCCTTTTTGGCCTATGCTGATGGCCATGCTATTGCTACATTCCAATCCAAAACATTTTGCCGGAAAAGGTAATATTACCTCCAATTTGTCCACCCTTCGTATGCAGTTGTCAGCATCCTCGAATGCTCGTTTAACATCATCATCAGAGATGTTAGCCAGTTTTCTCCATGCCTCCACGCTAATGGGGGCAAGAACACCAAGATTTTTGCTTTTCCATAGAGCTTGCTTGTATTGTTCGCCATGTGATTCGACCTCTCTTTGAGACATAATTGGGAATTTTCCACAGTTAAATAGATTTAACATTGCAATAGGAGGTTTTTCCACTTCATCAGCCAGTATGACAGGTTTTTCCAGGCCAGCATCCTTGCTGGTAGTGAAGGCACTCCTGTATTCTTCGGGTAACATGTTGACACTGAACAGGCAGTTACTGCTCAGGCTATTTGGTATTATAGTGGTCTGTGCTACAGGTGCTTTGTTGCGAGCTCTTTTGCTGTTGCTAGATGGAAAGGTAAACTTCACACCGTTAGCCCTTTCAAGTGCTGTAAGACCTTTGACAAATGTCCTTAAGTTGGCAGCCTCCTTTTCAGTGGCATTGAATTGCACAATGGGTAGTCTGTTATATCTGCCATCAATAATGCTTTTGCACGCTTCTATATTGTAATCACTCTTTGCAAAACCCGCAACCATTGTAAGGCAGTTGCTCATACCCATATGAATAATAGCAGAATGGTCGCTATTAGGAACATTTACTTCCTTCTGGATGATATACTGATGCAACTCAGGACTAAGTATGCATGCTAATACTGTTTGCACTGCCAGATTTGGAGCAGGGCGTCCCAATAAGTTGTAACCTTGTGCTTTTAGCTCTGCAAACCATTCGTTGGGAGCATCATGCCCTTCAATGTTGCTATTACTTGCCCCCAAGGCTTGTTTGCCTGTACTTGTAGTTCCTTCCTATAGAATAGTGCAAAACATCAGTAAACATATGTCCATATATCAGGTAATCATCATGCCGAACAGATCATTAAATTTTTAACATTTTATGCCCTGTTGTATTAGCCCTCTCCGACATTAATTTAGTAAAGAATCTTTATGTTTTAAACCATTCATGATATTCCTCATTATTTACTCCTGATAGTATCAAGTATTGATATACTTATGATGTATTTAGTATTTAAAATAGTATATTTTATGACTCGATGAGTAAACGCTAGTGTCCCCAAATTGTTCCTTTGCCGGTTAAACCAAAGAATCGAAATCACCGAATATATACAAGTCCAGACCAGTTTCCATGGGTCATGATCCAGACATCTAGCCATGTACAGGATATCCTGCCATGCCTAGACTTATCAGCTCCACATTAGAGAGGAGATAAACATTGGGAGACACTACCTACCAATTCCAAGATAAAAACATTACCATGTTTTCAGACAATTACCTTTACTGTTATCATAGACCAAGAAGGTACCATGTTCATATAAACCTCAATACTAGAACTTTTATTGCATTCTTTAGTCACTATCAATGTATTTAAGCATGTTTATCTCAATTTTTGTTCCCAGCACAAGAAGGATTAATCAAAGTCAATATTTCGTGATTGGCCGTCATAGCTTTCTTACATACTTACAGTAGTAGGTGTTTCAACATTTAGGATATAATGGCAACAGTAAACTGTAGAAATATTTTAGACCCTATCAACTTATATACATGATCCATCCCTTAAGTATTTAAAACTTTCCTCAAGCAACAATTCAGAGTTCAGATATGCAGACGTTTGATTTTTCAAAATTATTTTTCCATTTTTAATTTTTGCATAAGTAGGTAACCAGTATTCCACCAAATATTCATATAAATCAGATCATCTAAAATGTATCCGACTTAGTATCCTAATAAAACCTCCTATATCACTTTTTTTTGTGCAAGTGCACAGTACTTAAGTATCATCAGTCAGCTTATCCAAAAATTCCTGCTCAATTCCTTTAGCCCATTGATCGATATCGCACTTGCAGCATTTCAGATTAGGGGAAAGATATAACCTGTATAGCTTATACATGAGCTTTTGTTCCTCAAATTTAGCATCCTTTTTTCTACATAAGATATTATTGAACCATTTCTCCTTGCTGTTAAAGCACTCCCTTGAATGCCTCATGCTTCCAAAAACATTAGAGTAGGTAGAGTAGAACCTGGTTACCTGCAATCCAAACATACAAGCATTAGCCAAATTGGGTAAGCATGCAGGGATTAGCAGGTAAGCAATAGGTTCAACTGGCTTAACGCCCTTCAACCTTAAAAAAGATAACCTTGTAACAAATACCGTCAGATTTCATAGCACAAATTATTTTGCTGTAACAGAATTAAAAGCTGTCTTTATGACATGTGTTGATGATAAAACCTTCTCCTGGCTTGCCATAGATATGTTATTTCATCTGGTATTGACACTTCTGTAAACATACAATGAATGGATGCAGCAGACCATGCACGATTCATGTTATCTCTCAACCTTAACCCCTTAATATTTGCCTACTTAACATATTTAATCTACCAGGTACCATGTTTTTAATAATCAAAAAACTGAACCTGATTCAATGGTATAGACTCCTCGTCAAAGAAGTCATCCCCATCTCCAGTTATGTTGATGCTGCTTCCAGCCTCCCTATTTGTATGTTTTCCAGCTCTGCTAGCTACAGTTGCAAGGCAGGCTTCGATGCTTGATCCAGGTCGTTTTCCAGCGTTGGGTCTTTTGGCAGATAAATCAATTCCGGCCTTCCTTGCCATGTCCTCCAATACAGATTTTTTTATGGTCACGCCCTCATTCTTGCAATCAATACCCCTTTCCTTAAGCAAGGCAATAATCTCAGCCTTTGTTGGTAAAACATTTGATGATCCCTCAGGCCTTGGCATTCTTTCAAAACAGGGCTCAAGCGCCTCAAAACTTCGAGGTAAACTTCTGATATAACAATGAACCCTAATATCCATGCTATAAAGATATTTCATCCTGTTTGTGTCAGTTTTACTTACCCAGACCTGGAGCCATTCAATCCCCGGCGGATGTACCTGTTCTAGAATTTTCAGACCTAGAATGTCATGCTAGGAAGAAGAAATCCAGCAGCACGTATAAGCGTATCCTTTTACGGCCCTCAGTACAATTTGGAGGCGCATTTATCATTCTCGAACATAGCGAATTTCCTAAGAAATCCGTCAATGCCACAAGACCATCTCCGATTATAGACTTGAACCCTAAAAATTTTTTTTTTACCTAGTATTTTTAGCCACGCCTTATTCCCACGTATTAGTTCTAGCATATCCCATCAATATGTATTCGTACATTATCCTCACTAATGTATATTAGGTGGCATTAAAAGAATCATACGTTTTTATCTTCAACCTAATTCATGTTGGTCAAGTCCTATGCCCTAGAGGTGGTGGCCCCTAGTATACTCAATCAAAAAGCATTAAGCATGTCGTGCATGTGCATCATGACATCCTTCAGCAAATAAATATAGCCAAACTTCAAGTTAATTATCCAACTATTAAGCCAAGTTTTAATTACAAAAGGTGTAGTTATGTCCAAGAATTATTTCTCATATATTATTCGACCCAAAGTTTGGGGTGGTTTCATGAAACGGATAACCATCTGATCCCTATCTCAATGGTGAGTGTTCCTCATTAATGTGCTGTATCCTAGATTCTTACAAACTTCAACCACATGTCAAAGGTCATGTGTGAATCAGGCTTGTGCCCATATGGTATAACCGTGCCATAAGGTTATATAAGCAGATTGAGACTCAAGTTTAAGCCAGTAGAATATTTCATAAACTATGCCAACCATTTGGATATATATATGTATATATATTTATATATATACACGTATTAGATGTGTGTTTTGTCATCCCATGGGCATGTTCATAGAGATTCATCCCAGCCGTCCAATCACGAAATGAAAGGCCAGGATAGTGCCACCTCACTGAGGTGCATGGATGGCCATGATGGGCATGCATGGGCATGCATGGGGGCATGCACCACATCCCCGAACCGTTGGATCGAAAGGGGAGAATAAATCCTAGCCCTTGATTTTTGTGAAGAAGGTGCAAGGAAGGTGCCAAAAAAAAAGAAGTTGGTGCAGCAGATCTCAACCGTTAGATTAAAAGGTGAGCATAAATCCTAGCCATTAACTTTTTAATATTAAATTGATTTTTTTCTTTTAAAGAAGGTGAGGTGGCACCCTCATTAATAAAAAGGCACCCTCATTAATAAAAAAGGTAGTGAGGTGGCAAAGTATTTATGAATGGACTTTCAAGGAAGCTTCCTTCTGTTTAATCGACTTCGAAGGCCCGTAGCTTGCAGTAGAGGGGTCGGATGAAGGTGGGGCCTACGTCGTTGGATTCCTCTCGTCGAGACCTTTCCAAAGAGTGGTGCTTTGGCACTATTTTGTCGCAGTTGGAGCCAACGTGATCGAATACTAAGAATCTTCGAGTTTCAAGGAATCTATGGTAGGTTGAGGGAATGTAGGAGAATATTCATAGAATCCTTAAGAATCTAGAGGCATCTTGAAGCATTCTTTTGGAATCTAGGGGAATCTTTAGAGAATCTTATGGAATCTCACACAAATCTTTGGGAATCTAGGACAATCTAGAGGAATCTTCATGGAATCTTTAAGAATTATGGGAATTTAGATGGAATCTTAGAGAATCTTGGAGAATCTTAATAAAATCTAGGGGAATCTCTGTAGGATCTTAGAATGTTGGGGAATCTTTGTAGAACTTACAGGAATCTAAGAGAATCTTTAGGAATCTAGGGAATCTTCTTAAAATTTTTGAGAATCTAAGGGAATCTCGATGGAATCTAGGGGGCAGGAGGACGTACCTGACGATGGGCATTATACTAGGGGGCAGGAGGACGTTGAGCTCTAAGTAGATACCATACTATGCTAAGGACATGCCTCCTCGTTAGACTAATGAGAGAAACAAACCGAGTTAATCTTTCTATGTGCCATAATAACAGTTAGCATAATTTGATGCCAATGGGCCAATTTTTTGCATTGTGCAGTGTTAAGCATTGTTATGAAAGTACTCATGTGTGTGCTCAACTCAACACATGCATCAAATAATACTTTTAACTTCTTCAAGTTAGCTAAATTTACCTTGACTTTTTTTATTTGCCCTTGTTGAGCAAGGTCACTTTATAGCTTCTAACTTTCGTGCCTAAATCTTCATACAGAAGTTTCCACTATAGATGACCTATCAACTTAGTTTCCACTATAGATGACCAGTCAACTTTGTACACTCCTGTTCAGTCTATTGTCCAAAAAAGAAATTTGTTGATAGTGCACTCCATAATAAGGAGATAGAAGAGCAAAAAAATTCATTTTTAATTTTAAGATTGGGCATCTCTTCTTTAATATGCATAGTTAGCGTTATCTCTACGACTATGTTCCCTTCATTTAAAGTTTCGCACACACATATGTGCATAAACTTTTTGATAAAAATAGTAGCCCAAGAAAATTGGAAGGCATGTGTGTATATGTGCTAGCAAATTTGTCGAGTTCTTCCTCCCTCCCGACTCGTTAAGGAGATAATTAATGTACTTAACGTCCTCTTCCCTTCTCTCTATCTTCTATATGTCTATCTATTAATGCATGTCCACACACAAAGAATGCACTTCGCATCCGATTTATCATTCCACCTACGAACACGACTATATGAATCGAGATTTTATTTAAACTCCAAACTTCAAGAACCAGCCTGGAATCTCTCGTGTATGTTTCTTTTGCGATCCTTTACTGATGAATATTCCTTTTTTGCTTTTACTTCAAAGTTTCGTTCTAACCTTTATAATTGATTCACGTTCATGGGCATAAACTGATCTTCTTAATCTTGAACTTTACTTACAGATGCTGATAAACTATAGTTGATAAACCCACTGATAGTACAAAGACTTGTGTATATATATATATATATATATATATATATATATATATATATATATATATATATATATATATATATATATATATATATATATATATATATATATATATATATATATATATATATATATATATATATATATATATATATATATATATATATATATATATATATATATATATATATATATATATATACAAGTGGTTCTACTATGAGGGACTGCACAAATTCGACCGAAAGCCAATGCAAAGTCATAAGATTCATCTAGATTCTCTAAGATCCTATAAAGATTCCTTTAGACTTTACATGATTCCATCAAGATTCCTCTAGATTCTTAAAGGTTCTATGAAGATTCCCTTCGATTCCCTTAATTTCCCAAAGATTCTCTCTTGATTCCTATAGGTTCCCTTCGATTTTCCAAAGATTCTCTTGAGATTCCCTTTGATTCCCAAAGAATCTCCTGAGATTCTCATAGATTCTATAAAGATTACTCTAGATTCTCCAAGATTGCATCAAGATTCCTCTAGATTCTCTACGTATTTATGAAGATTCCTTTAGATTCCCTCAGATTCCTATGGATTCCCTTTAGATTCCCTAAGATTCTCTTGGAATTCCTCTAGATTCTCTAAGATCTCTGTCGATTCCTCAGCTTCCTATAAATTACCATGAATTTCGTAAAATTCTAAGATTCCAAAAAGATTCTTAGTGTTCGATCACGTTGGCTGCAACTGCGACGAAATAGTGCCAAAGCACCACTCATTAGAAAGCTCTCGACGAGAGGAATCCAATGGTGTGGGTCCCACATTCATCCGACCCCTCTACCGCAAGCTATGTGCCTTTGAAGGCGATTAAACAAAAGGAAGCTTCCTAGAAAGTCTAATCATAAATGTTTTGCCACCTCATCACTTTTTTTATTAATGAGGGTGACACCTTTTTATTAATGAGGGTGACACCTCACCTCCTTTTAAAAAAAGATCAATTTAATATTAAAAAGTTAATGGCTAGGATTTATGCTCACCTTTTAATCTAACGGTTAAGATCTGCTACACCAAAGTCACTTTAAGGGACCTTCCTTGCACCTTCCTTACAAAAAATCAAGGGCTAGGATTTATCCTCCCCCTTTGATCCAATGGTCCAGGGATGTGGTGCATGCCCCCATGCATGACCCATGCATGCCTCCATGCATGCCCATAAGGAACGGATGGCCCTGATGCTGCCACCTCACTGACCCCACCTTAAACGGACGGCATCCGGGCATGTATGAATCAAACACATTATATACCAAAGTTTTATGATATACCTTTATATATATAACTGATATATTTTAATGTTTTTTAGAAAATAAAATAATGGTCATTTCGAGGTTATTATTAGTATATCCTACTAAATCATTACGACTAAGATACTAATGGTACGAAATCCTAAAATCGTAGCCTACGAAATTAATTTCACGCCAGCCTTTATAGGCTATGGTTGTGAAGGAGAAGCATCGTCCAATTCCTTCCAACAGAATGTCGAAGCGCTGCCGCTCTCCCTCCAGCTCTGCCTCTCGCTCTCGCTCTCCCTCTCCCTCCCCTAAGCGCCGGAAACTGCTTTCAATTCCTTTGGCACAGGTGATGGCCAGTTATGAAATAGGATCTTGGCCAAATTACCATTTCTTTGGAGGCCGAGCACGAGAGCCCATGCAGAGCCACGAGGCACGAGAGCTCTGAGTCTGATTCCACCTCTTCTGAAAGATCTGAAGATCTTTTGGAGCTTTCAGAAGAGGTGGAATCCTCCTCTAATTTCGATTCCTCTGATGAAGCTTCTTCTGATGATCAATTTGATTCCCAAGATTCTGATAACGAATGGAGCGAAGACCAGACCGAAGAAGAAGAAGAAGAAGAGGTAGAAGACGAAGAAGAACATGAATTTTTTTTGGAACTCCAAAATTTTCTACAGAGTAAGTAGCATGCATGCATTAAATTTTTGCTTTCTTTTATGTATTCTAAACTAATTTTCTTCACTTTTTCTTCTGGATGAAGCTTGAAGTCCGTGTGCCACCTTTTTTTTCTTTTTTTTTTTTTCTTTTGATCAAGTTAGTCTACAGGCCTTTTGTGCCTTTGTATTTTTTTTTTTAAAACAGATGGTATATAGGCCTTAGTGCCTTCATTTGATCTCACCCCCTTGTTGATCTCACCCCCTTGTGATACATGCCTTAGTGCCTCTTTGTAATATATGATGGCCTTAGTGCCTTTTTGAATATATGATGGCCTTGTGCCTTTTTGAACCTTGTGTAAATTTCTAATTACGAAGTATTACGATATTTTACGTTTTTAACATATGATGGCCTTGTGCCGACTGTAATCCAGGCCTTGTGCCTTTTGTTTAATCCAGAAAATAGTTTGTAATGGCTTTTAGATATGGTGATACTTGTGAATGGTGGATTGTCTGTCATATGTGGTGCCAACTGCTGCGCTAAATATTGCACCACGCTATCTGCCACATATGGGGTGGTGGATGCACATGGGATGTGGTGCCTTACGTTGCATTGTGGTGCCACATGTGGTGTCTAATGTGGCACCACTATGGATCCACATTTTGCACCACATGTGGTGTCTTTGACGCCATTTGTGGTGCGAAGTAATGGATTGCCATATGTGGTGCCTTGGGTGCATTGTGGTGCCATATGTGGTGTGGCATGTGGCACCAGTTTGGTGCCACATGCCACACCACATGTGGTGAATATGACGCCATTTGTGGTGCAAAGTTTGTCATGATGGAATTTGTAGTGTGTAAAGTGGTGCCTGTTGTGTCATGTGGTACTAACCTTGGATTACTTTCCAGTTGAATTCAACAGGACACTGGAAGAATGGATCAACTCTACAAGATCAGAAGTGATTCAGTGTAAGGCAAGGTTGCAAACTTGTGATCAAAGCCTGCAGGTGCTACAAATGAAGGTTCAGCAACTTGAGTTCCAGACCGAGAAGATGAATAAAGATTTAAAAAAATGGGAAGGAATGATTAAGGATAAACCAAGTCGTGCAGGCGGTATTCTGGACTATATGCCAAGATACGAGGTGAAATTTGAAGGAACTATTACGAAACTTGAGCGGACAAAAATCGAGGAGCTTAATCTGGCCGGCGGCCCGGGGAAGCGGAACACAACAAACATTGAAAGTGTTGGAACCAAGGTTAGAGAGGTTTACGTCTTGCAAGGACCGTCTTCCTTTATTTGTCTTGATCCACTACTTCCGCACCTTGATAAGGTGAAGATTATGGTAGTGGCTGTCCATTCTGTGGCAAGATCCTCCGATGGACGGGAAACCACTACCAACTTTGATTCTTTGAATCACGGTAGTCACCAATACCATCTTCAATGTCCCTTTCGGCCTCTTGAGGTACTTCATAACAAAATTCCTGAAGTGCTTAGTATAATTGTATTCTCATTGACAAATTTCCGTTCACTTTGCGGGATTTGTAATCAACATTTGCATTGAGAATTGCTTGTCATGAATTTTCTCTGACATGGGTACAAGCCTTAGGTGTGAGTAGGGAGGATCAAAAGCAACTTCAAACTCTTGAGGCACTTACAGTGAGCACTTATAGGTAGCTTAGTTTACATGCTAAGGGCCTGATGTAAGGGACGGATGCCAATTAGGATTAGTGGACTTCCTAATCTTTTACCCTGGCTTAGTCTCTTTCGTTTGTCCTGTTTGATGTGTCTAATTTGTGAGGTCGCTCACTCATTTTAGGTGGCGAATTAGATACATCAAGCAGGAAACTCGAAAAGAGAGTAAGCCTGGCTTAGTCTCCTTCATTTTCTGTTTGATGTATCTAATTTGCCCCCTAGGATGACATCGCTCACTTTCGGTGGCGAATTAGATACATCAACGAAAAAACTTCGAAAAGGGAGTAAGCCCGACATAAAACAAGATCCCGGTCGGCTTAGTCTCTTTTGCTTCTCCTGTTTTAGTGTATCTAAAGTGCCCCCTGGGATGAGATCGCTCGCTCATTTTAGGGGACACTTTAGATATATAAAAACAGGAACATCGTAAAGAGAGTAAAAAAGTCTGGAGCTTAGTTAAAAAAACCAAAGCATAGTTACAACCATTGTGATTCAATTCCAGGTTTGCAGAGCATGGTGCCGTTTACTAATTCAGGTCTAATCTGTTCATCTTGGTGGCAATGACTATGTGAGTCCATCTAGCACACCAAAAGGGAATTATTTTCTACCCTCAAAGGTAACCAAGTCTTGTTTGATGCAATTGGGATATGTAGCTTACTTCTTCATCCCTACTTTGTAGATATAGAGGTACAATGTGGTCAGTTTAGGGGACAAGACACTCACACCCCTTCAAAGCATTAGACCACGAGATAGAAACTTCGGGCAAATCGTAAGATGCATCGGTTACGAAGTCGGACAAATCGGTAGATGTCAACAAATCAAGAGGGTGCATCAAGTCAAGCTCCGATGGGTGCTCCAAGCGGACAACAATCTGCCGGATCAGCCAGATGCATTAAGTCATGCTCCACACCAATCGCCAAATCGGCCAGATGCATCGGGTTATGATCCGAACAAATCGTTTGGTGAATGTAAGTCACAAGGTAACTTCCAACCTTTTGTGCCTGTCTTCTTTTTAATTTGACCCATATAGTTACCGAATCATTAAATTTTTGCGCATTTGGAAGTGTCTCGGAGAAAAAGCAAGAGCGTAATTCCAAGCAAAAGACACCTCCAAGACATTCTCAAGCGAAGTTTCCAGCCCCGCACTTGCGAAGAGATGCTTGAAGCAGAAGTTTCCAGCCCACTACCAAGAAATGCTTGAAGCGAAGTTTCCACCGCACCAACTCTGTCCATGCAGAAGACTACAAGGTTAAGCCCAATCCTCGCTTGTTTTTACTACAATGGAGTTACGGGTAGAAGCTATGACAAAGTGAGTCCATACCCGCTTGCCAAAGAAGATGATGTTAAGTTGATCACACTTAACAAAACCAAGTGGGTAGTAACTAGACCAGGCTGGGCCGAGTTCATAGATTGGTGCAGTCAGAATTTTCATATACCACTTTGGTCCAGCCTGCAGGCTCAAAACTTGAGAGTCATAGTTAAGGGAGCATTGATGAAACACAAGGACAAATTCAAGTTCATATGGAGTCAGGATCAGTGTACCAACACAAATTTATTTAACAGTAAAAAGCCAATTTTTTTTAAGCACCTGAAAAAGGTCTACGACGAATTTCTAGGTTTCACAAAAGAGAACGTGCTTCTCATTGATGACAGCAGATACAAAGGGTACCTCAATGCGCCAAACACCATGATCTGTCCAAACAGCTGGAGCCCTGACAGAGTAGATGGCAATTTCCTCATGAATGATCTAAAGGTTTGGCTTCGGGGTTCTTTGAAGGCGGGGAATGTGCAAAGTTATGTCGAAAAGCAACAAAATGCTTTGAATATGTTTGACAATCGAGAGTCAAATTTGTATTAATATGATGAAAAAACATAGAACTAAAGCCTAGAAATAGTATTATTGTGTATATGATGTAACCTCTCTTGACTTTTTAATATAAACAAAGTTTTACTTCAATTGTTCATTTCTTGGCTATTTCAATGTTCCTCAAGGTTTTCAATGATCTTCCATTTGCTGAATGTAAACTTACACCACCAAAGACGAGGGGGCTGCGCAGTGTTAAGAGCGCACATCCCAGGCCGAAACACTTGCCACTTGAAGTGTTTAAAGGACAGCGAGGAGCCTCTTGTGCTTGATCAAGAGGCAATCGAGAATATTGGAGAAAAGTAGGGATTGGTTCAAAGGACGGATAGTCCATTTCTTCATGAGGTTAGTAATTTAATATAAACAACTTTCATTTGAAGCCTTACATTGTTTCTTAAATCATCTTGTTTTACCGGACCTTGGACTTTGGCGGTGTATGCACCAATTACGCATCAAGCATGACATGGAACAGAGGCTCCATTTCATGGATCCGCTCATTTACACATTCTTGTCGAACGAGCTTGCTTCAAAGGACAAAAGCTGTTGAACCCTCAACTTGCAATTTGGAATGTACCATTCTCGCCAAAGATGTTATCGGCAAGACCGGGCGGTGTATGTCATTGTAGGTCTTGGAGGTCACCCGGTTAAATGTCGGCCAGTGTGTACCATTTTGGCAACCTAGAAATGTACAAGGGCTCCGAGCCTGTCATGAGTTTTGTTGAGGATGCAAACACAAAATTCCCAAGCACCATAAAGTTGCGCCACAAGAAAATTACAAGTTCCCCACTTTCGGTCGATTCTTTGGTCGGTGTGGTCCCTGCTATATGTGTCTTTGTAAAGAAAGTTGTGGCTGCGATGTCACGAGACTTGGACATCTATCCCAATGCAAGGTGAGTTCAGAATTTGAAGGTATTACTCATCCAATGTGAGGCCTGATATGTTTGTTGCGGGGTGTACCAATTTCTAGTTGCGAACGTTGGACACGCCAGACGATGATGATTGATGTTGTGGCCTTACGATTCTTTGTAGTAATGAAGTTTGAGGTTGACAGGATCAATAGATCTTTACTTGTAATCACATGTTTGTATTATTGTAACCAAAGAGGTTATTCTTGTAACCTATTCTTTCATTGACACTCTAATGTACATTGTTGTATACTATTGTATACAATAGACTTTTTCTGGTGACGAGCAACAACACTCGGTGGAGTTCAAATCTCCAGAAGAAATTGATGTATTCAAAGATTCATGACAATGTGGTGTTACATGTCGTGATAGATGTGGTGATGCAAATGGTGCATGTGGTGAATCATGTGGTGCATTTGGTGAACCATGTGGTGAATCATGTGGTGAATCATAGGTGGCATGTTGGAGCTTCGTGGCATGTTGGAGCCTAGGTGGCATGTTTGAGCCACCTTGGCATGTTTGAGCCTAGGTGGCATATTTGAGCCACCTTGGCATGCTTTGAGCCTTTACATGACCTTTGTTACATGTTTGACTTTCATTGACCAACATGTTTGGTGATGCAAATGGTGCATGTGGTGAATCATGTGGTGCATTTGGTGAATCATGTGGTGAATCATGTGGTGCATCATAGGTGGCATGTTGGAGCTTACGTGGCATGTTTGAGCCACCTTGGCATGTTGGAGCCTAGGTGGCATATTTGAGCCACCTTGGCATGCTTGAGCCTTTACATGACCTTTGTTACATGTTTGACTTTCATTGACCAACATGTTTGGTGATGCAAATGGTGCATGTGGTGAATCATGTGGTGCATTTGGTGAATCATGTGGTGAATCATGTGGTGCATCATAGGTGGCATGTTGGAGCTTACGTGGCATGTTTGAGCCACCTTGGCATGTTGGAGCCTAGGTGGCATATTTGAGCCACCTTGGCATGCTTGAGCCTTTACATGACCTTTGTTACATGTTTGACTTTCATTGACCAACATGTTTGGTGATGCAAATGGTGCATGTGGTGAATCGTGTGGTGCATTTGGTGAATCATGTGGTGAATCATGTGGTGCATCATAGGTGGCATGTTGGAGCATAGGTGGCATGTTTGAGCCACCTTGGCATGTTTGAGCCTAGGTGGCATATTTGAGCCACCTTGGCATGCTTGAGCCTTTACATGACCTTTGTTACATGTTTGACTTTCATTGACCAACATGTTTGGTGATGCAAATGGTGCATGTGGTGAATCATGTGGTGCATTTGGTGAATCATGTGGTGAATCATGTGGTGCATCATAGGTGGCATGTTGGAGCTTACGTGGCATGTTTGAGCCACCTTGGCATGTTGGAGCCTAGTGGCATATTTGAGCCACATTGGCATGTTGGAGCCTAGGTGGCATATTTGAGCCACCTTGGCATGCTTGAGCCTTTACATGACCTTTGTTACATGTTTGACTTTCATTGACCAACATGTTTGGTGAAGCGTAAGTCAACAATTGAAGTCAACAATCAATTTACACTAGCTAATTATAACTAAAATTACTAAACAAGTGCCAAGCCAACATAATATGATTGGTGCCCAAAAATGAATGGCCAATTCAGGATAGATATATATATATATTTTTTTAATGTTTTTTAGAAAATAAAATAATGGTCATTTCGAGGTTATTATTAGTATATCCTACTAAATCATTACGACTAAGATACTAATGGTACGAAATCCTAAAATCGTAGCCTACGAAATTAATTTCACGCCGGCCTTTATAGGCTATGGTTGTGAAGGAGAAGCATCGTCCAATTCCTTCCAACAGAATGTCGAAGCGCTGCCGCTCTCCCTCCAGCTCTGCCTCTCGCTCTCGCTCTCCCTCTCCCTCCCCTAAGCGCCGGAAACTGCTTTCAATTCCTTTGGCACAGGTGATGGCCAGTTATGAAATAGGATCTTGGCCAAATTACCATTTCTTTGGAGCAGAGCCTTGAGAGCCCAAGTGCAGAGAGCCCCGAGGCACGAGAGCTCTGAGTCTGATTCCACCTCTTCTGAAAGCTCTGAAGATCTTTCGGAGCTTTCAGAAGAGGTGGAATCCTCCTCTAATTTCGATTCCTCTGATGAAGCTTCTTCTGATGATCAATTTGATTCCCAAGATTCTGATAACGAATGGAGCGAAGACCAGACCGAAGAAGAAGAAGAAGAAGAAGAAGAGGTAGAAGACGAAGAAGAACATGAATTTTTTTTGGAACTCCAAAATTTTCTACAGAGTAAGTAGCATGCATGCATTAAATTTTTGCTTTCTTTTATGTATTCTAAACTAATTTTCTTCACTTTTTCTTACAGATGAAGCTTGAAGTCCCGGCTGTGCCACCTTTTTTTTTTTTTTTTTTTTTTTTGATCAAGTTAGTCTACAGGCCTTTTGTGCCTTTGTATTTTTTTTTTAAAACAGATGGTATATAGGCCTTAGTGCCTTCATTTGATCTCACCCCCTTGTTGATCTCACCCCCTTGTGATACAGGCCTTAGTGCCTCTTTGTAATATATGATGGCCTTAGTGCCTTTTTGAATATATGATGGCCTTGTGCCTTTTTGAACCTTGTGTAAATTTCTAATTCTGAAGTATTCTGATATTTTCTGTTTTAACATATGATGGCCTTGTGCCGACTGTAATCCAGGCCTTGTGCCTTTTGTTTAATCCAGAAAATAGTTTGTAATGGCTTTTAGATATGGTGATACTTGTGAATGGTGGATTGTCTGTCATATGTGGTGCCAACTGCTGCGCTAAATATTGCACTACGCTATCTGCCACATATGGGGTGGTGGATGCCTGTCGGATGTGGTGCCTTCTGTGCATTGTGGTGCCACATGTGGTGTCTAATGTGGCACCACTATGGATCCACATTTTGCACCACATGTGGTGTCTTTGACGCCATTTGTGGTGCGAAGTAATGGATTGCCATATGTGGTGCCTTGGGTGCATTGTGGTGCCATATGTGGTGTGGCATGTGGCACCGGTTTGGTGCCACATGCCACACCACATGTGGTGAATATGACGCCATTTGTGGTGCAAAGTTTGTCATGATGGAATTTGTAGTGTGTAAAGTGGTGCCTGTTGTGTCATGTGGTACTAACCTTGGATTACTTTCGGTTGAATTCAACGGGACCTTTGGAAGAATGGATCAACTCTACAAGATCGAAGTGATTCATTGTAAGGCAAGGTTGCAAACTTGTGATCAAAGCACTGCGGGTGCTATAAATGAAGGTTTAGCAACTTGAGTTCCGGTGCAGAAAGATGAATAAAGATTTAAAAAATGGGAAGGAATGATTAAGGATAAACCAAGTCGTGCGCATCTGCGGTATTAGGACTATATGCCAAGATCTGCAGGTCGAAATGAAGGAACTATTACCGAAACTTGAGCGGACAAAAAATCGAGGAGCTTAATCTGGCATGTCGGCCGGGGAAGCGGACACACAAAGATTGAAAGTGCCGGAACCAAGGTTAGAGAGGTTTACGTCTTGCAAGGACCGCCTTCCTTTATTTGTCTTGGATCCACTACTTCCAGACCTTGATAAGGCTGAAGATTATGGTAGTGGCTGTCCATTCTGTGGCAAGATTCTCCAGTGGACGGGGAAACCACTACCAACTTTGATTGCTAAATGCAGTAGTCACCAATACCATCTTCCATGTCTGCTCAGCCTCTTGAGGTACTTCATAACAAAATTCCTGAAGTGCTTAGTATAATTGTATTCTCATTGACAAATTTCCGTTCACTTTGCAGGATTTGTAATCACTGTTGCATTGAGAATTGCTGTCATGAATTTTCTACAGCATGGGTACAAGCCTTAGGTGTGAGTAGGGAGGATTAAAAGCAACTTCAAGCTACTGAGGCACTTACAGGTGAGCACTTATAGGTAGCTTAGTTTACATGCTAAGGGCCTGATGTAAGGGACAGATGCCAATTAGGATTAGTGGACTTCCTAATCTTTCACCCTGGCTTAGTCTCTTTCGTTTGTCCTGTTTGACGTGTCTAATTTGTGAGGTCGCTCACTCATTTTAGGTGGCGAATTAGATACATCAAGCAGGAAACTCGAAAAGAGAGTAAGCCTGGTTTAGTCTCCTTCGTTTTCTGTTTGATGTATCTAATTTTCCCCCTAGGATGACATCGCTCACTCAGGTGGCGAATTAGATACATCAAGCAGGAAACTCGAAAAGGGAGTAAGCCCGACATAAAACAAGATCCTGGCTGGCTTAGTCTCTTTTGCTTCTCCTGTTTTGTGTATCTAAAGTGCCCCCTGGGATGAGATCGCTCGCTCATTTTAGGGGACACTTTAGATATATAAAAACAGGAACATCGTAAAGAGAGTAAAAAAGTCTGGAGCTTAGTTAAAAAAACCAAAGCATAGTTACAATCCATTGTGATTCAATTCCAGATCAACAACTGGACAACAATCTGTCAGATCAGCAGATGCATTAAGTCATGCTCCACACCAATCTGCCAAATCAGCAGATGCATCAGGTTATGATCTGAACAAATCGTTTGGTGAATGTAAGTCACAAGGTAACTTCCAACCTTTTGTGCCTGTCTTCTTTTTAATTTGACCCATATAGTTACCGAAATCATTAAATTTTTGCACCGAAGTGTCTCGGAGAAAAAGCAAGAGCGTAAATTCCAAGCAAAAGACACCTCCAAGACATTCTGAAGCGAAGTTTCCAGCCCCGCATGCGAAGAGATGCTTGGCGAAGTTTCCGTGCCCCGCACCAAGAAATCTTTGGGGAAGTTTCCAGCCACACCAACTCGTCCATGCGTAAGACTACAAGGTTAAGCCCAATCCTGCTTGTTTTTTACTACAATGGAGTTCTGGGTAGAAGCTATGACAAGAGTGAGTCCATACCCACTGCCAAAGAAGATGATGTTAAGTTGATCACACTTAACAAAACCAAGTGGGTAGTAACTAGACCAGGCTGGGCCGAGTTCATAGATTAGTGCAGTCAGAATTTTCATATAGCACTTTGGTCCAGCCTGCAGGCTCAAAACTTGAGAGTCATAGTTAAGGGAGCATTGATGAAACACAAGGACAAATTCAAGTTCATATGGAGTCGGGGATCGTACCAACACAAATTTATTTAACAAAAAGCCAATTTTTTTTTGAAGCACACGAAAAGGTCTACACGGCAATTTCCGGTTTCACAAAAGAGAACGTGCTTCTCATTGATGACAAAGAGATACAAAGGGTACCTCAATGCGCCAAACACCATGATCTGTCCAAACAAATTGGAGCCCCGACCAGAGTAGATGGCAATTTCCTCATGAATGATCTAAAGGTTTGGCTTGAGGGGGTTCTTTGAAGGCGGGGAATGTGCAAAGTTATGTCGAAAAGCAACAAAATGTTGAATATGTTTGACATCGAGTCAAATTTGAATTAATATGATGAAAAAACATAGAACTAAAGCCTAGAAATAGTATTATTGTGTATATGATGTAACCTCTCTTGACTTTTTAATATAAACAAAGTTTTACTTCAATTGTTCATTTCTTGGCTATTTCAATGTTCCTCAAGGTTTTCAATGATCTTCCATTTGCTGAATGTAAACTTACACCACCAAAGACGAGGGGCTGCAGTGTTAAGAGCGCACATCATCCGACCGAACACTTGCCACTTGAAGTGTTTAAAGGATGACAGAGAGCCTCTTGTGCTTGATCAAGAGGCAATCGAGAATATTGGAGAAAAGTAGGGATTGGTTCGATGATGGGATAGTCCATTTCTTCATGAGGTTAGTAATTTAATATAAACAACTCAGATTTGAAGTCTTACATTTGTTTCTTAAATCATCTTGTTTTACCGGACCTTGGACTTTGGCGGTGTATGCACCAATTACGCATCAAGCATGACATGGAACGAGAGGTTCCATTTCATGGATCCGCTCATTTACACATTCTTGTCGAGCGAGCTTGCTTCAAAGGACAAACCTGTTGAACCCTCAACTTGCAATTTGAATGTACCATTCTGCCAAAGATGTTATCGCGGCAGACTTGGGCGGTGTATGTCATTGTAGGTCTTGGAGGTCAGACCCGGTTAAATGTCGGCCCGGTGTGTACCATTTTGACACCTAGAAATGTACAAGGGCTCCGAGGCACATCATGAGTTTTGTTGAGGATGCAAACACAAAATTCCCAAGCACCATAAAGTTTGCGCCACAAAGAAAATTACAAGTTCCCCCACTTTCGGTCGATTCTTTGGTCGTGTGGTCCCGCTATATGTGTCTTTGTAAAGAAAGTTGTGGGCTGCGATGTCATGCGAGACTTGGACATACTATCCCAATGCAAGGTGAGTTAAGTAAATTTGAAGGTATTACTCATCCAATGTGAGGGCTGATATGTTTGTTGCGGGGGTGTACCAATTTCTAGTTGCGAAACATTGGACCTTGTGAATGATGATTGATGTTGTGAAGCCACGATTCTTTGTAGTAATGAAGTTTGAGGTTGACAGATCAATAGATCTTTACTTGTAATCACATGTTTGTATTATTGTAACCAAAGAGATTATTCTTGTAACCTATTCTTTCATTGACACTCTAATGTACATTGTTGTATACTATTGTATACAATAGACTTTTTTCTGACCTGACGAGCAACACTCACGAGTGGAGTTCAAATCTCCAGAAGAAATTGATGTATTCAAAGATTCATGACAATGTGGTGTTACATGTCGTGATGCATGTGGTGAATCATGTGGTGCATTTGGTGAACCATGTGGTGAATCATGTGGTGAATCATAGGTGGCATGTTGGAGCTTACGTGGCATGTTGGAGCCTAGGTGGCATGTTTGAGCCACCTTGGCATGTTTGAGCCTAGGTGGCATATTTGAGCCACCTTGGCATGCTTGAGCCTTTACATGACCTTTGTTACATGTTTGACTTTCATTGACCAACATGTTTGGTGATGCAAATGGTGCATGTGGTGAATCATGTGGTGCATTTGGTGAATCATGTGGTGAATCATGTGGTGCATCATAGGTGGCATGTTGGAGCTTACGTGGCATGTTTGAGCCACCTTGGCATGTTGGAGCCTAGGTGGCATATTTGAGCCACCTTGGCATGCTTGAGCCTTTACATGACCTTTGTTACATGTTTGACTTTCATTGACCAACATGTTTGGTGATGCAAATGGTGCATGTGGTGAATCATGTGGTGCATTTGGTGAATCATGTGGTGAATCATGTGGTGCATCATAGGTGGCATGTTGGAGCTTACGTGGCATGTTTGAGCCACCTTGGCATGTTGGAGCCTAGGTGGCATATTTGAGCCACCTTGGCATGCTTGAGCCTTTACATGACCTTTGTTACATGTTTGACTTTCATTGACCAACATGTTTGGTGATGCAAATGGTGCATGTGGTGAATCATGTGGTGCATTTGGTGAATCATGTGGTGAATCATGTGGTGCATCATAGGTGGCATGTTGGAGCCTAGGTGGCATGTTTGAGCCACCTTGGCATGTTTGAGCCTAGGTGGCATATTTGAGCCACCTTGGCATCCTTGAGCCTTTACATGACCTTTGTTACATGTTTGACTTTCATTGACCAACATGTTTGGTGATGCAAATGGTGCATGTGGTGAATCATGTGGTGCATTTGGTGAATCATGTGGTGAATCATGTGGTGCATCATAGGTGGCATATTGGAGCTTACGTGGCATGTTTGAGCCACCTTGGCATGTTGGAGCCTAGGTGGCATGTTTGAGCCACCTTGGCATGTTGGAGCCTAGGTGGCATATTTGAGCCACCTTGGCATGCTTGAGCCTTTACATGACCTTTGTTACATGTTTGACTTTCATTGACCAACATGTTTGGTGAAGCGTAAGTCAACAATTGAAGTCAACAATCAATTTACACTAGCTAATTATAACTAAAATTACTAAACAAGTGCCAAGCCAACATAATATGATTGGTGTCCAAAAATGAATGGCCAATTCAGGATAGATATATATATATACATACATACATACATACATACATACATACATACATACATACATACATACATACATACATACATACATACATACATACATACATACATACATACATACATACATACATACATACATACATACATACATACATACATACATACATACATACATACATACATACATACATACATACATACATACATACATACATATATATATATATATATATATATATATATATATATATACAAGTTTTTGTACTATGAGCGGTTGCACTATGAGGGACTGTACAAATTCGACTAGAAGCAAGATGTAGTGCCATCCAACAAAGATTCTATTAAGATTCTCCTAGGTTCTCTAAGACTCTAGAAAGATTTCCCTAGATTCTATGAGATTCCATCAATGTTCGCTTATATCCCCAAGATCCATTGATGACTCTTGGAGGGATTGTACAAATTCGACTAGAAGTCAAACCTAAAGTCATGCAATGAAGATTCTATAGAGATTCTCCAAAATCTCATCAAGATTCTCTAGATACTCAAAGATTTTATGAAGATTCCCTAAGATTCCTTTAGATTCTTAAGGATTCTTTTGAGATTCCCCTAGATTTCCAAAGATTATCCTAAGATTCCTCTAGATTCCCCAAGATTTCATGGAGATTCTTCTAGATTCCCTTAGGTTCTCTGCAGATTCCTCTGTAGAACACACCTAGAGTCAAAGATTTCCCTAGACCCCCCGGATTCCCCCTAGATTCCCTAAGATTCCACAAAGATCCCCAGATTCTTAAGGTTTTTACAAAGATTCCCCTAGATTTTCAAAAATTATCTAAAGATTCCTTTAGATTCGCCAAGACTCTATGTAGATTCTTCTAGATTCCCTTAGATTCTATGAAGATTCCACTAGATTCTCTAAGATTCCATCAAGATTCTGCTAGATTCTCAAATATTTTTTGAAGATTCTCTTAGATTCCCCTATATTCTTTTGATATTCCTATAGATTCTTTAAGATTCTCTTTATATTTTCTCGATTTCCAAAGGTTATCCCAAGATTCCCTTAGATTCCTAAAGATTCTCTTGAGATTCCCTAGATTCCTATAGACTGCCTAAGATTCCATGTAGATTCTTCTAGATTCTCTTAGATTCTATGAAGGTTCCGCTATAGAACACACCTATTGTCAAAGATTCCCCTAAAACCCTTGGATTCTCCCTCGATTCCCTAAGATTCCACTAAGATCCTCCTAGATTCTTAAGGCTCCATATAAAGATTCCCCTAGATTTTCAAATATTATTTGAAGATCCGTTTAGATTCCCTAAGATTCTATATAGATTCTCCTAGATTCCCTTAAATTCTATGAAGATTTCCCTAGATTCTCAAAGATTCCATCAAGATTTCCCTAGATTCTTAAGCATTTTTTGAAGATTCTCTTAGATTCCCCTAGATTCCCCTAGATTTCTTAAGATTCTCTTCAGATTCCCTTGATTCCCAAATATTATCCCAAGATTCCTCTAAGTTCCCCAAGTTTCTACATAGGTTCTTTTAGATTCCCTTAGGTTCTATGAAGATTCCTCTAGATTATCCGAGGTTGCACGAAATGATGCTAAACCTCTACTCATTGAAAAGCATTCGATGAAAGGAATCCAACGGTGTGGGTCCCACTTTCATCCGAGATCTCGATTGCAAGATAAAGTCGTTTGAAGGCAACACAAAAGAATGAAGCTTCCATGAAAGCTTCATAATTAATGGGGTGCTACCTCATTACCTTTTCATTAAATAAGGGTGACACCTCACCTCCTTTAATATAAAAAACTCTAATTTAATAAAAAAGATGAATGTCTACGATTTCTCCTCCCCCCTTTGATCTAACGGTGGAGATTGGTTACACCAAATCCACTTTAGAAGGATGCTTCCTTGCACCTTCCTGGTAAAAATCAAGGGCCATGATTTCGCCTCCCCTTTTTGATCCAATGGTCCAGGGATGTGTTGCATGCCCTCATGCATGGCCATGCATGCCTCATGCATGACCCATCCATAATCCAATGACCCAGGTTTCGCCACACAACCAGTGCCCCCAATCTGACGGCAAAGAAGCATGTCATATATTTTTAGCACATTATATAAACCATGGGTGCATCGTTTCCCTGGGACACATAGAATAATTATATAAATATAATGATATATATATATATATATATATATATATATATATATATATATATATATATATATATATATATATATATATATATATATATATATATATATATATATATATATATATATTAATGTTTTTTAGAAAATAAAATAATGGTCATTTCGAGGTTATTATTAGTATATCCTACTAAATCATTACGACTAAGATACTAATGGTACGAAATCCTAAAAATCGTAGCCCTCTGACGAAATTAATTTCACGCCCGACCTTTATAGGCTATGGTTGTGAAGGAGAAGCATCGTCCAATTTCTTCCAACAGAATGTCGCGCCGCCCGCTCTCCCTCCCTACTGCCTCTGGCTCTCGCTCTCCCTCTCCCTCCCTAAAGCTGAAAAGCTTTCAATTCCTTTGGCACGGTGATGGCCGGTTATGAAATAGGATCTTGGCCAAATTACCATTTCTTTGGGCAGAGCACGAGCCCAATGCAGAGAGCCCCGAGGCACGAGAGCTCACGTCCCGATTCCACCTCTTAAAGCTCACGAAGATCTTTGGAGACTTTGAAGAGGTGGAATCCTCCTCTAATTCGATTCCTCACGATGAAGCTTCTTACGATGATCAATTTGATTCCCAAGATTCTGATAACGAATGGAGCGAAGACCAGACCGAAGAAGAAGAAGAAGAAGAAGAGGTAGAAGACGAAGAAGAACATGAATTTTTTTTGGAACTCCAAAATTTTCTACAGAGTAAGTAGCATGCATGCATTAAATTTTTTCTTTCTTTTATGTATTCTATACTAATTTTCTTCACTTTTTCTTACAGATGAAGCTTGAAGTCCCGGCTGTGCCACCTTTTTTTTTTTTTTTTTTTTTGATCAAGTTAGTCTACAGGCCTTTTGTGCCTTTGTATTTTTTTTTTTAATACAGATGGTATATAGGCCTTAGTGCCTTCATTTGATCTCACCCCCTTGTTGATTTGTAATATATGATGGCCTTAGTGCCTTTTTGAATATATGATGGCCTTGTGCCTTTTTGAACCTTGTGTAAATTTCTAATTCTGAAGTATTCTGATATTTTCTGTTTTAACATATGATGGCCTTGTGCCGACTGTAATCCAGGCCTTGTGCCTTTTGTTTAATCCAGAAAATAGTTTGTAATGGCTTTGTGTCTTGTGTAAAATTGTGCCTTGTGTAAATTTCTAATTCTGTTTTACCACAGGCCTGTTTCTAAAAACAGATATCACAGGCCTTAGTGCCTTTCTTTGATCTCACCCATATGTCTAACAGGCCTTGTGCAAGTTTAATTCAGTTTAATTCAGTTTAATCCAGTTATACCTTGGAATTCATTCAACATTCAAGTACAAATTTCTGTAACTGAAGCATACAAAATGAGAATGCAAAACAGAAACTTCTTTATATTCATAAAAGTATCTATCACGATTACCCTTTACACAATTGCTTTCTGATGAAGTGGATTTTCCTAATACTTTCGGTCTATGTGGCATGCTTGACCCTTTACTGTGGCATGTTGGAGCCTAGGTGGCATGCATGCAAATGTCCCTTTTGGCATTCATTCCCAAAATCGTATGAATGCCTACGATTTGCATCCCTTTTATTCCCAAAATTCTGCCCTGCAGCTTCATTCCGTCCCCATCGTCTATTCCGCCATCTCCTTCACTCCTTCCCCATTCCGTCCATCTCCTTCACTTCCGCCATGGCCAAGTTCAAGACTACACTCCGCAGGAACACTATCCCGGTCATTGTGCTCCTTCTCCTTCGACCGCGGTCACGGAATCTGTGGCTTCCTGCGGAGGATCCGTGTCTTCCTCCACCAGAGGAGGCCGCCCGGTTACAGTGGTGGCCAAGTTCACTCCACCAGAGGTGGAGAAGCTCATCATGGATCATCAAGTTGTCGCTTCTTTGCGGGTGCTCGAGTGGGTGCATGCAGGTTATGATGACGAGGAGCGACTCCTCGAAATGAAGATGTATTGCTTGCGAGGACGACCTCCATATAGAGCTCAAGATGGCCCCTGCCTGATTAGTTTAGATTTGTATTGTAATCCCTGGTTTCAATTTTTTTGGCAATAGTCCTTGTGACTATTCTTTGTAAAGGCTTTTCATTAATGACAGAACTTGTTTTGCAATAGTCCTTGTTTTGCAATAGAACTTGTTTTGCTTTAACTGTTCTCTCGAGTTTCCAATCGTTTCTTTTCGCTTAATTTGAACTGCTCGATTAGCTGAACTTTTTGTCATTAATTATAAAATGCAAACAAGGAATTTGAAGGTGCAGAATCTATGATCTGTACACTAACAAAATATGGTAACCAGCTCAGCAAATAGGAAAATATGAGATGGGTGGCTCGGGTTCAAAAGAAATAGAGTTCAAAAGAAACTGAAAAGAAAAACACGAAATTCCACTCAAGCAAAAGTTAGTGGCCTTGCAAGAATCTTTGCACAAAGCGAGCTTAATGAATTTTGGCCTCATTCGAGGGGACCTAATTTGGGATCCATATATTGTTGTCACCAAAATCAGTCAAGATACTATCAGGAATCTGAGAGCCATTCCATTTTCTGACCGGGTCAAAAAATGGTCAATGCCCCTGGCTGATTATGGTGAAATCTGTGGTGAAAGCCGTGGTGAAAACTGTGGTGAAGCTGTGGTGATGCAAACGTTGTTTTTATATTTCAAAGGGAGAAAAATACATATGGAAATCTACCATACCCGGTAGAATAGTTCATACTTCTTATGAAATGAAGTATGCAGAAAAATCAGGGAAAACTATAACCCTGAGCTTCTAGTATTATCAAAATGCATTAGAGATGACATACAGTTACTGGGTCTCAATCAGATCCTGCATTGTGAGATCTGTAACTCTTCTTCTTCCAAGTGCGTTCAAGATTTCATCAAGTGTTTCTGCTGAATAGTTGGTGTAATCCAGCAACCCTAAAACATGAGCTTCTCGTTTCTGCTCCCACTTATGATACAGATTCATAAAGTATTGTCTCAGGTTGTTGTATCTCCATGCATCTGGCCTGTTGATCACCTTTTTAATGGCTGAAGCATGGATCATTTCTTGCTTTAGTTGGATGAACATATCCTCTTCCTCAAGCATGGGGAGAGCTGAGAATTCATCCTCAGAATCATACACCACCCCCAGAACCCTGTCGGCTGCACCAGCTCTGTTAAGTCTCTTGACTGCATCTGTGTAAACAACATCATCTGTGTAAAACAACATCTACTACAAAGAAAGGCAACCGCCTATCACTGCCTTGGCTTCTAATTCTTTAAGCCCATCAGGAATTAACCTATGTTTTAAGCCTAGAATACCTTGGAATTCATGGGTCCTCCGCTCCTCTAATATCCGCCTCTGTTCCTGGTTTATTTGCTCCAGTATAGGTCCTACCAGATGCGACTGCATTTGAACTGGCGAAATTGTTTGTGCCCGTGTTCTCCTTCTGTTTTCTTCCGCCATAGCTGGATCGGGATAAGCCAATGTCTGCATGCAAAACTAGATTTAGGGTTTCCCTCCAATCTTTCCTGCACAGCCAGCTTTTGAATGATTGACCTTGCATTTGATGTGACAGATTTCCAATGGTGGGTTTCATCATGTGTTTCTCTGTCCCATTCCGTTCATCCTTAATGTAATTTTTCTGTGTGTCACTTTCACCCTGTCAATTAAACAGTAAAGATTGAAGAGTGAAGATTTATATTAAACATATAAAATGATTACATAAGGTTACATTTCAGATTATATACACTTGTTTTCATTCCCCGTGGGTCTATCAAAAGAGATCCGGGTCCAGCTCCTCCTCGTCATCTTCTATGATCACCGGATCGGTGGCCACCGGGTCACTTCCCAAAACCTATTTGCTCTCATTCGGAGGGAAAGCAAAAACCATAATGGTGGAGTGTTACCAAACGTAATAGCAGCTTCTCCATGTCCATCCCGCAAGGCCTTGTGATGATAGAACATATCCCCGAAGTGAAGGAATTGGTCCTCTGAAACAACCTATCATAACAAAAGAGGAACCTTGTCTAGCGTAAAGGCTTGGTAGCCATTAAGCGTAAAAAGTCTCAACCTTGCGGATCCCGGTCAATAGTATGAGGAACGGGCCAAAGATGCTTTGGTGTGTAAAAATTTCAAAGGAGGCGAGTAAGTTGAGAGGTCCGGGATGCAGGTTTGTACAATTCAACCTCCCGGTGAGAGTTTTCAGCATTTCTCGCGTGGTCATATTCTCATCCGTGAATAGAGTAATTTCGTTGCACGAGCATGTCCATCCATTCTCGCATGGCTGAAAATCGGACAGCACGCCTAGGTATTATGGGCTCTTCTTCTCTCGGTCACATTGTCTCATTCCGGCACTCCATCATTTTGCAAAGATCCAAGAGGTGAAGTTGGCCATGTCTCGCTGAAGTAGCTAACCGTAAGCCGTAAACTATAAACCGCTTCCCACCCAACTCAGAAATCAGAACCGCTTCCCCAAGGACCTCGCTGTAAACCTGCCCGCTCCCCGAACTCGCTGTAATAAATCAGAAACTTCGGCGGAGCAAGAAGAATGGCATCTCGGGCTTTTTGGGTTGCCCGAGGTCATTAATTTTCGCCATCCCATAATGATTTTCGAGTACGGCTGTCAGCCAAAGGATGATGAGAGGAATTGATGGGACCGAGAGAATTTAAGGAAAAGGAAAGCATTTCAGTAGAAAAGCTGTTCAGAAGGATCTATCTGTGTCGGGAGAAGAGACAGAAAGTGAAACACGTGGTGAAACATGTAGTGAAACACATGTGTCACCACATGTGGTGAAACATGTGGTGAAACATGTGGTGAACCTGGGGCATGTTACATCAGGGACATCAATATACAATTACATATTACATCAGAAGCAAACATATTACATTGAAACAAGGGACATCAAAATACAATTGAGCATGGAATTGAGTTTCTTATATTATTCCCAAACAAGGCAAGACACAACAACATATTCAAAATTTCTGAATCATTTCCTAACCTGTAAGAATGTGTTCAGCTATTCTTCATCAGACATGCTATCTTCATCAGATAAAACCTCGGGCAAGTTTTCTAGAATCTTTTCCTCATCTGCCTGGTCTAGCACAGAAATGTTGATTCGAGCACCTTTCTTGATCTGCTGCATGGGAACTCGAATAGCACAAATTTGAGTAGAGAATACAAGTGACTTTGGCTCGTTTGTCAACAACTCATACATCACCTTTGACCGAGGCTTCTTTCTATAGTAAATGCCCTCCACAACGGTTTCACCTCTCATAAACAAGTTTCCGTTCTGCTTGAAGTCATTTTCAACTTCAAATTTTGGCTTGGTGCATAGCAACATCCAAAATACAGAATCCTCCTCGTTCCCTTTAGGTGCAGCAACTGCAAAGCTGTCTCCTTCTCTAAGTGCTTCTGCAAGTACATTTGCCAAGGTTGAGTATAGTGGCCTGGTAGACTTGCGGGTCTCTTCCACATCCGCATGAACATTGGAGGATGGTTCAACGACTACAAGGTCCCATTCATCTACATACAATTTGTTCTCACACATGTCCCATTTTCCATCCAAACAATTGCTGCAAAAACATGATAGCTTTACGGTATGTAGGCGTGTTGGATTTCTTTATCTTTGAATCCATGGACTGAATGAATTTGCCTGGTTTCTGGAATTGTCTCTGCACCCCAAGCCTTTTTCCTGTTGATATCCTCAGATTTTATTTCCCAGAAGTATCTCCGAACTTTTCTTCCATTTTCAGTCCACTCAGATGTACCACATTGAAATTGTTTCTCTGCAATTTTCACCACATCATGGGCATTATCTAGTTTAATGTCAGGATGTTTAAGCTGTAGACCTCGTATCCATCTTTTCAATTCTGCTGCCTTCCCATCATGTTCACCTTTTCCATGGTTTGATCCAAAGAAGTTCCACATCATGTTGACCTCTGTATCACAACTGTACCTTCCAACAAAATAAAATGATCTGGCTGCTTTGAATTGTGATGCAGCACCATCTGAAAATACATAGTGCTGTTTGGGGACATTGCCTTTCTGCTTTAAGTACTCAAAATGTTTCATAAAACAATGTTGAACAAAAAGTGTGTCATGTTCCCTATCATCCGACACATAGTAGTGTGTTTCCTTCTCAATGGTGTCTGTCTGTGGATCAACCTGATAGGTTATTTGAACAAATATAGTTATCTGGTTGTTGACCCAACACATGGACTGAACTTCATTCTGCTCCTTAAAAGTATAATTCTCTGTGAAGTCAACCACGGATAGGTAAGCATCTCCAGGCAAGTTATCAAGGAGTTCTTTGTACTGGCCTGCCTGCCACTTATATCTGAAGTTGTGTAAAGGAAATTTTGGAAGCTTCTCCAACATTTTGTTCACCACTGGAGACTTGCAGTTTCATTGTGTTGGTGAACGAGCTTAGACTTCTTGCTGCCATCTCTCAATCTGAGTTTTTTCATAGTCTAGATATTCCCACTTCACCATGCCACTATCACTAGATTGTTCATGTGGGCGATAGGGAACTTCTTAATCCCACACTCTTTACACTCACCCGTAATGCATTCCCTCTTATGGTAAGGTTGGAAGCTAGTTTTCTCACATAAAATTCCACGCCCACGGACTTCTTGTGCTACTTATTTTGTATTCAGGGCATCTGCATTCACCATATATATGTCCTGACCAAAAGTCGACAAGTCTTACCGCAGACTTTTTGGGTGCTTAGTTCTCATACTATTGAAGCCATCTATTAGCATCTCGCATTCTAACATGGTATATACAAAGCAAAGAACTATTGAAGTCCTTTAATTTTACAACAAACCATGGTTTCAGCTTTTCAAACATCCTCTGTTTGATCATAACACTAGGATGTTCCGTCTTGAATTTCCTGAACAATTGCAACTGCAAGGAAGATAACAAGGTGATCAGCATATTTATTGCACACTACATTTTCCACCACACTAGGCACCACATAGCATATATTATAGACATTCATCTTACACCTCCTTATTCACCACACTAGGCACCACAACGCATATATTACATAATTTATTGTACACCATATTTTTCACCACACTAGGCACCACATAGCATATATTACATACATTCATCTTACACCTCGTTATTCACCACACTAGGCACCACATAGAATATATTACAAAGATTTATTTTTACACCATATATTTTTTCACCACACTAGGCACCACACTAGGCACCACACTAGACACCACACTAGGCACCACACCATGTTATTCACCACACTAGGGACCACATAGCATATATTACAGCATTTATTTTACACCATGTTATTCACCACACTAGGCACCACAAAGCGTATATTTAGAGCATTTATTTTACACCATATTTTTCACCACACTAGGCACCACATAGCATATATTACAGCATGTATTTTACACCATGTTATTCACCACACTAGGCACCACAAAGCATATATTGACAGCATTTATTTCACACCACGTGCCTCACCACAGCAACCACATATCACAAGCAATCACTAACCACATACCACATTAACAATAAAAAATATGGTGAAGATGAAGAAATGAAATAACCTGTGATTCTTCCAGATAGTGAGTGGCATGATCCTCTCTTACATTTCGTTCCAATCTTCTGAACTTAACATCCTTTGCATTTGGAGAGACCCTACTGTTTTCGGTCCAAAATTGCTGCACAAGTTCTATGACAGAATTGGGAATTGCATCTGCTCTTCTAACTCTTTTGTACAAAACCCATTTCCCCCCTTTGCAATCTATCTCTTCCCTCTTCAATTTTGCTTTGGTAAGATTCCTAGGATGAACACCCAGCAGTTTACCAAAACCCCGAGCACTGACAGGATTAGCACTTTCGGTATTAATGCTTCCTCTTACGGCCATAGCAAGGCAACTACTCTTGGCTGCTAAACTGTCATTGCTGTTAGACTTCTTCACAAGTTGAATGGAAGCCACGAGGTTGTCGCGACCACAATGCTCTTGGCTTGCAAATCTTTTCGACTCTTAAGCCAAGTCTGGGCCCATTGTGTCATCCTACGAGAAAAATCTAGTAAAACCTCTTTCTTATCATTTTGTAAAACAAGCCTTTAGTGGTGCTATGAAATGAAGATAACAATTTTAATACCATCCGACGCCTAGTAGAGGCCGTTCTGGTGGATCCTCCCTCTGCTGATGCAATTTTTGCTAATTCTTCTTTAGCTTCCCTTTGTCTTTTCCTTTGGCATCTTTTATGATCCCGTTCTTGTTCTGGAGTTCTCTTTCTCTTACCTGTGCTCCGGTTTGAGATTTTAGGCAGATTTGCTTCCAAATTAAATGATTGAAGGTATGAACCGGATTGATCCACAACCGGATTAAGCGCCATAGCCGTGTGCTTCAGGAAAGGCGCGGGTGGGTCATGGGTTTAGAAATCGGTTCGGTGGAGATTGGAATGGGACGGGTGGCGTAGGAAATTGGAATGGGACGAGTGGCGTAGGAATCGGGTTGTTGCAGTTCAAGAAATGATTGAATCCGGGCAGTACATGCACTAGGCGCCAAACAAACATTTCAAATCGCACCACAAATTTGATATCTCCCACCACATTTTTAGGGGGGACAGGGGGGACACCCAGGGTGTTCCACTACAACATGCTTTCACCCTGAAGGAAACCAAAAGGATTGGCATCTTAAAATTGTTGATGCTCTTTGGGCTTACAGAGTTACCATAAAAGCAGCCACCAATCACACACCTTTCAACCTAGTCTATGGCATTGAGGCCATATTTTCAATCGAGCTTGAGCTGCCCTTTTTAAGGTTAGCTCATAAATTATGCTTACCCTTTGAATATGCCCTACAGAACAGGTTAGATGCACTTTCACACTTGGACGAGTATAGAAGGGATGCTGAAAATACCAACCTGCTAAAAAAAGCTAAAGACATGGCTGCATTCAAAGCTGCTCACAGAATCCAAGGCACTTTCAAAGAAGGGGAGCTGGTCCTCAAATGGAACAAAGCTAGAGAGGATTCACCCAACAAATTTGAAAACCTTTGGGAAGGACCTTATGAGATTATGGAACTTGCAGGTATAAATGCTTACTAGTTAAGAGAATTAACATCAGGTACCTTATTGCCAAATCCTATTAATGTGGTTCATTTGAAAAGATACTGGAATCAGCATGTGTGTTTATCTTTATTCTTGCATTAGAAATCCAGGTCAGAATTCATAGGTTAATTGTTTAGCCCTTAGAATTTAAAGTTCATAGTATGCTTTGTTGAAAAAAATAGGTCTTATCTCTCCTACAGCTTGACAATGTTCTACTAGTGCTTATTTACAGAAAGAAGTCAAACTGTCTCCAAGGTTTAGCTGAAGAAATTTGATAATTTGGTTATTTGTTTCCATGACAGGTTCATCCTAGATCCACCAAACCATCTGTCTCAAGTTGCCATGCCAATCATCATCATCCTGCGTCCACTTTCCACCATTCCTGAGCACCCTGCATATCAGCTTCACCATCAAAATCAGGGTTGCAATGTTGTTATGGTTTTATTATTGACTGTTTTGTGTTTCCATGATAGGTGCATCCTTGTTACCATCTCTTCATCTGTCTTAAGTTGGCCTACAGATCATATTTACTCTCTTTCTATTTCTTATCATTCCCTTACATCACTCTGCACATCATCTTCACCATCATAAGTAGAGTTGTTACCTCAAAGTCATCTAGCAATCACATTTTTCTTGTTTTGGCGAGTCAACACCATCTACACACCCATGACCATCCAAATCATGCACCATATTTCATCTCACACACTTCACACACCATCCCCTCACTCTTGGCTGAGGGGACCAGCCATTTTTCTTGTTTTGGCGAGATGTTGCCCCCAAAGGGCAACATGGCAACCATATCACATCTAGATGCCAACATTTGCAAAGTCAACTCCCATGGACATCATCAAGTCAAAGTCATTTGAAGATTGGAAGACATTCATTTGAAGTTTGGAAGACTCTCATCATCAAGTCAAATCATTTGAAGATTGGAAGACTCTCATTGAAATGGTATGTATCTTGTGGCATCTTCCTAGATTGTTGTTTTAGTAATCTCTTGGGAGCATTGATATCTCCACCATTCATCCTCCATCTCCACCATTCACCTCTATAAACCTTCACCCTCTACCTTCATATCATCTCCACTTTTCTACCACCCCCCCATGAGTTCATACCAAGTCACCATTATGGGAAGCCAAATCCTAAATGGCACCACATCATCAAAATGGTTCATGTCATGTGACAAGTCACCTTCCTAGTCACTAGTCAAACCTATTTTTTTAGAAAAACAACTTGGCTAGACAAAAAATTCTTGGGTAGTGTGGACACGTGTCATCATCAGATTTGCTCAAGTTGACCATTGACTTACCATTTAAGGGAAAGGGTATTACCAAAAAAAATCACCACCTCATTTTGACTTTTACATTAGACCATTGGATAGCCCTTGAAAAATTACCCAAAATGGAAGTCAAAATTTTATGATTTGACCACATCGTGGCCCTCTAAAAGCCATCCTTGGGATTCGTGCTAATCTATGAAAATGCAATATCATAATTTTGTACTTATTCTCCATAATTAATGATTAAAAAGCTTCATTCCCTCAAAAAAGAAAAAAAAAATCTATGAAAATGCACTTCATAATGTTGTTACTGTCTAAAACTATATTATTACTGGTCGAACCTTATATTTTGCATGGGCTTCATCAAGTCCAAATGTTACGTTGCTGGCATTTTTTGTCATGCAATATCCTTATTTTGTACTTATTCTCCATAATGAATGATTAAAAAGCTTCATTAAAAAAATAAAATTAAATTAAAAAAAAAAAGAAAAAAAAAAACCTTTTAATCTGCTCTTCAGAACAGACTTTCCATCTGCTCAAAACCTTAGAAGGTAGACAGCAGATCCATTTGCAGCCCTAGAACATAATCAGGTCATTTATCTTCTAGGCCAAGTTTTGGTACATTAATACATTTATTTTACTAGAATCATAGATCAATGTAAACATCATAACATATTTCAAGTATCCTTACTGATCTGCAACTATTTCTATCCATTATTATGAATAAGACAAATGTCAATTTATTTTCAAAAAATCTGTTACATGTATAAAGGAAACTTACAGTTTATCCAAAGAGTGCCATAAGAGCACTGGAATCATATTGTTTACCTTGTGCCAAAGTATTTATTAACAAGTGTCAAAGTACAACAGGTGTATTTATTTCATAAACCCAAATTCCTTGTCTAAAATGAACTTGAATACTGAGTATCGAGCAAAGAAACTTGTTACCTGCATCCACAAACAAAAAACAAGCATAAGAATGGTTGCAATGTAAGGGATAGCAGGTGTCATGGGTTTCTTTGAGGTTATCCCCCTTCACTATAACAATATTCAGGCAAAATGCCAAATGTAAGGATCACTATTGCTAGATAGGCCTATTTGGTATGTCAAAGAAATTTACAACTATATATGCTACATATCCAAAATAAACTCATGAAAATTAGTGTAACAAGCCACCAAATGCCTCAGCATAGCATATTCAACTTGCTGTTATAGAGAGTTGTTCATGGTAGCGGATCCAAGCATTAAAATATCTTCAAACCTTAACCAGATCAATGACCGATCAGATCCTATTACATATTGGTTATTGAATCCCTTAATATCTCAGAGTATGTTTCTTTTTAAGTCCTATTAAGCAAAGAATTCATCCTCTAGCTGTTAACATAAATTAAAGTTTTCAGTCAGAGCTATCAGCCCTCTACTACATGATTTCTCTGATAATATGTATAGATCCTATAATATATCTGAAAACTCGGCTCTAGACATGAATTTATCCCATTCAATATCAGAGTATCATCATCTTAGATCAGAATTATTATTGCAATTACAACTGCTAGACTATTTTCTCCCAAGATCAGCTCCCTAAGAGTTACCAGGGGTTCTGGATCTATGGATAGTTTCTGATTATAATCTACAACAGAGATAATGTAATAACTTTACTTTAGTTCATACATTTTACATCTAGCTATCTTCCTATTAAAATGGAAAGATAAGGAAGAAGAATGTGTAAAGAAGTTTTTCAAAAATCAAGAAACTAAACCTCCCAAACCTTTGATGGGCGCCCAATGCTGGTGGAATCTTCAGGAGGTGCTGAATGCATAGAACCAATAGCAGCATTGTTGTTGATTATCAGATCTTCCTCAATGTCCATGTTCAAATCTGCACCAATGGCCTTATGCATACCTTTGCTAATAGACATGTCCAGGGGCATGGATTCGGTCTGCTTCTCCTCCTCTGCTTCCCTAGTATCTTCCTTTGCTGCATTCAATGCTGGTACCACAACTGAAATGTGGTATTGATAAATCTTTTTCCCACTTCTTCCCTTCAATTTTTCTTCTGCCATCCTCTTCTTCGTGGCATTATTGAGGTCTCCCTTCTTTCTTCCCATGGCTGCTATGGCACAAGCACGCCAAGACCTCCTGCCACTCTCCCTTCTTGTAAGCCACTTTTCATGTATGATGCACCTGGATTATATGGTAGAGGCCAGTACCTAATATCGGTTGTTCTAACATGGCTGTAATCATACCTTGGCGTGTAGGGCATCCTGAGGTCACTGTCGGCTAGAGTGATTTGATCGGGTTTTCGCTTCCATGATGTTGCCCTAAAAAAGCTTTTTCCTTTTCCACAATATCGACAATAGTAGAAAATGTTAACCATTATGCATTATGCTTATTATTTTTTAATTACGAACAAGTGTTCTGCCCTTGCATGCCCCTATATCTTATATATAGTCCAAATCTTAGAATCCTATACATGGTCACTACAATTAACTTAACCAGTAACTTCGAATGATTTCCTTAATTTTTCCAAGTATCAACCCCCTATGTTGCCTGGGTCTTTGTATCCTTTCACAATTATATCAGGGCAGATTGAGCAGGCCTGAGTACCCTCTTAATCATATCATTCCTCTTATGGTCATCCCAAAATTCATATACCATTAATAAAAAAAAAAAAAATCTATGAAAATGCAAAAAAATGTGTGTTTTACCCCCCCTCCCCCTCCCATTTCCACGTCCAACCCTCCCCCGACACGTGGCCTGAGGATTCTTTTCTGCTTTTGGCCTGTGGGATATTTAACTCAGAGCCAAGAACTATAAAATTTCGGGCAGATTCCAACGGCCTTTTTTGGCTTGATTCGATGCACCAAACCACTCTGACATAATCGGAACTGCTCCCTACCTGCTCCTAAGATGATTATTAGAACAGTTAATCGTGGAATATGGCTTAATTATGCAGATGCGATAGTTCGGGATCAATATAATTGGGGAAACCAATCCCCGAGAATTTTCGAAGGCCCAAAAGTCGTCAGAGAAGGTTCCAGAGCTTGCCTACAGCCGATCCGACCTCTTGAAGTACCTGAGTGCATTCCTCCAGCTCAAGCAATCGATTTGAGTCGGAAAAATCCCTGATTATTATTATTGACTATAAAAACTGTGACTTTGGAAGCACTGTGATGTTTTCCTGCATAGCCTTGTGATTATTAATGACTTGAATATCAATTACCTTGCTTGTTTTCTCAAAAAGATTGTTCTGATAAATTTCTAGCAATTCTTGACTTTCAAAAATCCAAAAATCTCATATTCCTATATAGTTTGATCCCTTGACAAGTTGCACTTCATCCTCACATGAAAATCCTAAAAATTTCCATCAAAAACTGGAGTTACAAATTTTTGCTTACTGTTTACAGTGTTCTTGACTGTAAATTAGCAATTCTGCATGCAAATCCTATCTCCATTTGTTTAGATCTAACTTTGGTCACATGTCTACATCCCAGACTACCCCTTGAACCTTTTTGCTTTGGAATCTTTCAAAAAATCATTCAGGAATTCGAGTTCCAAAATTCTGAACCCTGTTTTACAGTCTGACTTGTATTGACTAAATTTTGACCTGAGTTTGAGCTTGAATAACTCTCAGATTCTATCTCTGACTTGGTCAGTATTTTATCATTGCATCCTAGCAACTTTTTTCTATAAGTCTGAACAATTAAACCAAGAAAAACCATCGATATCCAACAACAGTAGCTCTTGAGCCACTGCTACACAAAACCAGAATTGAGAAGGTATGTAAATCTCACTCTTGTGCTTATATTTGGCTGTTTTTTCTTGAAAAGACTGATCACTTCAAGTGATCTGGAGGTCCTAACCCCAACTTGAGCCCAAGCTTGAGTTGGCTTCTTGAGTTTGACTCTTAAGCCAGGTCGAGGGTCAACAAGCCCTTAATTTAAACACGACACCTGAGCTTAGTCAATCTTTTGCCCCCATTCAATTTAATAATTTTTTATTAGGCACCTTTGGACACGAGAGCATATACAAACTAATGCCTTGGTGTGCAATTATTGTCCTAATAAGTCATATTCCCTTACCACTCATTTAAAAGTCGTCGTCGTCGTCGTCGTCGTCACATAAACATCATTCATTTAAATTGGGTCTATGTCTACTCCTAAATCACACCAAATAGGTTTAATGTTACGGTATAAGCATGGGGAGTGGTCCACGTCGAAAGAGCTATAATAATCTGGGAAAGCTACGTAAATATTCCAACATAACCTAATTATATAAGGGGACGAGGAGTATTAATCTAAAACTATATCCAAAACGATATTCATGTATAGATATTGAAAGGGACATCAAATTATATGGAATGCCTTTTCAACTTTAGACCATATTTACATTGTGGTCTCCACTAAGTGCAGACACTATTGAGGTCAGAATATTGAGGTCAGGAAAATGGAATAGTACAGAATCAAGATCAACCCAAAATAAAAAGGAGCAAGATTCAAACCCAAGCTATTTGCATCATGTCCAAGAGAAAATGTCAAGGAGAGATCTCAATGTTATCAATTGGCATCGACAATGCCCAATATCACAAATATAGAAAAAGATTTTAGTAAAAAACATAGATGAATGCTCGAGATTTGCAATGAATTTGCAAGGGGTTAACAGTTAAATTTAAACATATATTTATGCTGGCATAGATCAGCCTTCAGGCTTGAATTGGGAACATGCAATTCACTTTCATAACTTGGAACATGCAATCTGCTTTTATATGCAGTCTTCTTGACCACACTAGAAGAATGCAAATGCGTTGGCAAATTATGTGCATCAAAAATACCAAATAGGGCAGTAAATGCATGGCTTTGACAGTCCTGTTTCTGGATTTAGGCTACATAGTTTCAGTAGTTTTTTTGGGCAGACAGCAAGATAATTTGCAACCCAGTTTTGGTGCTGATCAATTATAGCAAGGCTGTACAACATATTTGAAGGCTCCCTGGTGGCTTTTACCCAGTTCACTTACATCAATATTTACAAGTAAATATTCTCCAGCTCTCATCCCGTTAATGAGGGGTTAAATAAAAACTGCATTTTATAAATGAACACCCATCAGGACTGCCAAGGCATACTTTATATAACCCGCCCAGAAGGCTTTTAATACTTGTTGCAACCACGGCATAGTCAATATCTGACCCCTGTAATACACGAAAATAGCCTCTGTACACAAGACATCTGCGAAAACGAGCCTGCAACAAGCCCAAAACCAGCATATCCTTGGCATCCACGCAAATATGTTTTCATCTAAATGACCTAATGCTCACATCATCTTATAGAAGCTAACCACCTTGTTTAAGCATATGAGGAATCCTCACTACCAAACTGGGGTTACACACACTCTGGCTTGACATAGCAACTTGTAACACATTTATCATAAGAGCATCACCACCTCTCATGTTTTGGCAACAAGCAGGTAGTCCTCTGCTTTGAATGGATATATCAGGTGTCTCCAGAAGAGTACTTTTATGGCTTCATTCTATAGCCTTCATTCTATAGCCTGTCAAACTTACTTTACATAGTGTTTTGCCTTGCGTGCATAACCAGGACCTGAAGCCACTGCAAAGTGAGACAAAATAAAGACGCTATTACAGGGAACTCAGCCAGCAGTACTTACCTTCGACCATCTCATTAATAACCATAAGCTGAGAAAAAATCGCCTGCAAAAGAGATAGATGTTAGGAAACTCATATTCCTTTACATCTTCCATTGCATAGCTTCTTGTTTGGAAAACCTAAAATTTAACCTAGCAAGTTTGGACAGTGATGAGAAAGCAATCCCGATCATCTTCTGCGACTATAACCAGCAGCTACTGGGCGTCTCTGACGAGAATTTGTTATTCTTGGCCCTGCTTCATAGCTACCGCGCCCACCTCCTCGGCCGCTAGAAAGATTAGGAGCAGAAGTTACACCCCAATTAAGAGGCTGTGTTACCATTCCAGAAATATCTTCTTCCTCGCGCTCATTATATTCCAACACCAAACGTTTGATATCCTGCTTTTCCACGAGTTCGGCAGCTTCTTTCTGCTTTGTGCTTTGAACAAGTGAAGAATCTCGAGGGATGTGCAGCTGCTTTGTCTGCTGTTTATTCCCCTTTTTGACAAGGACACGAAAAGTGACACTGTTTTCACTGCCCTGATCATCTGTGTTTTCATCACCACTTTCAAGTTCTAATGAACGCGGATGATCTTTAGTGGCCTCCAAAAGATTCATAGGTATCATCATATTCAAAGTTGGACGTGCCCGCATTTCCAACTTCCGTGCTTCAACACTCTCCTGCATCAAGGCGCGTAGTTCCTTCTCAAACTCTGCTTCCTCAGCTGGATCAATCTCTGGCATCTTCTTTTGCTTAACCTTGACTTGATCTTCCTCTTCTGACCCTGCAGCTTCTTCTCCATCTTCTTCATCCTCATCCTCGTCATCCCCATCTTCTTCATGATCTGCATACTTATCTTCCTCTAGTTCCTCTTCTTCCTCTTGTCCATCAGGCTCCATGCTTCCACTCTCAGTCTCTGTCTCACTCTCTCTTTCTTCAGCAAGCGAAATGCCATTTTCTTGAACTGAACCACCATTGCCTACTGCCTGGGACTCTGAGCTAACAAGTGGAATATCTGTTTCTGGATTCTGGTTTGAACCTGTTTTTTCACTAAACACATTTTGTTCTTGTTCTTCTAGATCTACCAAAGCTTGATTTGCCTCCTCAAATGTGGAATATCGCACCATCTTAGGACGCAGCTCAGCAAATAAGTCCTGCACATTGTCTCAAATCCATTACCTTACCTACATACTTGTGAATATATTATATTGTAAATAAAATCATACCTGAAGTTCAAATTCAATATCCAATGGAATGACGCCCTTGCTAAGAATGTATCTTTGAAAATAAAGAAGAAATCTGTCCAACTTTCTTCTGGATGAACCACGATCAAAAAAGTGCCCACAAGTATCTAGAAGGGTAATTATCATCCTCAAACGGAAACAATCCTCAGGTGGGTCCAATTGATCTTGCTGTAAAATCAAACTTTTGTAAGGAAGGAGGCATTATCTTACGACGTCAACTCAGTAAATAAAAAATAACTGGTACCTCTGGAGTCCCATGAGCAAAGAATAAGATCAAATACAGGGTATCAAAGATCACACATGAATCAATTAGACGATAATTATATAATTCCCCAAGGAATCTCATAAACCCAATACGACGCTGCTGAGTCCCATATTCATTCAATTCTAGACCTAACCTGATTTCTTCAAGGACCTAGACCACAAAAAAGTGTTAAGATATGATAAGGCAAAAATCACCAACAGAATAACAATGTTTACCTCGTCCACAACTGCAACAGAAAATGCATCATGGTACCGGCTTAGTCCAGCAGTTAATGATGCAACTAAATGTATCTGGCTGTATTTACCCCTGTGGATCTTGGTAAAACACTTCAAGATATAACCTTCACATTCACTCCAAGGGAGCTTGCGTAATTGCCGTAATACGCGTTCAATTGAATTCTTGTCCAGATCAGAAAATAACAGTTTCCTAATATACTGGAATGCAAAGATATTGTCATCAGCCAATCTTCCCCAATGAAAATGAGTTTGGAGAAGAATCATCTTATCGTACCAGATGCAAAGGAGGCCGTACTTTTGCCACTCTGGCTGATCGTTCTGGAGGTTTGCATTGGTAGTATGCATTTTCAACAAGAGTACTGTGTCGCACATCCAAGTTCTTCACGTTCTTTAGCCTCATTATAATCTCCAGCATGTTTCCCATGCGTAGTGCTGTCTCTGGTGAACGATACAAAAAGCGTCCACAAGTCTCCAATAGGTTGCAGGCAACATCAATGTTGTGATGTGTAAAGTCATCCAGGCAAGTCTGTGATTAGTTTACAAAATGTGGGCATCAATTCTTCTTGAATTTCAAGTCAGAGACTTCAACAGCTCGAAGCAAATGCAATCAGAATGAAGTACAATGAGTTAAACTATTGTTATTATGCCTTGTATGCCACATACATCAGGCATGCATATGCAGAAACTAAGACTCTCATGAGTTGTTTCATTAGCTAAGCTCGGACAGGCAAAACTCTTTGCCAAATGATGAAATAAAACCAAAGGATCTTCCATGTTTAAGATGGAAACTTGTTCGATCGAGCAAGATTTTCAGATAGCTAGCTTTGATACTAAATATTTGTGTGGCATCTCAGAAAAACCTAAGAAGCTAAAAAACATATTGCTGGAAACATTTGACTGAAGACAAAGTTTAAGAAAAGCAATAATGAAGGTTCCAAAATAGCACAACATTTTAATACCTTCAGGCAGCTAAATATCAATCCTGGAGGTGCGATTTTAAATTTTGCTAGCTCTCCTAGAAACCTTATGTTCCTGATTTTTGTTTCAATATTCATTTGGTCCTGCAAAATCCAGTTTTGATGTGAGTATAACAATACGGAGCCTTTAATCAGCTCTTAAATGTGATTACCTTCTTATTAATTAAGTAGTTGAATTCTTCTTCAAGTAGCTGCACAAGCATGGGAGCTATGTCCTTCATGCATGTTGACAAAGTTGCTACCATCCTTGAATAGTATGGCAATAACTCCAAAGAAGTTCGTGGTGCACTAAAGAGGGTACGTACTAGTTTTTTCCGGTTGCTTTTTGAATTTAAATAGCAGAAATCAACCTGTTAATAGCACATTGGCCAATATATTATGTAAATCCTAATAACTTGTGAGAAGACTTGAAAATATCACAACAAAAATGTTATACCGTTAATTGGTCTATCAAATCCCGACTCACAGCTCCTGGCAACCTTTGTAACAAGGTGTCAAGACTGGCACCATCCACAAACTTGACTTTCTCTCTATCATTGTCCATCTTTCTATCACCTTCCTTGTCTTTCCACTTGTCAGCATCTTTAAACCTATCCTTCTCACTCTCTTCTTTTTCTTTCTCTTTCTCCTTTTCTTTTTCTTTCTCTTTTTCTTTCTCTCTCTCTTTTCCAGGGGATTTCTCATCAGCTGTCCCTGCATCTGTAACTATGGCGTCTATGTCACGTAATCCATCCAGCACATCTGGCAGCACTTGGTCATCATGGCGTACTTCCTAAATTACACTGCAGGATTAGTCACAATTTCCTCCTAAAAACACTAGTAAGCGATTTACCTGTTCTGAAGCTTTCTGATCCCCTGACTTTTGTTCTGTTTCTCCCAACAGAACTGCTGGTACAAATGCCCTGTTGAATTCAAGTCCACATCAGATTATTTGACAAAATCCATCCAAATTCGACCATACATAGTTTTCAATCATCTGCAGCACTTTTGTCATCCCTTACATATACTTAACTAGTCAGCATGTCAAAGATGTAAATTCAACAATATAATATTTATCAAACGGATAACAAGATAGCACGGTTAATTTTTCTCATGCATTAGTGCATTACTTCACATCTAAGCTACGAATACGTTAGTCATGAAATAAAAACGTTGTAAACATTTACAAGAGAAAACGAGTTGAAAAACGGCATTATTTTCAAGCATACTAGTTTTTTTCTGGCTGGCCAAAAAAGTATTCCCGGCAAAACCCTAACTGCATATCAGGGAAAACGGCACACTCTTCTGCACCGAATCTCCATCTCTTCCAACTTTGCTGGTTGAAGTCTTTGTTCGCAGGTCTAGATGTAGACTAGCTGTAATTTCCCTTTATCAGAGCTTGGTTTCTATTTCTTGTTTGAATGTAACTCCTTTAATCTACTTTCTGCATCTCTCCATACTTTTATGAAAATTTCTGGCAGTATATTTTTTTCGTTTTTTCAACTGCTCATAAAAAATACTCGTTTTTTCAACTGCTCATAAAAAATACTCGTTTTTTTATGTATTTCTGAAGCTCTAAAAAAAAACTTTACAAACGTTTTTCGTAGCCTAGCTTGACACTGGCTAGGAAAATGTAGTGCCCTATAGCCTTCCAAACCCAGTGAATGCTTCCAATTTAACTTTCACTTGCTTCTGGGGTGCTGTGATATTAATGAGGATAATACAAACTTGTTTTAAGAATTTAGGTCCATCCTCTCCTAACTACGCCGATTTCCCCTGGTCTTGCCCATTGCATTTTGGCAAATCTTAGGATAAATTTCTATGCATTTCTCAAACATCATTAATTAATTTATCAACCACAGCATGGAAATGTACATGCTGTAATGAACAATGTTATGTACCAAACCATGCTTATTTTTCCACTCCATGTGCAGACATGAGAGACTACTAATGAGGTGAAATGAAACTATTCGTCTGTGAATGCAAGATTTTGGATGGTGACACAAAAATAAATACATTTTTAGTAATAAAAGGTTAAAAAAGCTTATATGCACCTAAGGTCAGGAAGGCTCTCATAAAAGGATCGAGTATCCTCATCATCCCAAATTGGCTCTGGTGCATTCCCATCCTTCCCAGCATTTTGAAGTGTGCCTTCGTCACCTGTTACAACCCGAGTAGTGTGGCCATCTTCAGGCATTGTTGGCGGTTGAGCATCCATGGCTTCAGCCAAGCTGAACAACAGCGTTAGAACATAAGCAAAGGGATTATAAAGTAGTCTGCAAGAACAGTTATAAGATACTACATGCACGAAATTCGATTTATGGAGGGCAGAAAACAATCTGCAGAGCATACACAAAAATCTAAGGTACTAGCTGTATTTCATATCGTGAAAACTCTCTGTAAAAACTAGCATTGCAGCATCTTAAGCGACGTGATAATATGTTCCATTTGCAAGTACGCCAGTGCATGAACCTATGCTCCACATTTTTACTAAATGGGAATGTAGATGACGACGAGTTAGATATTTAGATATTGGCAACTAGTTTCCTAATTCTTTCATGTGGATTTATCAATCTCTTACATGCATAAGTGCAACTACTGCAGGATATGCTTGTAAGCTACTCACGAGGAAACATTCCGGAAAAGATGATCATAGGATTTTCGCAGCTTCTCATATGCTGATGCATTCTCTTCACTTAATTCCCCCTTTGCATTCAACATCCGAGCATTCTCATGCTCCATTTGCCGCAAAGCCTGCAGACAAGTGGACTTAATGCTAAATACATCGAAATGCCTAATGTACACAAAGACATGTGTCTGCATAGGAAAAACTTACTGTGTGCTCTGACTGCAGGAGATCAATAGCAGCATCAAAAAATGACTGGAACATCTTTTTCAGCAACTTCTTTTGCTCTACAGTTATGTTTAGCTCCTTATACAACTAAATACAAATGAGGAACGTAAATTAAATTTTGCATCTTCCTTAGTTTGCCATACGTCATAGATGAAAGCAACGCTTGAAGTTAATCAGAGAAAAGCTATAAATACTGTGATCAGCTTCTGGCATGACCATGCTACAAGATCTGATGACCTAATATAATACTTCACAATGCAAGAATGAACACATCCAAACATGGCATGGCCTCTACATGGCAATCCTCAATAAGGAAAGAGATCTCAATAACTTCCAGTACACATTTTCGATGGTATTAGAAATCTTTTCACCACACAGAGATAAAGAACTTTATGTGGCTGCCATGAAGATCATAAAGGAGCAAAAAATCACAGAAGTCAACATACATTGCATGATAAACACAAGGGCCAAGAAGAGCATGCATTCTAGACCAAATGGAAAACCTTTGCCAAAGGTGGTAGACTTACTTCATCTTGTGGATCTTGGTTTGCAAGGGGCAATCCAAGAAACACTCTGCCCTGGCGTGCAAAACTTACAAGCAGTGATAAGTTTGTCTGGGTCAATTCTCTGTCGCGCAAGTGTTCTGTATTAGTAAGATCCTTTATGATGCTTATAAAGACTGAAGCATCCTCGAAGACGCCACAATAATACAGTTCCATTAATAGCCGCAGAGTGCTTCGCTTTCTAATAGCTCGTGAACTACGATCTGCAGCTTCACCATCATCAGCCCCTTTTCCAGGAACAAACATTTTCAAGAGGCCCTGGATAAGGTTTGGTGAGAAATCCTTGTATCTTTGATGCAGCAAGGAGCAAACCTGCATTAAGTATCACCATTATATAGAGAATAACAAGCTGAGCAAATATCTGTAATTTTACAACCTGTACGGCTGCATTAATATCAGAGGCTTTGAGCTTCACATCACATATTGCAGTAACCGCCTCAGTGACAAATTTGCTTAAATTAACAGATCTCAACTCCTCCAAGAGCCCTTCTCGTTGCTCTTCATTGATCTGCTTTAACTTTTTGATCACTGCAGTATTACGCCTAATGCTGGAGTCCAAGCTTCTGAAAAACATTGCATCTGAAAATTTGATAAAAAGGCAAATATCTCAATCTCGAAACTGGATATGCATAGGAACTAAATTTACACCCCCATTAAAGACGAGAAAATACCAGGTCTTTCCGCTACTAAATTTGTTTGACGTAGTATGCGCTTTGCTTCTGCTGACCTTTTCAGCTCTTCTAGGCGTGCCTGTAGATTCATCATCCACAAATTGTAAATTCATCATAAGACCACTGTTCTTCCCTTTAATGGCATGCATCCTTGTCAATTGCTAACAGCATAAAGTATGGGCTTCATGAACGATGATTATCAGTCGAAATTAAACACAGGAGAACTCAATGCATTCCAAAATCAAGCTACATATAGTGAGACTGACAAAACCATGTCCCTTGTAGAATTTATGCCGTAATCTGGTCTCTGCAGCTGAATTAAAATTATGACAAAAACAAACTTACCTCATCCTCGTCTTTGTTACGAAGCTCCCCCTCGGGGTCAGCATTGCTACCGTTTTGCTTGCCATGCTTAGTCTCCTTCTGAAATTTTACATCTTGTTGCTGCTGTTGATGAGGATCTGAATCCATATCTCGATCTCCCGGACTATCGCCAGGCTTCTCCTTTCTCACCATTCCGGAAGCCAGACCTTTGATAGGGTTGGGCGCACAAACATCAGCAAGAAATAAATGACTCAGCATCCACGTGGAAACTAGCAAAAAGCACGTTTTGATTATTGGCATATAAAGTTTGTGTTTCAGTTTTGATTATTTGCATACTAAAGTTTGTGTTTCAGTTCATTGCACCAAGTGGTTAGATCGGGTATATTCCAATGTATATTCTGCATGGAAGGCCATGATTGTAGAACTTTTTGGCCGCACATGATCTTTACCTTGCAGATTACTTGCTTGAGGGTAGAAATTTCTGACATGTATCATGCGTGTTAAACAGCTTCTTGACGACATTTCAAACATGGCTGGAGTAGAAGCCCTTTTAATGCACTGTTCTTGCTTTATTTTTGCTTGCAGGTGGAGCTCGAGGGTAAAATCCACATGCAGTTTCTTGACAATTTTGTAAATGAGTTTGTGTTCAATGGACGACTTCGTCTCAGCATTTTATCCAGTGGTTAACACACCAATCCTAGAACAAATATATGTCTCGAGTTCGAGGGCATCCAAAGTTGCATTCAATGTAAGGTGGGTAGAGGCAGGACCCAGCAAAACAATGTTGTTCTGGTATGTGCATCATATATCCAATAGGATATTGTCAATGTGGCATGACAAAAAAAATTGTTGCATTTTTCTGACTAACAAGCATTGCCATTAATGAGAGATATAAAACCCATTTGTTACAATTTAGGTATACATACCGCAAATCATATGATCATAATCTCCTTGAGAGGCAACATATAAACGGCAACTAATGTCATACTTTGATGACTGTCAGAGAAGATTTCAAGCACCTTATATTTTTTTCTAAGTGAAGTGAAATGGCCATTCCTTATGTAATTTAGTTGTTGAAGAAAAGTCTGAAATGACATTAGTGCTTGAAGCGGCCAAATTTAGACAAACAACAAATTTCGATGGCAATCTACCATTCTGGGAAGGGACTCGCAAAGGACACAAAACCGGTCGTAGGCTTGTCATTCATCACAGCAGCAGTATACAATGTTTGAAGAATAGAGAGGGGTAGCCGACCATAGGAACAATATCGGGCTACCCCAGAAACAAAAGAAATGTGCACAGGCAGTATAGAAGGGTAATGGCGACAACTTCTCATCGGGATAAAAAACCCCGCCCTTTCGGGTTTTCGAGGAAAACCCTAATGAGAAATGGTCGCCAGCAACCTTGAATGTGTTGCCTGGAGAACCAAAGGAGATGGGTCGATGGTGAAGCCGAAAAAAGCAGGACCTCGGAAGATGGCGTAAAACCTACAAGCAACACAAAGAACTCTAAAAAACACCCGTGAATGATTAGAGAAAATTAAACATGTAGCAGAAAAAGAGAGCATCACCCAATAGGGTGGAGAACAGCATCACCCAACGGGCGGAGAACAATTATGTAAAAAGAAATATGTGTCACCCTCGAGGTGGAAATAAACAGTATCACCCGCAGGTGGAGATAGCATCACCCATAGGGTGGAGAAAAGCGTCACCCAACGGGTGGATAACAATCATGTGAAAAGAAATATGCGTCACCCTCGAGGTGAAAATAAACAGCATCACTCGCAGGTGGAGAATAATGCGGCATAATGCCGAAAAAAGAAAACATTATTATAGCAACACCTAAGGTGGACAACAACAAAGAGTGCATGAACCAAAAAATAGATGAAAAGTCACCCGTTAGATGTTAGGAACTGTAAACAAACATATATAGAAAACAGCACCGAGAGGTGGAAAAAGAAAAATTAGCATCACCAACAGGTGGAGATCATCGAGCATCACCCAACGGGTGGGAAAAATATAGATAACATCACCCTTGGGGTAGAAAATAATTTAAGCATCACCCAACGGGTGGTCAAAACTGAACAAAAACATATAAATAATAGACGAACTCAAGATAACATACAAGGGCAGGTAGGGTGGGAAGCAATGGACAAGGAAAGAGATGATGTTGTGAGAAGACGCCGATAACGAGCCACAAGAAGGATGAGCACATATATAGCTGCTCGTCCCATCCCAGAATAACGATCCGAGGGCTCGGATCGATGCTATTCTGGGAAGGGACTCGCAAAGGACACAAAATCGGCCGACTACCAGAGAACTTCCTTACCTACAAGCCCAGCTGACGGGAAACATCGAAATGTCGAGCAACATCGCAAACTACATAGCGAGAGGGAGAGACTATATGCACGAACATAATAGAGCGTACATGCTGAGGCAGAAGGAGAAAAAAGGTGCGGGGGCGTGGGCCTGACGAGAGGTAGATTGACGAGCCAAGGACGCGAAACCTCCAAGTGATGAGTCGGGTCGCGAAGCATGTAGCGAGAGTGAGAAGAAGAGGAGCGCCAACGACCGCGAGAGCGAGAATAATTGGAATATATAGAAAGCACCTATTAGTGGTTAAGGAGAACAAGAACGTGCACGACGGTGAAGCGGCAAGCTGCACAACAACAAGCACTCAAATCGATGTGAGTGATGAGGAATGAGGAAAAAAGCAACAATACATGAAAAAAGAGAAGATAGCATCACCCAGAGGGTGGAGAAAAAGGTCACCCAGTGGGTGGAAGAAAAAAACATGATAAACAGAAATTTGCATCACCATCAGGGTGGAAATAAACAGCACCACCCACAGGTGGGGAATAAGGTATCACCATACAGGTGTAGAAATAGAATATAGCAACACCCGAGGGTGGACAACAATAAGGTATGCATGAACAGAAACACATGTGCAAAAACAATAAACAAAACAATAGAATGAGTATAAAAGCACAATGCAAAAACTAGAACTCGTCCCATATAAATCCACGCCAGAAAACTCAATGGACTGCCAAATGCAGGACGCAGAAGGCCAAATACCAAAATGCAAATGAGGTAAAACCATAAAAAATAACTTCAAGAACACGAAAACAAACTATAATTTGCCAAAGAGAACGTGCTTTCGACAAAAAATGCAATACAACCCATGTTGGAAATAATATGAACGAGTTAAAGAAAAAGGAAACGACAGTGTCAAATGCAATATGGAAAAGAAAAATAATACCACATGCCAAAAGCCATGACTAGATGCCCCCAAGGTTAAGGAAGGTCAAAAGGGGAAAAGAGATTGAAGGTACAGTCGGAGCACATCGTGGACTAAGCAAAGAAAGGTTATGAAAAAACAAAAAAGGTCGAAGTGTGAATTGAAAAAGGTGAGAGTAAGGCCCAGGTAAAAGAGGCAATGAGGGCAAGTGCCATAGGCACACTAAATAAATAAAATAAGCAGCATTTATAGAGACGAGGGATGAGGTAAAGTTAGAGGAGAGATGAGGTAAAGTTAGAGGGGGCAGACAGATTAGCGCAAAGTCAAAAGTCACGAGGAAAGTCAAGAAGCAAAATGAGGTTGGCATCAAAAAATGGTACCTAGCAAAGAGGTGCATAAAGTCTGCGAAATGGTCTGGAACAAGAATAGGAGAGTGAAGGTGAATATTAAGAGAGCGAAGGTCTGGTCAGGCTAGCAGAGTTAAATTCACCGCATATTCTAAAAACAATATACATGTGCAAAAACGTACCCTATGAAAAACCCGCTAATGATCAAGGTAAAACCATGCGAATGCCCCCATAAGTTAAAATGACAAATGCTCGCGTATCATCCTAAAGAAATTGCAAACCAACTGAACGACACACATTAGAACAACCTCATAGGAAAACACTTTCATAAGTAACTGAGGACCATGCAAAAATGCCTGAAAAGTTAGGAATAAATGCCCCCAATCATCGAAACTCCAAGCCACAAGAAGTCCCAGTAGTTCTAATAATTTAGAAAAAACTCAATAGAATTTAGATGCAGAGAAAGCCAAGTAGCAAACCGCAAAATAGATAGCATGATGAGCTGCACCCAGCTTCAATTCTCACAAATAGAACGAGGGACGAGGTTGAGGTTGAGGCAGAAGTCGCAGACATGAGAGCACAAAGTCAAGAGGAAGGTTAAGGACTCTGAACATAAGCTCGAAGACGAGGAGTATGACGAAAACAATGGACAAGGTCGAGTCGAGTTAGATGCCTGTTATACGAAAGATCTGCCCAGAGATGACCAAATATAGGCACCCTAAACAAATGGAATAAGCAGCATTGAGAGAAACAAGGGATGAGGTAAAGTTAAAGGTGGCAGACATAAAGAGGCTCAAGACGAGAGACAGATAAGATGGCTATTGTCGCATGAAGAGTAAAATGGAGGGTCTGCGTCAAAGGCAAGGTGACAGACATAGAAGAGATGGGAGCCAAAAGTGCAGGATGAGGGGGGAAGGTAAGGAGGTTAGCCGTATGACAAGTGATGCAAATGACGACATGAAATCCTAATAACGATAGAATAATATGAAAAATCGGGATATGCATGTGCTTTACAATCCCATGGAGGACTAAGAAGAGAGTGCCAAATCCAAAAAAAAAAAAAAAAGAAAAAAAAAGATCTACTATAAGTGCAAAAAGCTCTCAATAGACAGCTAGAAATGGAGTTCCCGAGATAACTAGAAGCATGCAGAACTAACCCAATGCACAAAATTAGAATGCGCCCAATATAATACCTTGTGTACAATAACTTAAGATACTCCCCATCGAGATAAAGATAAACATAAAAATGAAAAATGATCCAATAGAAACCCATGTCGCAAAATCACAATGGAGGGCCAAACACAATATGCATCATATCCAGAAAATAGCAAATATGCCAATGACGTATAATGATAGCGCCGAAAAAACTTAGAATGGAAAAGAACTTCAAGAACACGATGCCAAACTAGAACTTGCCAAATAGGACGTGCTGGCGACAAAAAATGCAATGCAACGCATTTTTTAAACAATATGTGAATGTTTAATAAAAGAGAAATGATAGTGTTAAATGAGATGTCAAAAGGAAAATAATACGACATTGAGGAACGGGAATAGATGCTGCAATAGGAATAGCACTGATAATAGGAAGAGGTTGAGGTAGAAGTGCATGTCAATACAACTCAAGAGGAAGGTCAAGGGAGATGAGATTGAAGTTAAATTTGGACCACATCGTGGATCAATAAAATGAGGCTGAAGTTTGAAGAAAGTAGGATGGCTATGCACAAGCAGTTTATGTCAAATGTGAGGCCAAAGTCAAGGTGAGGTTATGGCCAAGAGAACGAGGAAACGAAAGTCAACAGTGGCGAGGTCCCAGTGGAGTGCTAGGAGGTTAGCCATATGGTAGAATGACCACGGAGAAGGACATATTGTTAGCAAAGCTAGTGCCGTACAGATGGTCTGTAATAAGAAAGCCAACGAGGGAATGTACATGTTAAAGGAAATGAAAACACAATGAGTATATAATGCTACATATTGTGAGTAAAGCTATGCACGGAAAGAGAAGCCTACTGCGAATGTCACAAAGTGAAGCTAACATAAACAAAGGATCACCCAAATCTATAAATTTGGTGCTATATAAGCAATAAAACATGTGCCGAGTCCGTACAAAATGGAAAACCCACCTAACAACATAACACGTCACCCATTTTCAAGAACAGAAAATGCAACTTCGCGAAGCCACAAAATAATTGTGTTAATAAAGTGAACAAAGGAACCAACAAACACTAGAGCTTCCAGATGATCATGCCAAAAAAGAAGAAAAAGTCTTAAACGCGACCCCAAATATTCAAATCCAAGTATATGTCCAAACCCAAATACATAATATACATATAAAAAATTTAGCCACAAATAACAAAGAGATGGAAAACATGTCGCAAAATACTTGAATGGAACAGAAAATGTCTCAAAAAAGCCTTAAATGGAACGACAATAGAAAAAAGAGAGAGAGAGAGAGAGAGAGAGAGAGAGAGAGAGAGAGAGAGAGAGAGAGAGAGAGAGAGAGAGAGAGAGAGAGAGAGAGAGAGAGAGAGAGAGAGAGAGAGAGAGAGAGAGAGAGAGAGAGAGAGAGAGAGAGAGAGAGAGAGAGAGAGAGAGAGAGAGAGAGAGAGAGAGAGAGATGCTTGGAGGCAAAACCGAGAAGAGGAAGCTGTGATGTCACTATAAATGGGCCGGAAAGTGATCGAAGTGGGCTAGGTTGACAAAATAGTGGAGATGGTTATGGGCAGGACGGTTGTGTGGAAGGCAGAGTGGAGAGAGCAAAGACGGCATCAAGGTGAATCAAGGTCAAATCGAAATCCCAAGCTCAAGATAGAACTCCAAGTCTAGAATGAAAAGTAGTGCGCTAACCCCTCCCGTGCATCCAACCAGAGATACCTATAGAAGAACATTGAAGGAGCACCACTACAATTGAAAATGACCATTTGCAAACCCTAAATATTTTGGATTGGTGAGGTTGAGGATACAAACCCACAAGCTATAGACTGAAAAACAAAGATACGCTTTAAATATAAAAATACCACAATAAATTCAAAAGAACGAAATGGATGCATTAATTTAATGGGTTGAGAAACATAGGGTGTCAAATAGAGGATCAACTTTAGAGAAGCAAGAGGGACTTAGATAAGAAGGGGTCAAATGAATATTTGTAAATGAGCATGCAGATAATAGAATAGAAGGATTCCAATAAGCAAAAATGTGAATGGTGAGATACTGAGCACCTAATTAAATGCAAATACAATTCCCAAGCCCCATGAACAAGGTTCGAATAATAGTGATGTCGGGTATCTATCTAACCAAATTGCATGACAAATCCCCTAGAGCAATGGTCTAGAATAAACTTGTCAAAGCGAAGGGAATGGTATGTAGTTACAGATGGGTAAGTGGCATGTACTAACCCAGAGCCTAAAGGCAAGTTCGGCAACCGAAACCCCAACTGAACGAAAGTTAGCAAACGCAAATCATGTATGAAAACAATATCTTGAATAAGTAGATGGCAGACCAGGAAGATGTGCAGAAAAATCGTCCAAAATAACACCCATCCAGACAACCTCATAGGAAAAAGATTGCCATAAGTAATTGAGAACCATGAAAAATTGCCCTAAAGATGAGGATGATCGGCGAAGCTAAGCCCGTACGCGGACCGGGAGGTCGAAATGAATACCATGGTACAAGAAGATATCAAAAGGAATAAAAACGAAAAAGCAGGAACATCAATGATGAGAAAGAGAATATCGCCTAAAAACCGATGTAGGAAACTATGGTTAAAAGCAGGATAGGCACTGAACTAAAGTTTGCCAAGGGAAGTATGATAGGCACCTGTAACTAGAGTCAGTCAAGGGAAGGAGAATGGTAATCAAAACAAAGTTATTGTTATAAGGGAAGTAATAATCATGGAGCTAGACAAAATTTACACTTAAAAAAACCAATGTTGTAAACCAAAAAAAACCTGGTCGAACCGCTTTAGGGCAAGGAGGCGGCTGCGCGGAGCTAACAGGGGAAGAGCAAACTGAATAGGGGAGGAGATCCGGGAGGGCAAACATGCAGGGCAAGAGGCCGATTTTGTAGAACCAGGTAGAATCAGAGAGATCGGCATGGCAAGGGAAAAGATTTTAGAGAACAGGGGCGACTGGGGGGCTGATTTTCAAAGCAAAACAGAGAAAACAGAAAATGGGAGCAGAAACTGAGTAAAAACCAGAAAAAGCACTGTGGTTTAACCCATAAGCAGATAGACAGAAGCGGTGGCATGCTGGAGTCAAACAGAAAGTGGAAAAATCTGAGCAGAATGTGGAAATTGGTGAAGGGGCTGCGGAATTGTCGAACCCCATAAACTCTAAGTAAAAAATTAGATAACTTAGTACGATCGCCCTGTGAATCTAGATTTTGTTGGGAGGCTGCGAGATTGATCCCCCGGTGCACTGCAGGTAAACATCAGATGCCAATGAATGCCCTATCCTGTGCAGACGAGATACCATATCCAGATGATATCCGAACATTAGACTTCAAGGAGATGGGAAGCAAACACATGCTGACATGGAAGGGATTACGCAAGCAGCAAGGCATGCATGATATGAACTGAAATAATGACAGATCAAACAAGCAGCAAGGAATGCATGATATGAACTGAAATAATGACAGAACAAACAAGCAGCAAGGAATGCATGATATGAACGGAATAATAACAGATTATAACCGTAAACTATGTCCCCAAATGCAATCAATCATAGACAATGCTGCCATAACCACAGAACAGAAGAAGAATTCGATCCAACTCCCAAAAGTGCACATCGCTAAAAATGCATATCCCTCTTACAAGATTGCTCCTCCTAACCATGCATGTCGTTGCCATAGACCTCCATAGAGGATATGAGCACATGCAGATAGCAACAACAATACATATCATAGATAACCAAGAATCGTGGTTAGAATTACGGCAATAAAGAGCCAGGAGCTAAATCCGAAACACTGCCAGCATGCATATCTAACTGACAAAAGTATGCTCCTCCTAAGCATGCCTGCTGCCAAAGGATGCCCAAGAAAAACCTCGCCATGAAGAGTGCTGAAATGACAATATGGAGAAGCGATCCAGTAGAGAAGCCGAACCAGAAATCTGCCACGAGAAGGTAACATGGACAGGGGAAGGTATTGTGGACAAGGAAAAGTAGGGAGGGAAGCAATGGACAAGGAAAGAGATGCTGTTGTGAGAAGACGCCGATAACGAGCCACATGCTCGTCCCATCCCAGAATAACGATCCAAGGGCTCGGATCGATGCTAATAATTCGATTCTAACACCTTAAATAATATGCTCACATAAATCTAGCAACTCAAGTTATATGTTAATAGACCCAAAGAAGCAGAGTCCTTTGCCATCAGAGTTCAAAAATATTTGTTTCCCAAAAGTCATCATCTACTATTAATACATTTGTAAGTAAGTATAGGCTCTAATAAAAATTCTTAAGGATATAGCAATGTCGTTATTCTCTAGGGAATGGTCCTATGCAAAAAATGGCCATTTTGTTAGCTAGTATCCTTCATCTATGGAACTTGAAAGGCCAATATATTACTAGGTATCCCAAATTACAAAATAATGAATTGGCGATTCCAATCCTTTATCTATCAATTTGTGCTACGAAATGGCGAATCTACATCTCTACATAGCTAACTCTTTCTACTCAGGCCGGCCAGCGGATTTTGCTAGAATAGATGATTCGAGGCCAAATAGCCCGCCGAGGCCACTAAAAATTTCTTTGACGGTCGTACATAAATTATACATATACAGTCGTCACCCATGTCTATACAAGAATATTATGGAATAGACTGAAAACCTTCCAGAAAGTCATATATATATTTGTTGAGAATCTTCCAAAAACTTTCGAAATATTCTTTAGAGTTCTCCCACCTGCATTATTGCAAAAGACGGACCCCTTTGCTAATATATAAAGGAGCCTTCAGCATGTGATTCGGTATTCTAGTTCAATGCTTGTCTTGCACCTTGTAGCTTCTATTTTTGTATTTTTGGCTCGCCCATTGAACTCACCTCCTTGTACTCTACTATTGTATCATATTATATTCAATTTCCTCGCATATCTCTATATTTTTCCTAGTATTTTTTTTGTTGAATATTTTCTCTTGTTTTTGCATAGGGTCATGCCAATTTGAACCAGAATCCATACCCAATTCTAGTCTGCTCTGAGTCTAGTTTTTCCATATCTTCTCATTCATCATTTTGCCATCAATAAGCAAATTATAGCAACATAATGAAGCAGGTTGAGTTGCTTGCTCAAATGTGCCAGAGGTTGCAGCTTGAGAATAAGGAGCTTAAAGAAGATTTAGCACGCCATGCTTCAGCATGCATTCTTGGGAAAGATCCTATGCACAAAACATCAATGTCCGAAGTGAAGTGGTGTTTTTTATTAATGGGACTGGATCAAAAAATACAATGACGCATAGGAATACACAGTAATGAATCCCAAATGAGTGAAACTAGAATCAAATGCCTCAGAACTAGACAATCACCGAGGTGAAATGAATGGAGTATGCAACAAGTAATCCCGCAAGGGCTCAGGATTTGAAGAACATTGGCGAAGGTAAAACCATCCCGAGTCAGAAACTTATCGTCAGGATAGAAAAACCCCGCCCTTTTGGGTTTTCAAAGAAAACCCTAATGATAAATAACCGAATCGAAGAGCAGTCACCGACGGAAAAGTTGGTTGAAGATGCGCCCATGCTCATGATAGTCCACGAAGAATGTCAACTCAAAAAAACCCAACGACCTCTGCAACACGCAGTCCCAAACGGTATGCCAAAATCCATCACATCGACTATCGCTCCAAACTGCAAAGCAAGGAAAATCAACCACGCCAACCATCAAAGTGTCAAAGCAACCAGCCATTTACGAAGTGCCGATTGAAAAAAGAATCCAAAATGGAAGATATATGAAAGATTGAATAAAATTTTGATGGCAAGCACAAAGTTGAGAAAGAAGATTGAGGAAATTAGAAAGTCAATAGGAAAACACGTCCACTTTCTGTTTGTGAAAATGTCTGCATCAAATGATAGGGTAACTGTTTTTTGTACCTTTTCAGGCTTAAAAGAAGAGAACCGAAAGCAAAAGAGGCCCTTGTTTTAGAAGTTAGAAATGATCCGATTTAGTATGAGAATGGCTCCTTGTTTCTCAAATCAAAATTGACTTTGCATTCTGAGATGCACTCCAACCTTTTCATTCTATAAAAGCAACGCCACATATATGGGCTTCAAAGCTGAATAGAAATGAATATGCAAACCTGGACAGAGGCATGTCGGGACATAGCATCTCAGAAAGCATCCCGCAAAGAGGCATAGCATTCCTACTCTATTCATACATTTAGTGCTTTTTAATACGACGTGGCATCCTTGCACCCTTTAAAATCCACGTGGTACCTTCTATTAAAATATATGGGATAGATTGCCACGTAGCAACCTTTGTACCATTTGGTCTCTTCCAATAATTTGATTTTGGATGATCCAGATTATGCCACGTGTCATAGTCTATGAAAGGTTACATTTAGTATTCTTTCATTTCTTGCAATTTTAAGGTCTAGATCTAGGCCACGTGGCATAATATAGGTTGTCGATCGGGGCAGAGGGACAGACAGACGCTTCTAATCCGTTTGTTTGGACCGCACCAGCCTGAGTTGGAAGGAAAACAAAACCGAAGGGTACAACACAATTTATCAATCTGTTTGCAAAAAAACAATCATGGTCAAGCTTGGAATCAAGTTTTTGTGAGGACAGACTGGGGTTTGTACTGCAAAAGCCAATTGGATATCCGTTTGAATGAGAAAATGGACTAGAGTAGGATGTTCGAGCTTGAAATCAAGTTTTGGAGCTCGGAATCAAAGCTTTTGTGATGGTCGTACTGCAAAACCCTATCCGGAAATCTAATTTACTTCAATGAGAAAATGGACCAGGATACATACTAAGTTTTTTTACACAAAACCCAATTCGACGGAGCAGGATATATGCTATTTCGAACTAGAAATCAAGTTTTGGAGGTTGGATGCGGATTTTACACAAAACCCAACTGGATGATCAGTTTTATATAGGATACTTTACAAGTTACATGTAGAGAAATCAACCCCGACAAAAAGCTCTTGTTCCGCCATGACAACAGGACCATCGACCAAAAATCCGTCCCAAAAATTGGCCAAACCACATGCGACCCTACATCCGACCCTAGATCTCGAATACCAACCATATTACATACCAAGAATCCTAACTACACCCCAATGTCCACACATGCCAAAAAACCAAATTAAAATGTTTGCCACTAATACATCGCCAGTTTGCCACTAATACATGGCCAACCTTAGAAATCTGGCAAAAACCCTAGCTTGGAACAAATGCTTGGGTGGACGATGTCCTTGGGGAGGGATGTTAGCCCTTTGGGCTAAACATATGTATGAGTGGCATAGGCCACATGTATTTATCACATTGGACCACTTGATCTAGGGCCCAGATTTAGCCCACATATGTGGTAGGTGGCATAGGCCACATGTATTTGTCATATTGGACCCCACAATCTATGGCCCAGATTTAGCCTAGATCTGTGGAGGGTGAGATATCATTTAGGGTTAGGGTTTTGCTCTACTATTTAGAGAGAGCATTTCCTCTCATTGTTTAGGTTTTTGCTCACGTTTTGGAGCACCTCCTTTTGGAGCATCAATATGATTCTGTTTTGTTCATTCTTTCTTTTGTTCTTGTTCTTGGAGTTTCTTCCCATCTTCTTTTGTTGATCCATGAGCATTTGTGGCAGCCTTGTGGCATCCGGCAGTCATGGACTGCTGTTGCAAGGTGATGCCAAGAACCCCAAATATCAACACTGGCGCCTCATGCCGGGGTCTCTTGGGCTCATGATCATCCTTTGTTTGCTTTTCAAGCATCTCCAAAAGTTTTCAAGCAAAAAAAAAATTGGTTCTACATCGACACTTTCTTGGATTCTCATTTCTGATATTTGTCCATATTTCAGAAAGGGGCAATACTGGTTGTGGTAGTCTATAAAGTTTCTATTTGACATCTGGGTTCATCATCGATATTATATTTGCTCTCCTCTGTTCTGTGTGCACATTCCAGCAAGAAACATATCTCTATTCTATTTAATTGGGTTCATGGTGTTCTATTTAATTGGGTTCATGGTCGACAGTATGTTCCACTCAATGTTATTCGTCTCTTACAGCGCATACATTTCTTCTTCTCCATGTTCCCACTGGCGGTACAATTAATTTCTTGGGCTGCAGGCTCCAGTACCATCAAATCTTGGCTAAATATTCTCGAACGATATTTTTTTCTTTGGGTCTTGCAGGAGATGCCGTTTGTGATCTTCAGTGGCCGATTTCTTCATTGTATGGTCGCAAGCAACACACAGAAGTAGGCGTTCACGCCAACGGAATACTCTTGGCTTCTATTTTCCCTCAAAAGTAACTCCTCAATATTGTTCAGCAGACTCGCACAGGCGGTTTACCTGTGACATACATGATCTTCTGGTTTCGGCATAATCACACAGCATCCATGGCCTCCAGTTCCTCTGCGTTTTACTCGTTCCTATTTCTCTGCCGGTTCAAGCTATTACGATTAAAAATCTCGACCAATCTTTGGGGCTTTTCAAATTTCATGACCCAAACTCCGATCGCCCTGCTGCGGATCCGATGATTGGATGAAAAACAATGATTCTTTGCATTTGCTAAGCATCTGGATGAGTCACAACTTTCCTATGGCTATATCCAAGACCCCATCCAAGTCTTCTCGGCGTTTTAAGGCCTGCACACAGCCTGCTAAAAGTTGCTTTGCACTGAAGCAAAACAAGGGCATCGTCCTGATGCAACATGCAGCTGCCTATAGTGATTCAACACCACGATTTCATGCTCGACTTCGAGCTCTATGCACCTGGCCGGGGAACAATACAGGGGCACTTCACCCTTTTCGTTCAAACCGAATTACCTTTTCTGTCCTCACCGAATATAAGGACCTTTCTGTCCTCATCAATGATTCAACCCATTTCGCTATTATTGGAGAACAACCCAGTTGTTTTTTAGCACAACACATGCAAGTTTTAGTCAGAGAATCTGCATCCTTCCACAGGCATTTTGTCTCAGAGCAACAACCACGAAAACGCAGGAACATGGTTTTACCTCGGCAAACAAGCACCAAATACCAATTTTTTTGCATCAAGACTTCAATCTTCTGGGGTAATGTCTTTTTCAACAAACTTGCTCCGTTTTCCTCAAAAGCCCCATGGATTTGTTATGCCAATTAGCCATGGATTCACCAATTTCGCTCTGTAAAACTACGGCAAGCACCAGAGTCTTCCAAAGAAATTCAATCGAACGCGAGCTCCAGACTCCAAATTTTCACACCACGCTCTAGTTGTAGAGTCGATCCTCAGGTAAGAAATATGTTTACAACTCCACCTCTGGAGCACGACATACCAAGCCCACGGCCATCACGGCGTGGCTTCACACAAGTCTCCATTCCGGCGTGCTCCCTTCCTGGCAGTGTGCCATCCACTCCTTCGACGGCCTTCCACGGCGTGCCACCATTTTTGCCTTCGGTGCATCCACGGCCTCCCACGGCGTCACGGCAACCATTTTATTGATCTAAGCACCAGTGGAATCAACACATCACGGCCTCCCTTCAAGTCCGGGACTCCCCGGCGTCCACGGCATCCACGGCACAGGCGTGGCCTCCCGCAGCGTCCACGGCCTCCCACGGCGTGCCACCATCTTTTGCCTTTTTAGGCATAGTGCATCCACGGCCTCCCACGGCGTGGGTCAAACAGAGCCTACGGCCTATCAGGGGCGTGGCACCACTTCATTGCGTGGGACGCGTGACCCACAACAGCAAGAGAACATAACATGCAAATCAATGCTTCAATATCCACGCTCCCCACCTACAGTGAAAAAATTTTGAGTTTCTCCTAAACTCTCTATTGTTAACATATTGTCACGATCTTTTTTGGATCTTTTATGACTTTTCTCTATAGAGAGAATTAGACGGCCATTCAAGATGGGCCACATTTTGGTGTTTTACACCCCTTCTAACATTGAAGCCCTTTTTTTCCTCATACTAGATATCTAGTCCGATCATTCTGCCTTTGGAGGTAAAATTTCAAGCACATATGACCTCAAACATCACGGCCCCACGGCGTGAGTCCATCAAAATTGTCACGGCCCCTCACGGCGTGACTTCAAGCACAACTTTCGATCCACTTTTTACGCAAGCAGCATCTGGAGCATATTTTTGGCACATTTTTGGGGGACGCCTCATCTTTTGCCCGATTCTTAGATCTGCTTTGCACCTTTGTACCAATAAATTTCAAGTTCTTGCAATGGCGTGAAGATGAATTCTGCCTTCCGCCCCTTCATACATCAACCTCACATGGCCACATGGTGTGTGCAGGCCAATTTCAACAATTTCTCTTTGGTGTCAACTTTTTCAAGTTCAACATTTTGATCAACCACATCCGTCCATAATACATGGCAGTCAAGCCTCTTTCAAGTTCAACAAATGGCGTGAAGATGACTTATGCCTTCCGCCCCTTCAATTTCAACTCCTTCAAGTTCAACTATCTGCTCAAACTCATTCCAGTTCCATAAATGGCGTGAAGATGACTTAGGGCCTTCCGCCCCTTCAACAATTTTTGTTTCCTCATTTTTGTTCAACTCATTACAAGACACTTTGATTGGCGCATGTATTCGGAGCTAAGTGGCAAGCTCTATGAGAAGTGGTGACAGCCTTCTCAACCTTAGATTCGACTTCTCTGGCTTTAAAGGAGCTTGTGGCAAGCTCAAGAGAAGTGGTGACAGCCTTCTCAACCTCTCATGATTTTTGTACTTCATCGACATTGGCATTTTTGGATCAAGACTTCGGCGACATTCTCATTATTTCCCCTCACTTTGGACACTGTTGTAAATGTTTAACCTACTGTTATAAAGGTTCTACATAGCTTGGTGTGGTGGGGGGGAGTGTTAGCCCTTTGGGCTAAACATATGTATGAGTGGCATAGGCCACATGTATTTATCACATTGGACCACTTGATCTAGGGCCCAGATTTAGCCCACATATGTGGTAGGTGGCATAGGCCACATGTATTTGTCATATTGGACCCCACAATCTATGGCCCAGATTTAGCCTAGATCTGTGGAGGGTGAGATATCATTTAGGGTTAGGGTTTTGCTCTACTATTTAGAGAGAGCATTTCCTCTCATTGTTTAGGTTTTTGCTCACGTTTTGGAGCACCTCCTTTTGGAGCATCAATATGATTCTGTTTTGTTCATTCTTTCTTTTGTTCTTGTTCTTGGAGTTTCTTCCCATCTTCTTTTGTTGATCCATGAGCATTTGTGGCAGCCTTGTGGCATCCGGCAGTCATGGACTGCTGTTGCAAGGTGATGCCAAGAACCCCAAATATCAACAAGGGAAATGTGCAACATGTGTATGATCCCGAGTTATGAGCTCTTTTGCTCATAACTCGGGATTCAGGTGTTCTTGGGCTCGTTGGAAAGCTTATCGAACGAGCTTTCCGTGGTGTATGATTTGTATGGTGTTTCCTCTGTTTTAGTCGCCGGAATCCACCTAATAGTCCCGGCCCTCTATGGCCACCCCTGACAGCATGCATGCGTTGAAGAAAAGAGCCCGCAATTTGGATACCTCGTCCCCATCAGAGCAGATATCACAGGCTGAGGCAATCAGGGTTGTACAGGAACATGCCGGTTCCCTCCAGGCTAAGCTGGCAAGCTTGGAGGCATCACGGGACCATCTGCCAGGGGCTGCGCTCAAGAAGCAGCTTCTCCAACAGAAGGAGCGAATTTCCCTTGTGGAAGTTCGGCTTGGGGATTATGATTGCGGGGGAGCCCAAAAGGCCGATGACCGAATAAGAGGGGAGATACAAGCAACAACGCAAGCTAGTCACGGAGATGGGGCACCGCTTGGATAAGGTCCACCAGCGGTGGATGGAAGACATGGCGCAAGCACGGGCCGACATGAAGGGGTTGCTCCGGCCAGACAGGCCAAGTCACAAGCATGGCTGGTCGGATAGATGCTAAGGAAAAGGATGTGGAAGCGGTGCGGGCAGGCTCCAATTCCTTAGTGAAGCAAAGGCGCATGTGCGGGAGATGTCGAAGATGCTCATATATAGAGAACCATATGGCCCACTTACCAAGAATCATGCAGGACCTCCGGATGGAGGTGCAACGAGTCCGAGTGCACCACGGTCGTCCGCACCAGCACCCCCATACCGCAGGCCGAGGTGGCTCGGGGAATCGGCCGGGTACTTCCGTGAGGAGCAAGACATCCGTGCACGCCTTAACCTTATTGTCTTGGGGATTGCCGGAGGAGCAAGGCGAGGATTTGCCAGGTAAGCTTACCACCCTGGTACTTGCAAAGCTCCAATTATAGTATTTGGTTATCAAGAGTCCAATCAGGGTCGGAGGATCGAGCATGGGACCTCGGCTATTTAAGTTTGCAGTCTTGGATTGGGAGGCAAAATCTTTGTTGTTGCAATGCACCAGTCGCTTGAAAGGTACGTCCATATACCTGGATCTGGATCTCACGCCACTGCAACAACGGGAAAGAAGCCAAGAGTTGGTCAAGATAAGAGAGATTCGACAAGCTGGAAGGGCTGTTGGTTTGGTTAATGGCAAGATGAAGGTATATGTGCCTCCCCGTCAGACAGTTGCAGAGGCAGGCGACTCCCGCGAAAACAAGGCGTCGCAGGGGCGAAGCGTCCCGGGGCATCGGGCCGAGCGGGCCGGGAGAGGGTGGATTGAGGCCTTCCACAACTGCAGCACATCCATCAGGGTCCCGTGAGCAGGCTGCCCGAGTTATTCCAACCACAGCAGCGTCCTCAGGCACTCAGATGGGTCCACAACCGCAGTCAGCATAGGGAAAGTGTCTTCGCATTATTTCCTGGAATTGTAGGGGCTTCCCGTGGCAGAAGGGCAGTGGCTTGAATGGGATCGCGACAGACATGGACATCGTCTTCCTGCAGGAGACATGGGAGTATGAAGGGCATCGATTGCCGACATTCGAGGATATCGGCATTTCTCACTTGCTAATGAGCCATGGCGGTACGCGGGTATGCGGTGGAGTGGCTTGCTACTTTAGGGGCGCTTAGCATGCAAGATCACACTTCGAAGTCCGATGCATTTAATCGCTACATGTGGGTAATGGTATTAGAGCCCGGTCATGTCCCATTGTTTCTTGCTAGCTGCTACATTCCCCATGCGGGCTCTAAGTTCTACCGGTACATGATGCGGAACCACAGATGTCCGATCTCGTATAGGGAACTCATGATGACATAGACCGCTATAGACGGCGAGGGACATGTATTTTTGCTTGGAGATTTCAATGCTCAGACGGCCGATTCGCGGTCGGTGACCTTCCAAGGTGACGATAATCTGATCCGCTTTGGCTTGAGACGGTACTATTCAAAGATACACGGCACTCCCGTGATATGGTGGCTAGACCATTTGGCGTGCAGGTCCAGCTCTGCCGTGTTTTGACATGGTAATTTGTAATGGTATGCGGCGATGGCCACACTCGGGAGGTGTTACTTGCGGGAGTGATAGGCGGGGATGGGGAGCTAGTGTGTTGGATTACCTTCTCGCCCGGTAGCAGACACTTGACATGGTTACACACTTCTCCATTGGCACAAGCACGGGGGGATGAGGAGGCTTTGTCGATCACTACCCGCTTTATGTCACTTACCGGATTGGGAGCACTCAATAGTGGAGACACCGTAGTAAAGGGGCGTGGAGGGTTACCATACATCCCACGCTATCGAGCGAGGGGACGCGATGAATCTGTGTTGGTGCGGGAGTTCTGGGGTTTGATAGCTTCTACACAATCGCAAAGACAGTGTGCATGGTGGTGAGGGCGCCGCTTGCGTTCCGAGGCTTCCTTTGCAATGAAGGGCCCTCCAAGGAGGGACACCGCGATTTTCCCGAGAACCCGTGGTTTGATGCTTTGATTGCAAGGCTCTAAAGAGCCAGTGCGCTTTGGTCATAGATCCACGCTTGCGCCTCGTGCCCCGCAAGACTATAAGCTCTTCCTAAAAGCCAAGAAGGGGAGATACATGGCGTAAAACCCGGAGAGCTTTGTTTGACATGCTCATGGCAGAGCCAAAAGCTTTTTGGTGTAAGGTATTATACAAGAAGCGCCAGGTGGCTGGTAATGTAAGTGTGGAGCAATGGATGCACCGCTTGGAGGAGTTATATGACCCCCCAGGAGCTAATGCCATGGTCCCGGATCGTAGGAGAGGTGCTTTGCAGCTCATGCGGGGAGGATGTCCAAAGGGTCTCGTGCATCTGGCGAATGGCAAGGCAAAGGATTTATAGGGGCTATAAAGCTGGTAATACGGATGAGCCGGCGAATTACCGGATGATTATGGTAAGCTCGCTGTTTGCAAAGCTCCTGGCAGGGGTGGTGGAGAAGAAACTTACTAAGTGGGCCGAGGAGGCGGGGGTGCGCAATTGGCCAGGCGGGCTTTAAATTTACTCACTCCACGACCGACCATATCTTCACTTTGAGAGTGTTGATGGAGGCAAAGCCGGAATGCGCCGATGACTTGTATTGCCGCTTTGTAGATTTTAAGATCGCATATGATACCGCCCCCGTGAGACATGTTGTGGCGTAGGTTGCAAGAATTGCGAAGTTCCACGGGGAGTTGCGTAATGGGGTGCACCAGCTTTATGATGGGATTTATGCCGCGACCGCCTTTATGAAGATCGGCCGGGTAGCTAGCACTATGGGAGTTAAGCGGGGCTGCCCGTTGTCTCCAACGCTTTTGGGTTGTACATTGATAGCTTGGAGACGTGGATGCACACCATGGGGAGCCGGGTGCAATTATCCGATGCGACCTCTGTGAGCCGCTTACTATATGCGGATGATGTAGCTTTGCTAGCCCACACGGCCAGCGGTATGCAAAGAAGATTTGGATGCCCTCGATGGGTTACGTGGGGCAACGGGAATGACAAAGAACTTGCACAAAACTAAGCTTCTCGCGATCCCGTCCTCGCAACACCCTATCCCCGAGTTATATTACGGGGGGGCGAAGTGGAGATGGTGCGAGCTTCAAGTATCCGGGAATTGATTTCACTACTAACATGCCGTGGGATGAGTGTGTGGAGAGGAGAGCCGGTCAGGTCGGAAGGCTTTATATGCGAAGGCAAAATGCGTGTTGCCGGATAGATCTCTGTGGATCGGGCGAGGAGAGCACACCCGCTTAGGGCTTTGGTCGAGCGGTGCTGCTATATGGGGTGGAGGTTTGGGGCCCAGCAGCTAGCAAAAATACGTGGGATAGGTTGGAAAGGGTGCGTAAAAGCTTTCTTGACATATAGCTTGGGAGTGAAGGACACCGCACCGCATCGATTTTGTTGTATGAGACGGGTTCGCCCTTTACAAAGATTACGCTATCGCGCAGCATCTTACTTGCTTCCATAAGGTGGATGGGATGGATGACCATCGCTTGCCCCCACGTGCCGTGTTGTTAACGCAGGTCCCCAAATGGGTCAAGAGGGTATGGCACGAGCAATCGTAAGGGATGGTTTAGGAGGTGGTCTATGGATTACCAAATGATGGTGGCACCGGCATTCCGATCGCGAGAATGGGCAATTGGATGCGGGCTATGCCGCCACCACGTGGGATGCCTCTACTCTTGCAAAGCCCAAGACAGAGCAATCGCCACGCCGATTAATCCCGCCTTGAGCATGGACCCCATCGGTACCCAGAAAGCACACATCTCGTGAAGAAACGGAGAGCTATTGCTGCCATAAGGACGGGTTCCCATTACCTCGAATTGAAACAGTCATTTGGGGGGGTGAATGGCGGGCACGGGATCCCCTGGGGAGGAGAGGATATGTCGGTGTTGTGAGATGCACGTGATAGAGGATGAGCACCATGCCCTCCAAATGGTGCCCAAAGATATGCCCATGTCCGGCAAAGGCACACCGATCTTAGATGCTCGACACACCGCTACATCGATTACTCGCATCACCTATGGTAGCCGACCGGGAGCTTACATCCCGCAGATTTCGGCCGTCCGGACTTGCTCTTCCGGGGCATGGTATTTGAGAGCCTCTTTGTTAGGGTTTTTCCTCCCAAGTGGGGGTTTTTTCATCCCTAGTAGTAGGGTTCTACTTGTCTGATTACATTGTTTGTTTTTGGTGTTGGGGTTTTTGGCTTTTTTGCCTGTTCTCTGCATGTACCGTCTCATAGGCCTCTGGCCTCCGTGGACGTTAAAATAAACTTCCTTCCTTCCTTCCTTCCTTGTGTTGGTTATATCATTCCCCGTTTTGGTTGTATCCTTATTCCGTGCTGAAATTTTAGCATGCAAATTTCTCATTATGCATGCATGGAAAGGCATTTGCAACCATGGCAATCATTGATGCACTTTGCATTCATTGCATTTAGGATTGCAGGTTGACTCTTCATAATGGTTGCCATCATGGCTAGGAATTGCAGAGTAGATACTCGAACCCCTCATGTCCTCATTTTGATGGCTGGAAGTTTACAAATATTACAACACAGATGATAAAGTTGAGATGCTGGAAAATTGAGATGCTGGAAAATTGACATTATGCACAACTAAGGTGCAAGTGGACAAAGTGCTAGTGTACAAATACATTTGTTTTCCTTCACTTGGTGAGTTGAGATACAGGAACATAGGATATACAAGGTATGAATACAAAAAATGGGGGCAATGGCCTTCCGATTTTTTCAACCATTTTTCCAAAAATGTTTTGAGTCCAACGTGCCTATACATGCATGGCCTTACAAACGCTGCATCTTTGTCACATATCGTACTCCCAATCTAGCTGGCCTATCAGAAACAAGAAAAAAAGTCAATGCAATGATTTTTGTAAGAGTGTGCTTATAGCTGTGGACTCAATTACTACATAAAACCAGAATTAAATCTTTTCACAAAGCCTTTAAGTGGAACAATATAACATAAAATACACACAATTATTGACTTAATCAAGAAATATAAGGGGATGTTAAAACACCTGAGGGAAAGAACTACAGAGAAATCCGGTTTGAGCAGATCGGTCACTTATATTTGAGCTTCCAATGCTGCAAATCCTTGGAAATATTCTCCAGGGTCTCTCTCATCCTGGTATTCACTGCAGCCTCCACAGCCTTTTGAATTTTATCAGATTGCAGATCAATGAGCAACTTAGACTCTATGGCATTTTGCACACTTCTATAAATCTTGCCATCGTATTCCTTGTCCACTCTCTTTTGAATCCTATCTTGAATACCATCAACCTTAGAATTCAATCTTTCCTCCATGTCATGCAACCTGGCTTCCAAAATAGGTTGAATCAATTTTTCTATACCATCATTAACAATCTCACCAAGTTTACTGTCAATTGTAGCATCAACCATCTTTTGTACCTTCTCAAAATCATGGTCTGTCAAAGGGCGAGCTTCTTCTGCAGGCCTCAATCTTAGTGTCAATTCTTCGTCGGGGTTTAACTTATTGAGAGGCCAAGGGGCCTGTTCATGGTACCCTACCTGTTTCCACTCATCCTCCCCTGGTTTTTTAAACTCCAAAAAAACCTTGTCTTTCTTAGAAGAGGCATGAGGAACCAAAACCCTAGCATCATGTTCTTCATCATGACTATGCTGATTATGTTGCTGGAGCTGTTGATTCTGTTGCCTGGAATAATCTTCCTCATCCTGGCTATGTGGATTATGCTCGTTATGTTGCCTCCTCATTCTGTGAGGAAAATTATCTCCACTGCCCTGTAAAACAATCTTCTTAACAGGGGACACTCTTCCTGAAGAAAAATCTTCGCTGTAATAATTGTGTATGGCGGGCCTACCAGGATAACTATTAGAAACGTACTTAATATCACCTGTTTCAAAACCGCCAGCGCTTTGAGGCCTTTTATCTAGCAAATGGGTTTTAGGTCTTCTATCCGGAAAAGGGGTAGCAGGTTTTTTCTCAGGCAAAGGGGTGCCATATCGACAACAAGATTCTGCAGGGGTAGAGCTTACCGGTTTGTATTTAAGCTTCGCAGGGGATCGTTTGCCATGGTGATTGCGATCAGCTCCATCTTCGTGTTCATCATCCAGACTAATTCTAGCTGCCACGTTGTTGGGAGTGACGACCCTTATGCTTGTATTCCAGTCCTGGGCTTCTACTCCGGCATGGGGCTTCTTCTTCGGCATTGTTTGGCTCCCAAGGATCGCCATCTCCAAACATCGCCTTTCGAACCAACTTCATTTCTTTCGGAGCCACGTGTAAGCCTCGTATTTTTCTTTCTCAGTTTGGGATATATACACTAGGTGAGAGATATTAGGCCTACACATGGGAACACCGGCCGAAGAACCTAAGGGTGCATTCCCATTACTGCCGGACCTGTATTTCTGAGTTTGCCACGTCAGATTTTTGCCGGTCCCTTTTACCGTTTTCCAACGTTCTATTCCCATTAGACCGTCTCCACGTCAGCCATGTTCATGGCAATCTTCTCCATCGAAATCGAAGGAAATCCCTCTCTGTTCATCTGAAATTCGTACAACGTTCTGCAAGGATTCGTGAAACATTTTGCAAGCAAGATCCTCCTCATACTGTTTCGATGGATCAACAACAGGTTCTTCTTCTTATGCTTATCATGCAAGCTTTGACAATTGCACTGGATAATTTAGAAAGATTGAATGCCATTTTAGAAGATGCTGAGACAGATATTCATCAAGCCTCCCTTGAAAGAAGCCAAGCTCAAACCGTGTCCAGAATTTTATTGTTTTCAATACTTAACTCTGATTTTACATTGCCCAGAGGAACCTTGACCGGAATTAGTTATGGTAATCCAACATCCTTACGTTCAGAAGAGGTCATCTGCCAGTAGCCATCACGTCCACTTGGAATCTCCTTCATGTAATCATGAATTTTTTTGAAATCCTGTGTCAATGTCTCCCACTTTACTAAACATGCTTTGGCAGACCTCCGCACATCATGCTGCCAACAAAAGTCCTCTATTTCTGACCATCTCACATCTTTTCGTTTGTGTTTCTCTCTTGTGCCACCAAATAAGCGTCTCTCCTCATCTTGCTTCTTTGCAGCTTGAAGCACCATCAGTTCATGTGCTGTCCAATGCGTCGTGGCATAATGCCTTGGTTCCATGGCTTGAGGAGCACGCTGCCCCTGAGGCAAGGATGTTGCATCCTGTGTACCAGGTTACCCATGAGTTGATGTATCCAAGCCTTGAGTTTCTAACACAACATCCTCTTCACAATCATGTAATAGCTCAGTAAAGGATCCCTGTAAATGTAGATGTAAATGTAGATCAGGATTTATATAAAAATATACCAGACTTTTATTTCACTTCCACTAGCTTTGTCTATTCTACTTCAAGCTCTAAGATACATCAAGCAACTCAAAACATAAGAAGGAAGCATAACCTAGAATGCAAATCTTACCTGGTTTACAGAAAAAGAACTGAAACCATGCATTTGCGTAGCAAAATTGATGTTTCGACTGTTGCCTCTCATGATAAGAGCAACAAGAAAGGTTACCGAATGCTGCTTTGAAGAAATTTGCTGCCTCCAAATACATTCTCTATTGGCGCCAAATTCGTGGAGGAGTGCCATCCCAAATCCTAACAAGAATGATGACGTGTTTCTGCTACCTGACAAAGCAAGGGGACGGTTTGTTTAATTCAGAAGCTCCGCAATTCATCCGAACTCGAACTCCAGGCCCTTGCCATGTCAGCAAAATTTCGTGCCGGTGAATGTAACGGGAATGGACGAACCAGACCTGTAACTTGCCAGTTGGCACAGTTACCGGCCCTTTTTGGCCTAATGGGAACACACCCTAAGGGTACGTTCCTATGGAGACTAGGGGAAACTTTTTAGGTCCCATCGAAAAATTGCCTATGGTTATGTTGACCAATCGGATATCTTATGTTTAGTGCCAACAATTTCTGTTGTCTTAATAGAAAACCTTAAGAAAAATTGAGGGAAAAATTCCTACGATACACTAACCGAATTGAAAAATTTGTGATTTTAATCGGTTGGTTTATAGTGTTCTCCGGACTTTGCCCAACACTGATGGAGACTGACCCGACTCCAAATTTTGAAGCTCAACTCTGAGTCAAATTGTTCCCACCGGAAACTGTTTCAGAACGCAGATGGGATTTTTGGAACTTCCGGTCGGCTACCCCTATCCAGGTCCGATCACTTATGGGAATTCGCCGGACCTGACCTTGACCAGTTGAAGTCGGTTCTGCTCCAAGAGAAGGCAACCTAATCCAAATCAAGAGACAATGAATTGAGACTTCTGAAAAGCAACCATACCCCTAGGAAATGACCTTCTACACCAAGATTCCATTCCTTTAAATAACAAAAAGTCTTCAAGGTAAAAAAGGATAAGAAACAGAAGATCACTTAGCCATCCTCTACGAATCAATTGACTCCATCTTGGACAACAATTTAGATATAGACTCGTACAACAAAGGGAGTAGAGGGCATATGTCTCATATCGCATTTGATAATGTTTAACTCCTCCAGGGCATATTAAATCTTGAACACATTTTTTTGCCTTAAACATGATGACATGCTCAAGAAGAGCCTTATGACCTTAAACGAAGAAGGTCAAATACCAGACAACCAACAGAATCTCAAACAAAAAATCGATGCATACCAATTCTTGCTCAGGTCAAAGATGATATTTTAGGAGTTGACAATACATTTGAAGCCACAAGAAACTGCTAAACTAAAATTCTTTTCATGAAATCCTCCCTGGGTAAGGGTCTTTTAATCCTAGTATTAATGGTTGTACTAACTCCATTGTAGGGGTCCTATGGTCGATTAGTCTCCATGGACATAAGAATTTATTCTCTTGGGACATTTACGGGACCGATCTCTGTCCCTATGGGATGCTGCCATGTGGTATGTGTGGCGTTCCCCTGGAATATAGGATATAAATACGTATATTCTACAGCTACATCACCATACAAGTCATGTTAGTAGACTTGTACCCATTGATATAGGCCGCACCTAGCATGCGGCAAGGCCAAGCTATTATCATAACTAATCCATCGCAAGGTATGGAAGCCTATTTTCCATATGACTCGAGACATAGTCAGGTTTTTAGAAGATCCGACACTTCCAAGAGTGCACCAACCTTCAAATTCAAAGAGCATCCTTCAAGAGGCTACTTTGGGAGATGACACAAGATTTTAAGACAAATTACAGAGTGATACCGATGATGGCGTGAGCCTCCAGGAAGCAACAGAAGCTGAACTCAGCCACTTGTTCGAGGAGGCAAACTTATATGCTATACACGCAAAAAGGATGACCGTGATGTCAAAGGACATGAACTAACGAAGAGGATAAGAAAGGATAAAGTCCTGGGATGTTATTAGCTTAAACTTTCTAGAATTTGATTTTAACCTAACAAGATATGGCAATAGTCAATTATGTTAGTCGTATTTCCTTTTGTTTCTCCTTAAGTCTAGGAGTTTGCCAAGGCAAGCGATATGCTGGCACTTGGTTGATATTCTAGACATCCTCTCTCCATATATAAGAAATATGATTACATAATGCAAAGTTTCTCAGCCCAATTTTCATGTATCATTATGTAATCAAAGTATCACGATCCCTTTGAAGTGAGAAGCTGCAAATGAAGACGGGCAATATCGAAAAGCTTACTCGCAGAAATGCCTTACTGGTTCATTAAGGTTTGTGGGAAGCTGGCAGAAAAACGTTTATGGCATCTCGTGTCAAGAGATGAGCCAAAACCAAGTAACATTTCAGACTTCTACCTCGCAAGCAATCACGGCTGTCTAAGTAGTGAAGGGAGTGTCCTCTACGGCAGGTGCATGTCTCAAAGGGAGTGAGATGGAGAAGCAAGCTCTACTCAAATGGATGCAGAGGAACCGAAAGGCCAGGAATAAAACCATGAAATACCTAGATGATAATCTTATCGCTCAGGTAGAGCGGCTAGTAGTGCAAAGGATACATGGGAGCAATTGAGCATCATGTACCGAAAGAAGCACTTTTCCCAGCAGACCAATCTATATTCTGTAATCTTCACAACAAAATTGAAGGATTGCAACTCAACTGAAGAATATATCTCCAAGGTTAAAGCAGTTGCTCTGCAACTGCAATGCATGGAGAAAGAATTAGACAATGATTTGATTGTGGGAGCACTTTTGTTGGGCTTACCCATTTCTTACAATAGTGCGAAGAACTTGATTGGATCTTCAAAGCACGTGGAGCTAGAGTAAGCATGCCAACAAATTTTTGAGGAAGAAGTCAAAATGATAGGCATGCAATAAAAAAGGTATGCACTTATTGGAAGGCAACAAAGGATTGAGACCAGAGAATGTTATTGTAACAAGCATGGATATCTTGCACAGGACTGTCGTGAGCCAGATAAACGAGGTATGAAAGTCAAAGGTCTGAAAGAGCTAATGCTAGAAAGAAAAAGCATCATGCACATGGACATAGAGCTTCTAAAGCAAGTGGAACATCTGATTCAGATGGCAGCTCCAGCAATGATTCCATCCGGCTGCGAGCCACAGCAGGTTGGAAGGCACTCTATGCAATGGAGAACAATAGCCACAAGACAGAGCTGTATGATGGGCCCACCAATCGCACCTATTCAAGGTGATAGTAGAACCTGTGCTTTTGTACGGGGTCGAGGTCTGGGGCCCGATGATTTTCCTCGCCACTTGGAATGACTTGGAGCATGTCCAGAAAGCTTTCTTGGCGCGGGCCCTGGGGGTGAAGTCCACAGTCCTATACCAGATACTGCTGCAGGAAACAGGTTACTTGCCTCTTCAAAGGGGGACCCTAGACACACACATCGTCTACTTCTAGAAGGTGGTCAACATGGACGATACTCATCTCCCTAACCTCTCTTACACTGTGGCAATGGGGCCTCAACGCCTAAAATCCTGCTGGGGGAAAAAGAGAGCTCAATGGCTGGCCAGATGGAATGTACAGGACTACCGGTGCATCCAAGTGCAAACGGAGGCAAATCGCCACAGCCTCAGACAATACCTTGACGCATGCTTCCTCAGTAAGCTATGGAATGCCAGCACCCTTGAACAGGTCAAGACGACACACTATAATGCCACATCAATCCTGTGTTGGAGCGGGCCCGCAATGCTACATGCGCACTCATCTATCCATGAAAAAGCACAGATCCATTGCCTCTATCTGCACATGTGCATACCATCCCTGGATTGAGACAGGGAGATGGGTTGGGGAGCTGTGTCAGGAGAGGCTTTGTCAACGCTGCCAGGTTGGAGCCCCCTGCATGAGATGCTAAGCACGAGCTCGGTACGGAGGTTGGGCTCATACATTCAAGAGGTCATGGATCGCCGAGATCAGCTCGGCCCTCGGGCACTTACCTGATACATGTACATATTTCTGTCTATATTTGTATTTGTATTTGTACGGTTTGACAGCAAACCTATTCCTGTCACGGTTTTTCCCCCAAACAACCCTTTATGGGCGGGGAGGGGGTTTTTTATCCCGGATAGTAATATGCTTGCTGCGCCTCCTGTTTGGATCCCATAGGCCATTGGTCTCCGTGGACGATAAAAGCTCTATTCTATTCTATTCTATTCTATTCTATTCTATTCTATTCTATTCTATTCTATTCTATTCTATTCTATTCTATTCTATTCTATTCTATTGCTAGAGCCGTTATGATAAAGCAACAAGAACAAAACAAATTCAATCTTTTAATGATGGCCAATTTTCTCAATAAAAAATTATTTAATTTTTGCATGTGGAATTTGGCATGCAATGAACGTATTTGTGACATTTCTATGGGTCAGGGAGTACGCACGGTGCAGCTCTAAGGACATGGAGTCCTTTGGACTAGTTGCAGAACTCTCTAAGGTTGTTGGTACTTGGACTCTGATGCCAGCGACCACAAAATTGGCAACAAAGATTTGATAACAAACTGTGAAAATAGGCAAAGGCATGTGGAACATAAAGAGACAGGAAAAGTGACATTGGAGCTTTCAATTGGCAAAATAAAACTCTTGAAGTTAATCTCATTTCCATTTCCAAAATGGATGATGCTAGATTAATTGCCATATTTGGCGATAAGAAGTGTATCATCAAGGACAGACGTCACAACATTTTGGCTCAAGATGAATGATATGGTGCCTTATACAAATTGAATTGGTGCCAAAAGTCTTGTGTACTTAATGCCACCTCCACAAACATGAAATAAATTTGGCATGAGAGGCTGGCTATTAATTTTACAAGTTATAAAAGCCAAGCATTTTGTGGATGGTCTATCAAAGATCACAGAACCTCCAGGGATATGTAAGGGATATGCAATGAGAAAATTGAGCAGGAAGTCGTATAATAAGACCAAAGGAACTCGAGAAAAGGCAGCATCGGAGTTGGTCCACATGACCTTTGAGGACCAGCTCAAGTTACATCCTTGGGAGGTTACATGTTCTTTCTTCTCAAAATTGATAATTTAATTAGAAAGACTTGGGTACTTTTCCTTGCATACAAATCAGATGTCTTCATGTATTTCAAAAAATTTCAAGCAAATAGTTGTTAAAGCAGTTAGAACTGCATAGGAGGAGAATTCAATGGGATAGTGTTCACAGAATTTCTGCAAGGATTTGGGATTATCCATGAGCCTGCAATTGCTTATGAACACCAACAAAATTGGATTGTTGAGAGAAATAATCACATTGTGCTAGAATGTGCAAGATCTTTGATGTTGTCAAAAGACATAGAACACAAGTTTGTGTAGAAGCCATACACACTAATATTTATTTTATTAACAGGGCCCCTATCAAAGCATTAGCCAAACATGTTCTTGAAGAAGCATGGGCTGGCAAGAAGACAAATGTGGAAGATTTTAAGGATTTTGGATGCACAAACCATGCACATCTCTCTAAAGACGAGCAAAAAGGTAAGTTTTTTAGCAGATCCATTCCTCGCATGTTTGTGTGTTATGCCGAGCATATTACAGGTTACAAGCTATTTGTACCTAGCAGAATCGGTAGGCTGTTCTAGCTCTGGTTTTAATGAAGATAAACTTGATGATGACGATTCTCGTGATAGTCCCTTAGAGCCAAAATCTGGAGGTGATGATGATACTCCTGCCCAACCATCAAAATCTAGGAGGTCCTCTGCACCACATAACCCACTCCTAAAATGCAAGATTATTGGACAAAAAAAAACCTCGTAGGTCTGCTTACGTGGCATTGCATTGTTCTGTTTCAAATGATGAATCTAGCTCATGCCAAGAGGCCATCACAAGACTTGCAAGTGAATTATGGAAAAAAGTTATGGTTGAAGAATATGAATCATTGTAGCAGAATGAATTTTGAGAACTTTGCTCCTTACTACCAGGTAGAAAGGCCATTTCTTATGGGTATACAAATTCAAATACAATAAGCACAATGAGATCACTCGTTGCAAAGCTAGAGAGCTTTTCACAACCATTATGTGCCAAGATCTCACAAACAGGCATATTCAACAATTTTATCACTTGGACCAAGGCAAAGTACAAATAAGAGTTTCTAAGACTCCGTCTTACTGTACTAAAGATTATTGAAAGGAAAGTGATGGACGGCTATATTGAAGGGCTCAATAGCAATATTAAGAGGCGGGTCTGTGCCATAAACCCAAAAAATGTAGGGGAAGTCGAGGATAAAGCATCAAAGTCTGGAAGAGGCACCTACTACTACAGCACGGAAGCAATCATATTTCAACAAAGGAAAAGTGATAGAAACTTATAGTCCAAGGCTAGCAAGCCTCATGCCAGCATCTACACAACAGTACCAAGGCAAATCGGATAAGAAGATGTCTTTTAAAGAATCATTTGCAGCAAGATCCTCATGTGGCAAACTAGTACGGGATTTCCTTGACAACATCCCAAAGGAAAAAGCATGAAAAGGTAAAGGATTGAGTTTAGCATTGATTAGAAAATGTTCGTGCTTCGTTTGAAAAGCTCAAGGAAGCCCTAACTACCGTGCCAATGCTTATCTACCAGAAACGAATAAGGATAAGCTAGTGTCAATGGATGTAAGCTATCCAAGATGGCGCATTTCTCCTGCCATGCCATGTATAACAAAGGATATGGCCTTAGATACCGCCCTATTATTCACAAAAGAAATGTTTAGACTACATGATATGCCTAGAAAAATAGCGTCAGATTGCGGTCCGAAGTTTATCAATGCTTTTTGGAAGGATTTCTTCAGCACAATAGAGACCAAACTTTGAATGAGCACATCCTTTGATCATCAGACAAATGGATAGAACCCATCAATAGAATTTTGAAATACATGTTATGGAATTATGTCTAGAATAAGCAATCTAGATGGGGCAATTATATTCATTTAGTAGATTTTGCATAGGATAGTGCCAAACAAGAGTCATCCAGGATGTCTCCATTTATGATAAATTATGGCTATCAATGTCTCACACTAGACAGTTGGCACAACCCTATGTCAAAAGTAGAAGTCTTTCAGAAACTTCTTGCAAATATGCAGAAGTTAGTGGAAGAAGTTAGGGGTTACCTCCTAGCAACTAGGAGTTAAAGAAGAGTCTTACCGATAAGCATAGATCGGCAAGAGTATTCCATATACGAGATAATGTTTAGCTAAAAATTAAAGTGAAGCAAGCCAAACTAAGAATTGGTAGGTGTAAGAAACTTGCTCCAAGCTGGTGGGCAGGTCCTTTTGGGGTAATTGAGAGGAGAGGAAATTAATCTTATCGATTGGATTTGCCCAAATGTCTTAAGATACACAAGGTATTCCTTTAAATAAGAATGTGCTATACCCAGATGAGATATTAGAAGAATGCGCTAAAAACTTTGAGACAATGCTCCTCCGGGGGATCCTCCTGGAGCTCAATTCCCCTATCCGACCATTGAATCCTCCGTTCAAGGGCTCTGCTTCGAGCAGGCCCAAAAAAAATATAAGATTTGGTCCAGGAGAACCTAGAAAAACGTAAGTTCCTACCACTACCAAAACACTTTATGTCTGAATCTTTTATTGACATTCAACATTTTATTGACCTCCGCTAGATCCTATCTAGACCTGTTTTTTACTCCAAAATATTTTATCACTAAGAACGATGCCCAGCGTTGCTGGACATAAGCTGAAAACCTGTAAATGATACACTGTAGTAATGAGAGAAGGAAGCATGAATACCACAAAAGTACTCTATTCTTAAAGTATTTGATACCATTTCACGTTTCCCTTTTCTATTTGCTCTATCCTGCTTTTACCCTTTTTCTTTTTCCTTTTCCTCATTTTCCCTACACTCTTCTCGGTTTTTTTTTCTTTTTTGGGTTGCCCCTAGGGGGAAAACCCTTGCTTATATGGGTTTTTGGCATATTCCAAGTATATGCCAGCATATACGTAGATATGCCAAAAACTGCTTCAAACTGGCTGTTGCCAGTAAACTGGCAGTCAGCCCTGTTGTAGGTCGGTGTTGTTCGAACCGCCTAACCGGCTATGACAATTGCTTTATTGATGGATCTAAGCCAGAAGTCCAGCATGTACAAAAGGAGTCGGCTCTTTCTCCCACTACTGTGCTTCAATATTTTTCGGGGTTTGGGTTATTTCCTATCTCTGCAGGTAAAAGATCTTTGGGGCACGATTTCGACCACGAAGCTTTGCTGTTGAGATGCGGCCTTCCCTTTTGTTTGAATTCTTCTTGTTTCTTCTGCTTCTAATTCACGGCAGTCGAAGCTTAGCTTCAGTGCCATCGCTTCTGTTACAGGAGACCTATCCCCTTTTCTGCGAATTTGTGCCCCTTTCCGGCTTCTACATTAGCACAGATTCATTCCTCATCCAGCGCAGTCGGATCGCCATAGCCAGTGGTGCCCATACAAATCCTCTAGCTTTTGCCAGAAGAAGATGTAGAGGGAGGGCGCCATTTGGGTTCCGTGGATTGATCCGTTAGCGCCTAATTATCATTTGGATCCCAAGCATTTGCTGCAAAAAGGTATTATCAAAAAGATTTGTGCAAAGATTGTGAGCCTAACATTTGCGGTTAAAATTTTCTCTCAAAGTTGAAGAATAATGAATATATTTTGTAGTCTGGTGCCAGCATTTGTGATTGTAGTTGGGTTATCAGTTCAAATGCAGGGGGCCTGCTAGATGGGTCTCAAATTTAGCAGCTCAAGCAAAACATTTTCAAATTACTCTAGTCTGGCAAAACAAGGAGCAGAATTGGCTTATACTAAAATTGGCACCATACTGGAAATAGGATTTACAAGCACTGCTTCAGCATCAGGAGGATGGATAGGATCATTCTAGCACAGGACAGATGGCTGGAAGCAGTGCATTAATTGCCTTTAGCAATTCAACAGGAAGTTATGTATTTGAATACCAACTTACAAGTAGTCAAAATTCAGACACAGCTCCACATCCTTCAAATGGCAGTCTGTTCATAGTGTTAGCTGTGGAGTATTTTGTGGAATTGTAAAGGAAATGCGCGAATGTAGAAGACTGAAAAAAGTGCAGATGAGAAGTTGCCTCGAAACAGATAGTAAAATACATCCATTTTGGCTTGCAAAAGCAATAATAGGACTACCGATACATAGAGTTGCATCAAAGGGGAATTTTGAATGTTCTGTATATGGACATCCAGACATGGAAGCATAGAAGATGTAATATTTTTTGGTTCAGTTTATAGAACATTGTATATTGTGTTAAGTCTCTAAATATATCTCTAAACGTGATTGTACTGAAATGCCATTCACATAAAAGCACAATAAATGATCTTCTGCATTAACATATTAAAGCTCCCTTGAAAAGGGACCCAACTCCATATCTACAATGCACCTGAGTACTTTATTAATATAGTTGGATTTTAGACACCTTCATACCTAATTGATGGTAATTAGTGCAACTTGAAGATGAAGCACAACCAGAACAGATTGGGTGCCACAATTGAAGTTTTGCGGTTTATGGAATACAAAAAAGAAGATAAGCATGAATTTTTACAACAGATTTGTCACTTGGCTCCATATTATTGAGTACCCAAAGGAAAGCATTTTCATAAAGTTGTCTTGACTCCACATTATGATTGAATAAGAAGCTTCGCAGTGGTGGTTCACTTGACACATGTTTGAACTTAGAGTTTGAAACTCGACCGTTTTTTCAGTAGCATCAACTTAGTGCTTGGCTACACCTATGATCTATATGGTACAAGAAATATTAGAGGAGTTAGTGGTGGTTTACTTGACACATGTTTGAACTTAGAGTTTGAAACTCGACCATTTTTGCAGCAGCATCAACTTAGTATATGCTACAAGAAATATTAGAGAAGTTTGAAATTCGACCATTAATGCCACCCCAACTTAGTACTTGGCTATACCCATGATCTATATGCTACAAGAAATATTAGAAGTAGCCTTGCTTTTGTGACACCTACTTTTGCATGGAATGACAAGTTGCAAGATCAAAACGTCATCCTTTATATAAAACAACAATGCTAGCTTGCCTTTTGAAGATGGGACAAAAGCCTTGCATAGAAGATTGCATTGACACTCATTATTAATTATTGTTCTCTAACAAAGTCGTAAAGAAGTTAAAGTACGAGAATTGGAGAGATATGTACAAATGGCACACCATCGATGCAAAGATACAGTTGTTCTGGTTTGGCTCTTTCCTACGGCTAGGTTAGTTGGCTCCCCAACGGCTCGTCTAGTTGCCTTCCCACCCGACTTGGTGGTGTCGTCCCGACCCGACTCGGTGGTGGTTGTGCTATTCACCAACGTGGTGGTGGTCGGCTGCCCACCTGACTTGGTGGTGTTGGGTTTGGTTAATTGCCCCCCATGCCGTACTTGGTGGTGTCCTGTGGTTGGCTCCGTTGGTTGGCAGTCCACCCGGCTTGGTGGTGTTTGGTTTGGTTACTTGGTTCCCATGCCGGAGTTGGTGGTATCATGTGATTGGCTCCGTTGGTTGGCGGCCCACCCGGCTTGGTGGCGTTTGCAGCTCGGTTAGTTGCTCGCCGTTGTCCGACTCGGTGGTGGTTGGCTCCCCACCCGGCTCGGTGGTGTTTGGCTGTCCACCCGACTTGGTGGTGTTTGGTTCGGTTAGTTGGCTGCCTACTCACCTTGATGGCTCTGTCGGCTACCCATGCCGTTGTTGTCTCCCCACCCGACTTGGTCGTGTCGTGTGGTCGGATCGATCAGTTTGGCTACCCACACGACCTGGTGGTGTTTGGCTGCCCACCCGAATGGGTGGTGTTTGGTTCAGTTAGTTGGCTGCCCACCCGACTTTTATTTAGGGCATAAATTTGTTGGTCGTGAATACCACTCACATATATATACAAGAAAATTAATACGTCCTACGGCGCAATGTTCCAGTTTTAGCATGTTCTTACGGTGTAAGGCCCTATAGTGCTCTAGATAACCAACGATTCTACTGAGATTCTCTTAGATTCTCCTAGATTCTCTTAGAATTTTCTATTTTGATTGAGGTGCTTACCCATGAGCATTTAAAACCTTCTTTCAAAACATCCTAGAATATTATAGTCTATTTTATCTTAATTAGAATATTACCCTTAAGTATAATTGAAACATAAATTTTTTATAGAATTAATGCTTGGTCTAGTGGTTAGAGTAGGGGGTTTGGGGGGTTGAGGACCAGGGTTCGAATCCCCCCAATAATATAAAAAATTTTAAAAGCCTTTCCTTAAGGAACGAGCATTCAATATGAGTCTTAGGATCTTAGACTCGATCAACGATCAAGATCTCACCATATAAAAGCAATATGAGCCGTAGGATCTATTACATATAATTACCAAAGCCACGTGGACCGTAGGATGTGTCCCCAAGCCACGTGAGCCGTCGGATCTCGGACCGACGGTCAGGATCAGATCAATCTGGACCGTAGGACCATGGTACACGTAAACTCCCAGGCCATCTGGGCCGTAGGATACGTCCCAAACCCACGTGAGCCGTCGGGTCTCGAACGGACGGTCGGATAAGCGCGAAACATAAGAACATATATAGATCAGATATATTGGCATCACAATTATTATCTTTGCAACTCTCCAAGTTTTGGCCATATTTTTGAGACACACGTAAAAAGGACTTGCATGCTACTTTGGTCCAAGAATATTGACCCCCCCATATGTTGTAATGTCTGGATTTTAGTTCCACACAAAACAAACAAGACCAAACACAAAAGAACGAAATAAAACCCATGAAAACACACTCTCGGGCCACCGGAGGGCAACCTCTCGTCTTGCAAAGACCTTTTTTTTTTTTTTTTTGCTTTTTTTCTCGTTTTCTTATATGTTTCCTTTTCTTCTTTTCCTTTTTTCACTATGGGAGAGGAGAGTAGGATAACATGATTCGAATTTATAACCGTTAGGTATACAGGTCGCTAATATAGGTTAATTAGGCCCATAGGATGTTACATGGAGGGGGGAGGGGGAGAGGGATACACAATGATGTACACCAACAGATATATCAACGGATAAGATATAATACAAATAGATATTATATAGAGTAAAAGATGATGTGGCCAATTTAGGAGTTAAATATGACGGTCGAAGCTGACGAAAACTCCATGGAGGCACCAAAGCGACATGAAGGTGCAATAAGGATGTGGAGGAATAAAGAGATAAATAGAAAGAGATAGATAAGTATTAGGCATCTGAATATAATAATTGAGGTCTGCCAACCGTACAAAGGAAAGGATAGTGAATAATGAATATCTCAAGGAACGAGAAGCTCAGGGGACGCATGTCAGCATAAAGTAGGACAAGGTACGACTACGATATTCCCGCACACTTACAAAACTATATTGGATAGAGTTAGACAAGACTGCAACATAGGGTCGTGGTGGATATGTGAAGAAGGATGTTTATGTTTGGAGAAGGGATTATATTCATGCTTGAATTGTGGCCGGGTGCACTGCCTCTTCTGCCACAGAATCCATCACATGCAAACAATGAAGGATATGGGCTACAACCTCCGGCTTCTAGAAATTATGGGTGTGTTAGCAGATAAAAATGATACGATCAGGAAAGCGGATAAGGATCGGGTCCTAAGTTGCTTTAATTGGCTGCAGATGTCTGCTGGGATACAAAAATCGGAAAGCTATTAGCATGATCTGTTAGTGGGTGACTTCGAAAAGATCTGCGTGAACTGCTGTGAGAAAAACCCGTCGAAATACATTTGCAGAGCCTTGTTAGCCAGAAATGTGGAGAAGAATAAGAAGATTGGGGAGACCTCGGCAGTGAAGAAGAAGGGTAAATAGAATAGAATAGAATAGAATAGAATAGAATAGAATAGAATAGAATAGAATAGAATAGAATAGATTTTTAGCGTCCACGGCGACCGACTGGTCTATGGGACCCAAACAAAAAAGAGAGCAGCAAACGTATTACTGACAGGATTAAAAGACCCCCGCCCCGAAGGGTTTTCGAGCGAAAAACCTTAGGAGTAATAAGTCTGTTGGCATGCTGTATAATTGTGTAGGACAGTTCAATGCCGTCCCGGAAGACACAACTGAGTCCGTGCATCCATAACCTCCTGGATGGGAAAATGGATGATACGAGGGTGAAGCGGCTGGGGTGCCAAGAATTTAGATTTAGAAATTTTTCTTTTTGTTCTCATTTTGCTTCTTGTTTCTCAATTGTTGTGACACATGACAGTCAAAAACCTGTATAATATTTGGAATCCCAACCATGGTCAATAATTCTGAAATTCCTTGTTATTCGGTAGTTCTGGAAGCGTGATCTCAGGACGAATTTTGTAAGAACTTCCAGAAGTTAATAAGAACAATCCAAAATATGAAGGGGAAGCTTGAATGAGAAATTTGTAATTTTTTCTAACCTAGATGGAAAGTGAGAATACGAATTCGGCAACCGATGATAGGAAGTATATATGAGGCAGATTGTAGGTGTTAGGTGTTAAGTCCAAAAGGAGGATAAATAGCCAAAATGTGGGAATCGAGAATATTAGAACGCAAAAGGGTGACAACAAACATTTAACACTCGACATCAAACAACTAAAATAACAATATTCCTATTATGCGACTAACATCTGTCGTCTAACATTCGATTAGCCTGATAACTAAACCTAATCCACATATAGACTTCACCTCAGGAACAAAAGAAAAAACTGTGCACAAAGAATGGAGCTCTCTAAAAGCAGAAGGGTAAAAGGCGGACGGAACAAGATACGGGACAGAGAGGCTCGGCCTCCACCGTACACTAGGATAGTGAGGGCTATACCCACCAACTGATATCCAGACCATCAAAAACTCTACAACTGACTATGAGGCCTCTAAATCATAAGTCTGGAGAAGGGTAAAAGGTGGATGGAATAAGATACGGGACAGAGAGGCTCAACCTCCGCCGTACACTAGGATAACGAGGGCTAGAGCCACCAACTGGTATCCGGAACACCAAAACTCTGCAGCTGACTATGAGGTTTCTAAATCATAAGTCTGAAGATATGATACACTGCAAATGGTGTACCGTCAAAAAAGGAGACTGGGCCATGTTACGGACTGAGGAGTACAACTCCTGCCCAAGGTTGCCCTTAAGGCCAAATTTGTCTATGCATAATTTAGAAGGTTGGGCGAATAATAGAGTTGCAAGATTAGTTATGCTGGCGAATGTTATTTGACATGAATGTTTTTTATAGAAATCTAGGAGAATCATGGCCAATATTATTTTGCCAAGATCTAAATAGTGCAATTTCTGTGGTGAAATTTTATTCATTGGCATCCATATTTAATCAAGGATACAAACACATTATAACTATAGTTGCATGATGCAATACCACAACTTAACCTTTTCAAATGAGAACATGGCTTATCCTTGTAGATAAAACAAATCTATTAAAAGGGAGGTCTGTAAAAAAATGCTCTTCAGTGCATCTTTAGAAGTATTTGAAACACAATAGCTACAAAAAATAACTCTTAAAATTATCATATGTACCTGGATGGATATGGGGAATGGATTAGGTTATCAAGAAAGCCTAGAATATTAGGCGATTCCATAAGAAATCTTCGAGAAGGAGGGTAGAGGATAAGGCGAATCCATAGTTATGACGCTTAGTAAATGTGGCGAATTTTCAAGTGGAGTAAGACTTGTTTGTAGAAAAGTTGGTTAATTTTATTTTTTTCATCTATAACGGGCCCTACCAAACCATAGCGTCAAAATTTCTCGATACCCTTAAAAAATAGCCTTTTGGCGAACTTTTGTCCTTAAGGGCTACCCTGCAGTCCCGCCGCATACCAGGATAGCGAGGGCTCGACTCTCCACGTGGTACCCGGATCACCAAAATGGCGGCATACTTAAAAGTAGCAGTCACCTTCCAGAAAATCAATCTAGATTGGTACAAAGAGGGTCACCCCGTCCAATGAACCGGAATGGTAAGGTAAAACCTACCGGCCGAGCATCTCTCCAAACCAGACCACGAGTCCGCTGAAAACATTAAGTGCCAAAATATACGCACAAACAAATGAAATTATAAGCAGCAACAATTAAATTACACATAGAGGTGGGCAAAACAATTATGAGTAATTCAAATTCCGGTTCTGTTTTCAAATGAGGTACCGTTGGGGGACCACATATATACAATGGAAACACAGTAATAGCCCAAAAAAAGTTTTTCTAGGCGCCTGAGGAACCCACCATTGAAATTGTATCCAAAATCCGATGGCAGACCAATCTAGTTATAGCCAACAGAAGGGGGAAGGGAGGGGAAGATGCAGCAAAAGCAACTGTAAGCCAGCAAGACCTCAAGGATTTCTTAGCCCAGATGAATAGGCAGCTGGAGGCCAGGATCCCAAGCATGGATGCACTTAACACACTGGCAGAGACGGCCAATTGTAACAAGACAGCCATATCCAACATGGAAATTAGGGTCAAGGGTGGAGAGAACAAGTGAGGAGATGCAACGGAGGATAGATGAAATCGAAGAGGAGAAGACCAATATATATATATATATATATATATATATATATATATATATATATATATATATATATATATATATATATATATATATATATATATATATATATATATATATATATATATATATATATATATATATATATATATATATATATATATATATATATTTTTTTTTTTTTTTGAGAGTACGAGATGATTTTTTCATTAATTAAGGAAATACATACATAGTAGTTTGGTAACCTTCATAGATAGGTTTTACCAAATGAAAATGAGGAAAGTATCCAAAATTCAAGTAGCAATTCAGCAACACAATATTTAGTCAAGATTCTGGTCAAACTGTAGTTAAGTTTCCTGCTCAAGTCTTGTAAGGTGCTTGAGATCTATGATTTAGTGATAATCTGTTTGCTTCAGAGAAACCACTGTTCCAGCAAAATGAGATCTTCCTATAAGTGACTCCATTTGATGTCCAATCAGCAAGCATATCTCTGCTACCAAACCTGCAAAACCAGAAAAAGAACTATTGCACCTCAGAGGAGGCAATACTGTCGATGTATAGATCATCAGGGATGGTATGGATCTTTGGGTCATCTGAGTTTATGGCATTATGGAAGAGCTGGTTATAGGTTTGAGTGAAAGAGTCTGCAGTTCCCATGACATAGGAATCGGCCATCCATAGATTATCCCTTATCAGTATGTAGAAATCCTGCTGAACCATGAAAAGAATAAGTGTGCCATAAGCATCAGCCAACATTCTGTGAGTGTAATACATCTGCCTATATCTGCTGAACTGTCTTTCAGTGAATTCATGATGGTTGGAGTTAATGAACCGAAACATATAATACATTTGCATGACTTCCCTTGTGTATATATCTGCCCAAATCCTTTCTCTTGCCTTACTGATTTCGTTGTCCCTGATCATCTCTCTGACTGTCCATTGATTATGAGGGGGAAATTTGACCTGGTGTTCATGAATTCTCTCATCCCCATACAGCTTGACTTCATATCTATCTGCTCCTCTATCAAATTTTCTTTTCTGGTGACCTCTGCAAAGCTCCATGTATCCTACGAGCAAGAATTTAGTTAGAATTTGTGTAAGATAAATTGGAATTGAACAGGTTAAAATACCCTTGAAAAATACCAATTTGGTTCCAGCACCTGTCATAGTTATCAGAATACAAATTTTTATGTGCTGTTGCACATAACTCAACATCATATTTAAAATGAATCTTGATCCAAGTTGTAGAAAAATTTTTGTGACCATAAAGACATCTGTTTCTAGACTTCCAAATATTCCATAAAGCTAAAAAGATGATAGTATTGTAATATGGATTATTGGTTTGAAGTAACTGGATGATGGAGCTTCTGTCATGAATTCCAAAGTAATGCTCAAACCATCTCCAAAAATGCCTGAGTTTAGGGCAGAAAAAAATATGTTCCATGTTTTCCACATTGTTGCATTTAAGAGGACATAAGGGAGAAACATTTGGATTTCTCTTGGAAAAGGATTCCAGGCAAGAGACGCTTTTGTTTGCAATCAGCCAGATGAAGAATGATATTTTATTTGGAGAATAAGAATTCCAGACATTAGAAATCAAAGATTTGAATGCAGCAATATCCAAGTTCCAAGAATAAGCAGATTTAGCAATGCTAGCATTCTGATTTAGATAGTCATAGATAAGGGAAACCTTGTATCTAGATTTATTGCTTAACAACCAATCAGATGCAGTATTATGAGCCACAGAAGGAGTTTTATCTCCCATAACATTCCTGATGTGAAGATATATCTTTTTATCAGTTAATGTGCCATTAATCTTCCTTCTCAGACAGGTCCAAGTAATCCATCTGTTGTTATTCCAAAGATCCCCAATAGTAGTGATAGCTGAAGAGACCCACCTTTTGTAGATCTGAGGGTGCTTGAGGGCAAGAACATGATTAGGATGATCTTTAAAGATAGGGGACCAAAAGATAGGCATTGCAAGATGAGCAGAATTGACTTCAGCATAGGAAAAAGCTGGAGAGATGCTATTCCAAGCTTTAATAAAATTTCTCATCAAAGGGGAAGTATTGGGTGCAATGTGAAGATCACAAAAGGCAGAATCAGGAAGAGCATGAGTCACAGAAGGATGCCCAGCAGGATTACTTTTAGAAATCCAATAATTAATAAAAATAGAAGCAGCACTTGAAGATCCATTGATAGCTTTCCAAATGAATTTTCCAGCAAGAGCTTGAGCTTGCTTATGAAGAATTTTACAGTTGAGACCACCCTCTTTTTTTTTCCTGGCAATAGTATTCCAGTTAACCTGATTATTTCCATTCCAAATGAACTGCCTAATGATCCTTTCAATTTGCTTATAGATAAATGCTGGAGCCACCAGAGCAGAGGAAAAATACACATGTGAGCTGGCAAGCACAACATTGGCAATTACAACTCTCCCAGCCAGAGATATACTATTCCTATAAATATGCAGCTTGGCACGGATTTTGTCAACAATAGGGGTCCATAAACCAGAGAGATTTGCATTCAATGATAGAGGCATACCAAGCAGTTTAGTAGCTTGATTAGTACTAATGACATTAATCCCTGCAATTTGAGAGTTTGGAATATCAGCCATGATGCTACATTTATCCAAGTTTAAATGTATACCAGATGCAGCACTGAAATCTTTGATAATATTTAAAAATGCAGTGATATTGTTAAGATCATTCTTGAGGAAAGTAAATGTGTCATCAGCATATTGAAGCATACTTAGAGAGTTGACATTGTCAGGAGCCTTTAAGCCAGTAATATCTCCATTATTTTGATGAAACATGACTGCTTTAGTCAATAATTCAGTCACAGTAATGAAAAGATAAGGAGCAAGAGGGCAACCTTGTCTCACTCCTTTAGTGAGAGGAAAGAAAGTAGATGGGGAACCATTGATAAGAATAGCTGAGCTGGATCTTTGATTGAGCCCCATAATTAATTTAATCAGCTCAGGGTCAAACCCAAACTTGAGCATAGCAAAATTGATGAAATCCCAATTAATAGTATCAAAGGCTTTTTTAAAATCAAGTTTAAGGAGAATGCAATCCTGATTTGATACTTTGTTCCAGTGCAAACCTTCCATGGCAGCCACATAATTTTCCAGGATAAACCTATTTGGCAAGAAAGCTGATTGATTCCAACTTATGACCTTTTGCAAATGATCTTTTATCCTAGATGCAATAATCTTAGCACAAATTTTGTAAGAGGTATTAGTAAGGGAAATAGGCCTCCAATCAGAGAAATTACTTGGTTTATCAACTTTAGGGATGAGGGTGATAAAACCACTAGAAATAGAAGGATGTAGATGGCCTGAGTTCCAAAAACCTTTGATAAAAGCCATTAGATCAAGCTTGATTGTATCCCAGAAATGTAGATAAAATTCAGGAGGAAAGCCATCTGGCCCAGGTGATTTACCATGCTTGAAACTCTTTAGAGTAGCTAAGACTTCCTCTAATGTAGGTAGGCTGTTTACAGAACAGTCCATTTTAGGGTGCTCAGGTGGAATAATTTGATCAATAAGATCCTTGAAATTCCTAGCTTTTGTTGTCTCAGATATATCACATGATATTTCCTGGGTGAAGAGCTTGGAATATTTGAGGGAGAAGAAATTGGAAATGCTCCCAGGATTGTTCAAAGTAGAGCCCTGATCATCAAGCACATCAGTGATCGAATTTCTAAGCTGTCTAGATTTAGCTGCTCTGTAGAAGAATTTTGAACAACCTGAATCCATTTCAGTAGCATACTTGATCTTGCATTTAATAGCAGCCCCTTTTGCTTCAAGCTCTTCAATAAGTTTGATCTGCCTTTCAATATCTTCTTCTTGAATATGCAGAATAGCATTAAGAGGATTGTTCTGAAGAGCCATTCTAATATCCCTCATTTTCTGTAAGAGCATATTTTTTTCAGCCATTTTAGATTTGTGGAGGGAATTGGACCAAGATTTGATCCAAGATTTAGAGGATTTAATCTTGAAGTAAAAATCCTTCATAGAATTGTGATCTGTAACAGGGGACAAGCTGGAATAGAATGTTTTGAATTGTTCACAAAAGGCCTCATTATGGAGAAGACTGGTATTGAACTTATAGGGAATATTACCAGCTCTAGGAAGAGAGATTTGATGATTAGTACAGAGGAACTGAGGTTGATGATCTGAGATGGAAACAGACTCATCAGATATAACATAGGCATTATCCCAGAAATTAGAATTGGAAGCATTTAGATAAAATCTGTCTAAGGCACAGTAAACTCTAGCCTCACCCTTTCTCTTATTTGACCAAGAGTATTTGGCAGTAGAGGAGGGAATAAGAATGAAAGAATTTTCATCCAAAAGATTATTCCAATTGTTTTTTTCCAGCCTTGACATGTTAATCTTACTTCCAAGCTTTTGATCCCAAGATGGAGTATTATTGAAATCACCTGCAATTATCCAATCTGAAACCACTTGATTCTTAATCCATTTATTCATGTCAACCCAGAGAGCTTCTCTATCTTTAGGATTAGTAGAAGCATAGATGTTGATAAGACCAAAATAATTATCCTTGACCTTAAAGATAGTGACCTGCCACATATTGGTAGGGCTATTGTAAAAAGATACATTTTCCATGTTTTTCCAAATCATACAGATACCACCCGAAGTTCCATTAGCTTCTATCCAGATAGAGCTACTGCCTGGGATTATCCAATCACCTAGGTTAGCACACTCAAATTTCTGGAGTTTATGCTCTTGGAGAAGAATAACATCAGCTTTGTAGGTCTTAAGCTGTGAAATAACTCTTCTTCTCTTTAAAACACCTTTTATCCCTCTTAGATTCCAGGAAACAATCTTCATTAGGCTAGATTATAGGCAAACAATAACAGAAATTATAGCCTATTGTAGCCTTTTATAGACTTTTTGTATTATAGCCTTTTGTTTTTCCCTTTTCCTCTTTTTTCTTTTTTCTTTTGTTTACTTCTGGTGTTGCTAGCAGGAGCATTTTTGGGGACAGAAACAATGGTTTTTTTCCTACCCCTAGAGTTCTTGGAAGAATTCTCTTTAGAGATATCTTTAGACAATTCCTCACTGGGCTGATAGCTATTTAAATAATATTCATAGTCTCAGTTACCTTTATCATTTAGATCTACATTTTCCTTATAATTCTCAAAGTCACTTTCACTTTCAGTTTCAGAAGATGCACCACCCGGAATGAATTCAAATAATTTGTTAACTGGAGTATCAGAGTTTATCAAATTATAAGCATTACCAGTATTATTAGCATTAGTGCAAGCATTATTTATACTTATTGGATTGAGAACTTGCCTGGATAGATTGATGTCATCTGTCCTTAAGTTGAGGCCTGAATTTTGAGCAGGAAATTCAGGTGTCTCAGGAACATACTCAACATCACCCTCATCTGGAACCTTTTTTCCTGTTTGATCATCTTCTGCAAGATCTGCATTTGTCTCCTGATTTGGGTTGAAACAATCATTCTTATCCCCAACCATTTTTTCCTTTGAGAAATCTATGGTGGCCAACTGTCTGGCAACTGTCTCAGAGATGGAGAAATGATTTTGGGATAGGGAGGGAGGGCTATCAGGAATGGTAATGTCAATGAGATCAATGAAAGAGTCTTTTGGTTTTTGTTTATAAGCAATCTTTGGATAATGTTTTGGAATGGGAGGAGCCTGATTCTCAGTGATGATCTCAGAAGATCTAGGTGGCTGATTGACAGAAATGGGGTGCAATAGCTCAATTTGGTCTGCAGGTAAGTTAGCAAAAACAGCAAATTGATTTGAGCAGAAAGTTACCTCCTGGTCATCCTCAGATGTTGTTGTAGATGAGGATGACTTATTTTTAGCAGAAAGATCTTCTTTTGAAAGCTGCTGAGATTGATGCTGAGGTTGCTGAAGTTGCTGGTGTTGCTGTTGATGCTGTACTTGCTTGGGTTGCTCAGAATGTTTAAGAGTGGGAGCTGGAGCAATAACAGAATCAACTTGGTGCTTTGTTGAAGTATAGTTTCTGATTGTGAGGCTATTTGTTTTCTTGTTCATAACTGTACTGATCTCAGAAACTTGATTGTTTTCCTTTACCTCATTTGATTTCAATGAGTACTTGTTTTGTATTTCCATAGTTAATGAATCTCTCGTACCCTTGGAGGGCTTCCAAATTGGTAAATTCCAATTTGTTTTTGAATTTGAAGTGCTTGGAAGGTGGTTGAAATTGGATCTAGACTCTCGGGCTATTTGAGATAAAGTAGAATGTAAGCCAATGCCAAAATCAACTTTGGATTTTCCTTTTAGCATATATCTTTGCTTATCTGCCAATCTTGATTTGAATAAGGAAGCATTGTCAGTCACAGATCTGCCTTTGTTGAAGTTACTATCAGGAGGCTGTTCCTTTTCCTTTTCCATCCTCTTTTTTGCAATTCTTCTTGCACTTCCATTCACTCTATTCCATGGAGTGAAAGGCTCTGCCATATCCTTGTTAATTATGCTTCCATTATTTTTGGCCTGAAGTGAATCTGTGAGCTCATTTTCCTTGGATTCCTTGGATTCTTTCGATTCCCTAACTTCAGTATCTTCAAGCCTGCAATCTGCATACCAAAAATGTCTGGAATTGCATTTAGGGCAATTTGGAGGCAAACCAGCCCACCTTAGGTGAAGGGAACAATTTTGGCCAAAGCAATCAGTGAATGGGATAGTGGTGGAGATATCTTTTGACAAATCAAGCTGGACATAGGCAATTGGAGGTTTGTATGGAGCATAAACAGTTGAGATATAAGTGCCAACAGAATTGAAGAGAGACTTGAAGGAATCTTCATTCCAATAAATTGGGTTTAAGCCATAAAGTGAGGTTGAAGCAACACAGAAGTTATTCAAATCAGAAGTGGAGAGCTTGGGATTCCATTTTATAAAAGAGATATGAAAGTTTTCATAAACCAAAGTTCCACTATGAAGTAGGAAATTTGCTGACTTATGGTTACCACATTCTATCATGATGTAAGGGTAGCTTAACCAGTAAACAGCATTTATAGATATTCCTTTTTGCAATGAGAGCAAGTAGGACCATAGGTTAGCTATATTGATCCCTGTTTTATTTACTTTGAGAACTACAGCAGTATTTGAAAGACATTTCATTTTCTCAAAGACCATAGGAGAGTTTAAGTGAATACCATGAACAGTAGCAAGCTTAGATCCAATTTGAGGCCGTTCATTTATAAGCAAGTTGTCCCAGGCAGCATCAGAATTGATTTCAGCAGTAGGGCGCTGGACACCATAAGGCATTGGAATGCCAGTAGAAGGATCAATTGCAGGTATAACACCAAGAAAGTTGGGATCTTTCGAGAGATTATCCCATATTGGCGTGCGATCAAAAAGAGGCTCCATTATTTTCCTTTGAAGAGAAAGGTCCCGAAAATTACCAAAAGGAATGAAAGCAGATCCTTTGGACGAGATGTCTTTCAAATTTGCAAGCAGAGAAACCTGATCTTCCTTTTGAAGCGCCAGAAAGCAATGAAGAAACGGTAGAGAATATGGCTTTAGGTTAAAATGGCTCTTCATTTCCGCCATAAAGAATCTCAGGTAGAAACAACAAAGGGGAAATTGAGTCGATCAAAAGCAGGGGATGGGCGGAAATTAAGGGAGAAAGTGAGAATGCATGAGAAAGATGGAAGAAAGAAGCAGAAAGATCGATAGCAGACTAAATTGCCTCACAGATTACCATAATGCAAGATCCATAACACATGGTAGCAAAACCAAGCATGAATTAGACAGAGTATACCTTCACAGACACCGGATTTTCGCTCCAATCACAGTGAACTCGAAAGATTCCAGTAGCAGGACAATTCTTGTCACCAATGAATTCTTCTAACCAAGCTTCAATAATTTCTGTTTCAAATTCCACCGAACTCGGTACAAAAGTGTATTCTGGATGAAATAGGTTATCTGGGAAGAATTTGTTTCGAATGAGATCCTCCCACAATTGAGATGCTAAGCCCTTTAGAAAACCACAAGTCAATCTGGAACCATCGATTAGAATGGTGAAGATTGGGGTATCCATAGGAAGCTAAGGATTTCGCGAATCATCAGAGATTGCTAGCCTCTACAAGGCTAGCTTGCAGATCAGAGGAATTGGTGATCAGAGAATGCAGAAATTCAAATTTTCAAGCAAGTTTCGGCCAAGAAAGGGTTTCAAACAAAAAATGTGGGATAAAGACAAAAGAGTAAAGAAAAAAGGCGCTCGACATTTTTGAATGTTGAGGTTTTTTCTTCCAAGTTTTCGAGAAGACCAATATCATGCAGAGGTTGGTTGATTTAGAAAAAAAAATGTTGAGCTAGATGCATAGGAATCCTTTGATAGAATAAACCCCCACATCATGGAATTTGAGGAGCAGAATAGGATTAAACATGACGTTAGGCTGATAAGGATAGTTGAAAAACCCAATGAAGACACCTATCGGCAGTGTTCAAAGAGCACCGGAGCATAATCGTGAAAGCAGTGCGCTCGGGCCAATGGAGGGGACGAGCAAGGCACATAAACCTGACGCTTAGGGACATGGCATCCAGGGAGCGGATACTGCGCATGGGCCACAGGTTGAGGAACGGGATCAAGGTGCAAGAGGCCTTAACAGTCATGCAGCGGCAAGGGCTACACAAGGAGTTAGCCAAGACAAGGGAATTGAATGAAGTGGGGATACAGGCAGGGGTCAGGAATGGGAAGGTGTTTGTCGAGCCCCGCTCGCAACCCGAGGAAAAGGTAGCACTGTGAAAGAGACCACCAAGGAACTAAAACCAAAGATCAAACTTTATTGCATATTGCGCTGGTTGGAAAAACCCCAACCGCGGTTCACATATTTATACCCCAACTACCCCGTCGCCACGTCATCGCACCCCTTGGATTTCGTATACCACCTAGGCGGATCGCCAACATGGCGCCTACTGCATCACTACTGCATCATTCACCCTGCCACGTCACCAATTCTTGCCACTAGTCAAGCCAAGTCATCTTTACCACATCATCACGTAAAAAAGATGCGATTTTGTGGTTCTTCACTCGTTTGGCAAAAAGCCTTGGAATGGAATTGAACCCTGCACCTATCCATTAGGAGGCATAGATCTTGCCCAACTCGGCTACCCATCATATTTTGAGATAATTAAGCTTCTTTCTTCTTTAACAGTTTCATTTTGTTTTTTCCTTAATTTTTATTCTCTCTCCTTCTCTGTTTCGCATTCTGCAGCAGAAGATCGGCCATATCTCTTTCGCTTGGAACTCTGGCCTCTCCAAATCCCTCTTTAATAGTTAATCCTTGGTTGCTTTCAATTTTGAGCGACCTTCTATCCGGCAGTGCAAACCCTGGCAATCTCCCTTAATCGGTCTGACACAGGCATGCTTTTTCCAGAATCGAGCCCTGGTCGACCTTAATCACAATTGGGTTTCCAGATCCTTCATTGTTTTGTCAAATCTGGCACCTTCAGCAACCGCTCATCCATGATTCTTGGCCGATTTGATTCAAGATAAATCCGGCTATTTCTTCTGGAGTTTTCTCTGATGCCGGGGTCTACCATTAACATTCATTAACACAACCATTGGGTCCAACACATTTAAATTAAAATCCCCCTTAGACCCCCTTTGGTTTGGGTGCATATTCACACGGGGGGTGACGTAGGGCAGCGAGAGCCCCTATAATTATATTTTGCACGTACAAAATCAACACCATATAGTATTTTGGTTCAAATCTTATAGTATTTTGCAAATCTTGTTATACAGTATAGCAAATTTTGTACTTGCATACCCCACAAACGAGGAACTTTACGTACGGTGTAGATTAAGGAATAAGGGGTGAATATGCCTATCCAACAGCTCTCGTTGCCCGGAGTCACCCCCCGTGTGAATATGCACCCAAACCAAAGGGGGTCTAAGGGGGATTTTAATTTAAATGTGTTGGACCCAATGGTTGTGTTAATTAATGTTAATGGTAGTTATGTGTTGGTTGTTATACTAAAAAAAATTTTGGGCCCTTCGGGCCCTAAAAAAAACAAACATACGTAAAAACATGTAAAACATGCAAAACTCCTATGATTTTCTTTCTAAAAGCATGAAATAATCTGTGCCTTTCCACATACAAATCCTTGTGATATAAAATATCAATTTCATTGTGTTGATTATTTCTATTTGCTTCCTATAAATATCCAAGTTGGAGCACCTGCAGTTGTTTAGTGGGTAAATGCTGTAATAATACATCAGATACAATATGAAACAACATATATATATGAAATGGTAATAAAATAACCATGATATGGTATTATAATAATCAGTGTCGAGATGCTATAGTTTTCAAATACTTGAAGTATTAGATCTTTTTTCCAGCAATCACAAAAGGTCCATAGCCGAACCCAAAAGGTGAATGAAACTAAAAACAAATCACTTGTCGAACCCAAAAGGTGAATGAAACTAAAAACAAATTACTTGTGGAGCACTGTAGACAGAAAGGGGAAAAAGAACCTGAAAAATGAATGAGCTCAGGATCATAGAGCAAGGGTAAGGGCGTACTTGGAGCAGAGCTGTGGAGCAGAGGCAGGGCCTGGAGCCGGAGCTCTGGCTCCTTCGCAAGAAAAAAACAAGAACAAAAAAGCAAAAGCTGAACCTGCCAGAATGTGCCTGCCATATTGGAGCCGAGCTCTGCATCTTCGCCGGACTTGTTTCTGCTCCAATATGACAATCCATGCACACTCGAAGATTTTTCGTGGCTCATATAAGAGTACCTGGAGGCGTACTGACAAGCCCATAAGCTACAGCTAACTTCTCGCAGTGTCCACACAAAGCATCTTCTTTTTCTTCATCTGTCATTTGCTGCAATACCATGTTAAGCTTTGGTGTATAACCAGCCTCTTTTATTTTATTACTTAACATTTTCAGCATGTTAGATATTTTATCACTCTCAGGGTGACTTTTATCACCAACAATAAACTCATGCACCTTATTATTAACCTCTATCCATGCCTTGGCAGATTTCTTCCAATCATGTGCATGAAACCTTAGTTCTTCAATTTTCTCGGCATCTTTTACCATACCAGCATCAGAGTAAATGCCTGACATAAGAACATAGCCACTTGCATCGTGTAAATCCAGTTCAATAACTTGATCAAAGCACTCTTGACCTAGCTTCACATTTCCATATGTTCTACAGTAAGCAAAGATCTCCGATAAATAATCTCTCGGTTTCATACATCGGAGTAAATTATTTGCTTCAAGCAAATATCCCGATCGACCGAGAATGTCAATCATACAACCGTAGTGACGAGTATCCGTATGATGCCATGGTTCTCCCTCATAGATATGAAGTGTCTTAGCCCTTCATCCACTAAGCTGCATGGTCGCATGCACGAAGGACGATGAAGGAATGTCACTTCACTTGGTTTGACATATCTTGCATATCTCCAAGACATTGCACAGCCATCAAAACGTTTCCAGATTGAGCATACCCTGATATCATTGCACCGATTCCTGAGCTAGTAATAATGCGAGATATACTCAACCTGCTGTTACGCCAGAGCCCATCCCCTGTGACACAGTTTTCCCATGTGACAGAAGTACGAGATTGTCAAACAACTCAAAAACTTGATGCTTTGGGTGATGAATAGAAGCAACAACAGTTAAGCCCATCTCCGGCTAAGCTTCTCAACGTTTGGGTAACGAAAAAGCGAGGCACCGCTGCGGCAATCTGAATCAAATACTGAGATCATTCATATGCCAAAGCATCTGCGGGCCGAATAATTCATATGAATTGCTAACAGAAGTGGTTTTGCGTTACCTATTGGTTCTCTAAATCCCCTTCACTAGTAAAAACCTAGAAGCTTGGCCGGGGAATTCAGAAGCTTGTCCTGTAATTTCGCTGTAAATCAAACCTGGTCATGGCAAAGCAACTGCCGTAGTTTAATCGACTGTTCAAGAACTCGATATGTTCATAGCAAGCAACTCCTATTCACGATTCTCTGATGATTTGGCAGGCGGACAAGACATTGGCGGGTGGAATCCCGTCCAGGATTTTGGATGCCGGACAAGAAAATTTTGATCCTGGGCTCCATTAGCGTGATACGACATTCATGCCATCGCCAAATAGCCATCAGAGAACTGTGGCCATAGCGAGAACAAAACTGCCAGAAATGGTCCTCTAAATCCCTTCTCCACGAACCCTAAACTCCAACCCTAAAGTTGAATGCCTCGTTGCTTGCATGGCCTCCATAAAATTAAATTAATTAAGTTTTTAAGGAACAAAAACATGCAAGGCAAAACCATTGCAAAACCATAGATAAAATGCCATTTAAATATGAGAATCCAGTGTGCACTCTAGATATACTGATTAGTATGCCTCGTGCAATACGCCCATGAAATCATATAAAAACCATGCCAAAAAGCGTATAAAATCACAAAAAAAACCCCCTGTTATAATGCTACATATTCCTCCCTTTCTTCCTGAATCGATTCGGCCAAATCGGCCTTCCCTTGGGTCACGCCCTTCTATTCGTCCACATTTTGTGCCCTTTGTTAACCTTTTTGTTAACAATTCTTGTTTCTTTTGGTTTTCTTTTATTTTCCAATGGTTCTCCCTTCAACTTCAACTTGCCCCTATATGCTCCCAAATTTCTTTATTCAATGTTCCTTGCCTGTAGCCCGGTGTTGCCACCGGTCATAGCTTCCAACGCACTTATTCTCCTTCAGGATTCCGTAACTTAGCCCCGTTTCTTTTCCCAAATTTTCCCTTATCATTGCTCGCTTGTATCCCTTGCGTCTTCTTTCTCCTTTTCGGTTTTAATTTTCTTCTGACCTTGCCCATACGGCCACGACAATCCCCTTCTTCCAGGGTTATCTCTACTTCCATGGTTCTTCCAAGGGTTTTTTTTTTCCCTTTACTTCTCGTGACTTGACCCCTTTTCTTTGAGGCCTTTATTCTGCCACGTTATCTCCAATTACCACCATAGGTATTTTTCTTCTATGGGGCTCTTCTCCCGACAACCCTGTTGCCAAATCATTCCTTCCCATGATTCTCTCATGGGTAATTCTTCTCGTAGCACATCTCTCGGCTACTTGCTTCCTCTTTCCATATTTGCCTAGCTTTCTTCGCTAAGCTAGCATGATTCCCTGAGCTATATTCTTATTAATCTGCATTTTGCAGATTTTCGCCTCGATTTGGCAGACGACATTATTGGGGAGGAAAATGTTCCTCGTCCCGAGGAACTCAAGGTTTTTGAAACTTACCCTGGATCCCATATCTTCGAGCAAAATGATGGCCTTATTTCCAAAATCTTCATTTTCACTTTTGGGCACGCATCCCATCGCATATCTGAGTCGACTTTTATTGCATTCGATATCTTTTCTAGTTTACCTTCCATGGCCAAATTATTGTTGGCTATCTCCTCCTCTTTGATATATATGGCATTTCAAGTTGCAAGATATTCTGGTATCGTGAGTTCTTCACCACTTGTTCGTTGATGTTCTTTAGTACTTCCAAATCTTTTTGCTTCAAGGCATTCACTTTATCCTTGTGAGCTTTAAAAGCCTCTAGAGATAATGCTCTAGATTCAATTCCTTTCTTGTGTCTTGCTTGCTCTTTGTTCTCTCTCACTAAATTATCATCCTTTGCCTTTCTTTGCAAAACTCCCTTCTCGCTTTGCTTGCCATCTTTTATTTCACTAACTTTCTCATCTCGGTCCTCCATCTTATTTAATTTCTCGTTGCACACAATACTAACAACTCCTTCCTTTTGTTTTGATTTCAATTGCTTCTTTTCCATGTCTAACCATTCTTCCTCTTGTTTTTTGCAATTCTTATGCATCAATTTCGTATGGTAGTCCTCATCGTATTTTTCCATCTCAGTTTGTTCGCTCTTGTGCGTTGATCTGCTCTCTTCATCAACTACTTTGCATATGTCCTTCTCTTCTTGGCAATCTCTTACGACTATATCAATTCTATTGCTCGCATCAGCGTGATTTGGCTTGTCGACCAGCTTCTCGTGAACTGGATGTTGCTCTATTAGGACGGCCTCAGTCACATGTTGTATGGGCTCCAAATGTTGAAAATCGGCGGCCTTTTGTTCTTCCCTCTTTTCAGGCCCGGAATCTCCAATCGAACTCTCCTCAAGCGATTTTGAGGCTGCATGCATAGCTTTATGGTAACGGCAGGTCAACAAGTTAGCCTCTTCATCCAATACTTCTAATTCTTGCCTTGTAAGAAAGATAAGTTGTTGGCACTCCACACAAAATCGTATTGTCTCCTCGTTGTCCAAATTTGTGAATATCTCCTTTTGAATCATCTCGTCTTCTTGGGTATTGCAGGTCCCACAATGTGATTGGTACACAGACTCTACTGGACAATATTTTGCAATATGGCCATACTGGTGACATCTCCAACATTGCACAGATTTTTTTGACTGCATAATGCACATCGTTTGTTGCATCTTGAGCACTTTTGCAGATAACTCTCTGAGTATGTCCTCTTTGAACTTTTTTATAACCACTTCTGGTGTTGAAACTTCCATGGATATTGTCGACCTCTGAGGACAATGCACTAATGCTGCAATTCCATGGGTTGCTACTGCTGCTGCGACTTGATGAAGATGGACTTGATCTACAATCAAGCCTCTTTGCTGAAGAGCAAAGTAATCAATTTGTCCACTCATAATTCCCTTCTCTCGAAACTTGTCAAGCCTGGTAACAATTCTCTTGTGCTCTTCCTTGGATTCCGTTCCTTGCACGTACATACATCGATGGAGGGAGTTGGCCCGGCTCTTTCTTTGGCCGTGGCTTGGCTCCGCTTCTCTATCTGATGTTGTCTCGGCTTTCTTGGACAAATCTCCCTCACGAGCACCACGATTGATTTCCCGGCCAGTGCACCACTTTTATGTCGAGCCCCGCTCGCAACCCGAGGAAAAGGTAGCGCTGTGAAAGAGACCACCAAGGAACTAAAACCAAAGATCAAACTTTATTGCATATTGCGCTGGTTGGAAAAACCCCAACCGTGGTTCACATATTTATACCCCAACTACCCCATCGCCACGTCATCGCACCCCTTGGATTTCGTATACCACCTAGGCGGATCGCCAACATGGCACCTACTGCATCACTACTGCATCATTCACCCTGCCACGTCACCAATTCTTGCCACTAGTCAAGCCAAGTCATCTTTACCACATCATCACGTAAAAAAGATGTGATTTTGTGGTTCTTCACTCGTTTGGCAAAAAGCCTTGGAATGGAATTGAACCCTGCACCTATCCATTAGGAGGCATAGATCTTGCCCAACTCGGCTACCCATCATATTTTGAGATAATTAAGCTTCTTTCTTCTTTAACAGTTTCATTTTGTTTTTTCCTTAATTTTTATTCTCTCTCCTTCTCTGTTTCGCATTCTGCAGCAGAAGATCGGCCATATCTCTTTCGCTTGGAACTCCGGCCTCTCCAAATCCCTCTTTAATAGTTAACCCTTGGTTGCTGCTGCCTTCAATTTTGAGCGACCTTCTATCCGGCAGTGCAAACCCTGGCAATCTCCCTTAATCGGTCTGACACAGGCATATGCTTTTTCTAGAATCGAGCCCTGGTCGACCTTAATCACAATTGGGTTTCCAGATCCTTCATTGTTTTGTCAAATCTGGCACCTTCAGCAACCGCTCATCCATGATTCTTGGCCGATTTGATTCAAGATAAATCCGACTATTTCTTCTGGAGTTTTCTCTGATGCCGGGGTCTTTTGAACCCGATTTGATCCAGCTTCTCTTTTCTTCAAGCTATTCCAGAACAATCCTCCCTTTCTTCCTGAATCGATTCGGCCAAATCGGCCTTCCCTTGGGTCACGCCCTTCTATTCGTCCACATTTTGTGCCCTTTGTTAACCTTTTTGTTAACAATTCTTGTTTCTTTTGGTTTTCTTTTATTTTCCAATGGTTCTCCCTTCAACTTCAACTTGCCCCTATATGCTCCCAAATTTCTTTATTCAATGTTCCTTGCCTGTAGCCCGGTGTTGCCACCAGTCATAGCTTCCAACACACTTATTCTCCTTCAGGATTCCGTAACTTAGCCCCGTTTCTTTTCCCAAATTTTCCCTTATCATTGCTCGCTTGTATCCCTTGCTTCTTCTTTCTCCTTTTCGGTTTTTATTTTCTTCTGACCTTGCCCATACGGCCACGACAATCCCCTTCTTCCAGGGTTATCTCTACTTCCATGGTTCTTCCAAGGTTTTTTTTTTTTCCCCTTTACTTCTCGTGACTTGACCCCTTTTCTTTGAGGCCTTTATTCTGCCACGTTATCTCCAATTACCACCATAGGTATTTTTCTTCTATGGGGCTCTTCTCCCGACAACCCTGTTGCCAAATCATTCCTTCCCATGATTCTCTCATGGGTAATTCTTCTCGTAGCACATCTCTCGGCTACTTGCTTTCTCTTTCCATATTTGCCTAGCTTTCTTCGCTAAGCTAGCAGATTTTCGCCTCGATTTGGCAGACGACAGTGTTCCTGCACAAACGAATCAGGGACCAGCCGACAATAGGACAGGAGCAGCACACGAGGAGGTCAGAGGCCCTCAAGTCGAAAGCACCAGAGGGAGAGGAAACCAATGCCCTAACACCGGTGACGCAGGGATCGGATATGGGAGTAACATTGGAGAGAGCTCTCGCCCTGATACAGCTAGCAGGAGAAGGGGAAGCAGAAATGAGGTTGATGAAGAACAACATCAAAGTGGGCACATGGGCCCGTGTCAATCGCGAAGACTAGGGGACAAGCAAGAAGGATAACCCACGAGCCAGAGCAGACAAAAAATCCAAAGGACCAGCCCAAGGGAAAGAAGCGCTAACTATGATACTGGAACTGTACTGGGTATACATGGGATGATGGAGAAAGGCTCGAGGAAGCCCATAACTACGATATAATATGTTTAGTAGAGACGTGGGAATACAATGCCAAGTGACTGCCAGAGGAAGAGGGGTATCAGCTTTTTACATGCTGGAAAGATAAAGATTTGAAGGTAGAAAAGGAAGCGCAGGTCTAGCCTGCTATATAAAAGATAGTGTAGTCAATAAGGCATGTGTTGTAAACTCTGATATCAATAAAAGATATATGTTGTACGAGTGAAAAAAAAAATTCCGGGATTAAAGAAATCTTGATTCTGACAAACAAGACAGACATACGCAATGAATTGTACCAAATGTACGATGACTAGGACACTCCGCTACAAGTGCGTGACTGAAGAATTAAACTATAATGCCCACAACACGTGAGGTTGTTTGAGACAAAGACAGGGATAATACAGGAGCTTTATGACGCAAAAGAGAGGACAGGAATTTAACATTTGAAAATCAAATCGCCCGCCTAGGCGCATTGGGAGCAATTCATTCCAAATAAAAGACAGGAAAAATTCAACTACGGCGCTAGGGAGGATTCAATTGGGGCGCTGGGGAGGCGACTGCTGGCGCTCACCAAATTCTCGAGGCTCCAAGACGTAATATAGATTGCGCAGCGATTTGAAGAGCAATTGCAGGCAAGAACTCCTGTTTAACTGTCAATTCAATATGTATGCTTCAATTTTGTTCCACTATTCTGTTGCATGCTCCGAATTCACCTACCAATGTTCTTTTGCATGTTTTGTTGCATGATTTTGATATGTATGTTCATCCATTGTTTTGTTGCATGCTTGAAATGCACATTCCTGGGTACCCTAAAGAACATAGACCACACAAGCAACATTCTTTTCTATTCGACATCAACATGCTGTAAAGGGGTTACGGCAATGTATGCACATCACATGAGGTTGCACAAGCATGTTTCTAGAAAATGCCATATTTTGTTTCTAGATAGATGACTTGCACGACATTTAAAATTTTTTAGCAAATCCAGGTGTTACGTATGCTAGCCTGAAGCCTGCCTCATTTTGGGGGACGAGAGTTCTCAACCGGACCGCAGTGCCATTTCTGTGCAGCAATCACCGGGTACTCGCCTCACCCTACCATTGTGACTTTTGCCACTAGAAAATGTGATATCTTGCTTCTGGATAGATGACTTGCACGACATTAAACCCTTCTTAACAAAACCAGGTGTTAGGTATGGAAGCCTGAAGACTGCGAGGGTTTCGTGGACTAGAGTTCTCAACTAGATCGCGATAGCATTTATGTGCAGCAATCACCAGGTATTTGCATTGCACTATCACTGCGAAACAACACTGAGTGCTCCAGATCATCGTCACGACGATTTCTCACAGCAATCGTTTCTGTTTTTATTTTAGGATGGTTGAATTGAGTCTATTCTATTCAATGGAACGAAGGTTGGCGAGGGTAGACTACATAACTTCACCAAACACCATAATTTGCCATTACCCAAGGGTTTTTTTGTAGTGTCTATATGGAAGTCATTCTATATGGAAGCGTTTCGGTTGCTATATCCCCAACCCGAAATTGCAGTACTCGCAGAATCCAAAGGGAGTTTCATTTTGTGGCCTGCGAGGGATGTAACTAACCTTGGTGACAAAACTGGTGTCTGCACTCCGCCCGCACAGATTCAAAGGCTGAATTAGCTGTTGGTGGCCGAGAATCCCTCGAGTCCCTTCAAGACACCTAATCAGGACGGAGCCATTTCAAGGGATGAGCTTCTTGAGAGAAACTGCACACTCTTGCATGAGTGCTGCGTCATGCCTTATGGCTTCGACGTGATCATCTTCATTGACCCTAACCAGGCAGTTGCTGATACAAGATTAGGAGATGACTCCTTGGGTGCCACCTTGATGAAGATATGCCCTATGCCAGAAAGGCCATCTAGATGCCAAGCTTGTGCTGAAATGCCACAAATCCACGACCTGGTCAGGTGGCCCAATGTTTTGGTGTTAGTGGATAACGTCCCAGTGTCACGGCTAGTAAGGGTTGTGAAAGAGCAAGTTAATGAGGTAGAACCTTTATGCCATGCAAGTCGAAGTTCCTAAGACTCTAAAAAGACCTTATAAATATGGTGAATCGCACGCCACGAAAGTCGGCCAAGGATAGTAAAGCTGAAAGGAAGATCGCGACCGCTACCATTTCAGACTTCAAATCTTCAATTTATTGCATGCAAAGATGTTGTGCTAACTTCTCCACATGTGACATCACGTGCATGCGGACATTTTTTTGGAATATGAGTGCTACAGACAGGACCAACTTTGCTTACAACATGTTGGACCTTTGCTCAGAAAATGGGCAGGTCCAAAAGCTCATTTATTCATTCCTATCTGGGTGAAAGGAATACCACTTAGAGGTGGCTATAGCGAAGAGAATTGCATTCTCAAAGTGCAACAACTGTATTGTAATAAAAGATAAAATGGCTAAGAGAAGAGATCCAAGGGAGAGAAGAGAACTGCAGATGGAAAGGAAGGCACACATGACAGCCCAGATATCTTGTAGGAGCCTTTATTGGTCATGGAGGGCTTTATCACATTGTGATCCAGAGCATGCACTGATGATCATTCATGATAAAATGGATCAGAACAAAACCATGGTACCTAGACTGGAGAAGTTGGCAAAATTAGTATGGAAGGAAGAACGCTTGAAAGTCTGTGTTACAGATGCACTGATGGGCGCCCTGGGCCATTTTTCCCTCGATCTATGAAAGGATGATTCTAATTTCTATGTGGGATCTTTGAACCATATGCTTAAAGCCCTTGAGGCTTCCAGAGACAATTGGGGCCATTTAAGAGATGCAGATAATCCTGACTGTGCATGGGGGGCAACAATCCTTAACTCAAATGCATTAAGGACCAAAAAAAGGAATAGCAATGGACAAGAGTTCTTAGCTCCACCAAAGGCTCCAGCCCACCCAAAACAGCTACCAAGGATGCTCCATTCTCTGGCCAGAACAAGAATAGATATCTTTTCTCTTACCTTTCTTATTTTGTATGGTTAGGTATTTTTTATCAGGTCCAACTTGGCTTCATGATGGTTGACCACACCCATGATGACATCGATGCATTATTTGGAAATTACTCGACTTTGCTGCGCAGGTCGGATGCACTCACTATTCCTGAACTTATGCAGCTATTTCGAGAATGTAGCACCAAGGCACTGGCGCCTTACCTGGTAACTGAAGTTCTTGATTGTAAGTCGTTTGTGAAAGGTTACATTTCAGACAAGAAGGATCGCTTGATTGGTCACTTGGAGCCCTTGCTGTTCAAGTTTTGCATGAGAGATGATTGGCCGCTCATGTATTACAAGATGAGGCTAGGGCATCGGGAATGGTTGCCTAAGAATGGAATAAGAATGTGGAAGGCAGATGCTAATGGTATGCCAACAACACCCAACGCTAATGGTATACCCAACTGCTTGAAGCATTTTGAGCTTTCTTACTCACTACATCATACTTGCCTTTATTCGCGTGAAGTTTCTTCTTGCTTATTTTCTACTAGTCCTGTGCCTCCTGGAACAGGACTATTCATGCATACGACGGACCAAGTCAAGTCCAAGGATCCATAGACAGGCACGGGTCAGTCGTCAAAGGCCCAGCAAAAGACCAAGCAGCAGACCACGCAGTCAAAGCCCGCGTCTGCTACCAAAAGGCGACGCTCAGACAAGTGACAGCCCGTCACCGCCTGCGTCAGCGTCAGCGTGATTCCAGGCACTTCAAGAGGCACCGCCAGCATTCCTGCAAATCAGGCCTCCTTCCAGGAGTCGGCACCGAAATCAGTCAGAGTGTCTATATTGGGCCAAAGGCCATTGTACTATATATATGAGTAGAGTTAGCACATGAGTTTTTAGATGAGTTTTGAGTCTTGTCTCACTTCAGTTTTCTCTCGATTGCGAGAGCTCATGTATCTTCATTGACATCAAGGAAGTTATTCTCATTATTGTGATCTCATTGTTCTCTTTTTGTTCTGTTCTCTTTTCCTTGTTCTTTTCTTGCAAATCCCGCGTGACATAGCTCCCGGATTCTCCTGTTAGATCCAAGGGTCCTCACAGAGGGCTGTCTTGCAGGAGTTCCCGAACCCAGACCCCAAACACTGTCGCCGCTGCCGGGGCTGATCTTTCTTCCATCATGTCGGCTAGAGGTTTCACTCCTGAAGAACTCCTCTGCCAAACGGCGGCTCGTCTGGAGCGCCATCAACGACGCGAGGTTGTTCGGGATATGTATGATTCTGCCTATGACATTGAGGGTGGTCGTGTCCGCTCCCGCGCTCAGTCGGCACCTCCTACCCCTCGTGCTCATTCTAGACCAGGGTCTCCCCCTGTGTGTCGGCATTGTTCCCAACCTCAATCTCCACAGCATACCCATGTTCAGCCCACGCCTCATTATTTCCAGACTCCTGACACTTCAGGTCACACCCCTCTTCCGTCACAACCTTCTTCCCCTCCTGGTGGGATGGGCTACCATCACGTGTCTTTTGGCCCTACCCACGCTCACGACTTTCAGTCTTCTCCATCTTTTCAGCATGCTCTTCCTGTTTACCAGACCACGGATCTCAAGCCTCATGAGGATGGCTCCCACGACCCTTCCCCACCAGATGCTGCTTTTGCTGGACCACATGTTTTTTCAGTTCCACCCCCTTGCTCTCGGGCCTCGGGATCGCCACCTCTCTATGCTTCAACATATCCTCCACCGAATCCACCGGTCTATGCGTCTGTTCCGCCTTCACCTCCAACTCCTAATTTGAAGCTGACTTATCCAACTTTCGGCAACACTAAAGGCAAACCTTTGGATCAAAGTGCTCAAGCTCATATGGAAGAATTCGAAGCCTTGGCCATTCTGAATGGTCATGCGCAACCACAACTCAAATTTCATATCTTTTCGACCACGCTCAGAGGCGCCCCTCATCAGTGGTTAATGGCCAACAAAAGTCACTGGAAACAGAGTTGGCAAGAAATGAAAACTGCCTTTCTGTCTCATTACCGCACCACGGACGATGATCAATTACTCCTCAAGCAACTCAATGACCTTCAAAGAAGAACCCGCGAGTCGGCCCGGGGATTTTTGCGGACCGTCTTCACATTCTTGTCAGTAAACTTCAGGAGTACCCCACGCAAAGCCAGATCCTCGTCTGGTTTTTGCAGGGCCTTCCTCCTGCCATTCGACTCATGACAGAATACCTGCGTCCCAAGTCTCTGGAGCAGGCCATTGAATTGGTAAATCACTCGGTCAATGTTTCTTCTCGGGGTGTTGCTCTCCAGGAACTCCCTTTCATGCCCCCCGTCATGGTTCCCCAAAATTCTGTTCAGCCTCAACAAGCAAATCCGCAATGCGCTCACATCTGCTGTATTATTTGTAAATATCAAGGTCATCTGGCAAATGAATGCAACTCCTCCAATGGACCTCCTCATTGTAAAAGATGCAATATGTGCAATCACGCCACCGAGGAATGCACTCGTTCTCATCCTACCCCTTTTCGGCAAAAGATGGTTTTTCAAGTCCAAACCACGCCTCAACCCCAACAGTCATATCCGCCTCAGACATATCACACTCTACAACCGCAGCAGTATCAACAAACGCAGCAATCTCAGCAACCACGTGGACAAGGCAACCGTCCTCCCTTTGATCCTTCTAAAGCTCAATGTTATCATTGTCATGAATGGGGTCACACCACCACGGCGTGTCCTCAACTTCCTCAAGTTCAAGTTCAACTCCCGTGTTCAAATCAACTCGCTTCCGTCGCCTCTCACACATCAATTGTGGGTGGCCAACGGTAAACAAGGCCCTCGTCCCCTGTTTTGAGAAAAACCACCACGGCGCCTTAACAACAAATGACCACAAACAAGTCGCATCTACCTCCAATCCTATGGATCAACAAGCTCAAGAGGAGATTTATCAGGCCCTTAACCCTCCCGTCCAGCAGTCTAACTGGGTTGGTCTCGTTGCGGGTCACACCCGGGCTTCACGCCCTTTGACTATCATTCCTCATGACACGCAACCCGCTTTTGCTGTGGACACCATCCCTCATGAGGATGACAAAAAAGTTCACTTTGCACCAGATCTTGACAAACTCATGCCTCATGTCATGCCTAAGGTGAGACAAAGCATTCTGAAGCTCATGCAGGCTGTGGAAGGTCGCACATTGGCAAATGTTCACGCCACCACTCGAGCTCAACAGCGTCAGGCCGAGCCGTCTGTTTGGGGTCTGGGTTCGGGAACTCCTGGAAGACAGCCCTCTGTGAGGACCCGTGGATCTAACAGGAGAGTCCGGGGGACTATGTCACGCGGGATTTGCTGAAAGAGAAGAAAAAGAAGAGAACAGAACAAATGAGAGAAAGATGATAAGCTTCCTTGATATCAATGATGAAAGTACATGAGCTCTCGCAATAGAGAGAAAACTGAAAGGAGACAAGACTCAAAACTCATCTAAAAACTTATGAGCTAACTCTACTCATATATATAGTACAATGGCCTTGGGCCCAATATAGACACTCGATCGATCTCTGCCGACTCGAAGGAGGCCTGATTTGCTAGGAATGTTGGCGGTGCCTCTTGAAGTGCCTAGAATCACGCCGACGCCGACGCGGGCAAAGGACGGCCGTCACTTGTCCGAAGCGGCGCTTTGTTGACCGCCAAAGGCTTTGATCAAGCGTGGCTCGCTTAGTCTTCTCGTGGAGGCTTGGATGTCTGACCCGTGGTTGACCGAGGATCTTTGAGCTTGACCTGGTCTCGACGATATGATGAATAGTCCCGCACCAGAGGCACAGACTAACACTCCCCACCAAACGACACTCGAGAGGAAGAAAAGGAGGAAGCGCTTTGAGGGCGGAAGCCATCACCTGAAAGTGATCCTCACGGAGTGAGGACGGGCCCCATTATGGTACCGGGCTGATGAGATCTTGGCGTGATTGAAGAGCTTGAGGTGTGTCTTGGCCAAGGGCGGGATCAGCATCAATAAGAAAAACGAGAGCGCACCATGTCTTCAAGTGCGCCGTGGGCGCCTCAAGAAATGTACTGACACTCCATGAGGAGACAGGTCCGAAGGCCAAAGGCACTGACGCTGGCATTTGGATTGCAGTGAAAAATGGGACGCTGCCGATTTAAGGAGCTTAGCAAAATGCATTTGAGGGCAGCGCAAAAGCCTGCTTGAAGATGGACAGAAGGATCAGGTGAGGTGGAGGCGCTAAGAAGAAAGTGTTGAAACCATGAAGCGCATCCGCTGGCTGTTGCCAACCACGCCATTAGCAATGTAGATCCAATTGGTGGTGTTGTCCGTAGTAGCACCTTCTTCCCAATGTGATCGGCGAACAAAACGTGGATCCCACCGGAGATCCGTCGAGATCTGAGGTGGTGTCCAGCCTGCATGACCATCCATGACCTTGGTCCAAAAAGGAAGGCGCCAATCAGAAGTCAGGAACCTGGGGCGTGGAGGTACGCCCAGGGAAGCATAGGGAGAAGGGACCATGCCCGTATGGTGGGTTCTTTGAAAGCGATCTCCCTGAATTGATCGACAAGATCTGGATCAAGTGCCTGACACCAGCGATCCCAAAGAGAAGCAGAGAGTTGAGAGTTGACAGGAGGGCTATCCCATCCCGTGGGGATCGTCTTGCTATCCAAAAGAGCACTGATTGTAACCAGCGAGGTGCTGCATATAGACTTGTGCATAGGGAAGATCTTCGGGATGTCCCAGATACTTCCTAATTTGTTCTGGCGCTTCCGCTTGCCCGAGAGAGATAAATGATTGGCAAGCTCGGGCATGTACTCGATGAAAAGTTTTGGTCCGAGCGGGGATCCGCAAGATATGGATTGTTATCCCGAAGCACCCATTGCGCAGATGGGGTCACCAACAGAACATTTGGCGTGGCCCATTGCGAAGTTTTTTCCCCGTGTATCACCCGGATAGAAATCATGAAAGATATAAGCCATGGGCTGAACCACGGAAAAGTGAGAAAGTCCGGATCGGCACGATGTATGAGATCAAAGACAACAAGGGCAACGGCACAACCCTTTGTCTTCAATGGAGAGTTCTCGCCAAATCCGAGAAAAAATCAGCCCGCCGATTGGGATATCTACAGGGCCATCCGCTGCGTGCCACTTTGAAAGAAAGAGGTGGCGTCGAGCAACCACATAATCATGATAGCAGGAGGGAGCTGGGAAGTCCACTGGCATTCTGTGAAGAATTGAAGTCTGGGCGTCAAGTTTGGTTTGAGCCTCATCAGCAGACTGAATAGCTTGCTGCAGCTGTTGTTCGAGATCACGGATCTGATTTTCTTTTTCGAGTAGGGAGGCGGATCCGGTCACGGACCCGTTCGAGAAGGATTGACCGAGAGGAAGATTTCCCGGTGTATTGAGACGAAACACGCGGCAATCTCCGCGTCATCGAGTATTTTCTGTTTCTGCACCTCTGTAAGTTGATCTTGAAGAGAGGTGATCTGAGAGGTCTGTGTAGAAAGCTGAGCCGTCAAGGAGGCAACTTGAGCGTCTCGGGCTGAAAGATTTTGAACTTGAGTGCTGAAGTTTTCACCACGCCCGAGTACAAGGCATTGAGTTTAGCAATATCTTCATCCTTGGTACTTTCGGAGAGCAGCTTTGGACTTGTTATGCTCTAATAGAGTCTGAATTTCTGGACCGAGCCGAGCACCGCTGATCCGCGAGTTGGCTGGCCCCGGAGCTTGTGTACTCTTGAGATCCGCATGAGCCCGTAAGAGAGCTTCATGCTTGTCTTGAAGTTTGGCCTCAAAGTTGCAACTTGGGCGCTTGCGGCTTGAAGGTCTTGGTGTCTGGCATCGAGAGGCCTCGAGTGCCCGTTGAACCCGCTCATAAGAGCGTCTTGGGATTCCTCAGAACTTAAGTCACGGCAGGCTTGAGCATCCTAGCGACATCGATACAACAATTGCCGAGGGTGTTGTGGTGGTGGAACTGGCTGTTGCCTGGTGTGGGAGGTTTGTGAAAAATGGTGTGAAGTGGATGGTGTAGCGGAGGAAGAGACAGTGACATGAGTGTGACTGTGGTCATGACCAGGGGAAGAGGGGCGTGATGTGCCAACTTGGTGATTGACTGGAAGGGAGCGCTGAGTGGAAGTATGAGAATTTGGTGGTGTGGGAGGGAAGTAATGACGGATGAGGGCTTGAAAGTGTCCTCCCACAGAAACTTCAGAAATGGAAGTGGTACCCCGAAGGCGGTCCATTTCTTGGAGAAGACGATAGAACATCATTTGGGGCCAATCTATGTGGTGCTTGGAGTGTGTAGCAGTAAGGACCAGGTTATAGAAAGGCTTATTGATATGGGTGTTCTTGATAGAATACCCCAGGAATTTGCGCCACAAAAATTTCACAAAGGTCTCATGAGGCTTGTCGATATTGGTCAGACGATGGACATTGGCGTGATAAGCAGGTGCGCCAAACTCTGTGACATCAATATCCTGTATAGCAGACCATGATACACAAGGAGTGTGCAAGGGAATATGAAATACCTCAGAAATCAAGTGTTGAGTCAATGAAATAGTGGTGCCATCAACCACAGTGGTGTACCCTTGCGGGCTGTTAACAATATTGGCGATGAACTGCTGCAACTGGGCAGGATTTGGAGCCGGAAGTTCCATTTGAGAAAATTCGTAAAGCTGGTGGCGTTCAGCGACTTCTTTATTGGGGCCAACAAGGGCTTCACGGAAAGTGGGCGTCAAGAAGGATACAGAGGCAAAAAGGGCCGGATCCTTGGGAGCAGTAGCTTGAAGTGTAGAAAATCGTGGGGCAGCCATGAGAAGGATGTGCAGAACGAAAAGAGATGCCAAAGGCGGAAGACGAAAGTCGAGCACGGAGGATGAAGGCGCAGAGGAACGAAAAGGTTTGTTTTAGGGCGCACAACTGGAGGCGAAGAGGTAGGAAGAGTGCGAAACAGGAACCGTTGATGATGCCAAAATCAAAAGATGCGAAGAAGGGGATTGAGAGGCAAAAATTTGGCTAAGTCCCCAAAAACGTAAGGGAGAAGCAATGAACGGTGAGGATGAGACGTGAAAGAAAGATCGGATGTGACAGATGGCAAAGGACATCCATTAATGTTCGACGGGCGTGGAAAGAAGGAATGGCATTCAATGCTGGCAACTCGAAGTGGGATATCATTAAAAGGAATGTGTCAGAAGGTACCATTGCTAGATATGCGGCGGGAGAACAGATTCTCCTTTTAGAAACAGCCTTGCATTGCAAACACGTTGGCGATTTGTGTGATTGGTCCACGTCGACAAGGAGTTCCTCAGTTGGCTATATAAGACGAACCGAGTGAAACGAAGGCATCCGATGGCGCCGATGTATGGCGTTTCTTTGGTTTCAACGAAGATTGCACCATGCCGAAATGAACTGTCGAGAGTGGATCACTTGTAAGATGAATTGTGCGGATCTCGGCGCGCTGCCACAACCGTGGGCATTAGCATGGGCGGCTGGTGTGCGGGATGGCTGAACATCCCGCCCAAGACCAACGGGATGGAGGTGGTTCTGCGCACCTTATTTGGGATCCGGGCGAGAACCTCTACCATCTCCTCCGCATCACCTCGGCTCCGAACCCCGGAGTAGAGGGTTTTCCCTCTTAGGACTTAGTAGATAGGGCTCTGAGCCCGTTTTGTATATAGGCGCGCCCATAGCGGAAAATAGCCGGGCATTGCCCACATTTTGTAAAAATCTCCACTATAATATAATCTACCGCCTTTCTAGTCACTTTCGTGGTGTTTGATTCTTGAACTGTCTCGTGTTTGGATGTTCACTTTACGTGTGATGAAACGCTTTGAGGCGAAAACCATTAACTAATGTAGGTAATGGAGTGCCATCTAATTCAAATGAGTTGGAAAACACTTGGTCTAACCACTTGAACAATTTGATAAGGGCCAAATAACGAAACTTGAGTTTACCCTAAAAATTTTGTACACGGAATCATAAAGAAGAACCAAATCTCCTTGTTTGAATGTTTTTGTCTTCAAACGTTTGTCATGTAAAGATTTTTGCAAGCTGTTGTCCATGAAGAACACGAATATAAGCATCCTTCGAAGTTCATCCAACTGTTCTAATTGATAGACCCGTTCTTTGAGAGCAAATTTGGTGGATTATGAGCGTGCTTGGTTGAAACCGGAGTGTTGGAAGAATGAATTCAAAGGGCATGAGAGCTTCCTGACCATAAACCAATTTAAAAGGAGTGTGACCCGTAGCAATCTTGAAACAAGTATTGTAGGCCCGTAGAACAAGATAGGGAAGTTTTGTCTCGCCAATGCGTGGGGAAGCGTCCACAAATTTTCTTGAGAATGGTGACCCGAGTTTTGTTGGTGCTTTCTACGCCAACCCATTGCCTTGAGGATAGTAAGGTGTGCTCTTGTGATGATGTATCGGGGAGATAATCCGTCGACTCTTTGATAGTATGATTGATGAAATGAACACCACGGTCCCACGACCAGCTCAGCCCGGGGCAGCCCGAATCGGCGTGATGATTTGTTGATAGAGGACTACAGTTTTGCTTGCGGCAGTGTTGTCTGGAAGTGCACAAGCTTCCGCCCATTTGGTGGCGTAGTCAGTGAGAACCAGAATGTATCGGGCACGAGTGTGCCGCGCAGGAGGGTCTATAGGTCCCACAAAGTCCATTCCCCATTTGCTGAAGGGAAGTGGCGTGGCGACCGGCGTCAAGGGAAGAGCGTCACGGGCCGTGGGGCGTCCCACCCGCTGGCAAGCGTCACACGTGCGGGCGTGGGCGTGAGCATCTTTGAAGAGCGTGGGCCAATAATACCCGGCAAGAAGAATTTTGCGTGCCGTGGTGTCACCATGAAAATGACCACCACCGAGCCCTTGATGAGCTTCTCGAACAATGTCTGGAACTTCATGAGGTAGAACACAGCGTCGAAGGATGGTGTCCTTACCCTTTTTGTAGAGATGTCCGGCAACCATGGTGTAGTCACGGACCTCTCGGAGAAATTGATGGCGACGGGATTGTCGCTTGGCAGGAGAGAGCGTCTCATCTTCTGGTGGAAGAGCACCTGTGAGGAGGTACTGCTGAAAATCATGGAACCAATGTGGTGTTGCCGTGACTAAAAAGAGTTGAGCATCCGGAAAGGCATCTGAGACCCCTGTTGCAGGATCATCAGTGTGGATGCGTGAAAGATAATCCGGAACAACATGAGATTTGCCTGCCTTATGAACGATTTCAAAAGGAGCAAATTCTTGGAGAAGAAGGACCCAACGAGCAATGCGGCCCGTGGGCGTGGATTTGTTGATCAAATAGAGAAGTGCTTGGTGGTCCACAAAGAACTTGATTTGACTGCCCAAAAGGTAATGACGGAAGCGTTGGACCTGAAAAATGAGACCCAAAGCTTCACGCTCCGGTGGCGAGAATAGTTGCGCCAGCCAGAATTGAGTTTTTCGGCGGGCGTAGCGAGTTGGTTTATCGATTAATGCGATCATATTCTTGAGAAAAACAGCTCCAATAGCAAACGCCGAGACATCGACATGAACGTGAAAGGGCTTGTCCCATTGAGGAGGAACAAGAACCGGTGCTCGTAAGCAAAAGCTTCACCGTTGTTGAAAGCGACTTCACCGGGAATTCCAAGCCCAGGTGGATTCGTCACCCGTGAGTTTATGAATGGGATCTGCAATGGCTGCCAGTCCAGGTATGAAGGTGGAGTAATAATTGACCTTTCCCAGGAAAGAGCGTGTCTCTTTGATGTTGGCTGGTGCTTGAGCTTTGAGCACACAACCGATTTTGGCGGGATCGGTAGTGATTCTGCTTTCGCGATAACATGGCCTAACAACACACGGTGACACAAAAGGTGCATTTCTCAGGATTGAGACTAATGCCGGACTCATCACATTTCTGGAAGACGAGTTCCAATTTATCCAAATGGTCAGCCATGGAACTGTAGGCAGAGAAGTCATCTTGAAAAATTTGCAAGAAGGGATTTTCCTTCATGAAATCATGAAAAACTGAGAGCATGATGCGTTGAAATGTTGAAGGAGAGTTGGATAATCCAAAAGGAACCACCTTGTAGGCAAAAGTGCCCCACGGGGTGGTGAAAGTGGTCTTGAGTTGATCAGATTCTTTGATGGAGATCTGATTGTAGCCAGAGAAACCATCCATAAAGGAGTACATCTCATGTCCAGCCACTTCTTCCAGAACTTGGTCTGTGAAGGGAAGTGGAAAATGATCACGCTCCGTGGCCTGATTGAGTTTCCGATAGTCTACACAGACGCGGATCTTACCATTGTGCTTAAGGGCAATGACGATAGGGCTCACCCATTCAGAATGTTTGACCTCATAGATCAAACCTGCAGCAAGGAGTTTGTCAATTTCCGCCTTGACGCGATCCGCGGTAATTAGGGTTGAGCACATGATCGTCGTTGCTACACTGGTCGTGCATCAGATTTGGTAGGAATGGTGAGTTCCCCCAAGCTTTTGTTGATGCCCCGAAGATCTTTGTAACTCCAGGCGAAAATGTGTTTGAATTTTTTGAACAGCGTGACGGCCCTGTTACGATAAGGAGCCGGAAGGTTTGCAGCAATGCGGACAGGTTGATTGTTGCCAATATCCACAATCTCGACTTGAGAGTCCGAATATGGGGTATGACTTCAATTATCCCGGACAATGTGTGCGGGAGGTTGGAGCATAACCGGATCGCGTGGCACTTTGCGTGGTGAAAAAGAGAGGTTGCTTCCGGTGTCATCTAGCGATGGTTGCTTCATGGCGGCGTGTACATCAACGGGGAGTTGCGAAGTGTCGGCGTCAAAAAGTGATCTACAGCGTTGGATTCGATTGCAAGGAGCCGTAGGGGTCAAGCAAAGGCAGCCCACGGTCCCACGATCAAGAGTCATTTCTCCCCAGGATCAACATATTCGGGGTAGGATGACAGAGGCGGACGCCCAGGGTAGCCCGAACTTGATAAATATTCTGGCGTCTTGAGAATCGATTAATGCGAGAGAGGGTTCCGCATTGTCAACGGAAATGATCCCTTTTGTTTGCAAGTCCATGGTGGCATTGAGATGACCATCTGTGATGACTAACCGGTCCGTGGCCCATGAATGGATACTCTTTGCCCGGCGGGAGAAAGGGTCTTCCCACCAGCATTTCATAGTCACCGGATCTTCGCCAGACTTTCCAAACTCCAAATTCCATGGGAAAGCGGAGATCTCCAATGTTGATGTGAAGAATAGGTGTGGCCTTGAGGTCTCGTGATATGGCCATTAGCCAATTTGATGTCATATGGGGCACGAAAAGAGTTGGGTGATGCCCATTTGTTTCTTGCGGAGTTTATCCGTGATGAGATTGATTTGCACTACCTCCATCGATTTGAACATGGTTGACTTGCTGATTTCCCACCGTTGCATGGACCGTGGGTGTAGAGGTAGCTTCACCCCAACTAAAACAGCTTGGGAGTGGTAACTGGTCCTTGAGAGCAGGGACCGAGTTTTAAAATGGTAGCCAAGCTTAAAGGAATTTTGATCTTGGCAAGCTCCTCTTGGAGTTCAAGAGGTACATGAGAAAAAGGATCTCTTTGGTTCCAGTGCGGGGGAGTGCGTGGCGGGAAGCAAAGAACTTTTGAGTAAGGCAACCTCGGCTGCAATATTGGGATATGTCCGAGGCGTGGAGGTTGAGATGTGGAAGGTGTTTCTTGTCTTTGTTGAGCTCTAGTGGTGGCATGAACATTTGCCAATGTGCGGCCTTCAGCAGCTTGCATGAGATTCAAAATGCTTTGGCGAACTTTGGGCATGACATTTGGCATGAGCTTTTCTAAGTCAGGTGCAAAGTGAACCTTTTTTTCGTCCTCATGAGGAAGGGTGTCAACTGCAAAGGCAGGTTGCGTGTCCTTCTGAATAATAGTCAAGGGACGTGATGCCTTGGTCTGGCGTGAAACTAGACCAACCCAATTTGACGGCTGTACGGGAGGATTGAGTGCCTGAAAAATTTCCTCTTGGGCTTGTTGATCCAGCTGAGGTTGATTTGCTGGAGCTGGTTGATAGCGTGATTGCTGAGGCGCTCTTGGGGGCTTCGTAAGAACTGGTCGCGGGCCTTGTTTGCCATTAGCTAGCCAGAGTTGGTAAGCCGTGAGGCGGACCGATGTGGTCTGATTGGTACCAGGAAGCTGTACCTGAACCTGTGGAAGTTGAGGACACGCCGTGGTGGTATGACCCCATTCTTGACAGTGATAACACTGAGCTTTAGAAGGATCAAAAGGAGGTCGTTGGTTGGATCCCCGTGGTTGGTCCTGTTGCTGATAGAGTTGCGTGGGCTGCGGGCTGCACCGAAGAGGTGGTCTTGCGATAGTCGCGTTTGGGACTGAGGTGTGGTTTGTACTTGATAAACCATTTTGTTGCGGAACGGTGTGGGATGAGTGCGAGTGCACTCTTCCGTGGCATGATTGCACATGTTGCATCGCTTGCAATGAGGCGGGCCATTGGTGGAGTTGCACTCATTGGCCAAATGGCCTTGATATTTGCAAATATGGCACCAGATTTGACTGCGCTGTGGATTAGCGTGTTGAGGCTGAACAGCCGTTTGTGGAACCATGACGGGTGGAATGAACGGGAGCTCTTGAAGAGCCACGCCTCGGGAGGAAACATTGACGGAGTGATTGACAAGGTCGATAGCCTTGCTCCAAAGTTTTTGGGCGCAGTATTCGATCATGAGTCGAATAGCGGGAGGAAGTCCTTGGAGAAACCGGACCAAAATCTGGCTCGTGTAGGGTACTCCTTGAGCTTCTTGGCGAGAATGTGAAGTCGATCCATAAAATCCCGGACTCAGTGGGCTCTTGTTGAAGTTCATTGAGTTGCTTGAGATGAAGTTGATCATCATCCGTGGTCCCGTAATGAGACGTAAAAGCGATCGCATTTCGGACCAGATCCGTTTCCAATGGCTTTTGTTGGACATGAGCCATTGATGAGGAGAGCTACCACCTTGGTGTGGGTGGAAAAGATGTGAAATTTCAGTTGAGGTTGCGCGTGCCCATTTAGGACAGCTAGAGCCTCAAATTCTTCCATGTGGGCCTGAGCACTTTGGTCTAGCGGTTTGCCTTTCGTGTTGCCAAAGGTGGGATAAGTCAGTTTCAGAGTCTGAAAGGTAGATGTGAAAGTGCTGGGCTGGACAGGAACAGGATAGTGAGGATATTGAGGTTGAGGTGGATTTGGCATTGTGCCTGACGGACCCTGATGAAGGGGTGACTGCGGTTGAGAAACTGAAGTAGCCGGAGCATTGGTTTTTAGATCTGTAAGGTTGTAAAATGGAAGAGCAAAGGGGAAACGTAGGGAAAGGATATTCGGGGCAAAAGAAAGGAGACATGTGGATAGCCATGCCCACCCGGGGAGATGATGGTTCGGAAGGAAGAGGCGTATGGCCCGAAGAATGATGGATGTAGGCATGTTCAGGGTATGAAAGTACGGTGGAGAAGGTTGAGCGGATAAGGCTCCCCGATAGTGATGAGGGGACCGAGGTTGTGAGCAATGTTTGCACGCTTGGGGCGGGGAACTGGGACGAGACCCGGGCACGAGGGGTGGGTGGCGCGGACTGAGCCCTAGACCGAAGATGGCCTCCCTCTATGTCATAAGCAGATCCATACATGTCGCGCGGTTTCGACGCCATGGCGCTCCAAGCGAGATGCCGTCCGAGAAAGGAGTTCTTCCGGCGTGAAATTACGGACATGGCGGCTGCATTTAAAGTAGGAGAAAATCGCATCCCCGGCAGCGGCGTTTTGGGGTCCGGGTTCGAACTCTGGAAGACACCCTCCAGTGAGGACCCGTGGATCTAACAGAGAGTCCGGGGACTATGTCACGCGGGATTTGGCTTGAAAGAGAAGAAAAAAGAAGAGAACAGAACAAATGAGAGAAAGATGATAAGCTTCCTTGATATCAATGATGAAAGTACATGAGCTCTCGCAATAGAGAGAAAACTGAAAGGAGACAAGACTCAAAACTCATCTAAAAACTTATGAGCTAACTCTACTCATATATATAGTACAATGGCCTTGGGCCCAATATAGACACTTTCGATCTCGGTTGCCGACTCCTGGAAGGAGGCCTGATTTGAGGAATGTTGGCGGTGCCTCTTGAAGTGCCTAGAATCACGCCGGACGCCGACGCTGGCGGTGGCGGGCCGTCACTTGTCCGGCGGCCCTCTTGTTGACCGCCAAAGGCTTTGACTGCGTGGCCTGCTTAGTCTTCTGTGGAGGCTTGGATGTCTGACCCGTGGTTGACTGAGGATCTTTGAGCTTGACCTGGTCTGACGTATGCATGAATAGTCCTGTACCAGGAGGCACAGGACTAACACCGTCATCATCCACTGGTGCCCGCTCTCAGACGTATCCAAATATTGTTGCTGAGGTAGATCTTCTCAAAGAAGTTTCTGCTTCTTTACCCACGACACCAGCTCCACTGGACCCTGCGGACCCCTTTTCACATGTTCCTTTGGAACTTCAAGAGGAACTCGCCAAGATCAAGATTCCTTTGAGCCTGACCACTATTTTGAAACTCTGTCCGGCTCTTAAAGATCAGTTACCTCTTCCAACGGTTCTGGTAGGAGCTGTTGCGACCTCCACGCCCACGGTGCATGCCACGGTGGGCAATCAGCAAGTCAATCATGTTCAAATTGATGGTGCTAGTGCTGTCAATCTCATCACTGATAAGCTACGCAAGCAATTGGGCATCAAACAATTGTATCGTGCTCCTTATGACATCAAGTTGGCCAATGGCCATATCACGCGTCCTCAAGGTGTCACTCCTCTTCTCTATATCAGTATTGGCGATCTCAAATTCCCTTTGGAATTTGGAGTTTGGAAAGCCGGAGAGGATCCTAGTGATTATGAAATGCTCGTCGGCAGACCTTTTCTCCGACAGGCAAAGAGTATTCACTACTGGGCCACGGACCAACTTGTCATCACCGATGGCCATCTCAATGCCACAATGGATCTGGAAACTGGCAAATTAATCTCTGTCGAGAATGCTGAACCCTCCATCTCTGACACTAGAAGAAGCACAAAATATATATCATGTTCAAGCTCCTCCAGTAGTGCGCCTCTCTCATCTTACCACGAGTATCTTTGATCCTTGGGGTGACATGGCCTTCGATGAGGACCCGGTACGCGGCTCTTTTGGACCCTTACCTGGCTTCCTGCAACCGCATTCAACGTCTTGATCATTTTTCTGACCCACTTCCTCCTTCAGCGACAGTTGATGTTCATGCCGTCATGAAGCAACCCTTGCTTGATGACGCTCAGCAGCCTCTTTTCTTCACCACGCAAAATGCTGCTCCTCCCGTCATGCTTCAGCCTCCTGCTCATCAGGTTCAGGACACGGAGGTTGTTCCTCATATTCAAACTCCAGAGGTGGAAATCATGGACATTGGAAACAATCAACCAGTCCGCTTAGCTGCTAAACTCCCACCGCCCTATAAAGCACGCGCTGTGACGCTGTTCAAGAAATTCAAACATATTTTTGCTTGGAGCTACAAAGACCTTCGAGGTATCAAAAAAGAATTGGGGGAACTCACCATTCCTACCAAATCTGATGCACGCCCAATCTAGCAACGACAGTACAGGCTCAACCCCAATTACCGTGGACGTCAAAGGCTGAAATTGACAAACTCTTGGTCGGCTGGCCTGATTTATGAGGTCAAACATTACGAGTGGGTGAGCCCCATCGTCATTGCTCTCAAACACAATGGTAAGATCTGCGTTTGCGTGGATTCTGAAAAACTCAATCAAGCCCGCGGGCGTGATCACTTTCCGCTTCCCTTCAGCGACCGGTTCTTGAAGAAGTTCTTTGGTCATGAGATGTACTCTTTCATGGATGGTTTTTCTGGGTACAATCAAATTTCTATCAAGCAAGAAGATCAACTCAAAACTACCTTCACCACCCCGTGGGGCACTTTTGCCTACAAGGTGGTCCCTTTTGGTTTGTCAAACTCTCCTTCAACCTTTCAGCGCATCATGCTCTCCGTCTTTCAAGACTTCATGAAGGATAAATCTTTTCTTCAGATCTTCCAAGATGATTTTTTACGCCTCTGACTCCATGGATGATCACTTGGACAAATTGGAGCTTGTCTTTCAAAAATGTGATGAGTCTGGCATTAGTCTCAATCCTGAGAAGTGCACTTTCTGCGTCACCTCAGGCGTTCTGTTGGGTCATGTGGTCAGTAAAGAAGGCATCACCACGGATCCCGCTAAAATCAGTTGTGTCCTGAAAGCTCAAGCACCGTCTAATATCAAAGAGACACGCTCCTTCCTGGGTAAGGTCAATTACTATTCCACCTTCATTCCTGGACTTGCAGCTATAGCTGACCCCATTCATAAACTTACGGGTGATGAATCCACTTGGGCTTGGAATTTTCAAGCGGAAGCTTCTTTTCAGAAGTTGAAGCTGTTACTTACTCAGGCCCCGGTCCTTGCTCCTCCTCAATGGGACAAGCCTTTCCACGTTCATGTAGATGTCTCTGCTTTTGCCATTGGTGCTGTTCTCTCTCAGGCCTATGATGACATCACGGATAAACCACTCCGCTATGCCAGCCGGAAACTCAATCCTGCCGAGCGCAACTATTCTGCCATGGAACGAGAAGCTTTGGGTTTAGTTTTCTGTGTCCAACGTTTCAGACATTATCTGTTGGGTAGCCAGATTAAGTTCTTTGTTGACCATCAAGCTCTTCTTTATTTGATCAACAAAGCCACGCCCACGGGCCGAATTGCTCGTTGGGTCCTTCTTCTGCAAGAGTTCGCTCCCTTTGAAATTGTCCATAAGGCAGGCAAGTCTCATGTGGTGCCTGATTATCTTTCACGCATCCACACGGATGATCCCTCCACGGGTGTTTCTGACGCCTTTCCAGACGCTCAATTGTTCCTGGTCACGGCCACGCCACATTGGTTTCATAACTTTCAGCAATATCTTCTCACTAGTGCTCTTCCTCCCGTCGATCCGACGCTCTCTCCAGAAAAGCTTCGCTCCTGCCACCGTCAATTTCTCAGAGAGGTCCGTGACTATACCATGGTTGCAGGCCATTTGTACAAACGCGGCAAAGACATGGTCCTCAGACGTTGTGTCCTTCCTCATGAGGTGCCCGATATTGTTCGACAAGCCCACGATGGGCTTGGTGGTGGTCATTTTAGTGGTGACGCCACGGCACGCAAAATTCTTCTGGCAGGATACTTCTGGCCCACGCTCTTCAAAGATGCCCATGCTTATGCTCGCACGTGTGACGTCTGTCAGCGTGTGGGAAAGCCCACGGCCCGTGACGCTCTGCCCTTGACGCCGGTCGCCACGCCACATCCCTTCAGCAAATGGGGAATGGATTTTGTGGGGCCCATGGACCCACCGGCGCGGCACACCCATGCCCGCTATATTCTGGTCATCATGGATTATGCTACCAAATGGGCCGAACCTTGTGCACTTCCAGCAGCCAAGGTCCTCTACACGCATATCATCACGCATTTTGGTTGTCCCACGAAACTTGTTAGCGATCGTGGCATGCATTTTGTCAATCATACTATCAAAGAGCTGACGGATTATCTTCACATCCAACACCGGAAGAGTACACCCTATTATCCTCAAGGAAATGGCTTGGCTGAAAGTACCAACAAAACACTCATCACCGTTCTCAAGAAAATTTGTGACGCTTCGCGAACAGATTGGCAGGACAAGTTGCCTACTGTTCTTTGAGCTTACAACACTAGTTTCAAAATAGCTACTGGTCACACTCCCTTCAAACTGGTTTATGGTCAAGAAGCTCTCATGCCTTTTGAATATATTCTTCCAACTCTCCGTTTTCAACTTGCTACAGCCCATAATCCACCTGCTGCACTCAAGGAAAGGGTTTATCAATTGGAACAGTTGGATGAACTTCGGCGCGATGCTTACATTCGTGTTCTTCATGGACAACAGCTGCAAAAATCTTTACATGACAAGCGTCTTAAGACAAAAACATTCAAAGAAGGTGATTTGGTTCTTCTTTATGATTCTCGTTACAAAAATTTTCCGGGCAAGTTAAAGTTTCGATGGCTTGGTCCGTATCAAATCATTCAAGTTGTGCAACCCAGTGTTTTCAAGCTGGCCGAACTAGATGGCACTCCATTACCTACACCAGTTAATGGCTTTCGCCTCAAACAATTTCATGCAACAAATACAGACAGTCCTACACCAGATGTAACACCAGCACTTGACTCCCCAGATAGTGACTAAAGACGCATATTTATATTATAGAGGCAAATTTTTACAAAATGAGGGCAGAGCCCATCTATTTCCGCTATGAGCATCGCTCTATGGGCAGTGCCCTATTTACAAAATCCTAAGGAGAAACACCCTCTACTCCGGGTTCGGAGCAGAGGTGATGCGCAGGATGTGGTAGTAGTTCTGCTCCGGATCCCAGCGCAGGTGAATCACCACCTCCATCCCGTTGGTAAGGGGATCGAGATGCTCAGCCATCCCTGCACACCACCCATCCATGGCAATGCCACGGTTGTGGCACCTCCACAGGTCCAAGCAGTCCATCTTGCATGTAATCCACTCCAGGCAGTTAGACGGCATGGTGCACTTGTCGTGAAGTCCAGCAGCAGACCAACTGAGCGCCATCGGGTGTCTCAGCTTCACCCACTGTTCGTCTTATATAGCCAACCGAGGACCTCCCTGTCGACGTGGACCAATCAGAAAATTCGACAACGTGTTCGCAATGCAAGGCTCTTTCTAATTCCAGAATCTTTTCTCCCGCCGCATATCTAGCCATGGTACCTTCTGACACCTTCGTTTTAATGATATCCCACTTCGAGTCGCCAGCATTAAATGACCTTCCTTCTTTTCACGTCCGTCGAACATTAAGGTGTGTCCTTTTGCCAGCTGTCACATCAGATCATTCCCTTACGTCTCATCGCCATCGTTCATTGCTTCTTCCTTTAACCGTTTGGGGACTTAGCCAAAATTTTGCCTCTCAATTGCCTCCTCCGCATCTGTCGCCACATGGCATCATCAACGGTTGCTGGTTCATTCTCATCATGCCCTTTCGCCAACACTTGTGCGCCCTAAAACCTTTTCGCCTCTCTGCATTTTCATCTTCCGCTCTCCGCAATCCGTCTTCTCAAGCGCATTCTCCCTGCTCCTTTCCGACGCTCTTTGTCATGGCTACTGCACGCAAATTTCCTACTCTTCAAGCTTCTGCTCCAAGGGATCCGGCTTCTTTCGAGTCTGTGTCTTTCTCGACACCCACCTTTCGCGAGGCCCTTGTTGGTCCGAATCGGGAAGTCGCGGAACGCCAGCAGCTTTATGAATTCTCGCAAATGGACCTCCCGGCCCCAAATCCAGAACAATTGAAGCAGTTCATCGCTCACATCGTCAACAGCCCGAACGGATATGCTACTGTGGTCGATGGCACCACCATTTTGCTTACTCAGCCCCTGATTTTTGAGGTATTTCGTATTCCTTTGCAAACCCCTTCTTTATCTTGGGCTGCCTTACAGGACATAGATGTCACTCAGTTTGGCGCTCCTGCTTATCAAGCCAACATGCATCGCCTCACCAATATTGCCAAAAGCCATGACACTTTTTATCAAGTTTACGTGGCGCCAAATTGCTTAATGTATTCTATCAAGAACACCCATATCAATAAGCCGTTCTATAATATGGTGATCACAGCCATCCGCTCCAACCACCATATTGATTGGCCACAGCTGTTGTTTTACCGCCTCCTTCATGAAGTCGACCGCATTCGAGCTGCCCCCTCCTCTGTCTTTGAAGCCTCAGTGGGTGGCCATCTTCAAGCCATCATTAAATCGTTACCTTCCTCCCTCACCTTACGTTTCTCATGCTTCCACTTTCAGCCAGGTCCCTTCATTCCCTTCCTCAAACTTCGGCCGGTGCTCCTTCACACCCTTCTTCTCCTGGCGGGTCATGATCAGCGCCAATGCCACGCGTATCGCATCACCTCTTCCTCCCACTTGAAACCGGCGCCCTCCTCTTCCCGTCATGTCTCTCAAACATCTCGGACAAGGCAGCAACAAGGCCACTGCTCCTCCACATCCTCGCCCGGCTTACGTATCAATACCCGGCCGGGATGTTCAAGCCGCGCCATGCGAAGCTCCAAGAATCACGGGGCGGCTCTCATGAATGGTGTTCAAAAGCGTCCCGGAGGCCTCGGATGCCGTTCAACGAGACCTTCACGCTGCCAACACACAAGTTCAAACTCGGAGGACAAACTTCAAGAAAAGCACGAGGCTCTTTTTAGAGGCCCGTGAGGCACTCAAAAGCGCCCACGATCAAAACACCACGCTGGCGATCAGCGGGCTCGATTCGCGATCCACGATTCGAGAATTGGCCGGATCATGTCAAAACCAAGGATACCCTCTTGGGCGACAAGGAGAAAGACCTTGGCAAAATCAACACCTTGTATCTTGAGCTTTCGGAATTACCCCGACAAGTTCGGGACCTCCGCGAGCGTGATTCTCGAATCACCTCTTTAGAAGCTTCACCATCCACGCCGACCTCTCGCTCCACGCCTCTCCAAGATCGCTTCTACGGAGGCTCGAAACGAAAATTATTGATGGCGCAGATTGCCATGCTCCGACTCAATCCTCTGGGCAATCCTCTTCACATGCCACGCTTCCTCAAAAAGCGGGTCCGTGATCGAGTCCATATACGTTAGAAAGGGAGAACGGATCCGTGACCTCGGGCAACAGCTTCTGACAAGGCATTCGGTCTGTGATGAGGCCCAAACCAAACAAGAAGGCTACATTACCATCGCCCTCAACATGCCAGTCGACTTCCCTATTCCTTCCAGTTATCTCGATTATGTGGTTGCCCACGCGGCACCTCTTTCTTCGAAGTGGTATCGCGGTAGATGGTCCGATTGATGTCCACTGCGCCTGCTGCGGATTTTCTTCGGATCTGGCCAGACCTCTCTGTTGAAAACAAAGGTTTACTCTGCACCCTTTTAGTCTTTGACCTCATTCACTGTGAAGATCCGGATTTGATAACCTTCAGAGTTGTTCAGCCGATGGTGTACATTTTCCATGACTTCTATCTGGCTGATACACAGGACAAATTTCGTGATGGGCCATATCAGAACTTTCAGGGTGACTCACATATTCAATGGTTGCTCTTGGACAACAACCCATATCTGTCCGACCATGATAGGACACCACGCTCTTCATCGAGTACATGCCCGAGCTTGCTCATCATTTTACCTCTATGGCAAAGCCCGACGCTGGAACAAGTCTTGGAAGAATCTTGGGCATCCCGAGGATCTTCCGTTTGCCCAAGTTTATATCGCAGCATTTGGCGGCTACAATCAATTATGCGTGCCCATACGGATAGCAAGGCGGTACCCGCGGCTGGGATAGTCCTCTGTCTATACTCGGCTCTCTACTTCCGAGTGGGATCGGTGGTGCAAAGCTCTTGATCTCGACCTTGTTAGGTGCATTCGGGGGCGGACTTCGGCCCACGCCCACGGGCATGGCTCCCTCTCCATATGCTTCAGCGGGTGTCCTTCCACGCCCCGGTTCCTCACCTCGATTGGCGTCTCCCCTTTTGGGCCGAAGGTCATGGATGGCCACGCCCCGGGTGGACTCCTCCCCGAACTTCGGCCGGATCTTGGTGGGATCCCGTTTTGTCCGGACGCTCACGAGTGGGAAGATGGTGCAACCTTGGAACCTGCCGCAAATTGGATCTATATTGCTAATGGCGTGGTTGGCAACGGCCGGTGATGCTCTTCATGGCCTTGATACCTTCTTGCGAAATCTTTGCCACCTCACCGGACCCTTCCGTTCACCGTCAAAGCTGGTTTTACGTCTTTGTTCTCAACGCATCCCGGTAAGCTCTTTAAATCGGCGTCCATCTTTTAATTGCAACCCGAATGCCGGCGTCGGTGCCTTCGGTCTCTCGGACCGCCTTCTCATGGAATGCCGGTTTGTTCCTTCGAAGCACATGCGCCCTGGAAGGCATGGTGCGCTCTAAATTTCTTATTGATGCGAGATCACGCCCTTGGGCTCAACACTCGATGCTCTTGGACCGCCAAGACCTCATTGGCACTTACCATAATGGCGCCCGTCCTCATTCTCGTGAGGATCACTTTCAAACCTGTTGGATTCCGCCCTCGGAAACACTTCCTCCATTTCTTCACACCGAGTGTCGTTTGGTGGGGAGTGTTAGTCCCAGGCCTCCCGGTGCAGGACTATTCATGCATCTGATGGACCAAGTCAAGTCCAAGGATCCACGAGCAGGCACGTGTCGATCGTCAAAGGCCCAAAAGACCAAACAATGGACCCGCGCATCAAAGCCCGCGTCGCTACCAAGAGGCGACACTTTCGGACAAGTGACGGCGTCCACCGCCAAGGCGTCGGCGTCGGCGTGATTCCGTGCACTTCAAGAGGCACCGCCCGGCATTCCTCACAAATCGGGCCTCCTTCTAGGAGTCGGCACCGAAATCAGTCAGAGTGTCTATATTGGGCCAAAGGCCATTGTACTATATATATGAGTAGAGTTAGCACATGAGTTTTTAGATGAGTTTTGAGTCTTGTCTCACTTCAGTTTTCTCTCGATTGCGAGAGCTCATGTATCTTCATTGACATCAAGGAAGTTATTCTCATTATTGTGATCTCATTGTTCTCTTTTTGTTCTGTTCTCTTTTCCTTGTTCTTTTCTTGCAAATCCCACGTGACATAGCTCCCGGATTCTCCTGTTAGATCCAAGGGTCCTCACAGAGGGCTGTCTTGCAGGAGTTCCCGAACCCAGACCCCAAACATACTAGCTATCAATATCCTTTGTCTCTTCCATATCTCCCTTTTGTTCTTTGTGTGCCATTGTTTGAATGTTTGAGCCAGCTGAAGAGCATGTTCATGCAACTCTTTTGTAGGGTAGGTATCAACTATAGCAATACTTATAATTCATGTCCTAACCATGTCGTTCCATCACCTTCACATGACTCATTCCTAAGCACACTCAACCAGCTAGTGACAATAAATACAGACAACATCAATTACTTATAATGTTATACATCCTACACGGTGAATGGTAATTACCATAACTATTATGATTTATAATCTTGCTTGATATGATAATGCAGCAAGCTTTTCCAACTTAGAAAGGGCAAATTGCACCTTGGCCATTTTCTGCACCCAAACTGCTATCTATCAAGATGTTCAGCCAGATTCGAAAGAAGAAGCCATCAAGGTCTTAGTGTTAGACAAGAGTGCGTCTAGAATACAAGCAGCCTTTGAAAGGAAGTGTAGACCTTAGTTAGGCAAGAATGCATCAAAATATACTAAACATAAGGATGTGGGAAAGGATATCAAATAACTTGTTATCATATCTAGAGATGGCTTTTTGTAATAATATTAAAATTATGCTCTTCCTATATTCCTAACACTCATGCATCCCTAGCCGTCTTCCTTTATGGCCAGGACGAAACCATCGCCAATAGTGCAGCCCTTGCTCCCACAGCCTCCGCCACGTTCTCCCAGCTCCCGATCTCGGACCCAACTTCATGGCATGACACCAAACGCTCCAATCAGTTTGCCTTCCTCTCTATTTGGGCCCCAACAGCCTCTTAGGATTGGGTTCAATAGCACTCTCGCTTTCCAAGCTCATTGTTTCCCGCCTCCACTCCGGAATCATCTATATGCCATTTATTCTGAGGGAGGAAATGTGGCCACATCTCTCACTATTTCACATTGGCGTTGGACCACGATTCTGCAGATTCTTGAAGGACTTTGTGCCACATTCAGCATATCAGGGTGGTGAGAATGCAGATGCTTTATATGCTTCCGTACGGACATCTGACCTGAGACCGCATCCCTCGTGAAGGGTATCGCTGAAATCTCTACACAGATTGAGGTAACACAGTGTGTTGATGCAGAGATTCAGACTGAGGCCAGACATTGTGTTGATGTAGAGATTCGTGAGGGCGGAACAACGTGTTGATGCGAGACTTCGAGTCTCCACGCGGTCCGACTTGCCACCATACAGGATTCCTGCTAGCTCCCAGGCGTCTTCATCACAGGATGCCTCTATGACTGATACACCGATCCTTAATTTGCGGATTATAGGGGTTATAGAGACGGATGCAGAAGGACAGACAGATTTGGAGGTAGCAAGAAAATTGTTTATAGAGACAGACAGAAGGACACGTTCCTGCTACTGGAATTGTGAGTGCTGCTCGGGTGGGAGCAACGCGTCCTAATCGGCCTCGTCATCTTCTCGTTCGCTTCCAGGATGCGTTGAGTCGGCTCCATATTCTTCAGCATGGCAACCACCTAAAGGGGACTGCATTCTCGGTACAAGAGGATCTTTCTCCAATACAGTTGTGCAAGCGCAGGGACGAACTCTGTAGAGTAAGGGAAGCGCGCCAGCATAAGAAATGGGCAGTTTATAGAGGAGGAGCAGCGATTATTCTAGACCATTGGCCTTCCAACCCGTGGATAGGTTATGTCTAGAATATCTCAATAGCACTAATATCCTTAGCATCCATGAGCATGTTCATCCTGTTTGTACTGGGGCTTTTTGCCCTCATGTTTTCTTTGGGCCTCGGCCCTTTGTTTTCTTTGTGGCTTTGTCCTTGGGTTTTGTTTGGGCTTTTGCCTTCTTTGCTCCGGCTGTGTGGGCTTCTGCCCTCTTCTCTTGTATGGGTCCCATAACCCTGTGGGTTTTCGCAGACGATAAAAATCTATCTTTATCTTTATCTTTATTATAATTGAAATCATCTCTTCAAGCCTGAATATACCCACATACATCTTCTTAAGCTCAAACTATATAAGCGTTACTCTATGTCGACGTTCCAGAGACTTTCTACAACTGGTTGAGATCAATATTGTCATCAGAAAGAACAATCCCAATATGTATGTACTTGCATATGCAGTACTTGACCGAAACTACTTCAACAACACTGCTGCTAGACCAATGGCTCCACTAGGCTCCATTACTATCGTCAGTATCTCATGGCACATTTTCGTGGCTGAATGATTGCATCGTCATCCACAACAAATGTATCATCAACAAAGTCCATCACAATAGACCTGTTTCAGAATGAAACAAATAATTTATCATCAGGGTTCATACCATGTCAAATTGCTAAAGGATACTCTTATTATCAAGGCATGCTCTTAAACCATCTGCTACAATATTAGATTCTCATTCTTCAAAAAATAATTGCATTTCTTTGACTAGGATTTGTGACTTGATAGCCTTTGCAACCACTACAATTCCTGATATTACACTACACCTACATTGAAGGGAACTGGTCCGACGATGTTTTTACAAAACAAACTTTTGTAGCAATAAATCATCTCACCACTAATTAGCATAATGATGGCATCAAGCATTAGAATTTCCTCCAAGAACTCCATGCCAATTGTCCTTTACCACTGCAAAACACGTGATAAACCTGTTAACATGTAAAAAATAACAATTTGGTCATAGTTTTTATATGGTTTTGACTAAATTTATCATTTTATTCTAACATTGTAGGCCGTAAGAGGGAATATTCATGATGAATATAATGTCAAAGGTTCCAGCTCCCAAACAGATCAAAATGCTCATTTAAGCAACGACTACATAACATCTTCTAACATGCAACATGTACATCTTGGCTTCAATAATAGTTGAAGGCAAGAGCAAAACATAAACGGTTCTCTTCACCTATGTCTAATTTTATAAGTTTTTGCAGGGCCTTAAGATCATCTTGCTCTTTTCTAAAAACTGGATGATAAAATCAATTCAAATCAATTATAATAACTGGCACACAAGCAGTACCATATCATAATTGACCATAGATGGACCTATTCTATTAATTCTTCATATTTACACAGTTCAAAAGTGCGACCTCATCATTTGTATCTTGCAAACTATGGACCTCTAACTTGCCTAATCAGACCATCATTAAAGGGATGAATCATGCTGGGATGCATCATTTAAGGATATCTGTCCATTCATCAGCAAATTAAGAATGTCCTTGCAGTTTCATGATTTGCTCATAATTTCTGTACATGCATCTGTCATTTGAAAAAGGTGATTTTTTTATAGGCATACAAAGCAAGGAACTTATATTAAAGTTTCTTATGAGATTAAGTTTGGTCCTGCCCTGTAATGATCAGCTATCAATTCAACTTTCGATGCAAAAACTACCTGTAAATTTACAATTGAACATGGTTTTCTTAAAACCTAATAACCTATTAGAGCTACCAGTCTCCAAGACACGGTGTCTCAATTTTGAACTTCTGCTATGAAGAGGTCCATTCTAAACTTTTGTATGTCATTAAAACCCTTAAGCACACAAAGTAAGGGAGCGTTAGGAAGGTTGCTAGACTTCAAGATGCATCCGGGGAGATAGAATGATGTGGGTGTGCTGACATGGGTGTTGATGTGGACACTTAAAATTGCATGAAATGGTGCAACTCCAGTTAGGCAAGTCTGCTAAAAATTTGAGGAATTTATTTTGTGCCAATATAGGCAGGTGCAGTTTAAATATCAAATATGACATTCTTTTCGATTCTTTGTGCTTCAAAAACTTCATGTCTGTCGTCCGCTTATGGTAGAGTAGAAAGAATCGATCATTTTGCAATTTTGGCTTCCCTTTCACATATGGACAGATGCAGTTTAAGTATGATATTAAACATTCTTTCCGATTCTTTGTGCTTCAAAAACTTCATGTCTGCCATTCGCTTATGCTAGAGCATAAAAAATCGATCATTTTGCAATTCTGGCTTTCCTCGAATATCATGAATCCTTATTGTAGGATTAACAAAATGAATTTGAATCCTTCTTGACGGCTTAACGAATCTAAAGCAGGGTTGATTGCTTCATTCTTATAAAGATTTTGTGATGTATGTTTTGAAATTCGGCTATGATTGCTTGAACTTGAATTAAAAGTTCTTAAATTTTGTGACATGTGTTTTTAAGTCCAACCATGATTGCTTGCGCTCGAATCAAAATGTATATTGGTTTCTTTCTGTTAATGCTTAATGGTGATACTCAGGATCAAATCATGAGTAGCAGCTTATGTAATAGTTTAGACTATTATTATTGATGTGCAAATTATTAACCATTGTGTATTCGATCATTTTTTTGGCCTACTTTTATACTGTTGGTATTCCAGTTTTAGGGTTTCCATTATGGTGGCTAGGATTTTGTCTCAAATAGCATATTCTAAGTTGAAAACTTCCATGAAATAAACGCATTCAATGATTGGACTTGCACAACTTCTAATTTTGGTGACTTGTTGAGGAGTCTTAATAAAAGTGTGATATGATTTTGATCCTTCTCTTGATGCGTTATCTTATTTTAGAATAGTGTTAATTGAATATACCTTGCTTCATGTATATATTGTGCTATAAACAATCCATGCATTCATATTGACTAGAAATGTAAGTATATTAAGGACAACTACTTAGAGACAATTGTAGCATAACTTATTAATTATTGCTAATCATTACACCCATGCCAAGCACTTAAGACACAAAGTTATGGAAAATGTTTAGTTTATAGATTTTAGTTCAATTTTATTGTCGATCTGGGATTAATGCCATGTTGATTAGTCCCTATGCGATTCTTCATTTGTAAGTATTAGCATACGAGAGACATATCTAGTTTTATACTCACGCAAAGCACTTAAAACATGGTATTGTATGTTTTAGCAAGTTAATTGGTTTATAATGCAATATTTTTCATTAGAAATCAATGACGCAAGCACTTAGAGACAATTCGCAACTAGTTGTTACACTCATGCTAATATTTAAACTAAAGTTATTGTATATTAAGCAAAATATTAAATAGTTTATAGATTATTATAATGAACATCATCAACTCTAATCTAGAATATATTCATTTGAGCTAGGTTCTTGTTGAGACATTTATATATTGCCAATTTTTAATTCCACTATTGCTTTGCAAATATTTTGCAATCCAAAATAGTAAAGAAACACAATCAATCTAAAACAGTAGTTAGTGTACTAGGAACATAGTTATAAAACAAGTAGAAAAGAACAAATAAGTACAACAAACTACCTATGATAACACATTGATTATTATACATTACTATGCTTTTATATATAGACACTTTTATTGGCTTCCAAAAGCAGCGAGACAATCTTATCAATGTGCAAATGCATCGTTCCCACAAGAAGATTCCCATAGACTTCAATGGCAATAAAATGGAAGTACATACTGTCCTATTGCAGCCTATAAATTGAAATTTGCAAGTTCTACTATAAGTTTTGGTGTAGGCTATCACGTTTGCAAATGCCTTTTAAAATTTCCTAGTTGGGAGAAAAAAAAGTTTTAATAAAAAATATGATTTTTATGAGAGGTTCTTTTGTTATCAAACCATTGTATGTAATATCTAGGTCACTAAAAATAGATAAAGAAGAGAAGCACTAGAGAGAGAATGTCAATTGTTTCTACGCTCATAACTTGAGCTATAGAGGTCAAATTTAGCTGATCTTGGACTCTTTGGAAAGGTTATGTAGAGAGCTTTCCATTGGCATATGATTTGACCAAATTTATAGGTACCCGCTTTTTGTACTTTTCAATCCGGATACCTTTTTGCAAAGTGCATGCCATGTAGATTTGAGAGTAATATGGTGTTTATCATAACTTTTGAATTCAAACTCCATTTTGAGTGATTTTTATTGCATTGAAAAGCTCTCTTCGGGATCTTTTTGATGGTCTATGATATGCACATTTGGTTAGGGCTTTTGGGTGAAAACAACAAATTTCCTGGTGGATTTGTAGGGTTTCACACCCCACTAGTTGATTCTCCACCCAACTGATCATTCTGGTTATTATGTTGTTTGTTTTTTGGTGTGTTATGGAAGACGTTTTTTTTGGTTTGGGAAAAATAAAAAATAAAAAATCAAGAAACAATGTCCACAAATATTATTAACATATTAATAGGTGGGCAGAGTAAAAATGGATTGGAATTTTCTAGTGCGGGTATCCAATTTTCTAGAGTAAAAATTGGATACCTACCATTAGACGCCAAAATGGGATAGAAATGCAATGCGTTTTTAATAGAGTATGAGGCTTTTATAATCTATTTGATGACAAATAGGTTCGAGCCATTTTAATGCATTCAATGTAAACTGGTGGGGACAAACCCATAAGCAATGTTGGCGTAGTATGTACATCATATGTCCAATAAAATGCTCAACGTGGTATGACATAAAAACTGCTTCTTCTTGTTCTTCAAGTTTTTAGTCTTGCTTGCAACCATGCTAATGGAGCAGCATTAGGATCATCCATGAGCTTTAATTTGGTACCATTTTAAGTATTTGAAGCATTTTATGGTTCAACGCTCTACGAAAGAGAAACTGTGCCATGACATAGCCTCCAGGATTTGGAGGTTAGAATAGAATAGAATGCATTTTTATCGTCCATTAAGACTAATTGGCCCATGGGACCCAAACAAAGAGAATAATATGCATATTACTATCAAGAGGAAAGCTCCTCATGTTGGGATGTAAAAGACACTTGCCTTGCAAGGTCAGGGGCTTTATGCCAAAACTCATGAGCAGTTGAGCCTTTACATGTGGGAGTTAGAAAAACAAGCGGAGAAGCACCAAGAGCTAAGTTTTAGCTTCAAGCATTGAAGGCGGATGTAGAAACTGCAACCATTGCCTATGTTGTGCTATATGAGGCATGCCCAGCATGATAGACCGATGTTAGCATGCAAAAACAAGCCAGTTGAGGCTCTAGCTTAGTCGAGCAGCTGATCCCGTTAGGTCGAGCACTACTAAGACCTCAGGAATACCCAACTAGAGCCACTCAGGTGCCATAATGTGGTGGTCTGAGGTTTTCCATAGGAGGCACAAGAAGATCTCACAAAGAAGCTACAGGCGATGGTTCTTTCCAAGATGAACTTCTGTGCTCATGTGTGACCATTATCAGGGCATCCCATCTTGGTCTTCAACACTATAACCACCCATGCATTATGAAATTTTCAGTGGCTGATGTAGTAGTCAAAGGCACTATACTCCATCATGCAACATTATAAAAGGCACCTCTCTATATATTGGCTACGACCTCACCACTTCTGCAGCAAGAATCATGCTGACAAAAGCTTGCACGAATGAGGGACATACAGCAAAATGGTGGTTCTAGTGTAGTGCATGGTAGGATGCAAATCTTCCATCCACCTGACCATATAGTGACAGGTGTAGTACAGAACAACACAACTAGCTGTCACGGATTAATATGCAAGCTTCCCAAAACAATAGGGAAGGGCCAGCGATCTACCACCCACACTGCGAACTCTTGGAGTTCCCAACGATTACTGGGATTAGTCTCCCTAAGAGTTGATCGAGAAGCTTGGCAGCCCGCCTGCAAAAGAAATGGGCAGTTACCACAGGGGAGGCGCATCAATTATTCTAGACCAATGGCCTTCCAATACTTGAATTGGCTATGCCTAGATAATTTTAGAAGCACAAAATTACCACTAACATTAGAATTATCTTCTTTTTGGTAGTCTTTTAATATTTGGTTATTGTGTGGTGATGGGGCCTAGTCCCCAGGTTTTAGATGGGTTGTTGCCCTTGCATGTGTCGTCCCATAACCTATTGGGTTCCCGTGGACGTAAAAACCCATCTTATCTTATCTTATCTTATCTTATTTATCTTATCTTATCTTGATTCTTTCTTAAAGAATCAATTCACCAATCAAGTCTTTGCAGATTTTGAAATGTGTTGCCGGCGGGGAAACTGCACTACATGCGCCCTTCAAGCCCTTCATGTGCCCAACCTGGCCGAAAAATTGCTGTTTTAGCATAGATAACTTAACCAAACATATCCATATCATACACTATCAAAAAGATCTCGGAGAGAGCTTTCCAACGCAATAACAATCATCTGAAACAGAGCTCTGGATCAAAAGTTATGATAAAAAATGTGTTGCCGGCGGGGAAACTGCACTACATGCACCCTTCAAGTCCTTCATGCGCCCTTCAAGCCCTTCATGTGTCCATTATGCACCACACACACAAAAAGAGGGGTTTTGTTGTGAGCCATTGGTTGTTGACCATTATGCACCACACGCACAAAAAAAGGGCTTTTGTTGTGAGCCATTGGTTGTTGACCATTGAAAAAAAAAAGGCTAAAATCAATGGCTCAGAAATGATGCACTCTAGATGTACGCATTAGTACATCCATTTGAATACATCATGAAATCATAGGAAAACCTTAGTGAAAAGCGTACAAAAACACAAAGAAAACCCCCTGTTATTATGCTACATATTCACACGGGGGGTGACATAGGGCAGCGAGAGCCCTCATAATTGTATTTTGCACGTACGAAATCAACACCATATAGTATTCCGCTTGAAATCTTATAGTATTTTGCGAATCTTGTTATACAGTATAGCAAATTTTGTACTTGCATACCCCACAAATGAGGAACTTTACGTACGGTGTAGATTAAGGAATAAGGGGTGAATATGCCTATCCAACAGCTCTCATTGCCCGGAGTCACCTCCGTGTGAATATGCACCCAAACCAAAGGGTTTAAGGGGGATTTTAATTTAAATGTGTTGGACCCAATGGTTGTGTTAATTAATGTCAATGGTAGTTATGTGTTGCTTGTTAATGTCAATGGTTGTTATGTGTTGGTTGTTATGTGTTGGGGGATTTAATTTTTATATGTTGGATGTTAATGGATGTTCTGGCGTTATAAAGGAGTTAAGACAAGTGGTATACTCTCAGAACTAACCACATTATCTGTATCTAGTATAACACGCTTCAGTTGACTTACATGAAACACATAATGGATCCCAAGGTCCTGCAGTGCACCATCCTTTTCTGAAGGATATCCTTTTCTAGGTGCATTTAAACATTCACAGCGTCCAGCGTCACCGCACGCTGAACGTCGATGATCGTCGTTCAGCCTGCGGTGGCGTGCCACGATGGCGTGCCACGATGGACGTCGATCATCGACGTTTAGTGGGCGGTGAGTGGCAAACCCACGCGCTGCCATGCCAGGTGGCGTGCCACGGTGGACGTCGATCATCGACGTCTCTAAATATAAAAAAAAAATTCAAAAATTTAAAAAAATTAAAAAATTTAATGGGTGCAATTTAAGACATATTAAGTTGTAAAGACTTCGAATTTTATTTATCAAATAAAATATTTGGAGAAATCTAAATTAATCAATTAAAATCTAATTAAAATCAACTAAAATCTAAATTAATCAATTAAAATCTAATTAAAATCTAAATTAATCAATTAAAGATCGTTCTTAAAATAGACTTAGGTATCAGAGGCGTACACGTAATCAAAATATAAAAAGTAGTGAGAAAATATACTTTCAAAATCATATTCAACAAAAGTTAATGTATCATTGAACTACAAAATACGTAAAGTCTATTCACCACACTTGGAGTTGGAGAATAGCGAGACATAACATAAAAATCGAAGAGTTCAAGGCTGCTTCTACCGTATGACCTCTCGTCTTCCTCATTAAGCCATGCCATGAAAACATATCCACGAAGCTTAAAGCTAAATACTTGCAAAGAATTATGTAGTGAATAATACATACATCACCCTTTTCACCAAGAGCGTGTCGGATGGCGCCGCGTACCCAATCGATTAGCCCTTTTCGCGATCATCTCTAGTCGTTGGGCGTTTAAGGATTGTTTGGCACAAAGCTGTTAAAATTACTATAACCACCAGATCCAGTCATGTTGGTAGCATAAGCGCTCCGATTCTGCGTCGTACCTTCTTTGCCAAAGTCGCCTCGAAGTTACCGCTTCTCCTCTCGTGACAATATGTTGGCCTTGCAAGACTGCAACACAACACAAGTCCTTAGTCCCTTTATATTAATCTAGATATACGTCTACGACTTGTGCTAAGCATTAGAGTACGAATGACGCTTCGTTCATCCAATGGGGTCGAGTCGCTTCTTCTATCGGGACTTTTTCCATATCAGCATGTTTTATCAGTATCTTCTTCTGGTCGTGTCTGCATAACGTAAATCAAACATGAGTACGATATTGATCATGATTAAGAACAAGGGAAGGTAATACCTCATGGCTAACTCATTTTGACACTTCCTTTGGACATGCCTTACAAAATGGTCGAGACGTTGACCAGTTTGCGTCTCCCTGTCGGGACTTTCGTTGGCACATATCTCATTTATGAGCACACGTCTAATCTCACTAAGCATTTGTGTCTTCACATTTGGGGCCATACCTACAAACCAAATTAAACTAATTTATCGACAATGCATAAAAAAATACAAAGAAAAAAAGGATTCGTGGATTACCCTAAATACATTAGCAAATAAATTTACAAGAGTAGTAGGTGAGCTTGGATCCGAAGCACTTAGTCCCCTCCACTCAAGGTGGAGTCGACCATGCCCCTTGCCCAAGTCTCCCCAAGTTTTTTTAAACCTAAACAAAGCATTAAACTTAAACGTATTAAAAATAAATTCTTACCTGGAATAAGTACAAGGTGTTCGTTGTCGTTCGCAAAAGCAACGCATTTTGTTAGGAGTTATGCATGCAAAACAAGACATCCAATGGTTAGAAAAATATATTAAACTAAGTAAGAAACAAAACATTGCAAGGTCGTTCATCGACCTTGCATTAAAAAAAGAAAAAAACAAAAACAAAGGAAGCCGTCCTTCGTCGACGAAGAAAAGAATAGAGGAAGAATCGAAGAGGAAAAACGAATGATGAAAAAGAATTCGAAGAAGAAGAATGGAGGAGGAGGAGGAAGAAGAAGAAAAAGTGGAGGAGGATGATGAAGCAGAAATAGAAGAAGAAGAAATAGAGGAAGAGATGATGAGAGAAAGGGATGTAAGAATTCGAAAAAGAATATAGAAGAGGGAGGGATTTGGAAGAAGGAAGAAGAAGCAAGAATTTGGAAGAGCAAAGAAGCAAGAATAAAAAAGGGCATGGCAAATATGAGGATAGAAACATTGGAAGGGATCAAAATGGAAAGGGGATGGAAGAATTAACTAAAAGAGGCCAAGATTGATGAGAATGGGAAGAACAAACAACAAGAACATAAAGCCCTAAAACTTGGAAAAAAACAAGCATGGATTCAAAAAAAGAGATGGTTGATCCAAGCACATACCTTCTGGAGCTTGCTTGGCAAAGGAAATGGGCTTCAAGACCGATGGGCGCCAAAAAAATCCCGGAATAAACGCTCCTCCAAGTTTCTTGCTTGCTCGAAATAGGTCACGGGTTTTCCGCCTGTTCGGAAATATTACAGCGGCGTCGATGTCGGCGCCGCGGCGTCGATAATCGGCGTTCGATATAAAACGTCGATGCTCGGCGGATATACCGACAAAAAAAGCGGTCAATATCGGCGTTGGCAAAAAAAAAAAGTTAATTGTACCTACAAAGGTTGAATTGAAGCAAAAACCCCGACATCCAAAACCCTAGCCGCTTTAAATATTCTTGGTTGAGGCAACAAGAGCTTGGCCTTCACATCTAGTTCTAGCAAGCATCCCAGCGTTTTGGAGCGATCTAAGGTTACATTTTGTATTTCCTTTCTCATAATCACTCCTTGTTCATTATCGTTCTTAAGCCCCTTATTTGTAGCTCTTTCTAATGTGAGGATGCGGGATGCCTCGCCCTACTATCTGAATAACGCGCCATTGGAAAGACGTTTCAGAGTATGGTTGATCGTGTGCCAGCAGCGTCACGAAATCCTCCAGGAACTATGCAGTTGCGAAGATGAAGCATTAGAGGAAATAGAAGACCAGCTAGAGCTGTTGAAGAAGAAGAGAGATGAATACAATAGCTTGCCCCTCGATAATCTTGCACCGTCGGTATTTGGAGAGAAGTTGGCAAATTATTTGCGGGAGAGTGGATTTCTTTGAAGGCATTATTGGATGTCTTGGCGACATTGAGTGTGAGGTGTTTCCTCTTCCACCTTTGAGGCAACCTCACGATCTCGACATTTTTTTAATGATATTTGTACTCTAATCATAGTGTATTCAAGTTTATTTAGATAAGTATTCGAGTGTACTCGAGCGACATTGGATAAGTATTTGAGAATATTTGAGTATTTTGTTCAAGTTTTGGATCTTTATAATCAGTTATCTTTTGTTCTAGCATTTCTTATACTTATATTCTCATATTCAATCTAAGGATGTTATTGTTAGATAGGCTCGGTCTTGGATTGAAGTGGGAATAGCAGCATCTCCTCTTGCATATGATTAAGCAGACTCATCTACATAGCATTGCAAAATCTGAAGATCCTATGCTCAAATCGGTCAATAAGGATTATCAATATAGAAATTTAAAATCCCAATTGGAATGTGCAATCTCACGGACATATCGACGAATTGGTTGCGTTCGATGGGGTCCGTCTCTTGGGGTAGGGTTATGAGCTCGAATTTAACTCATGGCTTAGATAATGCTGAGATAGTTGATGACAATCAAAACCAAAGAGTAGAGAAAGAAAAGGATGGAGCAGATTCTTGCCTAGATGATGACAGTCAAAGCCAAGTATGTCAAGTATTGAAGATGGAGATAAGGGTGGAACGCCAAAATATTATTCTGTTGCATGGCTTAGATAAAGACAACATAAATGGTGTATATCCTAGTTCCTTTCTTTGGAGAAATTGACCGTGACATGGTCACTAAGCAGGCTGCATTGCACAGGACGCTCACGAGAATTAGAATCTCCACAGCAATATGATTTTTTTCACGATCAATGCTTCCCTTGGAACAATCCGCCTCCTCAGGGGTCTCCGGAATGGCGATTCGACTTTGCCATTATGTCCGGAATGGCGGCATTACCCTAGTGACCAGGTTACACGGTCAATTTCTCCAAAGAAGGGAACACGAACGCCACACATGGCAGTATTCCACAGCCACCTCCCAAGCCAATTGACTACAGGAGTGCTGGATATGAGGCGCTTTGGAGCTTCTTGGAGATGGGGTGGTCTTCTGCCCGCAAAACTTGGTAACCTGCATAATGCCGGCGTTCTGAGTCCATTGGAATGCCGGCGTTCCTAAGTCCATTTGGACATAAAAGCCTTTTAAATGCAGTCCCAAACTAGATACAGGTGATTATCCAATTCGGGCCTTGATTTGAGGTATTAAGTAAAAAATAATGCAAGATATGATCAGAAGACTAAAGATAGAAAAAACACGACGTTAATTAGAATAAGATAACAATAAGCAAGCATTTTAAGTTTGAAGGCTCATTAAGACAACAAATTACTTTAATGTTTGCACCTTAAAACATGGAAAATGACAAAGGACATAGAATACCATCATCGTTTGAACAAGATGGCTGCTAGAAATTAGATTGAAGTAAGAGGTAAAGACACAAAAATAGTGAAGTCATATTTCCAAAGCAGCATGTTCAAATCCAAGTGAAAAAATAGTGTTTCTTTGGAAGCACAGTGCATAAGTCTTGTTCGAGCAAAAATCCTTTTCGCCCAAGCTACTATGATAAAAACTTCACATGGAGGAACAAGTTTGGTTACCCGGTGGAACCAAATGCAAGTTAGCCAAGAACTGGGTAAATGCAAAAGCCACTAACAAGGTAAGCTATAAACTTGTTCGGCTTAACGCCCTTCACCACAAATATAATATCAGAAAAGCTAAGATTAGCAACAGCAGTTATGAGTGTATAAGATAAGCTGAAAATGCAACTTAAGTGCAAGAGATCTATACTACTAACAGCGCATAACCTGATACGGAGACATATTGCCATAGAGTGCAAAGTTGAAAATCAGTACATTGTGACATTCAGTAGTCATGAATAGTTACTATCATAATGTAATATGAATTTAAACCTAACAAGATAGGTCATCCAATCGATTTAAGGGAAAAATACTTAGATAAACATTAACTGTATGTAAAAGCCCATAAAACCAGACTATAGACCAGACTATATGCTGCAACAGTATAAGGTGTGAACTACATTACTACATATAGTAGAAATATAGCATAATATCCCAAGTTTATCATAGATTATGGACTGTTATGGACCATAGACATCATGTAAGAAAAAGAATGGACCGAGGTAGACTAATAAGAAAGACAGAAGTTCTACAAAGATTCTAGAGTATATGCACCCGACCAAATTGAAGCCTACCATGAAAAAAAAGGGGGACATCATTAAATGCATGTCAAGCCGAGCTACAACATTAAAACACATAAAGGGAACAATATCTATAGGGCAACTATCACCAAAGCCCGGAAAGGAAAGGATAAGGTTAAGGCGCCATTAAAGCAATGACAGAACTTATTTACGTGATTTTTGTGCCCCCGTGTCCTTGAATAGAGCATGCAACAAGACAATAAGAAGTGCGGACATATAGCAAAGATGGCACAAACATAGAATCCAAATAAGCTAGATTTGGGAAAAACATTAGTCTCTTATGTAAAACTAGAATCTAAATCGACAAATACAAAGCTAAGATCTTGAAGGGAATATTATCAGAAATATTGTGCCACTGTGCCATGCATCAAAACTACATTAGGACCTGATAGCCGACTTTTGGGAACATGTAGGCCGCTAATGCATCCACTTGAACATAGCTATTGGAAAATGGACTACGAGCCAATAATGGAAAATACATAAATGTTATGGTGGAAGAAGCCGAATTTAGATCTACAAAACAATCAATATCCAAAGACAGATAATATGGCTAAGAAATAGACATGGCTAAGAAATCGAAATGTGTAACGTGAATAATATAGCAACCATCCCGCTATGAGTTAGAATCGGTTGTAATACTATAGAAAATGTACCGCAGAGGTAAAAGGCATAGGCAAACTACCAAAGAAAAAAAAGAAAATGGAGGTAGTAAAGGCGGGGCATTAGATCTAAAGGCCAAGTTATATTTAGCAAATAAATTAGAGCTAGAAGTAGAAAATAATTAAAGACTAGAAACCCGATTGATATTGTTATTCTTGTTGACGGGGTGCTTGCTTGGAGTTCTTTGGAACATCCATGCTCGATTTACCTAGCGTAATGGAAGGGCATAATTTCATAGGGACTGGAACTTGAATAATCATGCGTAAACGCCTTCCCCGGACTTGGTAAATCCACCTTTGCGTCTACCCATAAACCGGGTAATCTTAAGCTTCAGCCCAGCCGGATCATATCTGCTATTGGAAGAAGAATAGACATATGCGAGCTGCAGACTGTGCAAAGATATCCTAAATAACCAGACCTGGATGTGGATTTGTAACAGAAAAAGGTCTTGCCGGATTAGGTCTACGTTTTTGCCATCGTGAAGGATTAGGGATAGGAAAATTTACCAACCCTAAAGTTATGGAAATAAGGTAAAAAGTTAAGATTATACATAAAACCTAGGAAAAAATTCATCTCATGTATTCCCTTGGCCCAGTCATTCCAATTAGAGTGGATCCGAACACTTCCAAGTTAAATCTATGGTTTATATTAGAAAATAAGGGACAATTCATATGTATAAAGTGTATATCATGCTCATAATCTTACGAAACAATAGACAGACTTGCAATTAGATCCATGTCTACTGGATGTTTAAAAATATTGTAGAAGTGAAAAACCAATGCAATTTGTTTGGTGCACCCAAACATCTAACCCTCAATTTTTGGTCTAGGTAAGAGGCTTGCAGTTAAAGCAAGTGGATATTTAGTCCAGTTAATGCATTTGCAAATGCAAAACTATACTTGCACAAAGCATATGAGTAGTAGACCAAACAATAGGCCAAAGGACATCGTATAGCAAATCTGCAGTGTAGTTCATGATTTGACAACTAAGAAGATGATATCCAAAATACTACATAAAAAAACCCTTCCACCAGCCGCAGGTTAGGTGGCCCCTTTTAGATAGGAATTTATCTAAGTTCCAATACAGTTACAACAGGGAGAGTAGGGCCCTGTTGTAACACAGGGGCCCTACCCAATCCCGTATAAAAACTACTCTTAGAAAACAGAAACTTACATGTTTATCTTGAGTGAACTCCTCATGTTTTCGATGTCATATTGTAATCCAGGGAACTGATTGTCATTTAGTGTCAGGAAACACAATACCCACAATACCATTTTTCAGGAACTCGTTGTTGCAAAGTGCTAGGAGATGGCCATAGAGATGTTGCATCAGCATTCAACAGCATCTTGATGATGACTGTTTTGAGAAATCTAGGGTATAATAGTGTAAAAGTTTTTTTCAAGATACACAACCAGCCATGGAAAAACTCTTTCCATAAAAACCCATGGTTGGTGGAACGTGGAACGCATGTTAACATTTTGAGTTCGATGTACAATCATATTGATGCAAATAGAACTTACAAATTTAGATTGAAAGATACAAAATTCGTTGTACACAATAAATCCTTGTACCTCCTTGCACTTGATGCAGACATTACAGCTTGTACAGCAACATTGGAACTAAAAACATGCATTTGTCATACTTGAGCAGAATAAGTTCCTTAATCCAGTTGGAGTTGGAATCCATATCATCATTTTTGCAGTTTATGTGCTGTATTCTGTGTACAATACTAAACAGTGGTTAGAAAGTAATATAAAGTGGTTAGAATGTAACATAATGTAGAAAAGAATGTCTGACCTCATCTCATAGTTAAATTATATCATAATAGAGAGCACGACCTCGAGCAAGGTTCTAGGTTAAACCTAGAAACCCAAGTAACATTAAAAACCCCTTTTAAGCCCGATTTACATCGCACCATTAAGACTCCTAAGTCCATTTGGACATAAAAGCCTTTTAAATGCAGTCCCAAACTAGATACAGGTGATTATCCAATTCGGGCCTTGATTTGAGGTATTAAGTAAAAAATAATGCAAGATATGATCAGAAGACTAAAGATAGAAAAAACACGACGTTAATTAGAATAAGATAACAATAAGCAAGCATTTTAAGTTTGAAGGCTCATTAAGACAACAAATTACTTTAATGTTTGCACCTTAAAACATGGAAAATGACAAAGGACATAGAATACCATCATCGTTTGAACAAGATGGCTGCTAGAAATTAGATTGAAGTAAGAGGTAAAGACACAAAAATAGTGAAGTCATATTTCCAAAGCAAAGATGTTCAAATCCAAGTGAAAAAATAGTGTTTCTTTGGAAGCACAGTGTCCGTAAGTCTTGTTCGAGCAAAAATCCTTTAAGCCAAGCTACTATGATAAAAACTTCACATGGAGGAACAAGTTTGGTTACTGCGGTGGAACCAAATGCAAGTTAGCCAAGAACTGGGTAAATGCAAAAGCCACTAACGGGTAAGCTATAAACTTGTTCGGCTTTAACGCCCTTCACCACAAATATAATATCGAGAAAAGCTAAGATTAGCAACAAAGAAGCTATGAGTGTATAAGATAAGCTGAAAATGCAACTTAAGTGCAAGAGATCTATACTACTAACAAATAAGATAACCCGACACGGAGACATATCTTGCCATAGAGTGCAAAGTTGAAAATCAAGACATTGTGACATTCAAGAGTCATGAATAGTTACTATCATAATGTAATATGAATTTAAACCTAACAAGATAGGTCATCCAATCGATTTAAGGGAAAAATACTTAGATAAACATTAACTGTATGTAAAAGCCCATCAAAACCAGACTATAGACCAGACTATATCTTTTAACAAGATAAGGTGTGAACTACATTACTACATATAGTAGAAATATAGCATAATATCCCAAGTTTATCATAGATTATGGACTGTTATGGACCATAGACATCATGTAAGAAAAAGAATGGACCGAGGTAGACTAATAAGAAAGACAGAAGTTCTACAAAGATTCTAGAGTATATGCACCCGACCAAATTGAAGCCTACCATGAAAAAGCGGGGGACATCATTAAATGCATGTCAAGCCGAGCTACAACATTAAAACACATAAGGGAACAATATCTATAGGGCAACTATCACCAAAGCCCGGAAAGGAAAGGATAAGGTTAAGGCTGCCATTAAAGCAATGACGAACTTATTTACGTGATTTTTGTGCCCCGTGTGTCCTTGAATAGAGCATGCAACAAGACAATAAGAAGTGCGGACATATAGCAAAGATGGCACAAACATAGAATCCGAATCGCTAGATTTGGGAAAAACATTAGTCTCTTATGTAAAACTAGAATCTAAATCGACAAATACAAAGCTAAGATAATTTGAGGGAATATTATCAAATATTGTGCCACCGTGCCATGCATCAAAACTACATTAGGACCTGATAGCCGACTTTTGGGAACATGTAGGCCGCTTAATGCATCCACCGAATATAGCTATTGGAAAATGGACTACGAGCCAATAATGGAAAATACATAAATCTGTTATGGTGGAAGCTGAATTTAGATCTACAAAACAATCAATATCCAAAGACGGATAATATGGCTAAGAAATAGACATGGCTAAGAAATCGAAATGTGTAACGTGAATAATATAGCAACCATCCCGCTATGAGTTAGAATCAGGTTGTAATACTATAGAAAATGTACACAGAGGTAAAAGGCATAAAAACTACCAAAGAAAAAAAAAATGGAGGTAGTAAAGGCGGGCATTAGATCTAAAGGCCAAGTTATATTTAGCAAATAAATTAGAGCTAGAAGTAGAAAATAATTAAAGACTAGAAACCCGATTGATATTGTTGCCATCATTCTTGTTGACGGGGGTGCTTCTTTGGAGTTTTGGAACATCCATGCTCGATTTACTAGCGTAATGGAAGGGCATAATTTCATAGGGACTGGAACTTGAATAATGCGGCGTAACCGCCTTCCTGGGACTTGGTAAATCCACCTTTGCGTCTACCCATAAACCGGGTAATCTTAAGCTTCAACCCGGTAGGATCATATCTGCTATTGGAAGAAGAATAGACATATCGCGAGCCGCAGATCGTGCAAAAGATATCCTAAATAACCGCACACGGATGTGGATTTGTAACGTAAAAAAAGGTCTTGCCGGATTAGGGTCTACGTTTTTGCCATCGTGAAGGATTAGGGATAGGAAAATTTACCAACCCTAAAGTTATGGAAATAAGGTAAAAAGTTAAGATTATACATAAAACCTAGGAAAAAATTCATCTCATGTATTCCCTTGGCCCACCATTCCAATTAGAGTGGATCCAACACTTCCAAGTTAAATCTATGGTTTATATTAGAAAATAAGGGACAATTCATATGTATAAAGTGTATATCATGCTCATAATCTTACGAAACAATAGACAGACTTGCAATTAGATCCATGTCTACTGGATGTTTAAAAATATTGTAGAAGTGAAAAACCAATGCAATTTGTTTGGTGCACCCAAACATCTAACCCTCAATTTTTGGTCTAGGTAAGAGGCTTGCAGTTAAAGCAAGTGGATATTTAGTCCAGTTAATGCATTTGCAAATGCAAAACTATACTTGCACAAAGCATATGAGTAGTAGACCAAACAATAGGCCAAAGGACATCGTATAGCAAATCTGCAGTGTAGTTCATGATTTGACAACTAAGAAGATGATATCCAAAATACTACATAAAAAAAAAAAAAAAAAAAAAAAAAAAAAGTTAATTGTACCTACAAAGGTTCGAATTGAAGCAAAAACCCTGACATCCAAAACCCTAGCCGCTTTAAATATTCTTGGTTGAGGCAACAAGAGCTTGGCCGCTTCACATCTAGTTCTAGCAAGCATCCCAGGCGTCTTTGGAGCGATCTAAGGTTACATTTTGTATTTCCTTTCTCCGCAATCACTCCTTGTTCATTATCGTTCTTCGCCCCTTATTTGTAGCTCTTTCTAATGTGAGGATGCAGGATGCCTCGCCCTACTATACGAATAACGCCATTGGAAAGACGTTTCAGAGTATGGTTGATCGTGTGCCAGCAGCGTCACGAAATCCTCCAGGAACTATGCAGTTGCGAAGATGAAGCATTAGAGGAAATAGAAGACCAGCTAGAGCTGTTGAAGAAGAAGAGAGATGAATACAATAGCTTGCCTGATAATACTGCACCCGTCGGTTATTTGGAGAGAAGTTGGCAAATTATTTGCAGGAGCTGGATTTCTTTGAAGGCATTATTGGATGTGCTGACGACATTGAGTGTGAGGCTGTTCCTCTTCCACCTTTGAGGCAACCTCACGATCTCGACATTTTTGCGTGATATTTGTACTCTAATCATAGTATATTCAAGTTTATTTAGATAAGTATTCGAGTGTACTCGAGCGACATTGGATAAGTATTTGAGAATATTTGAGTATTTTGTTCAAGTTTTGGATCTTTATAATCAGTTATCTTTTGTTCTAGCATTTCTTATACTTATATTCTCATATTCAATCTAAGGATGTTATTGTTAGATAGGCTCTGGTCTTGGATTGAAGTGGGAATAGCAGCATCTCCTCTTGCATATGATTAAGCAGACTCATCTACATAGCATTGCAAAATCTGAAGATCCTATGCTCAAATCGGTCAATAAGGATTATCAATATAGAAATTTAAAATCCCAATTGGAATGTGCAATCTCACGGACATATCGACGAATTGGTTGCGTTCGATGGGGTCCGTCTCTTGGGGTAGGGTTATGAGCTCGAATTTAACTCATGGCTTAGATAATGCTGAGATAGTTGATGACAATCAAAACCAAAGAGTAGAGAAAGAAAAGGATGGAGCAGATTCTTGCCTAGATGATGACAGTCAAAGCCAAGTATGTCAAGTATTGAAGATGGAGATAAGGGTGGAACGCCAAAATATTATTCTGTTGCATGGCTTAGATAAAGACAACATAAATGGTGTATATCCTAGTTCCTTTCTTTGGAGAAATTGACCGTGACATGGTCACTAAGCAGGCTGCATTGCACAAGACGCTCACGAGAATTAGAATCTCCACAGCAATATGATTTTTTTCACGATCAATGCTTCACTTGGAACAATCCGCCTCCTCAGGGGTCTCCGAAATGGCGATTCGACTTTGCCATTATGTCCGGAATGGCGGCATTACCCTAGTGACCAGGTTACACGGTCAATTTCCCCAAAGAAGGGAACACGAACGCCACACATGGCAGTATTCCACAGCCACCTCCCAAGCCAATTGACTACAGGAGTGCTGGATATGAGGCGCTTTGGAGCTTCTTGGAGATGGGGTGGTCTTCTGCCCGCGAAACTTGGTAACCTGCATAATGCCGGCGTTCTGAGTCCATTGGAACAGTCGGTTCGCGATTCTGAGAAGGGGAAGCTGCCCGTCCGTCGTCGGGGCCTTTGGGAGAGGACGTTCGGGGCAAGCTGCCTCCCTGTGGTTTTAAGGTTCCGTATTCTGGCGTCAACATCCTCCCTCTAGGGGAGGACATCGTAACGCCCCCGGGCGGATCCGGAAAGGGCAAGGGTGCCGACACACCCGCCCCCCCCCCGCCGCTGGCCGGGCGGCACCCTTTCCCAATTGAACGAGTCCAAGCCTTGGTCCCCTCGCATAATGCCGGCGTTCGAGTCCATTGGAACGGTCGGTTCGCAATGCAGGCGGGGAAGCTGCCCGTCCGTCGTCGGGGCCTTTGGGAGAGGACGTTCGGGGCAAGCTGCCTCCCTGTGGTTTTAAGGTTCCGTCTTCTGGCGTCAAGATCCTCCCTCTACGCAAGGACACGGTGCAAGGTCCTGGACGGATCTGGCAAGGGCAAGGGTGCCAACACACCCGCCCCCGGCCCCAAAGCCTTTGTTGTTGGGCGGCACCCTTCCCCCAATTCGAGCGAGTCCAGGACTTTGCGTGGAGGCCTCAAGGGAGGGTAGAGGCCATACCCCAAGAGACGGACCCCAAAAAAGTTCCCGAGGGAGCCCGTACTGCCACCGATCCTCCGTGGAGCCGTACGCGAATGCCCGCCCTCCCGAAGCTCGGTTCGTCTATCTGGCCGTTGAATCCTCTTTTCAATGGCCCCGCTTCAGCGAGGTTCCAAAAATTCAAGATCCGTCCGTGAGCTTGCCAAACCGCTGGCGTGCTTTGACGGTTGTCGCGAAAATCAAGGGTCTTGCCATTCGGCGGTCGGGGTCTCCTAATGGCGATTCGACTTCCATTATGTCCGAATGGCGGCATTACCCTAGTGACCAGGTTACACGGTCAATTTCTCCAAAGAAGGGAACACGAACACGCCACACATGGCAGTATTCCACAGCCACCTCCCAAGCCAATTGACTACGGGAGTGCTTGATATGAGGCTTTGGAGCTTCTTGGAGATGGGGTGGTCTTCTGCCCACAAACTTGGTAACCTGCATAATGCGGCGTTAGAGTCCATTGGAACGGTCGGTTCAGCGATTCTAAGAAGGGGAAGTCTGCCGTCCGGCCGTCGCGGCCTTTGGGGGAGGACGCCGGACAAAGCTGCCTCGGTGGTTTTAAGGTTCCGTATTCTCAAGGCCAACATCCTCCCTCTAGGGAGGACACTGCGTACAAGGTCCTGGGCGGATCCGGAAAGGGCAAGGGTGCCGACACACCGCCCGGCCCCGTACCAAGCTGTTGTTAGGCGGCACCCTTTCCCAATTCGAACGAGTCCAAGCCTTGGTCCCCTAATAATGCCGGCATTCTCGAGTCCATTGGAACGGTCGGTTCGCAATGCAGGCGGGAAGCTGCCCGTCCCGTCGTCGGGGCCTTTGGGAGGGGCGTTGGGGGCAAAATTTGCCTCCCTCGTGGTTTTAAGATTCCGTCTTAAAGCGTCAAGATCCTCCCCTCTACGCCAAGGACCGCGGTGCAAGGTCCTGGGCCGGATCCGGCAAGGGCAAGGGTGCCAACACACCCCCGGCCCCTACTGCTTTTTTTGGCGGCACCCTTCCCCAATTGAGCGAGTCCAGGACTTTGCGTGGAGGCCTCAAGGGAGGGTAGAGGCCATACCCCAAGAGCGGACCCCAAAAAGTTCCCGAGGGAGCCCGAGACGCCACCGCTCCTCCGTGGAGCCGTACGCGAATGCCCGCCCTCCCGAAGCTTCGGTTAGTCTATCTGGCCGTTGAATCCTCTTTTCAATGGCCACCTTCGGCGAGTTCCAAAAAATTCAAGATCCGTTAAATCGAGCTTGCCAAACCCTGGCGTGCTTTGACGGCTTGTCGCGAAAATCAAGGGTCTTGCCATTCTTTGTCGGGGGTCTCCGGAATGGCGATTGACTTTGCCATTATGTCCGGAATGGCGGCATTACCCTAGTGACCAGGTTACACGGTCAATTTCTCCAAAGAAGGGAACCTAACGCCACACATGGCGGTATTCCACGACCACCTCCCAAAGCCAATTGACTACGAGGAGTCTTTGGATATGAGGCTTTGGAGCTTCTTGGAGATGGGGTGGTCTTCTGCCCGCCAAAACTTGGTAACCTGCATAATGCTCGGCGTTCGAGTCCATTGGAACAATCGGTTCGTGATTCCCGAAGAAGGGAAGTTGCCGTCCGTCGTCGCGGCCTTTGGGGAGGACGCCGGGACAAAACGCCTCCGGGTGGTTTTAAGGTTCCGTATTCTGGCGTCAACATCCTCCCTCTAGGCGAGGACACATGCAAGGTCTGGGCGGATCGAGAAAGGGCAAGGGTGCCGACACACCCGCCCCGGCCCCGGCCTTTGTTCTTTGGGCGGCACCCTTTCCCAATTCGAACGAGTCCAAGCCTTGGTCCCCCACATAATGCCGGGCGTTTCCGAGTCCATTGGAACAGTCGGTTACCGCAGTCTGGGGCGGGGAGCTGCCCGTCCCGTCGTCGGGGCCTTTGGGAGAGGACGTTCGGGGCAAGCTGCCTCCCTGTGGTTTTAAGGTTCCGTCTTCTGGCGTCAAGATCCTCCCTCTACGCAAGGACACGGTGCAAGGTCCTGGGCCGGATCCGGCAAGGGCAAGGGGTGCCAACACACACCCCCCCCGGCCGCTTTGTTGTTGGGTGGCACCCTTCCCCAATTGAACGAAGTCCGAGACTTTGCGTGGAGGCCTCAAGGGAGGTAGAGGCCATACCCCAAGAGGCGGACCCCAAAAAGTTCAGGGAGCCCCAGTGCTGCCACCGCTCCTCCGCGGGAGCCGTGCAGCGAATGCCCACCCTCCCCGGCTTCGGTTTGTCTATCGGCCATTGAATCCTCTTTTCAATGGCCACCGCCAGCGAGTTTCCAAAAATTCAAGATCCGTCCGTCAGAGCTTGCCAAACCGCGAAGCGTGCTTTGGACGGTTGTGTGAAAATCCAAGGGTCTTGCCATTCGGGCAGTCAGGGGTCTCCGGAATGGCGATTCGACTTCGCCATTATATCCGAAATGGCGGCATTACCCTAGTGACCAGGTTACACGGTCAATTTCTCCAAAGAAGGGAACACGAACGCCACACATGGCAGTATTCCACAGCCACCTCCCAAGCCAATTGACTACAGGAGTGCTGGATATGAGGCGCTTTGGAGCTTCTTGGAGATGGGGTGGTCTTCTGCCCACGAAACTTGGTAAGCTGCATAATGCCGGCGTTCTGAGTCCATTGGAACAGTCGGTTCAGCGATTACGAAAAGGGGAAGCCGCCTGTCCGTCGTCGTGGCCTTTGGGGAGGGCGCGGGACAAAGCCGCCTCCGGTGGTTTTAAGGTTCCGTGATTAGGCGTCAACATCCTCCCTCTAGGGAGGACAACGTGCAAAGGTCTTGGGCCGGATCCGGAAGGGCAAGGAGTGCCGACACACCCGCCCCGATCCCCGGCCTGTTTCTTTGGGCGGCACCCTTTCCCAATTCGAGCGAGTCCAAGCCTTGGTCCCCTGCATAATGCGGCGTTCGAGTCCATTGGAGCGGTCGGTTACCAATTCTGGGGCGGGGAAGCTGCCCGTCCGTCGTCGGGGGCCTTTGGGAGGGGCGTTCGGGGCAAAATTGCCTCCCAATGGTTTTAAGGTTCCGTCTTAAAGGCGTCAAGATCCTCCCCCTCACGCCAAGGACCACGGTGCAAGGTCTGGGCCGGATCCGGCAAGGGCAAGGGTGCCAACACACCCGCCCCCGTCCATTTGTTGTTGGGTGGCACCCTTCCCCAATTGAGCGAGTCCGAGACTTTGCGTGGAGGCCTCAAGGGAGGGTAGAGGCCATACCCCAAGAGGCGGACCCCAAAAAGTTCAGGGGAGCCGATCGCCACCCAGCTCCTCCGGTGGAGCCGTGCGAATGCCCCACGCCCTCCCCGCTTCGGTTTGTCTATCGGCCATTGAATCCTCTTTTCAATGGCCACCGCTTCAGCGAGGTTCCAAAAATTCAAGATCCGTCCGTGAGCTTGCCAAACCGCCAAAGCGTGCTTTGGACGGTTGTGTGAAAATCAAGGGTCTTGCCATTCGGGCAAATCCGGGGGTCCGGGAATGGCGATTCGACTTTCGCCATTATATCGAAAATGGCGGCATTACCCTAGTGACCAGGTTACGGGTCAATTTCTCCAAAGAAGGGAACACGAACGCCACACATGGCGGTATTCCACGACCACCTCCCAAGCCAATTGACTCGGGAGGCCTTTGGATATGAGGCTTTGGAGCTTCTTGGAGATGGGGTGGTCTTCGCCCACGAAACTTGGTAACCTTGCATAATGCCTAAGTTACGAGTCCATTGGAACGGTCGGTTCGCGATTACGAGAAGGGGAAGCTGCCCGTCCGGTCGTCGCTGACCTTTGGGGAGGACGCCGGGACAAGCCGCCTCCGGGTGGTTTTAAGGTTCCGTATTCAGCGTCAACATCCTCCCTCTAGGGAGGACACTGCAAAGGTCTGGACGGATCCGGAAAGGGCAAGGGTGCCGACACACCGCCCGCCCCGGTTGCTCGCTGTTTGGCGGCACCCTTTCCCAATTCAAGCGAGTCCAAGCCTTGGTCCCCCCAGCATAATGCCGGCGTTCTGAGTCCATTGGAACGATCGGTTAATTCACAGGGGCGGGGAAGCTGCCCGTCCGTCGTCGGGGCCTTTGGGAGAGGGCGTTGAGGGGCAAAAGCGCCTCCACAATGGTTTTAAGGTTCCGTCTTACGGCGTCAAGATCCTCCCTCTCACGCGGAGGACGGTGCAAGGTCCAGGCCCGGATCCGGCAAGGGCAAGGGTGCCAACACACCCGCCCCCCCGTCCCGGCTGCCTGTTGTTGGGCGGCACCCTTCCCCAATTCGAACGAGTCCAGGACTTTGCGTGGAGGCCTCAAGGGAGGGTAGAGGCCATACCCCAAGAGACGGACCAAGGGTCAATTTCTCCAAAGAGGGTAGAGGCCATTCGGACAGTCAGGCGATTTGGACTTCACCCTTATGTCCGGAATGTCTAGGTGGCATATGTTGGAGCCCGCGTGGAAGAAATTGCTTATGGAAGTTGCAATATTATTGTTGCCTATAGTATACACAAATAATCGTGTCAAACTGTCGACTACAACAACAATGAAATGAAGATAAATACCCTCTCGGGTCCCCGCCAAAAAACATCGTCGATCATCGACGTTCGACACCACGTAGGCATGCCACGCGGGCGACCACGTCGGCCTCGGCCAGACCACACATTCCACGTCATCTCGACGCAACGTCGATCATCGACGTTCCACGCCACGCTGGCGCTGGGGGGACCACGTAGGCATCGGCCAGGCCACGCATGCCATGTCCACAGCACGTGAGGTTGTTTGAGACAAGACAGGGATAATACAGGAGCTTTATGACGCAAAAGAGAGGACAGTAATTTAACATTTGAAAATCAAATCGCCCGCCTAGGCGCATTGGGAGCAATTCATTCCAAGTAAAAGACAGAAAAGATTCAACTACGGCGCTAGGGAGGATTCAATTGGGGCGCTGGGGAGGCGACTGCTGGCGCTCACCAAATTCTCGAGGCTCCAAGATGTAATATAGATTGCGCAGCGATTTGAAGAGCAATTGCAGGCAAGAACTCCTGTTTAACTGTCAATTCAATATGTATGCTTCAATTTTGTTCCACTATTCTGTTGCATGCTCCGAATTCACCTACCAATGTTCTTTTGCATGTTTTGTTGCATGATTTTGATATGTATGTTCATCCATTGTTTTGTTGCATGCCTGAAATGCACATTCCTGGGTACCCTAAAGAACATAGACCACACAGGCAACATTCTTTTCTATTCGACATCAACATGCTGTAAAGGGGTTACGGCAATGTATGCACATCACATGAGGTTGCACAAGCATGTTTCTAGAAAATGCCATATTTTGTTTCTAGATAGACGACTTGCACGACATTTAACCTTTTTTAGCAAATCCAGGTGTTACGTATGCTAGCCTGAAGCCTGCCTCATTTTGGGGGACGAGAGTTCTCAACCGGACCGCAGTGCCATTTCTGTGCAGCAATCACCGGGTACTCGCCTCACCCTACCATTGCGACTTTTGCCACTAGAAAATGTGATATCTTGCTTCTGGATAGATGACTTGCACGACATTAAACCCTTCTTAACAAAACCAGGTGTTAGGTATGGAAGCCTGAAGACTGCGAGGGTTTCGTGGACTAGAGTTCTCAACTAGATCGCGATAGCATTTATGTGCAGCAATCACCAGGTATTTGCATTGCACTATCACTGCGAAACAACACTGAGTGCTCCAGATCATCGTCACGACGATTTCTCACAGCAATCGTTTCTGTTTTTATTTTAGGATGGCTGAATTGAGTCTATTCTATTCAATGGAACGAAGGTTGGCGAGGGTAGACTACATAACTTCACCAAACACCATAATTTGCCATTACCCAAGGGTTTTTTTGTAGTGTCTATATGGAAGTCATTGTTAGTCCTGTGCCTCCTGGTACAGGACTATTTATGCATACAACGGACCAAGTCAAGTCCAAGGATCCACAGACAGGCACGGGTCAGTCGTCCAAGGCCCAGCAGAAGACCAAGCAGCAGACCACGCAGTCCAAGCCTGGGTCTGCTACCAAGAGGCGCCGCGACAAGTGATGACCCGTCACCGCCTGCGTCAGCGTCAGCGGGTTTCTAGGCATTTCAAGAGGCACCTCCAGCATTCCTGCAAATCAGGCCTCCTTCCAGGAGTCGGCACCGAGATCAGTCAGAGTGTCTATATTGGGCCAAAGGCCATTGTACTATATATATGAGTAGAGCTAGCACATGAGTAGGAGATGAGTTTTGAGTCTTGTCTCTCTTCAGTCTTCTCTCGATTGCGAGAGCTCATGTATGTTCATCATTGATATCAAGGAAGCTTATCATTTTCCTCTCATTGTTCTCTTTTGTTCTGTTTTCTTCCTCTTGTTCTCTTCTTGCAAATCCCGCGTGACATAGTCCCCCGGATTCTCCTGTTAGATCCACGGGTCCTCCGCAGGGCTGTCTTCGGCGTTCTCGAACCCGGACCCCAAACAGCTGCGCTTGCGGGTCTGGATTCGCTCTTCTTCCTTCTTACATGCGCCATGTGCGTCCAGAAACTTCACACTGAAGAACTTCTTTCCCGGGCGGCGTCTGCGCTGGGCGTCATCGGCGGCCGACGGGAAGTTGTTAAGTGACATGTATGGATCTTATTATGACATTGAGGGAGGCCACATTCAGTCTAGGGCTCGATCGGCCACCACCCACCCCTCGTGTCATGTCTCGTCCAAATTCCCCACCTCAAGCGTGCAAACATTGCTCACAGCCTCAGTCACCTCATCACTATCAGGAGCCCTATCAGGCTCCACCTTCTCAACCTTACTTTCATACCCCAGAACATGCCTACATCCATCATTCGTCTGGCCATACGCCTCTGCTTTCACAACCATCATCTCCCCCGGGTGGGCAAGGATATCCACATGTCTCTTTTGCTCCTCCACAGGACTTTCCCTTCCCTACCTTTCCCACCGCTCTTCCTGTTTACAATCTTACAGACCTCAAAACCAATGATCAGGCACCTCCAGTACCTCCACCTCAGCAACCCCTTCATCAGGGTCTTTCCGGCACCATACCACCTCCAACTCCACCTCAATATAATCCCTATCCAGTTCCCGTCCAGCCAAGCACTTTCACCTCTACCTTTCAGACACTTAAGCTGACTTATCCCACCTTTGGCAACACGAAAGGCAAACCCTTAGACCAAAGTGCTCAGGCCCACATGGAAGAATTTGAGGCTCTGGCTGTCCTGAATGGTCATGCGCAACCTCAACTGAAATTCCACATCTTTTCCACCACACTGCGTGGCTCCCCTCATCAATGGCTCATGTCCAACAAAAGCCACTGGAAACAAGATTGGTCAGAAATGAGAACTGCTTTTCTTTCTCACTATGGGACCACGGATGATGATCAGCTTCATCTCAAGCAACTCAATGACCTTCAACAAGAGCCCACGGAGTCCGCCAGGGGATTTTGCGGTCGTCTTCACATTACGCTCAAAGAACTCAAGGAGTACCCCCCACCTGAGCCGGATCTTGGTCCGGTTTCTCCAAGGACTTCCTCCAGCTATCCGACTCATGATGAATACTGCTACCAAGACTTTGGAGCGGGGCTATCGATCTTGTCAATCACTTTCGATCAATGTTTCCTCCCGTGGCGTGGCTCTTCAGAGCTCCCTTTCATTCCACCCGTCATGGTTCCCCGGGCTGGCTGTTCAACCTCAACACGCCAATCTGCGGCCAAGATCGGATCACAGTGCCATATCTCGCAAATATCAAGGCCACTTGGCGAATGAGTGCAACTCCACCAATGGCCCGCCTCATTGTAAAAGATGCAACATGTGCAATCATGCCACGGAAGAGTGCACTCGCACTCATCCTACACCTTTCCGCAACAAGATGGTTTATCAAGTGCAAACAACACCTCCGCACCAATCGCAATATCGGCAGCCACCCTTTGCAGCGCAACCCAATCAACTCTATCAGCAATGGGGCAACAACGGGGACCCAACACACGCCCTCCTTTTTGATCCTTCGAAAAGCTTCGGTGTTATCACTGTCAAGAATGGGGTCATACCACTACGGCGTGTCCTCAACTTCCACAAGTTCAGGTGCAGCTTCCTGGCACAAATCAGACCACATCGGTCCGCCTCACGGCTTACCAACTCTGGATTGCTAATGGCAAACAAGGCCCGCGTCCTGTTCTTAGGAAGCCACCTCGTGTGCCTCAGCAATCACGCTATCAACCAGCTCCTGCCAATCAACCTCAGATGGATCAACAAGCACAGGAAGAAATTTTTCAGGCTCTTAATCCTCCAGTCCAGCCATCAAATTGGGTTGGTTTGGTTTCACGCCAGACCAGGGCGTCACGTCCCTTAACCATTATTCCTAATGGCACGCAACCTGCCTTTGCAGTCGACACCATTCCTCATGAAGAAGAAAAAAAGGTTCACTTTGCACCTGACTTGGAGAAACTCATGCCGCATGTTATGCCTAAAGTTCGCCAAAGCATTTTGAACCTCATGCAAGCTGCTGAAGGCCGCACGTTGGCTAATGTTCATGCCACCACTAGAGCTCAACAAAGACAAGAAGCACCTTCCACGTCTCAACCTCCACGCTCTCAGACATATCCAAATATAGCTGCAGAGGTTGACCTACTCAAAGAAGTTGCTGCTTCTTTACCACGCACTCCCGCACCTGTGGATCCAGCAGATCCTTTTTCTCATGTGCCTCTGGAACTCCAAGAGGAGCTAGCCAAAATCAAAATTCCTTTAAGTTTGGCCACAATTTTGAAACTCTGTCCTGCTCTCAAGGACCAGTTACCACTCCCGACTGTTTTGGTTGGGGCTGTTGCTACCTCTACTCCCACGGTACATGCCACGGTGGGCAATCAACAAGTCAATCATGTTCAAATTGACGGAGGTAGCGCGGTCAATCTCATCACGGATAAACTCCGCAAACAAATGGGCATCAAACAACTCTATCGTGCCCCATATGACATCAAATTGGCCAATGGCCATATCACGAGACCTCAAGGCGTCACGCCTCTTCTTCACATCAACATTGGTGATCTCCGATTCCCCTTGGAATTTGGTGTTTGGAAGGCTGGAGAAGATCCAGGTGATTATGAAATGTTGGTCGGCAGACCTTTTCTCCGCCAGGCCAAGAGTATCCATTACTGGGCCACGGATCAGTTAGTCATCACAGATGGTCACCTCAATGCCACCATGGACTTGGAAACAGGCAAAATCATTTCCGTCGACAATGCTGAACCCTCTCTCTCCGACACCGATTCTGAGGACGCCCAGAATATCTATCAAGTTCGGGGCTCCACTGCGAAGTCTCGCCTCTGTCATCCTACCCAGAATATCTTTGATCCTTGGGGAGACATGACTCTTGATCAGGGGACCAGGTTGTGGCTGCTTTGCTTGACCCTTACGGCTCCTTGCAATCGAATCCAACGTGTTGATCACTTTTCGGATCTTTGAACCTCCCGCCGCCTGATGTAGATGTACCGCCGTCATGAAGCAACCTGCGCTTTGATGAAACTTCGGCAACCTCTCTTTTCACCACGCAGAGTGCCACACATCCTGTTTTGCTTCAACCTCCTGCTCATATTGTCCAGGGACACGGAAGTTATCCCCATATTCGGACTCAAGTCGAGATTGTGGGCGTAGGCAACAATCGGCTGTCCGAATTGCTGCAAATCTTCCGACACCCTATCGTAACAGGGGCCGTCCACGCTCTTTCAAAAAAGTTCAAACACATTTTAAGCTGGAGCTACTGAGAGATTCTTGGGGGATCAACACAACCTTGGGGAACTCACCATTCCTACCAAGTCGATGCACGTCGATTATAGCAACGACGATGCGGCTCAACCCCAATTACGTGATCGCGTCAAGGCGGAAATTGACAAACTCCTTGCTGCAGTTTGATCTATGAGGTCAAACATTACGAATGGTGAGCCCCATCGTCATTGCACTCAAACACAATGGTAAGATCCGCGTTTGCGTGGACTACGAAACCTCAATCAGGCCCGCGGGCGTGATCATTTTCCACTTCCTTCACGGACCGTGTTCGAAGAGGTTCTTTGGACATGAGATGTACTCCTTCATGGATGGTTTTTCCGGCTACAATCAGATCTCAATCAAAGAATCTGATCAACTCAAGACTACTTTCACCACCCGGTAAGTCTTTTTGCCTTGCCTACAAGGTGGTTCCTTTTGGATTATCAAACTCTCCATCAACGTTTCAACGATCATGCTCTCGGTCTTTCATGATTTTATGAAGGAAAATCCTTCTTGCAAATTTTTCAAGATGACTTCTCTGCCCTCTGATTCCATGGCTGACCATTTGGATAAATTGGAACTCGTCTTTCAGAAATGTGATGAGTGCGGCATTAGTCTCAATCCCGAGAAATGCACCTTTTGCGTCACTTCAGGTGTTCTGTTAGGACATGTGGTCAGCAAAGCAGGTATCACCACGGATCCTGCCAAAATCAGCTGTGTGCTCAAGGCTCAAGCACCAGCCAATATCAAGGAAACACGCTCTTTCTTGGGTAAGGTCAATTATTACTCCACTTTCATTCCTGGACTCGCAGCCATTGCAGATCCCATTCATAAACTCACGGGTGATGAATCCACCTGGGCTTGGAATTCCCAGGCGGATGCTGCTTTCCAACAGTTGAAGCTCTTGCTTACTCAGGCCCCGGTTCTTGTTCCTCCTCAATGGGACAAGCCCTTTCATGTTCATGTCGATGTCTCGGCCTTTGCTATTGGAGCTGTTCTTTCTCAAGAATATGATACGCACACTGACAAACCAAACGGATACGCCAGCCGGAAACTCAATTCTGCTGAACGCAACTACTCTGCCACAGAGCGCGAAGCCTTGGGTTTAATTTTCTGCGTCCAACGCTTCCGTCACTATCTTTTGGGCAGTCAGATGAAATTCTTTGTTGACCACCAGGCACTTCTTTATTTGATCAACAAATCCACGCCCATGGGCCTGTAATCCAACAGAAATAACAGAAATAAAAGACCAAAGCAGAAGCAGCTTGCAAAATATATGCATCAGGCTGCGCCACACTCTACCAGCAAATAGATTAAACACAAATTGCAGATGAAGAATGGAACGAGAGATCAAATACACCTCAATTGCACAACCAAATCATAATCTAGATAATCTGGAGGTTCATCCTCCTCTTCATTATTTATTTCTTCCATGGAACACTCTATACAAAATGGATAATCTCTTCAAAGAGCAAGAGTGAGAGAGAGCGAATGAGAAGACGTACCCCTCCTCTTAAACTTACACATCAAATCTCCTCCATTCATCTTTAAGCAATCTCCACCATTAGATCTCCAATAACTTACATGTCTCCTAGGATTGCGCCACCTCAACCCCATGCTTTAACCATTGAAAAGGACTTTTATACACCTTCAAGTCCATAAGTTCAACTTCAATACATCATAAATGCTTCATCCCTAATATTTTCACATTTTTTACATTTTCTCCACATTACACCCATATTATTCTCCATTTTTGCACATTTAGGCACATCATGAAAAAATAGTCAAGAAAAAATGCACAACATTATTCCCCCCAAGATTATTCATCGTCCCGATGAATTCTTCAAAAATCTTTTCTTCGATCTTCATGTCTTCAACTTGGTCCTCTAAATAGCATCACAACTTAACAAAAATCCAATGTCCAAATGTCTTCAAGCCTTCAAAAACATCTATAGAAGTCTTCCAAGGAAAAAAAATACTAAAAACTTCTAACATCACTTCATCTTCATCAATCATAGGGTGGCAAGTCCCATCCAGGTCAGTGGCACCCTCGCTCTTCTGCCTTGGTATGGCGCTCCATCCCCTCTCCACAACATAAGAAAAGATAAAATAGAAAACTTGTACGACTTCCTTTGATAGCTTGAATTCTTGAAAAAACTTGGAAATTAAATCCAATCAAATTGCAAAAGCATACGCACTAACCATATAATCTTGATCTTCATAATACAGTATTTGACTTGAATAAGCTTGTTGGAGAATAATCTTCTCTGAATAATGATGGTCTTCAAAAATATTAAAACTTCAACAAACAATGGTTGATTCTTCAAAGGGACTTCAATTCTTCTTAACACATGGGAATATGTTTTTTGGGCACATATATATACTTGCACAAATAATATCGTCAAGTGCAATATTGGGACTTTGCTAAAATTTCTTTAAAATATGAACTTGGTCTGAATTCGAACAATGAACCTCACATTTGCTAAGCCACATCTCTTACCATGTCATCCCAATTAACTCCTTTGTAAATTTGTTCCCATCTTTCTTCTATTAACAAGCTTTCACTTCCTTTTTCCTTTTGCTTTATATTTTTCTTCCTCTTTTCTCTGCTGTGCGCGCGGCTGTTAGGGTATGGCGAAGCAAACAGAGGATGGATCTGGCCGATTTAGGTATCAAATCTCTTGCAGGCGGCGCTCTTCTTCGGCTATGGCTCGGCTCATGCTCAGAGTTGGCTATGGCACAAGCGGCAGTGGTTGAATATGGTAGGATGGAGAAGCAAAGCAAAGAAATGGCATTATGGCAATCGAACAGGGCATAACAGAGCACGATTTTTTTGCAAAAAGGAAGTGGCTAGGGCAAAAATCCGGCTTTCTTTGGATGGTTCTTTTAATCAGGAGAGTCGGGACAGAAATCAGATGGTGAAAGATCTGGGTATACCAACAAACGGATATGGCAAATCAGAGCGTATTAGGTATCGGCCATGGCGAGTATCTGCTGCACACATCATGTTTTTAGCATCCCACATCTGTTGTGTTAACTCTGAAATCTTCTGCAGAGTTTGGCTATGACAATAAATCGCTTTTGACTTAGCTTTTGCACAGGTTTTTGCAATTGGTATGGCACAGAGGTATACACCAGCATTTGTTTATGAGAATATGAATTTTGAATGAATCTTACAGTTTCCTTCTTTTGTTTACAGTAGAAATCCACAACAAAATTTAAGCATTCACAGGCATTCTGTTCAAGCTTTACTGGCCAGGCAAAGGAAGAACAGATCGTTTTTATCTTCAAGTACATTTTCATCTGCCTTAAAAATTAAATCCATACCTCTATGTTGCATCTCTTGTTTGAGTTTAAAAGAAGCAATACTCATTATAAGTATCCTGAACTTCTGCAAGATATTTCCAGCACTGGTGATTTCATGATAAAGGCTGTTTTCTTGAATATAATGCTAATAGAATGCTGCTTCTCCCGGCAAACGCACCACTTTATGTAATCCAACAGAAATAAAAGACCAAAGCAGAAGCAGCTTGCAAAATATATGCATCAGGTAGCGCCACACTCTACCAGCAAATAGATTAAACACAAATTGCAGATGAAGAATGGAACGAGAGATCAAATACACCTCAATTGCACAACCAAATCATAATCTAGATAATCTGGAGGTTCATCCTCCTCTTCATTATTTATTTCTTCCATGGAACACTCTATACAAAATGGATAATCTCTTCAAAGAGCAAGAGTGAGAGAGAGCGAATGAGAAGACGTACCCCTCCTCTTAAACTTACACATCAAATCTCCTCCATTCATCTTTAAGCAATCTCCACCATTAGATCTCCAATAACTTACATGTCTCCTAGGATTGCGCCACCTCAACCCCATGCTTTAACCATTGAAAAGGACTTTTATACACCTTCAAGTCCATAAGTTCAACTTCAATACATCATAAATGCTTCATCCCTAATATTTTCACATTTTTTACATTTTCTCCACATTACACCCATATTATTCTCCATTTTTGCACACATTTCACCAATTTAGGCACATCATGAAAAAATAGTCAAGAAAAAATGCACAACAGGGCCGCATTGCTCGTTGGGTCCTCCTTCTGCAGGAATTTGCACCTTTTGAAATTGTTCACAAGGCCGGCAAATCTCATGTTGTCCCGGATTATCTTTCACGCATCCACACAGATGATCCCTCCACTGGAGTCTCAGACGCCTTTCCTGACGCTCAACTCTTTCTGGTCACGGCAACACCTCATTGGTTCCATGACTTTCAGCAGTATCTCCTCACAGGCGCTCTTCTACCAGAGGACGCCACGCTCTCTCCAGCCAAGCGACAATCCCGTAGACATCAATTTCTCCGCGAGGTCCGTGACTACACCATGGTTGCAGGCCATCTTTATAAAAAGGGTAAGGATACCATCCTTCGACGCTGTGTTCTCCCTCATGAGGTCCCAGACATTGTTCGAGAAGCCCATGAAGGGCTCGGTGGTGGTCATTTTCATGGTGACACCACGGCGCGCGCAAAATCCTTCTTCTTTGGTTATTTTTGGCCCACTCTTCAAAGACGCTCGCATGCGCCCGCGCGTGTGATGCTTGCCGGCGTGTGGGGCGCTCCCGCGCCCGTGGCGGCTCTTCCCTTGACGCCCGTCCGCCACGCCACTTCCCTTCAGCAAATGGGGAATGGATTTTGTGGGACCCATCGACCTTCCTGCGCGGCACACCCGTGCCCGCTACATTCTGGTTCTCACTGACTACGCTACCAAATGGGCGGAAGCTTGCGCACTTCCAGACAACACTGCAGCCAGCACAGCCAAGGTCATCTATCAACAAATCATCACGCGATTCGGCTGCCCCACGGAGCTGGTCAGTGATCGTGGTGTCCATTTTATCAATCATACCATCAAGGAACTGACGGATTATCTCCTGATACATCATCAAAAGAGCACACCTTACTATCCTCAAGGGAACGGTTTGGCAGAAAGCACCAACAAAACTCTGGTCACAATTCTCAAGAAAATTTGTGGCGCTTCTACAGACCGACGGCAAAACAAACTTCCTACTTTTGTTCTTTGGGCCTACAATACTTGTTTCAAAATAGCTACTGGTCACACTCCTTTCAAATTGGTTTATGGTCAAGAAGCTCTCATGCCTTTTGAGTACATTCTCCCAACTCTCCGTTTTCAACTGGCTACCGCCCATAATCCGCCTGCTGCACTCAAAGAAAGGGTTTATCAATTGGAACAGTTGGATGAACTTAGAAGGGATGCTTATATTCGCGTTCTTCATGGACAACGGTTGCAAAAATCTTTACATAACAAACGTCTGAAGACAAAAACATTCAAAGAAGGAGATTTGGTTCTTCTTTATGATTCTCGGTACAAAAATTTTCCGGGTAAACTAAAGTTTCGATGGCTTGGCCCTTATCAAATAGTTCAAGTGGTTCAACCCAGCGTTTTCCAGCTGGCTGAATTAGATGGAACTCCATTACCTACACTGGTTAATGGCTTTCGCCTCAAAACATTTCATACCACAGAAAGTGAAAATCAACAAAAGGATGTTGTTCCCGACACAAACACAACAGATAGTGACTAAACCAGCGGCATATTTATATTATAGGTGGAATTTTTTACAAAATGTGGGCACAGCCCAGCTATTTCCGCTATGGGCACTGCCCTATATACAAAAACGGGCTCAGAGCCCTATCTACTAAGTCCTAAGAAGAAAAACCCTCTACTCCGGGTTCGGAGCAGAGGTGATACGCAGGATGTGGTACCGGTTATTGCTTTCGGGGTCCCAAAGCGGTGCGTAATCACCTCCATCCCGTTGGTGTGGGGATCGGCATGCTCAGCCATGCCGGCACACCACCCGTCCATAGCAATACCCCGATTGTGGCACCGCCAGAGGTCCAGACAGTCCATTTTGCACGTAATCCACTCCAGGCAGTTGGACGGCATAGTGCATTTGTCATGCAAACCAGCAGCAGACATACTGAGTGCCATCGGATGTCTTCGTTTCACTCCCGGTTCGTCTTATATAGCCAACCGAGGAACTCCTTGTCGACGTGGACCAATCAGAAAATTTGCCAACGTGGTTGCAATGCAAAATTTGTTTCTAAAATGAGAATCTTTTCTCCGCGCATATCTAGCCATGGTACCTTCTGACACATTCGTTTTAATGATATCCCACTTCAAGTTGCCAGCATTAAATGCCATTCCTTCTTTTCATACCCGTTGAACATTAATGTGTGTCCTTTGGCCACCTGTCACATCCGATCATTCTCTCATGCCTCATCTCCACCGTTCATTGCTTCTCCCTTTGTTGTTCGGGGACTTAGCCAAATTTTTGCCTCTCAATCCCTCCTTGGCATCTTTAGACACACGGCACCATCAACGGTTCTGATTTAAGCCCTCATCATACTCCTTCGCCTCCATTTGCGCGCCCTAAACCTTTTCGTCTCTCTGCGCCTTCGTCCTTCGTCCTCCGCCTCCGCACCCTCGCCAGCTTTTGTATCAATATCAGCAGGATGCTCAAGCTGCTGCTCTCAAGTTACAAGAATCTCAGGAAGCTCTCATGAATGCGGTTCAAACGGCCACGGAGGCCTCGAGGCGCGGTTCAGCCGAGACCTTCAAGCTGCTACCACGCGCAAGTTCATACTCACGGAGACCCGGCTTCAAGCCAAGCCGCGAGGTTTTTTGGGCCCGTGAGGATCTTAAGGCTGCCCAAAATCAGATTCTGCTTACCGATCAGCAGGCGCAATTGCAGACCACCATTCAGGAATTATCGGAGCAGGTCAAGGCAAGAGAGACTCTCTTGGTTGACAAGGAAAAAAACATTGCCAAACCGGACCGCCAGCTCTGAGCTCTCTCGGCATTACAACACTCAAGCTCAAGACCTTCACGGTCGCGTGGCGCTCAAATTACCTCTTTGGAAGCTCAACTTTCCCACGCAGACCTCTCGGCTCACATCTCTCCAAGATCGACTTACGGAGGCTCAGAAACAAAAAGTCCTTGATGACGCTGAGATTGCCCGGTTCACTCCATGTTCTGGGGCAATCCTCCTCCCATGTCACAACTTCTCGAGAAGCGGGTTCGTGACCGGTCCATATACGTTAGAAAAGGAGCACGGGATCCGTGACCTCGAACAATAGCTTCTGACAAGCTATTCGATCTGGCGATGAGGCTCGAACCAAACTTGAAGGCTATGTTACCATTGCTCTCAACACGCTGTTGACTTCCCTATTCCTTCCGGTTATCCGGATTATGTGGTTGCCCGCCGCCACCTCTTTCTTCTACGAAGTGGCATACGGTGATGGTCGATTGATGTTCCCCTGGCCCTGCCGCATTTTCTTCGGATCTGGCGGACCTCTCTTTGAAGACAAAGGTTTATTCTAGCGCCCTTTTAGTCTTTGATCTCATTCACTATGACGATCCGGATATGATCACCTTGAGAGTTGTTCAGCCAATGGCGTGCATTTTTCATGATTTCTATCCGGCCGATACACGGGGATAAATTCGAGATGGGCCACATCGGAACTTTTTCGGGTGATCCCACACTTCAATGGTTGCTTTTGGATAACAACCCTATCTCGTCTGCGATCATGATCGGACACATGCTCTTCATCAAGAATACATGCCTGAGCTTGTTCATCATTTGCCTCTCACGGCAAAGTGAGCCGCCCTTGAATAAGGAAGTATCACGGGACATCCCGAGGATCTTCCCTTTGCACAAGTTTATATGCAGCACCTGGCAGATTACAATCAACTGCGTGCTCTCCTGGATAGCAAGACTGTGACGTCCCCTAGTCGTATACGGTGCACTCACCGTATACAAACAGGAGTTCATCCCCATACCAGCTCCATGCTAATACGTGGCCCTCCACATGACACTGCAACCGTGGCGGGTTCCGGTGGGAAAGAGTGGAAGGGTCATTGCACCCGTCTCCCTCGGGGCCTACCTAGCTGCGGAAGCGTAAACATACATGTCAGTAGCACATACATCAACATCATATGACCATCACGAAGGATGGCCCTCCACATATCTGCATAGACAAAGATCAGCACATCACATAGGGAGTCCTACCCAAGGCTCAGACTCAAGGGATGGCCCGGCGGCTTGGGTCTCGAGTTCATTGCGCATGCGAATTCATGGCAACGGATTTGGGCGGCATATGAACATGGCTTAGGGTTGTCCACTCCATCCGCCCCTCCACATTGCACACTTTGCGAGTAGGCTGAAAAGTGTTGGGACTGGCGTAGCCAGCCCGGATGCATAGCCAAGGGGCTATATCACGGGTTGCATCTCCCGGTTCCGATGGGGCGGTGGGGATCTCTCCCTCCGAGATCTACATCGCGACTCGAGGTGACTAGAGGGCCACCGCCGTATCACGACTTGAACTCAATGGAAGGTCATATTCACCACCTCACGAGTGTCGAGCCCATGCCTTGCCCACACGCAGTGGCAAGCCATTAGACCTAGTCACAATGATCCCCGGCAGCACTAACACACTATAGGGATCGTTCAGGAGTCAGAACACGAACCTCTTTATAAGCCAGTCTGGCCCCTTCACCCACAACCCGGTGTGGCTCTTGTGCACAGGCCGCATCTACAGTGTGCTAGAGAGGCTATTCTAGGAGCATCAACTACAAAGCTTTAGGTCTCTACCCCCCTTCCCAATACAAGGAGTTCATAGAGATACATCATCCATATACTTCACAGAGAACTAAAGAACTAAATCTAATCTACAACATAGAGTTAGGTTCTTTAGTTAGAATCTGCTATCTAGAGATCTAGAGGGCTGCTATGGGCAATCTAATAGGCTAAACCTACTGATTCAATGACTAAAATAGGGTTTAGACTATCTAATTGGCCAAATACCTGATCCTTGAGGGGCTCCTCCTGACCTGAGCTCGACCATCCTGCTGAGACGCTCGAATCTAGAGGAACTAAGGATGCAATTCTCCCAGGCAGATGCGGGATGCGGTTTTTTTGTTGAGGCAGCCAAAACAGAGTTCTGAAGCCCTAAAATCGAAAATTGGGCTAGTTAGGGTTTCCTACCCTATATAGACAAGGGGGTTGGCTAGGGTTTCCAATTATCCCCTTTTGGCATGTGGGATAATTGGAAATGGGCCCACTTGCCTTTAAGGGCTAGGTGGCCAAATGTGCACACATGGAAATGTGTGCCCACATTAATGTGTACATTGGAAAATGTGCACATTAATTGCACCTATGGGTGTGGCCCACTTGGCATGAAGTGTCCACTTGGAAATGTGTGCCCACATTAATGTGTACATTGGGAAATGTGCACATTAATAGTTGCACGTATTTCTGGTAAGTTGCCCCCTAGGGCTACTCACCCGGCTACACCCTAGGCGTTACCGTCGGTGGGTGGGGTGTAATGCGGCGTGGCAGGCGATGCGGTATAGATCGTCCGGGGCGATCTCTTGTCTTTGGAACGTCACATTCTCCCCACCTTTTGAAATGATCTTTGTCCGCGACATGCGTCGTGGGTCTCCCCACCTTGGGATCATCGTAACACGCAATCAACCCGATACATCACGATTACTACTATAATTCCTACACATTTATTAAAATTACCTTAAGGTAATATTTTTTTTTTTTTATGACATTATCACATCATTATATTATGAAATAACTTATCAATTCACAACATTACTAAGCAGATTACTCCAACTTCACTTAACATTACGATTAAGTTTATCAAAATTTTAAAATTACGTCAGGGGTACTCTTCATTCCTTGCAACACATTCCAACAAAATTTGTGTTGCAAGTCTTAAATAATCCGACCTCCTTGCCCTCCCGGGCTCTCTCGGCTGCGGTCGACACTACGTTAGTACCATTTAATTATTAATTAAAATTTTTGGTTATATGGTGACCACCCACCTATCTACATGGATGCATGGCTAATCTCCCGTAGGAAGAGGGTGAATCTTCCATTATGGCCCTTGAGGAGCGGCCTACATGCCTATATGCGCTCATGCCTACACCTCTAGTTGCCCGGTGGAGGATATCCTTCTCGGCGTGGGGCGAAGGATAGATTCCTCCTATCAAAGCATATATGGGGCTAAAGGTGCTTTCCCTATCAATGCATTCCTTCATGACCTCCTTTCTCTCGAGAGGTGGAGTCTACTTACGTGGGGACAGTAGACTTTCTAATCTACCTTCCACTTTCGCCCAAAGCGGAAACGCGGTCATGCCTACATTGACATTACACCACGCCCTAGAGATCACCGTAGTGGTCCCATCATCGGTAACAACGCATGCGACCCATACTAAGCGTGGGTGGCATCGTGGAGATTAATCTTAACTACACAAGAATTAACCTACACAAATCGACATGCGCTGAGCCGATTTCTTGGGAGATGACCTTGCCGTCCCATTGCTCCATAAACCGTGGATCTTTGCTTTACTAAATCTTTCTTAAGTACCCACGCGTCGCGTCTTCCAGCGGTAAGTGTTTCCACTTGACCAAATCTTTGGAGGAATTCTGATCTCCTCGTTTTTCTTGAAAGCTTTATCAAGAATCAATTCTAGAACTATTTCCGGTTTGTTCCTCCGTCATTTCCAACAACGTTGGCGAATCAAGACTTCGTGCGGATTTGGGGTATGCTTCTTCACAAACTCACGTGGAAGACCTTATGAATCTTTAGGTGTCTTTGGCAAGTCTAGCTTGTAGGCTTGATTACCTACTTTCGACTATTACGAAGGTCCAGCCCACCTTGGAGCAAGCTTCTTGCAATTGCCGATCCCGAGCTTTGCACGCTTCACCTTGATCTTGAGCCAAACATCATCTCCAACTTTGAACTCTCTTCTTTGTTCGATGCTTGTCGGCGATGCTCTTTTGTCGACTTCTTGCTGCGCTAGCGAGATACCCTCTAACCTCCTCCACAAGGCTGCTGCATATCCGCCAACATCTGGCTGCGAAACTTCCACTTTTGACCGGGGGTTGTGCCAAATTAATGCGGGTTAAACAGCGATAGCGTAATTGATCATAAACGGCGACATTTGGGATGATTCCCCGCTTGGTGCTATTGTATACAAACTCCACCAAGTGAATAAATTCTTCCCACATACTTTGCTTATTCGGACATAGTTTAGTAGCATGTCCTCTAAAATCTGTTGGTCGCTCGATGCGGCCGTCCAATGCGAGGATGATATGCGTGCTCATGGATAGCTTCGTCTGGATCGTCGCAAAGAGGTCTTGCCAAAAGGCGCTCATGAACTTCGGATCCCTGTCGGAGATGATCTCCCTTGGCATGCCATGAAGCCTGAAGATCTCTTTGGTGAAGAGCTTTCTTTGTATCCATGGTCGTATCGTGGTTACGCAAGGCACAAAATGTGCCATCTTCGACAACTTGTCGACCACTACCATCAAGGCATCCTTGCCTCTCGCTGTTCTTGGGAGTCCTGTGATAAAATCCATGTTGATTACCTCCCACTTAGCGTTTGGCACCGCTAATGGCTCTAATACCCACGGAATTGAAGCTGCTCTGCCTTCGTCTGGCGGCATAAGCCGACATTCCTTGATGTAACGAGCTATTTGCTTCTTTATTCTGGCCAATAATAGGCTGCTGCGCTTTTGAAATATGTTTTCATGAATCCCGCATGTGGCCAGCTATTGGGCTGTTGTTAGCGTGTCGTGGAGGATCAACTTCCTTACACCCGATGATTCGGTGCGCACAACTTGTTCTTATGGTATAACAGGTTGCCTTCCTTCTTATAATGCTTGAAGGCCTCCGCTCTTTATATCTGTTCTAGCCTCCTTAGAAAGGCTTGCCCATACCTCCTTGAAATCCGTCCGTTGGCAAGGACTCTTCAATCCTCTTACCAAAGTCATTTGGAGGCGTCGAAATTGCATTGCAATGCACTCTAGTTGTCGGGGGATGCCTTGAAAGCGCATCTGCTACCACATTGAGCTTCCCGGCTTGTAGACTATATCAAAGTCATATTCTTGAGGAACTCCATCCATCTCCGCTGCCTCAGTTAAGGTGTGGTTGCGTGAATACATATTGGAGGCTCGATGGTGGGGTATCAATTGGAACTTCCTTCCCAAGAGATAATGCCTCCATATTCTTAATGCCACGACAACCGCAAGCAACTCTTGATGCGTGCGTTGGGTAGCCCGCGTCTCCGGCGTCGTTCATCTTCACGGAATCATCACGCTACCACCGCTCTTTCTTGCATAAACCTTTTGTAGCTATCTTACTGCGCATCTGTTGCCACAAGCTTATCTTTCTCGGGTCGGGCGGGGTTAAAGGCTGGGGCTGTGGTTAAAACTTCCTTCAACACTTCAAACCCCTTTTGGGCTTTCTTGTGCCAATGCTCTACCCAATCTTTCACCTTCTACGCCCCTCGTCGGTGCGTTAGCGGGGCTGCTATCTTAGCAAAGTTCTTCACGAACTTCACAGAGTACCACTAGGCGAGGAAACTTCGACTTCATGCACATTCTTGGTGGCCGACCCTTTGAATGGCGGCTTCAATCTTGGCGGGGTCTGTTGAGATGCCTTCTGGCGAGATCACATGACCTAGGTACTCCACCTTTTACGTTGCGAAGTGGCGCCCGACAACTTGGCATTAACCGGTGCCTCTTCAACTTCTCTAGCACTCTTCTCAAGTGTTGCCGCGTGCTCTTCAAGGGATCTGCTATACACCAAAATGTCATCAAAGAAAACAATCACAAAGGTGTCCGGGAACTCCCACGAAGATATCGTTCATGAGCCTCATGAGCGTTGGGGGGGGCATTTGATAAGCGAAAAGGCATTCTTGTGAACTCATAATGCCCATACCGCGTTCTCAAGGTGGTCTTATGGATATCTTCTTCCTTTATCCTGATCGATGATAACCTTAAGTCGATTTTGGAGAAGATCTTAGCACCTTGGAGCTGATCCATCAAGTCGTCGATCTTGGAAGCGCATACTTGTTCTTAATGGTGTGCTTATTCAACTGTCTATAGTCTATGCACATCCTCAAAGATCCATCCTTCTTCTTGACAAAAGAATGGGCTCTCCAAGCGGCGAGACACTAGGTCTAATGAAACCTAGGTCGGCGGCTCCGCCTAGCTGCTTCTTCACTCCGACAACTCTGCGTTGTCATTCTATATGGAGCCTTGCTTGTTGGCTTTGTTCACGGTTCGAGTGCTATCTGCTTTCGACTCCCCTATAAGGAGGGAGCTGCTTGATCTCATCACGGAAAGAGATCATGGAACTCCGTGATCGAGCTTAGCTACTTGCTTCCGACAACTTCTTTGCGAGCACCTTGTCTTCTTTGCTTTCTTGGTTCGGCTCTCTAATCTCAAGCTTGAAGATGTATGCCACTTGCTCACTCTTGATGCACTTGAGCGGCCCGTTTAGAAGACATGCAGCGCATGATGGGAACAACTTCCTTACATTATCTCAATGATCTTGCCGTCGGGCGTTGGGAAGGTCACCTTCCGCTTTCCCCGGTCGATAATGGCCCTGCTGGCCCAAGGTACTCCATTCCTATGATCAAGTCATACTTTCCAATGCCCATTACTTCTGCCCCATCACGGATATTAATCCTGGTAAGTCGATGTCGAAGTTAATTCTCTTGCCCGCCGCGCCTTCTTGCACCACTTGCTAAAACAACGGGTCTTGGCTTTGACTTTAGCGGCTTCAACTTCAACATTTGAACCATTACGGGGGATGCAAAATTATGGCTACTTCACGAGTCTATCAAGACTATGAAGGACTTAGCTTTAGCCTTCCCTCTTGTGGAAATTACCTTATCTTGGCTCTCTGCTTGCTCGTATCTATTGCGGCAAAGATGTGACACTCACCACGGATGTAGTCGCGGGCCTCTTCGCCCGTCGTCGTCCGGCAGGGCCCCAATCTCCCAACTCCGCTAGAGCTGCACTCATGGCGTAAGGGCGGGTTCTTTGTCCTATGGCTGGCTGGAAGCACACAGAAGCCACCGGTTGCTTTTCTATGCACTCTGCCTCTTTTCCTTGGGCATCGGCTTGCAAAAGGATTACCTTTGCTTTGGAGTAGTTTGACCTTTCTGCTTGTCCTTGAAGGACACACCGCTTCTTCTCTGCTTTGCTTCCCTGTTTCCCACCATATGGGGCTCTAAATTTGGACACGGGTTTGGCTGCCACGGGGCTATAGCTTCTGTCGCCTTGCCTTTATCACGGAAGTCTTTGCTGCTTTGTGTCCGCTATTAGAGGTCACGACCCTGCAAGCTTATAGCCTTGGATTACGCCCGATCTTGTCCTAGGGTTTATTGCCCTCACAAGCTTGGGATCTCCTCATTCAGCCCCTCAATATAGCTTTCCACGCATGCTTCTCTCCCAACTTTGGCACATCTGACCTTAGCCTCATGAATTCCTCTCGTATATTTCTGAACTGATTTGTTGCCTTTGCGTAACTTTGTAAAAAACTGCTGCATCATCTTTGGACTTATGTTCCCTCGGGCGTAATGGCGCGAAGGCTTTAGCAAACTTTACGAACTTACAAGCATCCTGCTTAAGCCGTGTGCCTTTGCATAACCCTTCCACCAAATCCGGCGGCTCCTTTCAAGTTGGCTGTTTGCAACTCTGCCTTTGTCCTTATCCTTCATGCCATAAGCATTTCCGTGCTTTCGCTCATTTCGTCCCAGCCATGCCTCTGCTTCCAATCGACTGTTCTCCCACGAACTGTTCTAGTTTCGGGCCTTCCATACATTGCCCGGTCGCGGAATCTACTTTCTTACGGTAGTCGAGAGGCCACGGTATCTCTTTAATCGTCCCTCACAGGGTGTTCCTCTGCCTTCCCTCTGTTGGTTCCGAGCTGTTTCTTCCTCTTCCTCCCGTCGGTCACGAGTCAGTGAACTTGAGTCGGAAGATTCGGTTGGGGATCTCCTTCTCTTGCTCCTCTTCTTGTCCCTTCCTTCCCTCCGGAGCTGATGCTTGCGGCAAGCGAGCATTGCCCACCAGAACCCACTCACCTTTGCTTGAGATAGTAATGCCTTTATCTGCTCCGGATCCGTCCTCATCACGGGCTATCTCCTCCTCTGGGGTCATGGGTTCCCTATCTTCAAATAGGTTTCTTGCTTGGGGTGGTGCAGGCGGGGTTTGTTCTTCTATAAGGTCTCGCGGTTTGTCGTTCCCCTGCGTTTAGGCCTCTGGCTGCATACACAAGCAATTCATGGCTATATGATTAGTTCCATTTGTTCTTCTTGCATTGTTTATGTTTGTTGGTATAATTGTGGGGCAAAATATATCAACAAAATATTTAAAGTGCAGCAGAATTTTATTTATATATCATATAATATTTTAAATACAAAAGTCTCCGGGATCAAGAGTCTAACTAGTCTTGAAATCGCCGGTAAGACGGGTTGTCTTCAAGAAACTTCTTAACTTGGGCCGTCCCTACCGAGTGACCCAAGTTCCTCGATGATACTATTTGACGAGCCTCCTGGATGGCTCTCACCGGGTCTTCTACCCTAGCGATTGGGATGTAAGGGCCGCATCCTTTGCTATCTCGCGGACGTCGGTGGGGTATGGCGAAGTCGAAAGGTCGAGTGCCATTGCCCTCTTGACTAAAGCGGCATAGTCGACATTTGTTGCTATTCGAGCATGCTGCGAGCACGAGAGTGCAATCGGCATAAACACTCCTTCTTAGCCTGCGGGACTGAACTTGCGGTGAATTACGCTATTCTCCCATCCATCGGCCAGGACAAATAGTATCTGGCGACACATGGTTGTGTGTGCCGAAGCTTCCCCACTTGTTTGGCCTCCGGCTCTGTGCGCCCGGCGTGCTTTCGTCGACCTCAACCCGATGAGCTCCTGTAGTCTTCAATTGTGCGGTCGAGCCTCCTGAGGTCGATTCCTTCTCCTTTTGGCAGGGGTGCTATCGAAGGACCCGGCATTAGGATGCTCGTGGTCTTCCCACGGATCCCCATCTGTTCTTGGAGGGCGAGGAACTCCTCCTCTGTCGGCAGCTCCCGCTCGTCCATCAATTGCGATCTTCTTTGTAGGCACGGATATCTCAGTCGTCTCTCACATAGGTGTGGACTCCCTCACTTGAAGCGGGAAGTCGAGGCTCCCGGACGATGAAGTCGTCGAGTGGGTCTACCCTTGGGAGCTGGTGGAAGCGATTAGTCCAACTTTGAGCTCCCTCTCCCGGCATTGGGAAGGTTGGATGTCGTTGAGGAGTAGATACTCCTCTCCGTGATGATAGGGGCTAGGCTTGTGATGCCTAGCCCAAGTGAGGAACAACTCGATGCCTGGCTGGCTCTCTTTCGAAATTGATCAGCTCCTGCTCTCCTTGGCGCCGTTCTTCGTCTGAGTCGAGCTCCGTGTATCCTTCGTCGTCCGACTCCTCCTCATCCTCTCTTGCTTCCTGTTCCTGTTGATACTGCAACAGCATCTGCTCTTCCTCTTGCACTGCTATGGGGTCTACCTCCATCGGAGGGATAGAGGTTGCCCCCATCGGGTTCTGTGGCCTTGGGATAAGAAGATGGCTAGAGGCGGTGTAAAGAAAAGTACTTGGTCTCTGTTGGCTGTCGGGGACCATGTAATCGAGTAGTCTCTAGCGCCTTGTTAGTCAAAATTACTTGGCGATGTTGGGGACATCGCCCAAAGTGCTTGAAGGGATGGGCGGGGAACAAAGTATCCTATGCAAGGGGGACTTGAACAAGGGAGGTCCTACCCTAGCCGAAAATTCTGCTAGCACCCGCGCCTATATCTTTGGGGTTGCATTTAACGTAACTTGGATGTCAATTTCTTTCACAAAGACTTGGAAGATGTCGTTGACATCTGCGCCCGATGCTTTATGGCGGCCGTACCATCGCCCGAAATCAGCCAGAGCCATTGATCTAGCAAGGAAGGGAGTATCAAACGGATGCGAAGCCTCGGGGAGCTGAAAGATCGCCCTAAGCGATTGGGGAACAAATTTGCGGGGTGCCAATTGAGAAATGGGGACTTATTTATAGAAAGGGGAAAACCCTAATTTTTGGATGACCTAGATTTTCTTGAGATTAGGTAATTCTGATATTAAGGGATGCAATTGCAAGTTTGAAGACTATTTCTAGAGTTTGAGCATGCTAAGGAGAGCTCTTGAACCTATTGTGCAATTTGGAGATCATTTGGTGATGACATGTGCGGGGGGTCTCATACGTTGCACCCAGCCCGATTTCTAAAATGTAGAAATCTGTCCTGGCGCGACGTGTGAGACATGGGTCCTAATTGGGCTAGGATTACTCAATTTAGGTGATCTAAGGCTGTAATTCTACTAAACTCATCGAGTTAGGCAGAATTGACCCCTTACTTGGTCGATTTGGAGCTGTTTTGGGCATTTTTGGGCATGGTCTCACACGTTGCGCCCAGCCCGATTTCTAAAATGTAGAAATCTGTCCTGGCGCGACGTGTGAGACATCGTCTCAATTTTGCTCAAAACTCCAATTTAATTAAAACGAAGGCTAGGGATCGATATCTTGACCTATTTAAACAGGTTTTGACACTTTATTTACACAAAATTTTCTTTATATTAACAAAATTTTACAGTCATTTACAAGGTTCAAGGGCGTTCTCCCTTGATGTGTCTGGCAAGATACATATCCTGCCTCATGAGGGTAACCCTCTTCGCGTGCACCGTGCAGGCCGTTGAATCTTCAAAATGCTTTACTATATGTGCTTCGGCCGCCTCCTGTAAGCACAGCAGCATCTCATCGGTCACGCGCATGTCTGTGTTGTATTCTTGGATGACTTCGCGGACCAAACGCTGGAACGGCGCCCGGGGAATCAGGAGTCCGTAACTCTTCTGGAAGTGGCGGATCTCCTTGAGTGCCCTGTCTTCCAGCTTCTTCTTCTTGTTCCGCTTCTTCCCTGGTGCTCGGGGAGGCTTGGGCTTTGGTGGAGGGGGGGATTGCACGGCTCTTCGTCGGTGCCGCCTTCAATCGTTCTCACCCTGCTTCTGGTAATAGGCATTGTAGGCCTCCCACTTTGCCATATACGGCGTTGTGCTCCACGATCCTCTTCGATAGACCTTTAAGGGGTCTATCACATGGAAACTTCCCATTGCGGCCGTGGGGCCTTGACCCTATCCCGCGTGTTCGGGAAATGGTGGGGGCTTAGCCACTGTCCGACCTCCTCCATACTCTTGGGCGTGCGCTTTCGGGTACCTCTTCCTCTGACCCGGGGCTTTGAAGAGCTTGCCCGTCTGCGCCCGTACGTAGTCTCCATCCCGTCGTCGGTGGTGGTGAGTCTCACCTCCCGATGGCTTCGTTGATGACGGACCTTTGGCTCTCTTCGACCTTCACCAGCTTCCTCTTGCCTGCCATTACGGCTTTGGCCCTCCTCTTCTTGGGTCGGGTAGTAGTGGTCGTCTTCCCGACTCTTTGTCCCTCTCCTCGGCGCTCCTTGGCCGTGCTTGTGGGCCCGAAGCGTCGCGGCTCGGCCTCTTCTTCCGGGGTGAGTTCCGGCGGCTGCTCCTCCTCTCTTCCCTGCTCCTCCTGCAGGTGAATCTCAGCCTGGGGTTGTTCTTGGGCTGTTGATGGTTCCGCCTGTTCCCTCTGCTCCTCCTGTGGGTTGGCGTCCCCCTGGTGTTGCTCCCGCTGCTGCCCGCTTTCTGCCTCCTGCCGTTCAATTTCGTTGAGGATCTCGCTCATGACGTCTGGCCGATCGTCCTCCAAGATTTCTGTGTGGTCGCTCCGGTCCGACCCTGCTTCCTCACTTGACGAAGATTCGTCGCCGTGGAGAAGGCGTTGCCGAAGAATCTGGTGAAAGAGGCCGGAGCCACTGGCGCTGGAGGATCCGCTTCGGCTAGGCTTCCTTGCAGTCTGCTTCGTGCGGGCCATCATCTTACGGTTTGTCGATCGGAGCTAAGCGCCAGAAGATCGCCTTGACAGTACGAGCGAAGTTCTAGGGAAGAACAGGAAAAATGGGAGGGGTCTGGTTCTATTTATAGGGCCAATTTTAGGTCAACTTTTAAACTACCTTTTTGGGTTGTCTAGAACACCTAAAAACACCTAATTAAGCAAGGTCTCACACGTTGCGCCCAGTCCGATTCCTAGAATCTAGAAACCTGTCCTGGCGCGACGTGTGAGACATGGTGGGGCCCACTATTAAATTAACATGTAACATGCTAAATCTACTAATTCTTAGCTTAAATTTAGAATTATCAAGGTATTTTACTGTAATTTACAACTTTTTTGGTGTCAAAGCCGAATGTCTCATACGTTAATGACCCGATTTCTAGAATGTAGAAATCTGTCCTGGCGCGACGTGTGAGACCACCCTACTTTTTGGATGTTGGCTCATCAATTTTTAGTCTTTTTACGTTTCTATTCATTTTAACTGTTACTAGCTTAGCATGAACTACAAAAATGAGAAAAATTTTCTCATTTTTCGAGGTTTGAGGATCCTATCAAGTTAGTGCTACTTGGAACATGGCGGTGCTTTGCTCTTGGTCTCCAAGAACATAGCTCGATACCACTGTGGCGTCCCCTAGTCGGTATCACGGTGCACTCACCGTATACAAACGAGGAGTTCATCCCCATACCAGCTCCATGCTAATCTGGGGGCCCTCCACATGACACCGCAAACCGCGGCGGGTTCCGGTGGGAAGAGTGGAAGGGTCATTGCACCCCGCCTCCCTCGGGGCCTACCTAGGCTGGAAGCGTAAACATACATGTCAGTAGCACATACATCAACATCATATGACCATCACGAAGGATGGCCCTCCACATATCTGCATAGACAAAGATCAGCACATCACATAGGGAGTCCTACCCAAGGCTCAGACTCAAGGGATGACTGACGGCTTGGGTCTCCAGAGTTCATTGCAGACAGAATTCATGGCAACGGATTTGGCTGGCATATGAACATGGCTTAGGGTTGTCCACTCCATCCGCCCCTCCTGTGCACACTTTGCAGAGTAGGCTGAAAAGTGTTGGGACTGATTGGAGCCCACCCGGATGCATAGCCAAGGGGCTATATCCTGGGTTGCATCTCCCGATTCCCGATGAGGGGTGTAGGGATCTCTCCCTCCAGAGATCTACATGCTGACTCCAGGTGACTAGAGGGCCACTGCCCGTATACGACTTGAACTCAATGGAAGGTCATATTCACCACCTCACGAGTGTCGAGCCCATGCCTTGCCCACACGCAGTGGCAAGCCATTAGACCTAGTCACAATGATCCCCGGCAGCACTAACACACCATAGGGATGGTTCGAGTCGAACACGAACCTCTTTATAAGCCCGGTCTTGCCCCTTCACCCACAACCCGTGTGGCTCTTGTGCCACAGGCGCATCTACAATTGTGCTAGAGAGGCTATTCTAGGAGCATCAACTACAAAGCTTTAGGTCTCTACCCCCCTTCCCAATACAAGGAGTTCATAGAGATACATCATCCATATACTTCACAGAGAACTAAAGAACTAAATCTAATCTACAACATAGAGTTAGGTTCTTTAGTTAGAATCTGCTATCTAGAGATCTAGAGGGCTGCTATGGGCAATCTAATAGGCTAAACCTACTGATTCAATGACTAAAATAGGGTTTTAGACTATCTAATTGGCCAAATACCTGATCCTTGAGGGGCTCCTCCTCGACTGAGCTCGACCATCCTGGCCGGCATTTCGAATCTAGAGGAACTAAGGATGCAATTCTCCCGTGCAGAAGTTGCGGGATGCGGTTTAGGCTGTTGCAAACAAAAAGCAGAGTTCAAGCCCTAAAATCGAAAAATTGGGCTAGTTAAGGTTTCCTACCCTATATAGACAAGGGGGTTGGCTAGGGTTTCCAATTATCCCCTTTTGGCATGTGGGATAATTGGAAATGGGCCCACTTGCCTTTAAGGGCTAGGTGGCCAAATGTGCACACATGGAAATGTGTGCCCACATTAATGTGTACATTGGAAAATGTGCACATTAATTGCACCTATGGGTGTGGCCCACTTGGCATGAAGTGTCCACTTGGAAATGTGTGCCCACATTAATGTGTACATTGGGAAATGTGCACATTAATAGTTGCACGTATTTCTGGTAAGTTGCCCCCTAGGGCTACTCACCCGGCTACACCCTAGCGTACACGTCAGCTGGAGTGGCGTGTACGCGTGACGAGGCAGTACGGTATACGTCCTGGGGCGTATACTGTGCTGGAACGTCACAAAGACAGTCCCCACGGGTTGGGATAGCCCTCCTGTCAACTCTCAGCTCCCTGCTTCTGTTTGGGACCATTGGTGCAAAGCTCTTGATCCGGACCTTGTCCGTGAATTCAGGGCGCAGGCCCAGCAGCCCACGCCCACGGGCATGGTACCCTCTCCCTATGCTTCCCTGGGTGTCCCTCCACGCCCCAGGTTCCTCACTTCTGATTGGCATCTCCCCTTTTGGACCAAGGTCGTGGATGGCCATGCGGGATGGACTCCGCCTCAGATCTCGACGGATCTCCGGTGGGATCCCCGTTTTGTACGACGCTCCAATTGGGAGGATGGTGCCACCCTTGATAACACTACCAATTGGATCTATATTCCCAATGAGCGTGGTTGGCAACGGCCTGCTGATGCTCTTCATGGTCTTGACACCTTCTTGCAGAATGCCGCCACCTCACCAGATCCTTCAGTCCACCGCCAAGCTAGTTTCTGTGCTGCTCTCAAATGCATCCTGGTCAGCCCTTTAAATCGGCAGCGTCCCATCTTTCACTGCAATCCGAATGCCAGCGTCAGTGCTTTCGGTCTCCAGACCTGCCTCCTCATGGAGTGCCAGTTTGTTTCTTCTGAAGCCCACGCTGCCCTTGAAGACATGGTGCGCTCTCATTTTCTCATTGATGCTGATCCTGCCCTTGGGCTCAACACTCCTCCTGCTCTTCAAATACGCCAGGATCTCATTGGCACGTACCATAATGGTGCCCGTCCTCACTCCCGTGAGGATCACTTTCAGACTGATGGCTTCCCGCCCTCAGAAACACTTCCTCCTTTTCTTCACTCTGAGTGTCGTTTGGTGGGGGGGAGTGTTAGTCCTGTGCCTCCTGGTACAGGACTATTTATGCATATAACGGACCAAGTCAAGTCCAAGGATCCACAGACAGGCACGGGTCAGTCGTCCAAGGCCCAGCAGAAGACCAAGCAGCAGACCACGCAGTCCAAGCCTGGGTCTGCTACCAAGAGGCGCCGCGACAAGTGATGACCCGTCACCGCCTGCGTCAGCGTCAGCGGGTTTCTAGGCATTTCAAGAGGCACCTCCAGCATTCCTGCAAATCAGGCCTCCTTCTAGGAGTCGGCACCGAGATCAGTCAGAGTGTCTATATTGGGCCAAAGGCCATTGTACTATATATATGAGTAGAGCTAGCACATGAGTAGGAGATGAGTTTTGAGTCTTGTCTCTCTTCAGTCTTCTCTCGATTGCGAGAGCTCATGTATGTTCATCATTGATATCAAGGAAGCTTATCATTTTCCTCTCATTGTTCTCTTTTGTTCTGTTTTCTTCCTCTTGTTCTCTTCTTGCAAATCCCGCGTGACATAGTCCCCCGGATTCTCCTGTTAGATCCACGGGTCCTCACAGAGGGCTGTCTTGCAGGCGTTCCCGAACCCAGACCCCAAACAGTCATTCTATATAGAAGCGTTTCGGTTGCTATATCCCCAACCCGAAATTGCAGTACTCGCAGAATCCAAAGGGAGTTTCATTTTGTGGCCTGCGAGGGATGTAACTAACCTTGGTGACAAAACTGGTGTCTACACTCCGCCCGCACAGATTCAAAGGCTGAATTAGCTGTTGGTGGCCGAGAATCCCTCGAGTCCCTTCAAGACACCTAATCAGGACGGAGCCATTTCAAGGGATGAGCTTCTTGAGAGAAACTGCACACTCTTGCATGAGTGCTGCGTCATGCCTTATGGCTTCGACGTGATCATCTTCATTGACCCTAACCAGGCAGGAGATGACTCCTTGGGTGCCACCTTGATGAAGATATGCCCTATGCCAGAAAGGCCATCTAGATGCCAAGCTTGTGCTGAAATGCCACAAATCCACGACCTGGTCAGGTGGCCCAATGTTTTGGTGTTAGTGGATAACGTCCCAGTGTCACGGCTAGTAAGGGTTGTGAAAGAGCAAGTTAATGAGGTAGAACCTTTATGCCATGCAAGTCGAAGTTCCTAAGACTCTAAAAAGACCTTATAAAATGGTGAATCGCACGCCACGAAAGTCGGCCAAGGATAGTAAAGCTGAAAGGAAGATCGCGACCGCTACCATTTCAGACTTCAAATCTTCAATTTATTGCATGCGAAGATGTTGTGCTAACTTCTCCACATGTGACATCACGTGCATGCGGACATTTTTTTGGAATATGAGTGCTACAGACAGGACCAACTTTGCTTACAACATGTTGGACCTTTGCTCAGAAAATGGGCAGGTCCAAAAGCTCATTTCTTCATTCCTATCTGGGTGAAAGGAATACCACTTAGAGGTGGCTATAGCGAAGAGAATTGCATTCTCAAAGTGCAACAACTGTATTGTAATAAAAGATAAAATGGCTAAGAGAAGAGATCCAAGGGAGAGAAGAGAATTGCAGGTGGAAAGGAAGGCACACATGACAGCCCAGATATCTTGTAGGAGCCTTTATTGGTCATGGAGGGCTTTATCACATTGTGATCCAGAGCATGCACTGATGATCATTCATGATAAAATGGATCAGAACAAAACCATGGTACCTAGACTGGAGAAGTTGGCAAAATTAGTATGGAAGGAAGAACGCTTGAAAGTCTGTGTTACAGATGCACTGATGGGCGCCCTGGCCATTTTTCCCTCGATCTATGAAAGGATGATTCTAATTTCTACGTGGGATCTTTGAACCATATGCTTAAAGCCCTTGAGGCTTCCAGAGACAATTGGGGCCATTTAAGAGATGCAGATAATCCTGACTGTGCATGGGGGGCAACAATCCTTAACTCAAATGCATTAAGGACCAAAAAAAGGAATAGCAATGGACAAGAGTTCTTAGCTCCACCAAAGGCTCCAGCCCACCCAAAACAGCTACCAAGGATGCTCCATTCTCTGGCCAGAACAAGAATAGATATCTTTTCTCTTACCTTTCTTATTTTGTATGGTTAGGTATTTTTTATCAGGTCCAACTTGGCTTCATGATGGTTGACCACACCCATGATGACATCGATGCATTATTTGGAAATTACTCGACTTTGCTGCGCAGGTCGGATGCACTCACTATTCCTGAACTTATGCAGCTATTTCGAGAATGTAGCACCAAGGCACTGGCGCCTTACCTGGTAACTGAAGTTCTTGATTGTAAGTCGTTTGTGAAAGGTTACATTTCAGACAAGAAGGATCGCTTGATTGGTCACTTGGAGCCCTTGCTGTTCAAGTTTTGCATGAGAGATGATTGGCCGCTCATGTATTACAAGATGAGGCTAGGGCATCGGGAATGGTTGCCTAAGAATGGAATAAGAATGTGGAAGGCAGATGCTAATGGTATGCCAACAACATCCAACGCTAATGGTATACCCAACTGCTTGAAGCATTTTGAGCTTTCTTACTCACTACATCATACTTGCCTTTATTCGCGTGAAGTTTCTTCTTGATTATTTTCTACTATGTTAGTCCTGTGCCTCCTGGTATAGGACTATTCATGCATACGACGGACCAAGTCAAGTCCAAGGATCCATAGAGCGAGACGCACGGTCGGTCGTCAAAGGCCCAACAAAAAGACCAAGCGGCGGAGACCCGCGCGGTCAAAGCCCGCATTCGCTGCAAAGAGGCGATGCTCGGACAAGTGACGGCCCGTCACCTTTCGGCGTCGGGCGTGATTCCGAGCACTTCAAGAGGCACCGCCAAAGATTCCTCAGAAATCAGGCCTCCTTCCAGGAGTCGGCACCGAAATCAGTCAGAGTGTCTATATTGGGCCAAAGGCCATTGTACTATATATATGAGTAGAGTTAGCACATGAGTTTTTAGATGAGTTTTGAGTCTTTCTCACTTCAGTTTTCTCTCGATTGCGAGAGCTCATGTATCTTCATTGACATCAAGGAAGTTATTCTTATTATTGTGATCTTATTGTTCTCTTTTTGTTCTGTTCTCTTTTCCTTGTTCTCCTGTTAGATCCAAGGGTCCTCACAGAGGGCTGTCTTGCAGGAGTTCCCGAACCCAGACCCCAAACATTGTCGCCGCTGCCGGGGCTGATCTTTCTTCCATCATGTCGGCTAGAGGTTTCACTCCTGAAGAACTCCTCTGCCAAACGGCGGCTCGTCTGGAGCGCCATCAACGACGCGAGGCTGTTCGGGATATGTATGATTCTGCCTATGACATTGAGGGTGGTGCGTGTCGCTCCCTCGGTCGGCACCTCCTACCCCTCGTGCTCATTCTAGACCAGGGTCTCCCCCTGTGTGTCGGCATTGTTCCCAACCTCAATCTCCACAGCATACCCATGTTCAGCCCACGCCTCATTATTTCCAGACTCCTGACAGTACCTATATCAATATCCCTTCAGGTCACACCCCTCTTCCGTCACAACCTTCTTCCCCTCCTGGTGGGATGGGCTACCATCACGTGTCTTTTGGCCCTACCCATGCTCACGACTTTCAGTCTTCTCCATCTTTTCAAAGATGCTCTTCCCTTGCTTACCGGACCACGGATCTCAAGCCTCATGAGGATGGCTCCCACGGCCCTTCCCCACCCGGATCTTTGCTTTTCTTTGGACCACATGTTTTTCAGTTCCACCCCTTGCTCTCGGTCTCTCGGTGTACCACCTCTCTATGCTTCAACATATCCTCCACCGAATCCACCGGTCTATCGTCGTTCGCCTTCACCTCCAACTCCTAATTTGAAGTCGACTTATCCAACTTTCGGCAACACTAAAGGCAAACCTTTGGATCAAAGTGCTCAAGCTCATATGGAAGAATTGAAGCCTTGGCCATTCTGAATGGTCATGCGCGCAACCACAACTCAAATTTCATATCTTTTCGACCACGCCGGGCCCCTCATCGATGGTTAATGGCCAACAAAAGTCACTTTGGAAACGAGTTAGCAAGAAATGAAAACGCCTTTACGTCTCATTACGGCACCACGGACGATGATCAATTACTCCTCAAGCAACTCAATGACCTTCAGCAAGAACCCACGGAGTCAGCCAGGGATTTTGCGGACCGTCTTCACATTCTTGTCAGTAAACTTCAGGAGTACCCCACGCAAAGCCAGATCCTCGTGCGGTTTTGCGGGCCTTCCTCCCGCCATTCGACTCATGATGAATACACCGCGTCCCAAGTCTCTGGAGCAGGCCATTGAATTGGTAAATCACTCGGTCAATGTTTCTTCTCGGGGTGTTGCTCTCCAGGAACTCCCTTTCATGCCCCCGTCATGGTTCCCCAAAATTCTGTTCAGCCTCAACAAGCAAATCCGCAACGCGCTCACATCTGGTGTACTATTTGTAAATATCAAGGTCATCTGGCAAATGAATGCAACTCCTCCAATGGACCTCCTCATTGTAAAAGATGCAATATGTGCAATCACGCCACCGAGGAATGCACTCGTTCTCATCCTACCCCTTTTCGGCAAAAGATGGTTTTTCAAGTCCAAACCACGCCTCAACCCCAACAGTCATATCCGCCTCAGACATATCACACTCTACAACCGCAGCAGTATCAACAAACGCAGCAATCTCAGCAACCACGGGAACAAGGCAACCGTCCTCCCTTTGATCCTTCTAAAGCTCAATGTTATCATTGTCATGAATGGGGTCACACCACCACGGCATGTCCTCAACTTCCTCAAGTTCAAGTTCAACTCCCAGGTTCAAATCAACCTGCTTCCGTGCGTCTCACCGCGTATCAATTGTGGGTGGCCAACGGTAAACAAGGCCCTCGTCCTGTTTTGAGAAAACCACCACGGCCACCTCAACAATAGCGACCACAGCAAGTCGCATCTACCTCCAATCCTATGGATCAACAAGCTCAAGAGGAGATTTATCAGGCCCTTACCCCTCCCGTCCAGCAGTCTAACTGGGTTGGTCTCGTTGCGCGTCACACCCGGGCTTCACGCCCTTTAACTATCATTCCTCATGACACGCAACCCGCTTTTGCTGTGGACACGATCCCTCATGAGGATGACAAAAAAGTTCACTTTGTACCAGATCTTGACAAACTCGTGCCTCATGTCATGCCTAAGGTGAGACAAAGCATTCTGAAGCTCATGCAGGCTGTGGAAGGTCGCACATTGGCAAATGTTCACGCCACCACTCGAGCTCAACAGCGTCAGGCCGAGCCGTCATCATCCACTGGTGCCCGCTCTCAGACGTATCCAAATATTGCTGCTGAGGTAGAGCTTCTCAAAGAAGTTTCTGCTTCTTTACCCACGACACCAGCTCCACTGGACCCTGCGGACCCCTTTTCACATGTTCCTTTGGAACTTCAAGAGGAACTCGCCAAGATCAAGATTCCTTTGAGCCTGGCCACTATTTTGAAACTCTGTCCGGCTCTTAAAGATCAGTTACCTCTTCCAACGGTTCTGGTAGGAGCTGTTGCGACCTCCACGCCCACGGTGCATGCCACGGTGGGCAATCAGCAAGTCAATCATGTTCAAATTGATGGTGGTAGTGCTGTCAATCTCATCACTGATAAGCTACGCAAGCAATTGGGGATCAAACAATTGTATCGTGCTCCTTATGACATCAAGTTGGCCAATGGCCATATCACGCGTCCTCAAGGTGTCACTCCTCTTCTCCATATCAGTATTGGCGATCTCAAATTCCCTTTGGAATTTGGAGTTTGGAAAGCCGGAGAGGATCCTGGTGATTATGAAATGCTCGTCGGCAGACCTTTTCTCCGACAGGCAAAGAGTATTCACTACTGGGCCACGGACCAACTTGTCATCACCGATGGCCATCTCAATGCCACAATGGATCTGGAAACTGGCAAATTAATCTCTGTCGAGAATGTTGAACCCTCCATCTCTGACACTAGAAGAAGCACAAAATATATATCATGTTCAAGCTCCTCCAGCGGGTCTGCCTCTCTCATCTTACCCTGAGTATGCTGATCCTTGGGGTGACATGACGCTCGATCAGGACCAGGCTGTCGCGGCTCTTTTGGACCCTTACCTAGCTTCCTGCAACCGCATTCAACGTCTTGATCATTTTTCTGACCCACTTCCTCCTTCAGCGACAGTTGATGTTCATGCCGTCATGAAGCAACCCTTGCTTGATGACGCTCAGCAGCCTCTTTTCTTCACCACGCAAAATGCTGCTCCTCCCGTCATGCTTCAGCCTCCTGCTCATCAGGTTCAGGAAACAGAGGTTGTTTCTCATATTCAAACTCCAGAGGTGGAAATCGTGGACATTGGAAACAATCAACCAGTCCGCTTAGCTGCTAAACTCCCACCGCCCTATAAAGCACGCGCTGTGATGCTGTTCAAGAAATTTAAACATATTTTTGCTTGGAGCTACAAAGACCTTCGAGGTATCAAAAAAGAATTGGGGGAACTCACCATTCCTACCAAATCTGATGCACGCCCAATCTAGCAACGACAGTACAGGCTCAATCCCAATTACCGTGACCGCGTCAAGGCTGAAATTGACAAACTCTTGGCTGCTGGCCTGATTTATGAGGTCAAACATTCTGAGTGGGTGAACCCCATCGTCATTGCTCTCAAACACAATGGTAAGATCCGCGTTTGCGTGGATTACAGAAAACTCAATCAAGCCTCGGAGCGTGATCACTTTCCGCTTCCCTTCACTGACCAGGTTCTTGAAGAAGTTGCTGGTCATGAGATGTACTCTTTCATGGATGGTTTTTCTGGGTACAATCAAATTTCTATCAAGCAAGAAGATCAACTCAAAACTACCTTCACCACCCCGTGGGGCACTTTTGCCTACAAGGTGGTCCCTTTTGGTTTGTCAAACTCTCCTTCAACCTTTCAGCGCATCATGCTCTCCGTCTTTCAAGACTTCATGAAGGATAAACCTTTTCTTCAGATCTTCCAAGATGATTTTTCTGCCTACAGCTCCATGGATGATCACTTGGACAAATTGGAGCTTGTCTTTCAAAAATGTGATGAGTCTGGCATTAGTCTCAATCCTGAGAAGTGCACTTTCTGCGTCATTTCAGGCGTTCTGTTGGGTCATGTGGTCAGTAAAGAAGGCATCACCACGGATCCCGCTAAAATCAGTTGTGTCCTGAAAGCTCAAGCACCGTCTAATATCAAAGAGACACGCTCCTTCCTGGGTAAGGTCAATTACTATTCCACCTTCATTCCTGGACTTGCAGCTATAGCTGACCCCATTCATAAACTTACGGGTGATGAATCCACTTGGGCTTGGAATTCCCAAGCGGAAGCTGCTTTTCAGAAGTTGAAGCTGTTACTTACTCAGGCCCCGGTCCTTGTTCCTCCTCAATGGGACAAGCCTTTCCACGTTCATGTAGATGTCTCTGCTTTTGCCATTGGTGCTGTTCTCTCTCAGGCCTATGATGACACCACGGATAAACCACTCCGCTATGCCAGCCGGAAACTCAATCCTGCCGAGCGCAACTATTCTGCCATGGAACGAGAAGCTTTGGGTTTAGTTTTCTGTGTCCAACGTTTCAGACATTATCTGTTGGGTAGCCAGATTAAGTTCTTTGTTGACCATCAAGCTCTTCTTTATTTGATCAACAAAGCCACGCCCACGGGCCGAATTGCTCGTTGGGTCCTTCTTCTGCAAGAGTTCGCTCCCTTTGAAATTGTCCATAAGGCAGGCAAGTCTCATGTGGTGCCTGATTATCTTTCACGCATCCACACGGATGATCCCTCCACGGGTGTTTCTGACGCCTTTCCAGACGCTCAATTGTTCCTGGTCACGGCCATGCCACATTGGTTTCATAACTTTCAGCAATATCTTCTCACTGGTGCTCTTCCTCCCGCCGATCCGACGCTCTCTCCAGAAAAGCTTCGCTCCCGCCACCGTCAGTTTCTCAGAGAGGTCCGTGACTATACCATGGTTGCAGGCCATTTGTACAAACGCGGCAAAGACATGGTCCTCAGACGTTGTGTCCTTCCTCATGAGGTGCCCGATATTGTTCGACAAGCCCACGATGGGCTTGGTGGTGGTCATTTTAGTGGTGACGCCACGACACGCATAATTCTTTTGGCAGGATACTTCTGGCCCACGCTCTTCAAAGATGCCCACGCTTATGCTCGCACGTGTGACGTCTGTCAGCGTGTGGGAAAGCCCACGGCCCGTGACGCTCTGCCCTTGACGCCGGTCGCCACGCCACATCCCTTCAGCAAATGGGGAATGGATTTTGTGGGGCCCATGGACCCACCGGCGCGGCACACCCGTGCCCGCTATATTCTGGTCATCACGGATTATGCTACCAAATGGGCCGAAGCTTGTGCACTTCCAGACACCACTGCTGCCAGCACAGCCAAGGTCCTCTACACGCATATCATCACGCGTTTTGGTTGTCCCACGGAACTTGTTAGTGATCGTGGCGTGCATTTTGTCAATCATACTATCAAAGAGCTGACGGATTATCTTCACATCCAACACCGGAAGAGTACACCCTATTATCCTCAAGGAAATGGCTTGGCTAAAAGTACCAACAAAACACTCATCACCGTTCTCAAGAAAATTTGTGATGCTTCGCGAAGAGACTGGCAGGAAAAGTTGCCTACTGTTCTTTGGGCTTACAACACTAGTTTCAAAATAGCTACTGGTCACACTCCCTTCAAATTGGTTTATGGTCAAGAAGCTCTCATGCCTTTTGAATATATTCTTCCAACTCTCCGTTTTCAACTTGCTACAGCCCATAATCCACCTGCTGCACTCAAGGAAAGGGTTTATCAATTGGAACAGTTGGATGAACTTAGGCGCGATGCTTACATTCGTGTTCTTCATGGACAACAGCTGCAAAAATCTTTACATGACAAACGTCTTAAGACAAAAACATTCAAAGAAGGTGATTTGGTTCTTCTTTATGATTCTCGTTACAAAAATTTTCCGGGCAAGTTAAAGTTTCGATGGCTTGGTCCGTATCAAATCATTCAAGTTGTGCAACCCAGTGTTTTCAAGCTGGCCGAACTAGATGGCACTCCATTACCTACACCAGTTAATGGCTTTCGCCTCAAACAATTTCATGCAATAAATACAGACAGTCCTACACCAGATGCAACACCAGCACTTGACTCCCCAGATAGTGACTAAAGACGCATATTTATAGAGGCAAATTTTTACAAAATGAGGGCAGAGCCCATCTATTTCCGCTATGAGCATCGCTCTATGGGCAGTGCCCTATTTACAAAATCCTAAGGAGAAACACCCTCTACTCCGGGTTCGGAGCAGAGGTGATGTGCAGGATGTGGTAGTAGTTCTGCTCCGGATCCCAGCGCAGGTGAATCACCACCTCCATCCCGTTGGTAAGGGGATCGGGATGCTCAGCCATCCCTGCACACCACCCATCCATGGCAATGCCACGGTTGTGGCACCTCCACAGGTCCAAGCAGTCCATCTTGCATGTAATCCACTCCAGGCAGTTAGACGGTGGTGCACTTGTCGTGAAGTCCAGCAGCAGACATACTGAGCGCCATCGGGTGTCTCAGCTTCACCCACTGTTCGTCTTATATAGCCAACCGAGGACCTCCCTATCGACGTGGACCAATCAAAAAATTCGACAACGTGTTCGCAATGCAAGGCTCTTTCTAATTCCAGAATCTTTTCTCCCGCCGCATATCTAGCCATGGTACCTTCTGACACCTTCGTTTTAATGATATCCCACTTTGAGTCGCCAGCATTAAATGACCTTCCTTCTTTTCACGCCCCTCGAACATTAAGATGTGTCCTTTTGCCAGCTGTCACATCAGATCATTCCCTTACGTCTCATCGCCACCGTTCATTGCTTCTCCCTTTAACCGTTTGGGGACTTAGCCAAAATTTTGCCTCTCAATCGCCTCCTCCGCATCTGTCGCCACCTGGCATCATCAACGGTTGCTGGTTCATTCTCATCATGCCCCTTCGCCAACACTTGTGCGCCCTAAAACCTTTTCGCCTCTCTGCGTTTTCGTCTTCCGCTCTCCGCAATCCGCCTTCTCAAGCGCATTCTCCCTGCTCCTTTCCGACGCTCTTTGTCATGGCTACTGCACCCAAACTCTTCAAGCTTCTGCTCCAAGGGATCCGGCTTCTTTCGAGTCTGTGTCTTTCTCGACACCCACCTTTCGCGAGGCCCTTGTTGGTCCGAATCGGGAAGTCGCGGAACGCCAGCAGCTTTATGAATTATCGCAAATGGGCCTCCCGGCCCCAAATCCAGAACAATTGAAGCAGTTCATCGCTCACATCGTCAACAGCCCGAACGGATATGCTACTGTGGTCGATGGCACCACCATTTTGCTTACTCAGCCCTTGATTTCTGAGGTATTTCGTATTCCTTTGCAAACCCCTTCTTTATGTTGGGCTGCCTTACAGGACATAGATGTCACTTAGTTTGGCGCTCCTGCTTATCAAGCCAACATGCATCGCCTCACCAATATTGCCAAAAGCCATGACACTTTTGTCAAGTTTCTGTGGCGCAAATTGCTTGGGTATTCTATCAAGAACACCCATATCAATAAGCCGTTCTATAATATGGTGATCACAGCCATCCGCTCCAACCACCATATTGATTGGCCACAGCTGTTGTTTTACCGCCTCCTTCATGAAGTCAACCGCATTCGAGCTGCCCCCTCCTCTGTCTTTGAAGCCTCAGTGGGTGGCCATCTTCAAACCATCATTCGTCGTTACCTTCCTCCCTCACCTTCTGTTTCTCATGCTTCCACTCAGCAGTCCCTTCATTCCCTTCCTCAAACTCAGCAGGCTGCTCCTTCACACCCTTCTTCTCCTGGTCATGATCAACGCAACGCCACGCATGTCACTGTCACCTCTTCCTCCACTGAAACCGCGCCCTCCTCTTCCCGTCATGTCTCTCAAACATCTCAGACAAGGCAGCAACAAGGCCCTGCTCCTCCACATCCTCGCCAGCTTCTGTATCAATACCAGCATGATGTTCAAGCCGCCGCCCTGAAGCTCCAAGAAATACAGGACGCTCTCATGAATGGTGTTCAAACGTCCCTGGAGGCCTCGGATGCCGTTCAACGAGACCTTCACGCTGCCAACACACAAGTTCAAACTCTGGAGGACAAACTTCAAGAAAAGCACGAGGCTCTTTTAGAGGCCCGTGAGGCACTCAAAACTGCCCACGATCAAAACACCCTGCTTGCTGATCAACAGGCTCAGTTGCAGTCCACGATTCAGGAATTGCTGGATCATGTCAAAGCCAAGGATACCCTCTTGGGCGACAAGGAGAAAGACCTTGGCAAAATCAACACCTTGTATACTGAGCTTTCTCAGAATTACCGCCAGCAAGTTCAGGACCTCACAGAACGTGATTCTCGAATCACCTCTTTAGAAGCTCAGCTGTCCACGCTGACCTCTCAGCTCACGCCTCTCCAAAATAAGTTTACGGAGGCTCAGAAACAGAAAATTATTGATGACGCAGAGATTGCCACGCTCCGACTCAATCCTCCTGGGCAATCCTCTTCACATGCCATGCTTCCTCAAAAATGGGTCCGTGATCAGTCCCGCCTTCTGTTAGAAAAGGAGAACCGGATCCGTGACCTCGAACAACAGCTACAGCAAGCTGTTCAGTCTGCTAATGAGGCCCAAACCAAACAAGAAGGCTACATTACCATCGCCCTCAACATGCCAGTCGACTTCCCTATTCCTTCCAGTTATCTCGATTATGTGGTTGCCCGCCGACACCTCTTTCTTCTGAAGTGGTATGCGGCCGATGGTCCAGTTGATGTCCACCTGCGCACTGCGGATTTTCTTCGGATCTGGCCAGACCTCTCTGTTGAAAACAAAGGTTTACTCTGCACCCTTTTAGTCTTTGACCTCATTCACTGTGAAGATCCGGATTTGATAACCTTCAGAGTTGTTCAGCCGATGGTGTACATTTTCCATGACTTCTATCTGGCTGATACACAGGACAAATTTCGTGATGGGCCACATCAGAACTTTCAGGGTGACTCACATATTCAATGGTTGCTCTTGGACAACAACCCATATCTGTCCGACCATGATAGGACACACGCTCTTCATCAGGAGTACATGCCCGAGCTTGCTCATCATTTACCTCTATGGCAAGCCGAAACGCTGGAACAAGTGCGGAAGAATCTTGGGCATCCTGAGGATCTTCCGTTTGCCCAAGTTTATATGCAGCATTTGGCCGGCTACAATCAATTGCGTGCCCTTCTGGATAGCAAGACAGTACCCACGGGCTGGGATAGTCCTCCTGTCTATACTCAGCTCTCTACTTCTGAGTGGGATCGGTGGTGCAAAGCTCTTGATCTCGACCTTGTTCGTGCATTCAGGGAGCAGACTCAGCAGCCCACGCCCACGGGCATGGCTCCCTCTCCATATGCTTCACTGGGTGTCCTTCCACGCCCCCGGTTCCTCACCTCTGATTGGCGTCTCCCCTTTTGGACGAAGGTCATGGATGGCCACGCTGGGTGGACTCCTCCCCAGAACTCGACGGATCTTCGGTGGGATCCCCGTTTTGTCCGACGCTCTGAGTGGGAAGATGGTGCAACCTTGGAACACACTGCAAATTGGATCTATATTGCTAATGAGCGTGGTTGGCAACGGCCCGCTGATGCTCTTCATGGCCTTGATACCTTCTTGCAGAATGCTGCCACCTCACCAGACCCTTCCGTTCACCGTCAAGCTGGTTTCTGTGCTGCTCTCAAATGCATCCTGGTAAGCTCTTTAAATCGGCAGCGTCCCATCTTTTACTGCAACCCGAATGCCAGCGTCAGTGCCTTCGGTCTCCAGACCTGCCTTCTCATGGAATGCCAGTTTGTTCCTTCGGAAGCACATGCTGCCCTGGAAGGCATGGTGCGCTCTAAATTTCTTATTGATGCAGATCCTGCCCTTGGGCTCAACACTCCTGATGCTCTTCAGACACGCCAAGACCTCATTGGCACTTACCATAATGGTGCCCGTCCTCATTCCCGTGAGGATCACTTTCAAACTGTTGGATTCCCGCCCTCGGAAACACTTCCTCCATTTCTTCACACTGAGTGTCGTTTGGTGGGGGGGAGTGTTAGTCCTGTGCCTCCTGGTACAGGACTATTCATGCATACGATGGACCAAGTCAAGTCCAAGGATCCACAGACAGGCATGGGTCAGTCGTCAAAGGCCCAGCAAAAGACCAAGCAGCAGACCACGCAGTCAAAGCCCGCGTCTGCTACCAAGAGGCGACGCTCAGACAAGTGACGGCCCGTCACCGCCTGCGTCAGCGTCAGCGTGATTCCAGGCACTTCAAGAGGCACCGCCAGCATTCCTGCAAATCAGGCCTCCTTCTAGGAGTCGGCACCGAAATCAGTCAGAGTGTCTATATTGGGCCAAAGGCCATTGTACTATATATATGAGTAGAGTTAGCACATGAGTTTTTAGATGAGTTTTGAGTCTTGTCTCACTTCAGTTTTCTCTCGATTGCGAGAGCTCATGTATCTTCATTGACATCAAGGAAGTTATTCTCATTATTGTGATCTCATTGTTCTCTTTTTGTTCTGTTCTCTTTTCCTTGTTCTTTTCTTGCAAATCCCGCGTGACATAGCTCCCGGATTCTCCTGTTAGATCCAAGGGTCCTCACAGAGGGCTGTCTTGCAGGAGTTCCTGAACCCAGACCCCAAACATACTAGCTATCAATATCCTTTGTCTCTTCTATATCTCCCTTTTGTTCTTTGTGTGCCATTGTCTGCATTCACAATCAAACAACCATCTTTGTCGAAGCATAAATCATTGCATAAGCTTCATGCACCACTAGAGGTAAGATGCATTACTTGTGAAGAAGCATGGATAGGGACGAATAAAGACCATTTTTGTAACAAGCTCCATTAGAGATATGTGTAATTAGAAACAATAAAGTCATTTTGTGAGCATATTATCATCTTTGAATGTTTGAGCCAGCTGAAGAGCATGTTCATGCAACTCTTTTGTAGGGTAGGTATCAACTATAGCAATACTTATAATTCATGTCCTAACCATGTCGTTCCATCACCTTCACAGGACTCATTCCTAAGCACACTCAACCAGCTAGTGACAATAAATACAGACAACATCAATTACTTATAATGTTATACATCCTACACGGTGAATGGTAATTACCATAACTATTATGAGTTATAATCTTGCTTGATATGATAATGCAGCAAGCTTTTCCAACTTAGAAAGGGAAAATTGCACCTTGGCCATTTTCTGCACCCAAACTGCTATCTATCAAGATGTTCAGCCAGATTCGAAAGAAGAAGCCATCAAGGTCTAAGTGTTAGACAAGAGTGCGTCTAGAATACAAGCAGCCTTTGAAAGGAAGTGTAGACCTTAGTTAGGCAAGAATGCATCAAAATATACTAAACATAAGGATGTGGGAAAGGATATCAAATAACTTGTTATCATATCTAGAGATGGCTTTTTGTAATAATATTAAAATTATGCTCTTCCTATATTCCTAACACTCATGCATCCCTAGCCGTCTTCCTTTATGGCCAGGACGAAACCATCGCCAATAGTGCAGCCCTTGCTTCCACAGCCTCCGCCACGTTCTCCCAGCTCCCGATCTCGGACCCAACTTCATGGCCTGACACCAACTGCTCCAATCAGTTTGCCTTCCTCTCTATTTGGGCCCCAGCAGCCTCTTAGGATTGGGTTCAATAGCACTCTCGCTTTCCAAGCTCATTGTTTCCCGCCTCCACTCCGGAATCATCTATATGCCATTTATTCTGAGGGAGGAAATGTGGCCACATCTCTCACTATTTCTGTTGAGCGTTGGACACGATTCTGCTATTCTTTGAAGGACTTTGTGCCACATTCAAAGATATCGGGTGGTGAGAATGCGATGCTTTTATATGCTTCCGCATGCGGACATCCGACCACGAGACCGCATCCCTCGCGGAAGGGTGTCGCTGAAATCTCTACAGTTGAGGTAACACGGTGTGTTGATGCGAGATCTGGTGAGGCCGGACATTGTGTTGATCACGTAGATTGACCGAGGGCGGAACAATCGTGTTGATGCAGACTCGGGTCTCACAACCCGACTTGCCACCATCTGGGGTTCTGCTAGCTCCCGAGGCGTCTTCATCACGGGATGCCTCTATGACCCATACACCGATCCTTAATTTGCGGATTATAGGGGTTATAGAGACGGATGCGAAGGACGCATGCATTTGGAGGTAGCAAGAAAATTGTTTATAGAGACGCAGACGAAAGGACACGTTCACATCTTTGGAATTGTGAGTGCTGCTCGGGTGGGAGCAATGCGTCCTAATCGGCCTCGTCATCTTCTCGTTCGCTTCCAGGATGCATTGAGTCGGCTCCATATTCTTCAGCATGGCAACCACCTAAAGGGGACTGCATTCTCGGTACAAGAGGATCTTTCTCCAATACAGTTGTGCAAGCGCAGGGACGAACTCTGTAGAGTAAGGGAAGCGCGCCAGCATAAGAAATGGGCAGTTTATAGAGGAGGAGCAGCGATTATTCTAGACCATTGGCCTTCCAACCTGTGGATAGGTTATGTCTAGAATACCTCAATAGCACTAATATCCTTAGCATCCATGAGCATGTTCATCCTGTTTGTACTGGGGCTTTTTGCCCTCATGTTTTCTTTTGGCCTCGGCCCTTTGTTTTCTTTGTGGCTTTGTCCTTGGGTTTTGTTTGGGCTTTTGCCTTCTTTGCTCCAGCTGTGTGGGCTTCTGCCCTCTTCTCTTGTATGGGTCCCATAACCCTGTGGGTTTTCGCGGACGATAAAAATCTATCTTTATCTTTATCTTTATCTTTATTATAATTGAAATCATCTCTTCAAGCCTGAATATACCCACATACATCTTCTTAAGCTCAAACTATATAAGCGTTACTCTATGTCAACGTTCCAGAGACTTTCTACAACTGGTTGAGATCAATATTGTCATCAGAAAGAACAATCCCAATATGTATGTACTTGCATATGCAGTACTTGACCGAAACTGCTTCAACAACACTGCTGCTAGACCAATGGCTCCACTAGGCTCCATTACTATCGTCAGTATCTCATGGCACATTTTCGTGGCTGAATGATTGCATCGTCATCCACAACAAATGTATCATCAACAAAGTCCATCACAATAGACCTGTTTCAGAATGAAACAAATAATTTATCATCAGGGTTCATACCATGTCAAATTGCTAAAGGATACTCTTATTATCAAGGCATGCTCTTAAACCATCTGCTACAATATTAGATTCTCATTCTTCAAAAAATAATTGCATTTCTTTGACTAGGATTTGTGACTTGATAGCCTTTGCAACCACTACAATTCCTGATATTACACTACACCTACATTGAAGGGAACTGGTCCGACGATGTTTTTACAAAACAAACTTTTGTAGCAATAAATCATCTCACCACTAATTAGCATAATGATGGCATCAAGCATTAGAATTTCCTCCAAGAACTCCATGCCAATTGTCCTTTACCACTGCAAAACACGTGATAAACCTGTTAACATGTAAAAAATAACAATTTGGTCATAGTTTTTATATGGTTTTGACTAAATATGCCATTTTATTCTAACATTGTAGGCCGTAAGAGGGAATATTCATGATGAATATAATGTCAAAGGTTCCAGCTCCCAAACAGATCAAAATGCTCATTTAAGCAACGACTACATAACATCTTCTAACATGCAACATGTACATCTTGGCTTCAATAATAGTTGAAGGCAAGAGCAAAACATAAACGGTTCTCTTCACCTATGTCTAATTTTATAAGTTTTTGCAGGGCCTTAAGATCATCTTGCTCTTTTCTAAAAACTGGATGATAAAATCAATTCAAATCAATTATAATAACTGGCACACAAGCAGTACCATATCATAATTGACCATAGATGGACCTATTCTATTAATTCTTCATATTTACACAGTTCAAAAGTGCGACCTCATCATTTGTATCTTGCAAACTATGGACCTCTAACTTGCCTAATCAGACCATCATTAAAGGGATGAATCATGTTGGGATGCATCATTTAAGGATATCCGTCCATTCATCAGCAAATTAAGAATGTCCTTGCAGTTTCATGATTTGCTCATAATTTCTGTACATGCATCTGTCATTTGAAAAAGGTGATTTTTTTATAGGCATACAAAGCAGGGAACTTATATTAAAGTTTCTTATGAGATTAAGTTTGGTCCTGCCCTGTAATGATCAGCTATCAATTCAAATTTCGATGCAAAAACTACCTGTAAATTTACAATTGAACATGGTTGTTAGCCTAAAACCTGGAATTTTAGTCTAACCTCAAGGAAGCTCAAACAAAATGGTTTGGACCTCCAGATCACTTAGGGTGATCAATCCTTGACATATGAAGTGAGAAAAGTCATTTTGGAATATTGGTTTTTCCAAAATCACTAAAGTCCCTGAAACTGAAAAAACTGTCAGAGCAAAAAATGGCCTTGCAGACACACCTTGTGAGATTTTTGAGATGTGATTGGTGGTATAGATGATCAACAAGCAAAGGAAAACTGGGGGTGGAGATTTGACTTGATTTGAATAGGGGAAGGTTGAGAAAATGTAGGTCAAAGTCGGGTCAAAAAGTTGGCCAGTGCCAAAACAGAGAGCCAAAATTTGCAGATGGAGTTTGATAAGGAATCTTGAGTTGGGATCTGTGCAGGCAACTTCAAAATAACCCCTAGATCATGTGCATAGGGTTTAAATAGCAAAAAAAAGTTTTGGTTTCTCTGTAAGTAGCCGAGGCCTCAGGAAAAGAACAAACTCTGTGACAGTTATGAAAAAAGGTCTTTTTATGTGTTTTCTTTGAATGTGTAGGTCTCTAAGGTTTTTATGAAGATGAAATGCAACTATCTGAAAAGAATATAGCTTGGAATAAATATTTTGGGTTTTGTTTTTAGTTTTTTAGCTTAAAAAGCACAATGCAGGATTACAAAAGATGAATATACAATGGTGACAACAACTTTCCAGGCAAAGACTATGCATTATAGAAATGTAACACAAGAAATTTGATAGTGTTAGCAAGGCATTACCAAATTCAAACATATAATAGTGTTTGAAAGTAAAATCCAGGTCTGTCTGAGCCTTTAGTGAATCTCAGAACTACCAATGAAGCCGAATGAAATGATTTTTTGAGTTGTAGTTGAAGTGCCTCAGCTGTCGAACAAATCACACTGGGACAGATCTTCAATCACGAGCAGAGCAGAGCAAATTTCGAATAGAGCAGAGCAAGATAATATCAGAATATCAAAATGCGCCAAGATCACGAGGTCTATCTCTCGAGGGGCGTCTTGATTTGATCTGTTTCTTGGCTTAAGAACTGTTCTTCCCAAAAGCTAGCTTCGGTTGAGTGATTTGAGGCCCAAATTGAGCAATTTCTATCGAATCAAGTGCCACAAAGGATCCCCATGGTTTCGAAAAGGTTTAGGAGCTAATTTGGGCTAAAATTGGCGGGATTCAATCAAATTTAGGCACAATTGGCGGATTTAGCGTGTTCCCCTATTTCTTAGGGTTCATCAAAAATTCTTAAGGGTGATATATCCCACAGTAGAAGTGGTTCAAGGCCTCTCAGATATAAGGAATAATGCGGGCCCACTATTAAATTTTCGTGCGTGCCATGCAGAGGGACACCCGGCCAGAAATCACAGCCCCCCCTGGCCCACGTGGAAAAATGGGGGGTGACTGGAACTATCTGCGTAAATAGATAGGGTAGATAGGCTAGAATAGGTTTTTTATTTTTTGGGCACGCATCCCAAGAATCCAATTTTGAAGGTCTTCCCAAGGGTTTTTTTTGAATTTTAAAAGACCAAATTAGCTTTTTTTTTTCAAGCTTTCCATCTAGAGAGTTTTTAGGTCAAACTGAAACATTTGAATTTTTGTCCCTTTTGACCCATGGTCAATGAATATTGCAACATAGGGATGGTGAAAAAGTCATAGGAAAAAGATGGGAAAAGGGTGTAAATAGGCTATACTAGGGTTTAGGAAGATGAAATGAGAATGAAAAAAAAGCTTTCTTGCCTTTGAAGGTTTTCAAGATCACTAGGGGACAATTCTCAAATGAAGGTGAGATCAATAAAAAATAAGTAGTAGAATGATGAGAAAAGGTCTCAAAAGTGGAAACAATGGTGAAGGAAAAGTTTTGAAGGCTCTTGGGATATAGAAAGGGAAATGTAAGATGAATGGAATGAAGAAGAGATGGGTACCTCTGTAGCACTTGATCTTATCTCAAATTGTTTCTAGGGCTCAATTCATACCTCATAGTGAAGATAGATTTGCTCAAAGCCTAAGGTCTTCCAAACTTTTATAAGGGTCTTCCAAACTTCAAGGCTAGAACAAGAGCAAATTTCACTTCTAGGGTAGCATCCTCATGTGTGTGACTTCAAACTTCTCAAGCAAGCTTCATAAGGTTTGAGCTTTGGTAAAATGTCTTGTGCCTCCTTGATAAACTTGCTATAGCCTTTGCCTGGTCTTCAAATCAAAGGAAAATGTTAAACTAATAGGAATGTGTCTAGAAAGGTGTTTTACCTCAAGGAAAAGACTAGGCCATAATAGGAGATCCCAAATGTCTTCCAATCTTGGTCAAATGTCTTCCAAACTCTGATGGGATCACAATAGCCTGGAACTTTTTCTTGAAGGAAATATAAATGAAACAAAGGTTTTGATACATAGATGCTGGTCTATGTTGCCAAAAATGGGCAACATCTCCTCAAAGGAAAGAATAGGCTGGTCCCCTCAGCCTAACAAATGTAAATTTAGACTGAGGAACTTCAGATGCTGGTGCAAGTGACAGAGTGATGTAGAATGATGAAAGAGAGTGGCAATGAGTATGAGATGAACTCTGCTATGATGGAAATGTGGTGCAGAGCATTGTAGGGAATAAGAATAAAGGAATGGAAGGCTGAAATGGTATGAAGGGCAACTGATAGGCAGATGGAAATGGAAGAGAAAAGAATGAACCTGCATATGACAGTAAATCAAAGTTAGCATGAGTGCTAAACGAGATGTGGAAAAGTATATATGGATAGCACTCTAGAACTCCAATGGAGAAGCAAGGTCTCATGAAGAATAAGCCAGTATGAAAAGCAGATGAAATGTTTCACATCAAAAATGATGCCCACATCCTCCTTAAAATCCCCCGTAAAAACCCCCTCAAAATCCCCCTTTTTCGTGGAATAGCAATGATTTTTAGAAACGGGGTATTTGGCCACATTCCCCCCTTTGTGATTTTGTAGATTAGTATCCTCTTATTTGAAGTTTTTTTTTTATATCCCCCATTGCCATATGCAATGTTCATACCCCATATCCTTTTCTAGCAACAATCCCCCTTTATGATTTTGTAATTTAATATCCCCTTACTCGAAAATTTCTTCATTTATACCCCATTTCCAGATATGCAATATTTATACCCCATTTCGTGCAACTAATATTTATACCCCTTTCCTCAACAATCCCCTTTTATGATTTTGTAGTTTCATATCCCCTTACTCAAAATTTTCTCCATTTGTACACCATTTCTACATATGCAATAATCGTACCCCATTTCATGCAACCACTACTCATACCCCTTTCCTTAACAATCTGCCTTTATGATTTTGTAATTTGATATCCCCTTACTCAAAAATTTCTTCATTTGTACCCCATTGCATATATGCGTACCCCTTTAAAACAACCAATGTTATGCGTACCCCTTTAAAACAACCAATGTTCATACCCATTATGATAACAATCCCCCTTTGTGATATATACTCTCATATAAAAATTCTTTTCAGTTGTACTGTTTCTACATGCAATGTGTTCCCCGTTTCCATATTAAACAATCCCCCATTTCCATATGCAATGTTTTAGCATGTTCCCTATTTCTGCAACCCCGCCTTTGTATTTAATAGACTAGTATCCTCTTATCATGGCATCCTCTTATCACGGCATGTTGTCAATGTCTATAACTTGTAAGATCTGTTTCTCGACTAATACCTATTGTTACCAAGATTCACTTCTCATTTGCTTAACGCTATAACATCATATATACCTAACAATTTCTCACTTTACCAAAGATTTCATCTTCCTTATTTATTGCTAGACAAATCAAGTATCGTTAAAAGTGACCCCAAGGACACATTACGTTGGATGTGGAAATAAGATGAATGCCTATTGTTTGGCAATGGTGTAACAAAAATGTGCAAATTGTAACTCCAAATGGAGTTGCAAATCCAATGTTGTGCATCCCACTGTTGTGTGAACATTTGAACGGATATTTAAAAGCAAATTGCAGCATCTGAAACTCGTATCAGATATTGACCTGCAAATTAGAGCAGAGCGGCTTGAGCTCACAATTGGGAATGAGGATCTACTTTTCGAGCTTAAGACTTTCTGGTCGAATTTGCAAATCCCAGCAAAGTCTCTTGATTGAACCAATTTGCTCTGCTCACCCCACGAAGTTTAGCTTCAGGTTTCAATACATACTCGTAATGTGAATAGTGATTGCAATTTAAGCCATAAACCAAAGTATAATTAAACTGTTAAACTTCTAAGATGCACATTGCAAAAGTATGCATACCGCATGCAACAAAGTGATTGTAAAAGGAAGAAACAAAGTGCATCAGAAAAAAGAAGGAACCACAGTGAATCCAAAATTTGAGGTTTGCCATTATTACGTTAGAGCCCAAACTTTGTTTGCTAAATCAAATGCATTAAATGGCATGCTAATAAATTATAATGGCTCCTATTGCAACAAATAAGGCCAGCCCATGAGCACTACAACCGCATGAAATGAACTCTCGATCTTAGCATAAAACAATTAACTATCAAGATCTCTGTGCCAAGATCTATTGTGCAACAACAAAGAGGAACAAATTAAAGCGCTGAGAACCTGCTTGCATGATGTGGCCAAAGAAGAGAGGATGCAAAGCGAGGATCCGAATAATTTAGTTATGGTTGCAAACTAGATGGCCATGGCATGCGTAATAAATGGGCCTCGGGCAAAGAGATTTTTCAATACAAATAACTTGTATACCTTGTTAACTAAGCACGTACAACACGTGCAAGGACCAGATTTGTTAGGACCCGTACTAAAGCGAATCGCCGGAGGTGTCGGTCTAAACCATCCGTAACTTCGCTCTTTGTCTGAGAAAAGAGACATTGGAACTTGCCCAACTTGAGAAAAGCAGCTATGTAGGATCTAAAGGATGAGCAATGCATCTGCAGTGATGGTTCCCACTGCCCTAAGTTACCAGTGTAATTTTAAACATGCAACATAGTAACTCTTCCAGAATCGTTAAATATATAGAACCTAGTTTAATGCTAGAAAAAAAGATCAAACCTGGCACGGTGCCTTCCATGTATTTGAAGCATCAATTCGAACTGTAATTACAGGTCTTGCATCCAGCTTATCCAATAACCCTTTTATCGCCATGGCCTTGCAGCAATAAGCCATAATAGACAAATCATGTATGCCAACAGAAAATTAAAGCGACAAATTCTTATATGCCAGCATCTAGTCGATTTGCAAGGCATCTAGCCAGATCTTCTATCAGATCTCGCCATAAAACACTGGCCAACACAAATTCGGCCATCTCAGATATGGGCAACTATTTTTGTATCAGAGAATGTTGAGAACGACTTCCATAATTGAATTTAGCCAAAGAAATGCATGTCATACAGCCACCTAATCTCCAAATATATGAAAAGAATGGAAAACTCTGGAGTTCGCACTGCTTCTCATTAAGATCCGGTGTTCTTAAAAGATGCCCTTCCAAAACAGAGTCTGGTCGAACAGCCGGCCACGCCAAGGTTAAGGAAGGACAAAGCCACATCATAGAAACAATACGATAATCGCCATGCGCTCTTAAGAATGGACTGCCGGAACACTGACGACAACACTGACTGATGGCTTAAATAGAAAAAAAAAAATAGAAGGCACAACATTAAAAAAAAAATAGAAGGCACAACACCCTTATTCTAGAATGTTCTAAAATCCCTTGGTATAGTGCCTCTCAAAACCAACATAGCAATTAGAAATTAACAAATTGTTTCGGGTTGCCCATGGCCGCAATCCATCCGAGTCATATTAGCTAACTCCATAATTATGTCATAATTGATGGCGTGCCTTTGCCTCATGCGGCAGCCCTCCAAACATTATCTAATTAAGGCCCCTTTAGCTAAGGTTTTAATAGATTTCATATTAAAAACCACTTTCCGTAGCTAAGAGATTTATTTAGCGCCATTAAAGTGGATTCTTATAATTACGTCTTTCCAGCTTAAAAATTCATATGGTTCCTGACTGCAACTGCCTATAGCACTTATCAACTAATTCCTAGGCTAGTCCCTTCTCCAGGAACAAGCCCATATAATTATCTTAATTATTTAATTACAAAAGAGATATTTATTCTTTTTTAACATTTCTTTTCAAGCAATGCCAGTTTTATACATATATTCCGGCCTTCCACCTTTTCCCAAAAGTCCCCCTTGTGGAGATGAGATGCCGAAGGTCCAAGCGCAAAAGAATTTCAAAACATCCAGTCAAATGATGGACGACTAAGAAACCTTTCCGCCAAAACCCTCTTCATGGGAGAGAGGCCGATGGTCCTTATATTGCACAAAGGTCTAGGGCACTCTAGAATGTTACAAAATGACCTTCACATACATAGTCATTAACTTCTCAAAACCAATCTAGCAATTAAGAACAACAAATTGTTTGAGAATAGAAGGATAAAGAAAAAGAAAAATGCAATCCCTCCATTATGCCACCATTACTCCTACTAAACCTACTACCCCATTTCTTCTCATCCCACGTTCTAAATTGCCATCCCCCATTACTCCCTTGTTACCCCTATTAACCCTGACTAGCCCATTTCTCGTTATCCCCCATTCTTCATTTTTTTAATAGACATCCCCATGTTCTAAATTACAATCCCCCATTACTCCCTCATTACCCCTACTAACCATGACTACCCTATTTCTCGTCATCCTCCATTCTCCATTTTTTTGTAGAAATCCCCATGTTCTAAATTGCAATCCCCTATTACTCCCTCAATTACCCATAGTACCCCGACTACCCCATTTCTCCTCATCCTCCATTCTTCATTTTCTATAGAAAATCCCCATATTCTAAATTGCAATCCCCCGTTACTCCCTCATTACCCCTACTAACCATGACTACCCCATTTCTCGTCATCCCCCATTCTTCATTTTTTTAGCAGAAATCCCCATGTTCTAAATTGCAATCCCCTTATTACTCCCCCATTACCTCTAGTACCCCTGACTACCCCATTTTTCCTCATCCCCCATTCTTCATTTTTTACAAAAAATCCCCATGTTCAAATTGCAATCCCCCATTTACTCCCCTCGGTTACCCCTAACATAGAACTAGAATCCCCTTCTCCACAGGAAATTATCCTTTGTTCGTCAATTCCCCATTTCCAAAAGGGGGTATTTTAAGGAGGATGTGGGCATCGTTTTTGATGTGTTTTGACAAATGGCCCTGTCATGACAACATAGAACTCATTAATAGGTAATAATCAAAGTCTTTATCCCTTGTGGCCACATTCCTGCAGCTAAACAGAAAACACCATATTAAACCTCAAAGGAAATATGCTAGTCAGAAGAAATATTAAAACCTCAACTTTGAAATTATAAACTAACCTATTCTAAGCTAGAACAAATGCTTATATAGAAGTGAAGAGGCTCAAGCAGGCATGCTGAGGCCAATATCTTTTAAGGTGTTGAATATTAATGGGATTTGGCAGCTCTAATCCTGTACCAAGATCTGCCAACCTATAAGATGAGCAGCCAAAGATCTCCTAGAATCTGATAAGGGCCTTCCTGTGGGTTTTCAAACTTTGAAAGCTTTCCTTCACCTGCGACATTCCACTTTAAAACTAATTCCATAGGTGCAAACTTGTCCAGTAGTTTGTGAGCAGCCTTGAAAGTCGCCGCACTCTTAGCCTTCTTCAAGAAATTGTAATTCTCTGCAACAAACCTTTCTTCATCTAATTTTAACAGAACTTCATACACGTGTGCTTCAAGGCTTGAAAAACTCCAACTCAAGCTTGAGTGCCATCCTTAGAGAAGGTATCTCTAACTCGACCGAATAAATGACTTCTACTCCATATACTAAACTGAAAGGTGAGGCATTAGTAGTTGCTTTAGAAGTAATTCTATGAGCCCAAAGAGCATCATATAATTTCAAGTGCCAATCCCTTTGGTTTTGGCAAACCATTTTCTCTCAAAAAATACCCTTAAGCACTTTGTTAGTAGACTTCGGCTTGGCCATTTCCTTGAGGATAATAGGGTGAGCTTTTCACATGCTTGATCTTGAGGCTTGAAACAAGGAAATTAATAACTTCATTAATAAAAGTAGAGCCCCTATCAGTCAAAATTTTAAAAGGAATGCCAAACCTAGAGCAAATATTCTCATGCAAAAATCTAGCAATAGTATGGGCATTTGCTTTCCTTAAAGGTGCCGCTTCACCACTTAGTGAATGACCTGTAGCCACAACAATGTATTCATGTTTGGGGGGATGGGGATTGATAGGGCCAACATAGTCCAATCCCCAAACTTGAAATGGACCAGGGAGACAATTCTGTAAAGAGGAGCAGGATGCAAGATTCTTTTGCCAAAGATCCGCATTGATGACAAGTCTTTATAATATCATAACAATCTTTAAATAAATGAGGCCGAAAATAACCGGACCTCAATATTTTCTTGGCGGTTGTGTATGTTCACAAAAATGACCACCACAAACACCTTTGTGATTTTCAATAAGTACCGTGGCAGCTTCATCTTCATCAACACATCTTAAGAGTACACCATCCCTATTTACCTTGCACAAGATGTCACCAACCAAGGAGTAAGTCAAACATTTTAACTTAAACTTGTAAGCCCGGCTTTTTGAAAATTCAGAAGGTATCTCCCCGATCATGAAGGAACCTCCTAATAGGTTGTTGCCAACCTTGAGCTGGTATAGTTGACAAGTCCTGTTCATTTACAACAAGGTTAGTCATTTCTTCTTCTTGTATCAACTCCTCATGTTCAAAGTAGGCAGCAGCAAGTATAAACTTCGGGTTGTTCAAGACATGAATAACCTTTACCTTTAAATCATAAGATTGAAGCCTCACAGCCCACCTATGAAGTTTAGGTTTTTCTAATTTCTTACCATACAAAAAGGGCATGGGGTTCTGGCAAGCATGTAGATAGTGGCTTGGGATTTTTGTAAAAGATGACCCCTGTCTCTCGATCAAAAAGATGAGAGCAAAGAAGACTCCTTTCTATCTTAGCATACTTCTCTTCAGTTTGAGACCATTGTTTGCTTGCAAAAGCAATAGGGTGTCTATCCCGCAAAATGGCAACTCCAAAGAGCCTTTTTAGTGATAGTTATGTAAACTTTAAATGGTAATGAAAGGTCTGGAGTTTTTAAAAGTGTAGAATGGCAAATAACCTCTATGATCCGCAAAAAAGCTTTTTCACACTCATCAGTCAAACAACAGCCTATATTTACTTTCTCTTTTACTAACTTGGCCTACTCTAGTCAACTTAGAGATAGGACTAATAAGGTGAGAGAAATTAGGCACATACACTCTTAAGAAAGAGGTCATTCCCATAAATCCCTTGACTTCTTTAATTGTCCCGGTGTTTGAAGCTTTTTTAAAGCTATGATCTTCTCTTCAGCTACTTGAAGGCCTTTAGCAGAAACCTCATGGCCTAAGAGCTGGCCTTTGGATGCCAAAAAGATGCACTTCTTTGGGTTGAGATTAACTCCAGTTTGTCTGCACAATGTAAATATCCTTGTTAGCTCTGAAATATGATCACTTGTACCCGAGTACCTAAGCATAAATCATCAAGATAAACTCTGAATTGCTCAGGAGTCATGTTTGCAAAGACAGTATCCATAGCTCTCTGAAATGTAGCAGGGGCATTCATTAAGCCAAAAGGCATCCTTTTCATTGCATAAGTTCCCCATGGAGTAATGAAGGATGTCTTTGGCTGATCTTCTTTTTTGATGCTAATCTGATTAAAACCAGAGAAACCATCCAAAAATGAGTACATAGACTTGCCAGCCACTGCATAAAGTATTTCTTCCAAAAAGGCAAAGGGTAACAATCTTTGACAAGAGCTTTATTTAGATCTCTATAATCCACACATATTCTTAGAGAACCATTCTTTTTTAGAACTGGAACAATACAAGAAACCCAAGAAGGGTTCACAATGTCAACTATCAAACCTGACTCCTGCATTTTGAATAATTCCTGCTTGATAAGATCTAAAAGTGAGGAATTAATTCTTCTCAATCTCTGGCATGACAGGTTTAGTATCTTCACGAACTTTTATCTCAAACTCACAAATGCTCCTATCAACCCCTTTCAATTCTGAATATTCCCATGCAAAAACATCCACCCAATCTTCAAAGTACTTAATCATTTTACCTTTGCAATCTTCATCATATAGATCTCCCATTTGCAAAGTCCTGGACATACCTCCTTTGTGCACTTCAAGTTCTTTGTGTGATTCCTCTTGTGCTAGGTTGATGGTCAAGATAGGATGAAACCGAGAGTTCATCTTCATCTAGGACATCTTCCTTGATAGCTCCCTCGAGAGAGATGCTCTAAGAGTGTTTTCCTGCACAAAGAATCAGCCTCAAAGTTTTTAGACCTTGGAATATGATAAATTTCCCAATGATCAAAAAAAGTTAGCAATTCTCGAGCTTGTGTGTTCAGATCCTCCATATCTTGATGTTTTGTTTGGTATTCTCCCAAAATCTGTTTGCAAACAAGTTGTGAGTCTCCATAGATAACAATATGGGAAATATTCATGAACCTTGCTTCCTGTAGGCCTGCAATGAGGGCCCTATATTCTGCTGCATTAGAAGAAATATTAGGATGAATTCTCCCTATCTTAGTCATCACTTAAGATCTCGCATCCTTGAGAATAGCAGCAAAGAAGAAGCAACCCCTAATTTCTTAGACATACCTCCATCAAACCAAAGGTAGGCCTTGTTTTCTTTTTGGATCGGGGAACTCTACATGAGCAAAGTTGATAACTTCTGCATTTATATCAACATCTAGACCTAAACTGTAAACTCCTAACTCTTCTTCCTGCAAGATATCCACATCTATGAATCTAATGTTAGCAGAAGGGTCAGTTTGGTTTACCAGTTTAATGGAAGTTGCTCCATTTGAAATAGTGCAAATACCTTCAGACCATATAGGCCTAGCATCTACTGTTTTCATCCACCTTCTTCCCAGTAATAAATCATAAATGTTAGCATGATTAACATTCTCAAAGTCAACAACCACAAATGTAGCTAAGACAATGATTCCCCTCAGATAATGAGACACATTTCTCACCACTCCCTTTGGTACTACCTTAGCATTGGAAAAGGATTTTAGAACAATAGAAGTGTTGTCTTCTACTTTGAGATTCAGTGTTTTCATAACATGATAAGGCATGACATCTCGGTAGGACCTCCAAAATGTTAGCCTAAAACCTGGAATTTTAGTCTATCCTCAAGGAAGCTCAAACAAAATGGTTAGGACCTCCAGATCACTTAGGGTGATCAATCCTTGACATATGAAGTGAGAAAAGTCATTTTGGAATATTGGTTTTTCCAAAATCACTAAAGTCCCTGAAACTGAAAAAACTGTCAGAGCAAAAAATGGCCTTGCAGACACACCTTGTGAGATTTTTGAGATGTGATTGGTGGTATAGATGATCAACAAGCAAAGGAAAACTGGGGGTGGAGATTTGACTTGATTTGAATAGGGGAAGGTTGAGAAAATGTAGGTCAAAGTCGGGTCAAAAAGTTGGCGCCAAAAAACAGAGCCAAAATTTGCGGATGGAGTTTGATAAGGAATCTTGAGTTGGGATCTGTGCAGTAACTTCAAAATAACCCCTAGATCATGTGCATAGGGTTTAAATAGCAAAAAAAAAGTTTTGGTTTCTCTGTAAGTAGCCGAGGCCTCGGGAAAAGAACAAACTCGTGGATGCTTATGAAAAAAAAAGGTCTTTTTATGTGTTTTCTTTGAATGTGTAGGTCTCTAAGGTTTTTATGAAGATGAAATGCAACTATCTGAAAAGAATATAGCTTGGAATAAATATTTTGGGTTTTGTTTTTAGTTTTTTAGCTTAAAAAGCACAATGCAGGATTACAAAAGATGAATATACAATGGTGACAACAACTTTCCAGGCAAAGACTATGCATTATAGAAATGTAACACAAGAAATTTGATAGTGTTAGCAAGGCATTACCAAATTCAAACATATAATAGTGTTTGAAAGTAAAATCCAGGTCTGTCTGAGCCTTTAGTGAATCTCAGAACTACCAATGAAGCCGAATGAAATGATTTTTTGAGTTGTAGTTGAAGTGCCTCAGCTGTCGAACAAATCACACTGGGACAGATCTTCAATCACGAGCAGAGCAGAGCAAATTTCGAATAGAGCAGAGCAAGATAATATCGTCAATATCAAAATGCGCCAAGATCCACAGAGGTCTATCTCTCGAGGGGCGTCTTTGATTTGATCTGTTTCTTGGCTTAAGAACTGTTCTTCCCAAAAGCTAGCTCGGTTGAGTGATTTGAGGCCCAAATTGAGCAATTTCTATCGAATCAAGTGCCACAAAGGATCCCCATGGTTTCGGAAAAGGTTTAGGAGCTAATTTCGGGCGAAAATTGGCGGGATTCAATCAAATTTAGGCACCTAATTGGCCGGATTTAGCGGTGTTTCCCCTATTTCTTAGGGTTCATCAAAAATTCTTAAGGGTGATATATCCCACAGTAAGTGGTTCTCAAGGCCTCGATATAAGGAATAATGCGGGCCCACTATTAAATTTATGCCACACGCAGAGGGACACCCAGCCAGAAACCGCCCCCCCCGCCCTTTGCCCGCGTGGAAAAATGGGGTGACCTCGAACTATCTGTAAATAGATAGGGTAGATAGGCTAGAATAGGTTTTTATTTTTTGGCACGCATCCCAAGAATCCAATTTTGAAGGTCTTCCCAAGGGTTTTTTTGAATTTTAAAAGACCAAATTAGCTTTTTTTTCAAGCTTTCCATCTAGAGAGTTTTTAGGTCAAACCTGAAACATTTGAATTTTTGTCCCTTTTGACCCATGGTCAATGAATATTGCAACATAGGGATGGTGAAAAGTCATAGGAAAAAAGATGGGAAAAGGGTGTAAATAGGCTATACTAGGGTTTAGGAAGATGAAATGAGAATGAAAAAAAAAGCTTTCTTGCCTTTGAAGGTTTTCAAGATCACTAGGGGACAATTCTCAAATGAAGGTGAGATCAATAAAAATAAGTAGTAGAATGATGAGAAAAGGTCTCAAAAGTGGAAACAATGGTGAAGGAAAAGTTTTGAAGGCTCTTGGGATATAGAAAGGGAAATGTAAGATGAATGGAATGAAGAAGAGATGGGTACCTCTCAGAGCACTTGATCTTATCTCAAATTGTTTCTAGGGCTCAATTCATACCTCATAGTGAAGATAGATTTGCTCAAAGCCTAAGGTCTTCCAAACTTTTATAAGGGTCTTCCAAACTTCAAGGCTAGAACAAGAGCAAATTTCACTTCTAGGGTAGCATCCTCATGTGTGTGACTTCAAACTTCTCAAGCAAGCTTCATAAGGTTTGAGCTTTGGTAAAATGTCTTGTGCCTCCTTGATAAACTTGCTATAGCCTTTGCCTGGTCTTCAAATCAAAGGAAAATGTTAAACTAATAGGAATGTGTCTAGAAAGGTGTTTTACCTCAAGGAAAAGACTAGGCCATAATAGGAGATCCCAAATGTCTTCCAATCTTGGTCAAATGTCTTCCAAACTCTGATGGGATCACAATAGCCTGGAACTTTTTCTTGAAGGAAATATAAATGAAACAAAGGTTTTGATACATAGATGCTGGTCTATGTTGCCAAAAATGGGCAACAATGGTTTTCTCAAAACCTAATAACCTATTAGAGCTACCAGTCTCCAAGACACGGTGTCTCAATTTTGAACTTCTGCTATGAAGAGGTCCATTCTAAACTTTTGTATGTCATTAAAACCCTTAAGCACACAAAGTAAGGGAGCGTTAGGAAGGTTGCTAGACTTCAAGATGCATCCGGGGAGATAGAATGATGTGGGTGTGCTGACATGGGTGTTGACGTGGACACTTAAAATTGCATGAAATGGTGCAACTCCAGTTAGGCAAGTTTGCTAAAAATTTGAGGAATTTATTTTGTGCCAATATAGGTAGGTGCAGTTTAAATATCAAATATGACATTCTTTTCGATTCTTTGTGCTTCAAAAACTTCATGTCTGTCGTCCGCTTATGGTAGAGTAGAAAGAATCGATCATTTTGCAATTTTGGCTTCCCTTTCACATATGGACAGATGCAGTTTAAGTATGATATTAAACATTCGTTCCGATTCTTTGTGCTTCAAAAACTTCATGTCTGCCATTCGCTTATGCTAGAGCATAAAAAATCGATCATTTTGCAATTCTGGCTTTCCTCGAATATCATGAATCCTTATTGTAGGATTAACAAAATGAATTTGAATCCTTCTTGACGGCTTAACGAATCTAAAGCAGGGTTGATTGCTTCGTTCTTATAAAGATTTTGTGATGTATGTTTTGAAATTCGGCTATGATTGCTTGAACTTGAATTAAAAGTTCTTAAATTTTGTGACATGTGTTTTTAAGTCCAACCATGATTGCTTGCGCTCGAATCAAAATGTATATTGGTTTCTTTCTGTTAATGCTTAATGGTGATACTCAGGATCAAATCATGAGTAGCAGCTTATGTAATAGTTTAGACTATTATTATTGATGTGCAAATTATTAACCATTGTGTATTCGATCATTTTTGGCCTACTTTTATACCTTGTTGGTATTCCAGTTTTAGGGTTTCCATTATGGTGGCTAGGATTTTGTCTCAAATAGCATATTCTAAGTTGAAAACTTCCATGAAATAAACGCATTCAATGATTGGACTTGCACAACTTCTAATTTTGGTGACTTGTTGAGGAGTCTTAATAAAAGTGTGATATGATTTTGATCCTTCTCTTGATGCGTTATCTTATTTTAGAATAGTGTTAATTGAATATACCTTGCTTCATGTATATATTATGCTATAAACAATCCATGCATTCATATTGACTAGAAATGTAAGTATATTAAGGACAACTACTTAGAGACAATTGTAGCATAACTTATTAATTATTGCTAATCATTACACCCATGCCAAGCACTTAAGACACAAAGTTATGGAAAATGTTTAGTTTATAGATTTTAGTTCAACTTTATTGTCGATCTGGGATTAATGCCATGTTGATTAGTCCCTATGCGATTCTTCATTTGTAAGTATTAGCATACGAGAGACATATCTAGTTTTATACTCACGCAAAGCACTTAAAACATGGTATTGTATGTTTTAGCAAGTTAATTGGTTTATAATGCAATATTTTTCATTAGAAATCAATGACGCAAGCACTTAGAGACAATTCGCAACTAGTTGTTACACTCATGCTAATATTTAAACTAAAGTTATTGTATATTAAGCAAAATATTAAATAGTTTATAGAATGAACATCATCAACTCTAATCTAGAATATATTCATTTGAGCTAGGTTCTTGTTGAGACATTTATATATTGCCAATTTTTAATTCCACTATTGCTTTGCAAATATTTTGCAATCCAAAATAGTAAAGAAACACAATCAATCTAAAACAGTAGTTAGTGTACTAGGAACATATTTATAAAACAAGTAGGAAAGAACAAATAAGTACAACAAACTACCTATGATAACACATGGAACATGATGCATGTGATTATTATACATTACTATGCTTTTATATATAGACACTTTTATTGGCTTCCAAAAGCAGCGAGACAATCTTATCAATGTGCAAATGCATCGTTCCCACAGGAAGATTCCCATAGACTTCAATGGCAATAAAATGGAAGTACATACTGTCCTATTGCAGCCTATAAATTGAAATTTGCAAGTTCTACTATAAGTTTTGGTGTAGGCTATTACGTTTGCAAATGCCTTTTACAATTTCCTAGTTGGGAGAAAAAAAAGTTTTAATAAAAAATAAGATTTTTATGAGAGGTTCTTTTGTTATCAAACCATTGTATGTAATATCTAGGTCCCTTCGGGGCGTGGTCTAGTGGCAGGACCTTAAACTGCCACACCCGAGGTCACGGGTTCAAAACTGGCCAATATCGGTCTAGTAATGGGGACCTTAAAAATCCATTACCCCGAGGTCACGGGTTCAAGTGTGGCCAATCGGTCCTGTGGTAGAGACCTTAAACCTGCCATATGTATTCGATAATCACATGCAAAGCAGCTCCTAGCATAAGGTATCGCGGCTAGGTAGTGGATTGGCTTCCATGTGATATGTAGAATAAAGTGATGTAGAATGTACTCATGATGTGATGATGAATAGACTGTCGTCCTTCAAAAAAAAAAAAAAAAAAAAAAAAAAAAAAAGATAAAGAAGAGAAGCACTAGAGAGAGAATGTCAATTGTTTCTACGCTCATAACTTGAGCTATAGAGGTCAAATTCAGCTGATCTTGGACTCTTTGGAAAGGTTATGTAGAGAGCTTTCCATTGGCATATGATTTGACCAAATTTATAGGTACCCGCTTTTTATACTTTTCAATCCGGATACTTTTTTGCAAAGTGCATGCCATGTAGATTTGAGAGTAATATGGTGTTTATCATAACTTTTGAATTCAAACTCCATTTTGAGTGATTTTTATTGCATTGAAAAGCTCTCTTCGGGATCTTTTTGATGGTCTATGATATGCACATTTGGTTAGGGCTTTTGGGTGAAAACAACAAATTTCTTGGTGGATTTGTAGGGTTTCACACCCCACTAGTTGATTCTCCACCCAACTGATCATTTTGGTTATGTCGTTTGTTTTTTGGTGTGTTATGGAAGACGTTTTTTTTTGGTTTGGGAAAAATAAAAAATAAAAAATCAAGAAACAATGTCCACAAATATTATTAACATATTAATAGGTGGGCAGAGTAAAAATGGATTGGAATTTTCTAATGCGGGTATCCAATTTTCTAGAGTAAAAATTGGATACCTACCATTAGACGCCAAAATGGGATAGAAATGCAATGCGTTTTTAATAGAGTATGAGGCTTTTATAATCTATTTGATGACAAATAGGTTCGAGCCATTTTAATGCATTCAATGTAAACTGGTGGGGACAAACCCAATAAGCAATGTTGGCGTAGTATGTACATCATATGTCCAATAAAATGCTCAACGTGGTATGACATAAAAACTGCTTCTTCTTGTTCTTCAAGTTTTTAGTCTTGCTTGCAACCATGCTAATGGAGCAGCATTAGGATCATCCATGAGCTTTAATTTGGTACCATTTTAAGTATTTGAAGCATTTTATGGTTCAACGCTCTACGAAAGAGAAACTGTGCCATGACATAGCCTCCAGGATTTGGAGGTTAGAATAGAATAGAATGCATTTTTATCGTCCATTAAGACTAATTGGCCCATGGGACCCAAACAAAGAGAACAATATGCATATTACTATCAAGAGGAAAGCTCCTCATGTTGGGATGTAAAAGACACTTGCCTTGCAAGGTAAGGGGCTTTATGCCAAAACTCATGAGCAGTTGAGCCTTTACATGTGGGAGTTAGAAAAACAAGCGGAGAAGCACCAAGAGCTAAGTTTTAGCTTCAAGCATTGAAGGCGGATGTAGAAACTGCAACCATTGCCTATGTTGTGCTATATGAGGCATGCCCAGCATGATAGACCGATGTTAGCATGCAAAAACAAGCCAGTTGAGGCTCTAGCTTAGTCGAAAGCAAATGATCCCGCTAGGTCGAAAGCACTACTAAGACCTCAGGAATACCCAACTAGAGCCACTCAGGTGCCATAATGTGGTGGTCTGAGGTTTTCCATAGGAGGCACAAGAAGATCTCACAAAGAAGCTACAGGCGATGGTTCTTTCCAAGATGAGCTTCTGTGCTCATGTGTGACCATTATCAGGGCATCCCATCTTGGTCTTCAACACTATAACCACCCATGCATTATGAAATTTTCAGTGGCTGATGTAGTAGTCAAAGGCACTATACTCCATCATGCAACATTATAAAAGGCACCTCTCCATATATTGGCTACGACCTCACCACTTCTGCAGCAAGAATCATGCTGACAAAAGCTTGCACGAATGAGGGACATACGGCAAAATGGTGGTTCTAGTGTAGTGCATGGTAGGATGTAAATCTTCCATCCACCTGACCATATAGTGACAGGTGTAGTACAGAACAACACAACTAGCTGTCACGGATTAATATGCAAGCTTCCCAAAACAATAGGGAAGGGCCAGCGATCTACCACCCACACTGCGAACTCTTGGAGTTCCCAACGACATTGGGATTAGTCTCCCTAAGAGTTGATCGAGAAGCTTGGCAGCCCACCAAAAAAGAAATGGGCAAAGGTATGCCGTGGGAGGCGCATCAATTATTCTAGATCAATGGCCTTCCAATACTTGAATTGGCTATGCCTAGATAATTTTAGAAGCACAAAATTACCACTAACATTAGAATTATCTTCTTTTTGGTAGTCTTTTAATATTTGGTTATTGTGTGGTGATGGGGCCTAGTCCCCAGGTTTTAGATGGGTTGTTGCCCTTGCATGTGTCGTCCCATAACCTATTGGGTTCCCGTGGACGTAAAAACCCATCTTATCTTATCTTATCTTATTTATCTTATCTTATCTTGATTCTTTCTTAAAGAATCAATTCACCAATCAAGTCTTTGCAGATTTTGAAATGTGTTGCCGGCGGGGAAACTGCACTACATGCGCCCTTCAAGCCCTTCATGTGCCCAACCCGGCCGAAAAATTGCTGTTTTAGCATAGATAACTTAACCAAACATATCCATATCATACACTATCAAAAAGATCTCGGAGAGAGCTTTCCAACGCAATAAAAATCATCTGAAACAGAGCTCTGGATCAAAAGTTATGATAAGAAATGTGTTGCCGGCGGGGAAACTGCACTACATGCACCCTTCAAGCCCTTCATGCGCCCTTCAAGCCCTTCATGTGCCCATTATGCACCACACACACAAAAAGAGGGGTTTTGTTGTGAGCCATTGGTTGTTGACCATTATGCACCACACACACAAAAAAAGGGCTTTTGTTGTGAGCCATTGGTTGTTGACCATTGAAAAAAAAAGGGGCTAAAATCAATGGCTTAGAAATGATGCATTCTAGATGTACGCATTAGTACATCCATTTGAATACATCACGAAATCATAGGAAAACCTTAGTGAAAAGCGTACAAAAACACAAAGAAAACCCCCTGTTATTATGCTACATATTCACACGGGGGGTGACATAGGGCAGCGAGAGCCCTCATAATTGTATTTTGCACGTACGAAATCAACACCATATAGTATTCCGCTTGAAATCTTATAGTATTTTGTGAATCTTGTTATACAGTATAGCAAATTTTGTACTTGCATACCCCACAAATGAGGAACTTTACGTACGGTGTAGATTAAGGAATAAGGGGTGAATATGCCTATCCAACAGCTCTCGTTGCCCGGAGTCACCTCCGTGTGAATATGCACCCAAACCAAAGGGTTTAAGGGGGATTTTAATTTAAATGTGTTGGACCCAATGGTTGTGTTAATTAATGTCAATGGTAGTTATGTGTTGCTTGTTAATGTCAATGGTTGTTATGTGTTGGTTGTTATGTGTTGGGGATTTAATTTTTATATGTTGGATGTTAATGGATGTTCTGGCGTTATAAAGGAGTTAAGACAAGTGGTATACTCTCAGGACTAACCACATTATCTGTATCTAGTATAACACGCTTCAGTTGACTTACATGAAACACATAATGGATCCCAAGGTCCTGCAGTGCACCATCCTTTTCTGAAGGATATCCTTTTCTAGGTGCATTTAAACATTCACACATAGAATGTTAATTTTCAAAAATTCATTTGTTGATATACATCATACGAACTAAAGATAAGACATTTGCATGGACGTGGCCAATTGGGGCAGCCTTTCATATAAGGTATGAGATTCTCAATTTGATAGTGCATATGAAAGCTCATTTCCTTTTATCTATTCTTCCTAAAAGTTGTTGTAGTTGGTTGAGGAGAAGCAACTTTAACCCCTCAAGAAAAATCCAGCACCTGTTCCCAAGCCTTCCATTGGATGGCAAGGGGTTAGACTGTGGCATGATCTATATTGGTTACAACTTTAACCCTAATTATGAGATAAATAATCCTTCTATTCTAGCATTTATTTGAATGTATCATGGAGTTGGTATTCTTAGCTCAAGTTCTTCTGTTGAAGGCTCTCCATTTCAATTTCCAATTTTTCAACCTTTATATGACTGAGTTCTTCAATGCACGCAAATTTTTGCTCAGGCTCTTCTACACCATATTTTCTAACCAAGGCCTTTGCATTTTGTGGGCGTAGAAGATAGAGGATTCTGTTCTCAGGTAATTGCTTAGTCCGCAACTTTGATGGTTGATGTGTATGCATCTTTTTTATTCTTCTAATCTGCAAATTTATGTGCTGACAGGTCCTTGAACTTATTGCGCACTTATTTGAAATGTTCGTCCTTTTGTTCATAATTCATGAGCGTGAAGTCTTAAAGCTAAGTCTTAGGCTTCTTGCAGGAAGCTCTTCAAAGCAACAACAAAGAAGGAGAAAAACTTGATAGCTATGGCAGATTTTGAAAGAGCAGCAGATGGAAAAAAATCCAAAATCCAGATTGATGGAAAAAGGATGAATGGCAGCGAGGAATCCAAAATCCACACGATGGAAAAAGGATGTGGCAGCAGGAAAAATCCAAAATCCAGAATGATGGAAAAAAGGATCTGATAATAATACTATGCATTAGTGAGCCCATTACTGTGACGGCCCCTACTCGTATACGGTGCACTCACCGTATACAAACAGGAGTTCATCCCCCATACTAGCTCCATGCTGATACAGGGCCCTCCACATATCATTGCAACCGTAATGAGTTCCAGTGGGAAGAATGAAGGGGTCATTTTACCCCGTCTCCCTCAGGGCCTACCTAGCTGCGGAAGCGTAAACATACATGTCAGTATACAACATCATCACATATCCACCTCGAAGGGTGGTACAACAACATCTGCATAGACAAAGATCAGCACAATACATATGGGTTCCTACCCAAGGCTCAGACTCCAGGGGATGACTGACGGCTTGGGTCTCCAGAGTTCATTGCAGACAGAATTCATGACAATGGATTTGGCTGGCATGAGAACATGGCATAGGGTTGTCCACTCCATCCGCCCCTCCTGTGCACACTTTGCAGAGTAGGTTGAAGAGTGTTGGGACCTGACTGTAGCCCGCCGGATGCATAGCCAAAGGGGTTATTCCTGGGTTGCATCTCCCCAGTTCCGATGGGGCAGGTAGGGATCACTCCCTCCAGAGATCTCCATGCTGACTCAAGGTGACTAGAGGGCCACTGCCCTTATTCGACTTGAACCCACTGGAGAGTGACGCATCACCCCACGGGTGTCGAGCCCATGCCTTGCCCACACTCAGTGGCAATCCATTAGACCTAGTCCACTATGATCCCCGGTAGACTTTAACACACCAGAGGGATTGGTCAAGAGTCATAACACGAACCTCCTTCTGAGCCAGTCTGGCCCCTCCACCCACAACTAGGTGTAGTTCTTGTACACAGGCCAAATCTACAGTGTGCTAAGGAGGCTAGCTAGGAGCATCTACTACTAGGCTTTAGGGTCTCTACCCCCCTTCCCAATACAATGAGTCCACAGGGTAACATCATCCATCTACATCACAGCAGAACTAAAGAATTAGATCTAATCTATATCATAGAGTTAGGTTCTTTAGTTAGGGCTGGTGTCTGGGGATCTACTTGGCTACTATGGGCAATTTAATAGGCTAAACCTATTGGTTCGATGGCTGGAATACGGTTTAGGCTATTAGATTGACTAAATACCTGATCCCTGGTTCACTCCTCTTGATCCGAATGCGTCCATGTCGCTGTTCTGCTTGGGGATGTGGTCGAAAAGGGAACCTGACGAGATAGGGCGCACGGGCAGTTCTTGGGAGTCGGAATGGACTCTTGAGGCGCGCGAACTGGAGCTCGGAAGGTTCGTGTACGAAAAAGGAAGAATTAGGGTTTAGTTGCCTTACATAGGCTATCAGTTAGGTTTAGGGTTTCTATGACCCTTGCTATGCCTCTTTAAGGGTTAATGGTCTAAAGTGCGCACATTAATAAGTGTGCGCACCCTTGCAAGTTGCCCCCTAGGGCGCCACTTGCTTGGCTACATGTCGGCGTACACGTCGATTGGAATGGCGTGTATGCGTGACGGTGCAGTACGGTATATGTCTTGAGACCGTATATCGTACTGGAACGTCACATTCTCCCCACCTTAAAATGATGCTGTCCGCAGCATCGTGGGTCTCCCCACCTTGGGATCTTCCTAATCTGCAATCAACTTGATGCATACGATATACTATTATCATACTTACACATTTATTAGGATTACCTTAAGGTAATATTTTTAGAACATTATTATACCATTATTCAGTCAAATAACTTATCAATCCGTATGTCATTACAACAAGTTACCCATTAGTTTCACTTATTACAATATTTTAGTTTATCAATATTTTAATATATACAATTATTCTTTGAGGTACTCTTCATTCCTTGCAACACATTCCAACAAAATTTGTGTTGCAAGTCTTCGTAGCTCGACCTCCTTGCCCTCCGGAGCGCTCTATTGGCCTGCAGGTCGACACTACGTTAGTACCATTTTAATTATTTATAAATTTGGTTATAAGGGAACCACCCCAACTATCTACATGAATGCATAGCTAATCTCCCGGCGTAGGAAGAGGATGCTTCTTCCATCGTGGCCGTGGAGACAGTGCCCTATAATGCCTATATGGCGCTCATGCCTACACCTTTAGTTGCCCAGCATGGAGGATAGGGTCCTTCGCGTATATGGGGCGCGACGGATAGAGTCCTCCCCGTAGGCATTGACTAGAGGTGCTTTTCCTATCAATGCATTCCTGAATGACCTCTTATCTCTCGAGGTCGTCTACTTCCGTGGGACAGAAGTAGACTTCCCAAGCGGGACCGCGGTCATGCCTACATTGACATTACACCACGTCCTAGAGATCACCGTAGTGGTCTCATCATCGGTAACAACGCATGCAACCCATACTTAGCATAGGTTGCATGCGTAGATTATTCTTAGCTAGCAAGACATAAATCTACACAAATCGACATGCCTGAGCCAATTTCTTCGGAGATGATCTTGCCATCCCATTGCTCCATAAACTGTGGGTACTGCTTTATCAGATCTCTCTTAAGTACCCATGTTGCGTCTTCCACCGGCAAGTGTTTCCACTTGACCAAGTATTGGAGAAACTCCGATCTCCTTGTCTTCTTGAATGCTTTATCAAGAATCAGTTCTGAAACTATTTCTATCTACTCTTCTGTCATTTCCAACATCGTTGGAGTGTCCAAGACTTCATCTGGATTGGGAGTATGCTTCTTCAGCAAACTCACGTGGAAGACTTTGTGGATCTTTAAGTGTGCTGGCAAGTCTAGCTTGTAGGATTGGTTACCTACTCTTTGGATTATTCTGAAGGGTCCAGCCCACCTTGGAGCAAGCTTCTTACAATTTCCGATGCGGAGCTTCGCCTGCTTCACTTTTATCTTGAGCCATACATCATCTCCAACTTGGAACTCTCTGACTGTCCGATGCTTGTCGGCGATGCTCTTTTGTCGACTCCTTGCTGCGAGAAGATATCCTCGAACTTCTTCCACGAGCTGCTGCATGTCGCCCAACATTTGCTGCGAAACTTCCACTTTTGACACGGGGTTGTGCCAAGTGTCTGGAGTCAGGCATTGGTAGCCGTAATTAATCATGAACGGCGACATTTGGGATGATTCCTGCTTGGTGCTATTATATGCAAACTCCACCAAGTGAATAAACTCTTCCCACATACCTTGCTTGTTCCAGACATAGTTTCGTAGCATATCCTCTAATATTCTGGCTCCGTTTGCCCATCCGTCTGGGGATGATAGGCCGTGCTCATGGATAGCTTCGTCTGAATCGTTGCAAAGAGGTCTTGCCAAAAGGCACTGATGAACTTCGGATCTCAGTCGGAGATAATTTCCCTTGGCATGCCATGGAGCCTGAAGATTTCTTTGGTGAAGAGCTTCGCCGTGTCCATAGCTGTGTCCGTGGTCCTGCAGGGCACAAAATGTGCCATTTTTGACAACTTGTCGACTACAACCAAGGCATCCTTTCCTCTTACTGTTCTTGGAAGCCCTGTTATGAAGTCCATGCTGACGACCTCCCACTTAGCATTTGGCACCGCTAATTCGAAGCTGTTCTGCCTTCGTTTGCTGACATAGCTGACATTCCTTGATGTGGCGAGCTACCTGCTTCTTCATTCCTGGCCAATAATAGCTGCTACACACTTTGAAGTATGTCTTCATGAATCCTGCATGGCCAGCTATTGGGCTATTGTGGGTGTCGTGGATGATCAACTTTCTTACTCCTGATGATTGAGGCACGCACAACTTGTTCTTATGGTACAGAAGGTTACCTTCCTTCTTAAAATTTTTGAAGGTTTCCCTCTCCTTGTCTGTTCTTACTTTCTTGCACAAGCTTGCCCATACTTCCTTGAAGTCCACATCCGTTGGCAAGGTTTCTTCAATCTTCTTCCCGAAATCACTGGAGAGTGTCGAAATTGCATTGCAATGCACTCTAGTTGTCAGTGGATGCCTTGAAAGTGCATCTGCTACCACATTAAGCTTCCCCGGCTTGTAGACTATGTCAAAGTCATACTCTTCGAGGAATTCCATCCACCTTCGCTGCCTCAGGTTAAGGTGTGGTTGCGTGAATATATATTGGAGGCTCTGATGATCCGTGTCCAACTGGAACTTCCTTCCTAAGAGGTAGTGCCTCCAAATTCTTAATGCCCTGACAACTGCAAGCAATTCCTGATCGTGCGTCGGGTAACACGTTTCGGCGTCGTTCATCTTCCTGGAGTCATACGCTATTACCCGCTCTTCTTGCATGAGCACCGCACTGCGGGCTATCTTACTTTAATGCATCGCCGCCACTAACTTGTCCTTCTCCGTCCGGGCGGGGGTTAAGATGGGGGCAGTTGTTAAAGCTTCCTTCAACAATTCAAAGCCTGCTTGGGCTTTCTTGAGCCAATGGTCTGCCCAATTCTTCACCTTTTCCGCCTTCGTCAAGTCTGTTAGTGGGGCTGCTATCTTTGCGAAGTTCTTCACGAACTTCCTGTAGTACCCTGCTAGGCCAAGGAAACTTCTGACCTCGTGGACGTTCTTTGGCACCGGTCATTGAATCACTGCTTCAATCTTGGCAGGATCCGTCGAGATTCCTTCTGCTGAAATCACATGACCCAGGTATTCCACCTTCTCTCAAGGAAGCGGCATTTCGACAACTTGGCGTGCATAACCGGTGCCTTTTTCAACTTCTCGAGCACCCCTTCTTACGTGTTGTGCATGTTCTTCAATGGATCTCGCTATACACCGTAATGTCGCCAAAGAACACTATCACGAAGGTGTCCAAGAACTCCTCGAAGATGTCGCTCATGAGTCTCATGAACGTTCTTTGGGCATTTGATAGCCCAAATGGCATTACTGCGGAACTCGAAATGCCCATACCGGGTCCCAAGGCCGCTTTTGTGGACGCCTTCTTCCTTTATTCTGATCTCGGTGATAACCCGACCTTAGGTCGATCTTGGAGAAGACTTTTGCCCTTTGAGCTGATCCATCAAGTCGTCCGATCCGGGAGCGCGACTTTTGTTCTTGATGGTGTGCTTATTCACCGTGCGTAATCTATGCACATCCTCAAGCTGCCATCCTTCTTCTTGACAAAGAGAATGGGTGCCCCAAATGGTGAGACGCTAGGTCTAATGAAGCCTAGGTCGAGCAATTCCTGCAATTGCTTCTTTAGCTCCGTCAGTTCCTGCGTCATCATTCTATACGGAGCCTTGCTCGTCGGCTTGGTTCCTGGTTCGAGTGCTATCTCACACTCGACTCCCCTGTAAGGAGGAAGCTGCTCGATCTCATCTGGGAAGAGATCGTGGAATTCCGTGATCAAGTTGGCTATTTGCTTGGGCAACTTGCTGAGCACCTTGTCTTCCTTGCTTTCCTCTGACTCGGGTTCTTCAATCTCAAGTTTGAAGATACATGCTACCTGCTCGCTCTTGATAGACTTGAGCAGCTTCTTAATAGACATACACTGCATGATGGGAGCAACTTCCTTACCTGTGATCTCAATAACTTTGCCGTCGGGCGTTGTGAGGGTCACCTTCCGCTTTCCACAATCAATGATGGCCCCTGCTGGTCCAAGGTACTTCATTCCTATTATCAAGTCGTACTTGCCGATGCCCATTACTTCTGCCCCCATCGGGATATTAATTCCCGGCAAGTCAATGTCGAAATTGATCCTTTTCCCTGCCATATGTCTTACTGCTCCACTTGCCAAGATTACGGGCCTCGGCTTGGACTTCATGTCAACTTCAACATATCAACCATTCTTGGGGATGCAAAGTTGTGGCTACTTCCCGAGTCTATCAGGACTATGAAAGACTTGGCCTTGGCCTTCCCTACTGTGGAAATTACCTTATACTGGTTCTCTGCTTGTTCTGTATCTGTGGCAGCGAAAATGTGACACTCACCCTGAATGTAGTCGCGTGCTGCCTCACCGTCATCGTCAGACGGAGTGTCCCATCCACCGAACTCCGCTAGCGCTGCGCTCATGACGAAGGGGCAGTTCGCCGTTCTGTGGCCTGGTTGGAAGCATCTGAAGCAAAGCTGCTTCTCTATACACTCCTGTCTCTTCTCTTTGAGCATTGCTTGTAAGAAAGATCGCACTACTTTTGAGTAGTTCGACCCTTCCTGCTTGTCCTTGAAGGACACCTGCTTCCTCTCCTGCTGTCTCCCCTGATTGCCACTATATGGGGATTTAGCTGGACTTGGGCTGGATGCTCTAGGGCTATAACTCCCTGTTGCCTTGCCTCTATCCTGGTAGTATTGCTGCTTCTGCCCGTTATTCTGAGACCCCGTTCCTTGCAAACTTATTGCTTTGGATTCTGCTTCTGATACTGTCTTGGGATCTATTGCCCTTACAAGCTTACGGATTTCCTCGTTCAATCATTCAATGTAGCTCTCCACTGCGTATTTTTCACTCAACTTCGGCACATACAGCCTTAGTCTCATGAACTCCTCGGTGTACTTCTGGACTGTTTTGTACCCTTGCTGCAACCTGTAGAACTGCTGCATCATGTTGGACTTGTGTTCCCTGGGGACGTAATGGCGCTTAAAGGCTTTAGCAAACTTTTTAAATCTGCACCCATCTCTGCTTAAGCCATGGGCCTTGGCATAACCCTTCCACCAGATGCGTGCTGCTCCCTTCAGGTTGGCTGTTGCCACCCTGCCCTTGTCCTTGTCTTTCATCCCATAGGCATTGCCATACTCGCTCATCTCATCGAGCCATGCCTCTGCTTCCAAGCCTGACTTGTTCTCGCCTGAGAATTGTTCAAGCTTCCTGGCCTTCCATACGTTGCCCAATGCTGAGTCTACCTTCTTCTGGTAGTCTAAGGCCTTAGCGTCCTTCTGCCTGCCGTTCCTACGGTCCTGCACTTGTTCAGCCTCTTTCTCGGACTCAGAGTCCGAGACCGAGCTTGAATCGGAGGTCTCTGTGCTAGGAGACCTCCTTCTCTTACTCCTCTTCTTATCCTTCCCCGACTTTCGAAGTGTTGTTTGCGGTCCGGCTGATGCTTGTGCCGCTAATAGAGCCTTTATCTGGTCGAGTTCTGTTCTCATTTGTGACATCTCCTCTTCTGGGGTCATGGGACCAAATGCTTCGAACAGGTTCCTTGGGATGGGTTGCCTGTCAGGGGTCTCTTCGTCTCTGTTGGGCCTCCTGTTTTGTTCGACTGTTCTTTGTTCCCTATCTGCATACACAGTTGGCCATGGCCTTACAGTTAGATTCATTTACTTTATTGTATTCATGTATTTGCCGATATAATTTTTGGAACCAAATACAATCAACAAGGTATTTAAATATTGGCAACAAAATATTTTTATTATATAATATTTTAGATACAAGTCCTCCGGCATCAAGATTTTAACTATTCTTGAAATCACCGGTAGGATGGGTTATCCTCGAGAAATTTCTTAACTTGGGCCGTTCCTACCGAGCGTCCCAAGTTCCTGAGGGTATTGGTTGACGTCCCGCCCTGCAAGGCTGTCACCAATTCCTCTACTCTGCGGTCGGAGGTGTAGGCCGCGGTTACTGCTACTCTTCCCTGCCGTCGGTAGGGCACAGTGAAGTCGAAGATGTCAAATGCTATCATTCTCTTGACTAAGACAGCATAGTCGATGTTTGCAGTCATCCGAGCATGCATGACAAAGCCAGAGAGTGCAATGAGCATAAACACTCCTTCTTCGCCCCGGGGACTAAATTTTATGGTGTATTACCGCTATTCTCTCATCCAAAGAAAGGGGAAGGTAGTACCTCAACGACCTGGCCATTGTGTGTCGCTGATGACTCGCCACCCGCTTGGCCTCCAAATCTATGTCTTCCTTCCGAATCATCGACCTCTACCTCAATGATTTCTCTGTAATCTCTGATTGTCGATGAAACTCGCCTGATGTCGATTCCTGCTCCTCTTGTGCGAGCTGGTGTCGAAGAGCTCGGCATCAAAATGCTTGTGGTCTTGCCACGGATCCCCATCCGTTCCTGGATGGCATAGAACTCCTCCTCGATGGCGCTTCTCGAAGCTTCCATTATTTGCCTTATGTTGTCAGTAGGCTTGATGTCCCAAGTCGACTCCCGTATAGGTGTCGGCTTCTTCACTTGAAGCGGAAGTCCGAGACTCCCCTGACGATGAAATCATCTAGGTCCGGTTGCTGCCGTGGTTGGTGCAAAGAACTCGCCGAAGCCGAGTTCTCTCTTCCCCGCATTCGTGGAGATTCGGATATCGCCGAGGAGCGGGTAGCCCGTGGGGAGCGACTTCGAGGGTCCGCCGGGCTTCGCCGGGTTAAGTAACTCCTCTTCTGCTAGCCGCCGTTCTTCTGCTGGGTCGAGCTCCACGTATTCCTCATCTTCCGATTCTTCTTCTTCTGTTTTTCCTTCTTGCTTTTGCTGGTACTGCAAAAGCAGCTGGTCTGCTGCTGAGGATGCTATGGGGTCCACCTCCATGGGAGGAATAGAGGTTTCCCCCATTGGGTTTTCAGCACGGTGGGAAAGGAATATGGCCAAGGCGGCGGTGTAGGAAAAATACTTGGTCCTGCCAACTGTCAGGACCATGTAATCTGGCAACCTCTGTGCCTTGTTGGTCAAGTACTTGGCAATGTTCGGGACATCACCCAAGGCTGCTTGAAGGGATGGGCGGGGAACAAAATAGCCCTGCATAAGGGGAAGTCGCACTAGGGACCCACCTACCCTAGCTTGGAACTCAGTTAAAACTCGCCTATATGCCGGCGTTGCATGCAGAGTTGCTTGGACATCAATCTCTTTCTGGAAAAGTTGGAAGATGGTGTTGACATTGGTCTCAGCTGCATGTGCACTGGCGCTGTACCATCGCCTGAAGTCAGCAGTTGCCATTGCTTTGGGGAAGATGTGAATAACAAACAGATGCAGGAGCGCCTATGGGAGCTGGGAAATCGCCTAGAGGGTCGAGAGCAGACTTGTAGGGTGCCAAGTGGGAAATGGGGGTCTATTTATAGACAAGTGAAAAACCCTAATTTTTAGGTGACTTAGAAATTTATGGGGGTTGGGCAATTCTGACCTATTAGGAGGTCCAAATGAGGATTTGAAGGCTACTTTTGGGGTTTGAGCATGTTAAGATTAGCTAATGAACCTATTGCAACAAACTGGAGGTCATTTGGATATGGCATGGTGGAGAAAATGCTAAGAGGTCTCACACGTTGCGCCCAGATCAAAAATGGGAGTTTCATTTTTGCTCCTGGCGTGACGTGTGAGACATCGACTCTAGGTGGGTTAAACTTGTCCAATTTGGGTGATATGAGGTCTCACACGTTGCGCCCAGATAAAAAATGAGAGTTTCATTTTTGCTCCTGGCGCGACGTGTGAGATATCCTCTCAAATTGGTCTAAGATGTCTGTTTTGACTAAAACAAAAGCTGGAACTTACTAACTCAACTTAATTAAGCAAGATTACACATGTTATTTAGTCCAAACTCTTTATATTAACAAAAAATTTCATCATGTACAAAATTTTACGGGCGTTCTCCCTTAATATAACTGGCGAGATGCATGTCTTGCTTCATTAGCGTGACTCGCTTAGCATGTACTGTGCAGGCTGTAGAATCTTCGAAGTGCTGCACTATCTTTTGCTCGGCCGCTTCCTGTAACGCCAGCAACATCTCGTCGGTTACTCTCATCCCAGTGTTAAAGTCCTGCATCACTTCCCGAACTAATCGGGCGAACGGTGCACGGGGGATTAGGAACCCTGTTAGTTTGAGTTCTTGGCATGCACCCTGCAGCAGCAGTCTATGACTACCGGATGCTACAAGGCTGCCATGCTCATGATCACAAAACAAGAAGAAGACAAAGAAATATGCACAAAAAATGAGGGAAACGTGGCCAAGTGAGGCTCTCCAAATTTGAGATAAACCTGAGTACAAATGAAGAGGCTCCGGTCTAATATAGTGTAGACCGCAAATCTGAGCCGTACATCTAACTAATCTAAGCCATACACTTAAGTTAACCTAAGCATGCCAAGTGTCAGTCTGCCACCACTGACACCTAACATGTGCATGCACAATGTTAACCACTAGGTGGTTAACACTGCCTCCCCCTAAAAGTTTTTAAGCACAAAAACATGTACAGACTTTTATAAGACAAGTCTGACAATTACAACATGGTGCCAAAAATTTTAGGGGCAGAAAGGATGGTCCTGGAATGGTGTGTTGTGTCGCCGAAAGATGAGCGTGAGCGCGTGATATCGAAATTGAGGGCCCAAATAATGTCGATGTTGATGGGCCATAAGTAAGTGGGCTAAAAAGATATAATAACTTACCCTCATATCATGGATAAGTCAAACAATAACAAAAATCCCACTGTAAGAGGAATGGGGGCCTTAAAATATAAACATTAGAATGCAGACCCCGTGATCAGCCATTGAAAACTTGCACAAAATCTGGAAGAACGTGACCGTAGCATGGGTCATGAGAACAGAGCGTGGTAGGCGCGCCGGGGCCTGGCGGGTCTGCCACAACAAGAAAGGCGGGCCCGTGGACCATAAGGAAAAAGTCATGAAGAGCGTGGCAAAACCCACGGCGTGAACAGCGTGAGATAGCGTGACCCACCACTGGCGTGGAAAAATACTGATGTCAAGACAGTTAGCGTGGGCCATGGCAGCGTGACCCGTTATCAACCAACTCTGGCCATGGCAGCGTGACCCGTGATCAACCACCTCTATGGCGTGGGCCGTGAGCGTGGAAAAATATCAAAGTCGATCTGAACGCTTGGTTGGAGCTGCAAACATCTGAGCCATTAAAGGCAATTTACCCTAAAAGCCGCCCCCGCCGACCGGTGCAATAACAGGGCAAATTTTTGATTGATCGTCGATATCCTTATTTCTCTTTGGAAGAGCCGGGTGGAAGGTCGGGCTGCGATAATCTTTCGAGGTTCTTTGGAGGACGAAATAGAGAGGTATGTGCATGAATCGGCTGCGACTGCTTCAAAATGGTGTTGCACTCTGTAAAAAGAGGTTCAAGCTTCCATGGAATTGCAGATGCTTCCAGACAGCAGATAGCTAAAGATTGGGGGCATTCAATGGATGCTGCAAGAAACAGGGCTCTTACTGGAGCGGTGGAAGAGTCGGTGGGCTGGAAATAAAAAGTTGATCCCAGAATAAGTGATGCCAAGGAAGGCGGCCTGATTTTCGCTGCTGAATCTGAGAGCATTTCAAATATGCTTCAAGAAGCAAGGATATGAACTGCAGTACCATGAGCTGAAAAAAGGATAGATGCAGAGGCGGGAGCATGGTATCGATGGAGCTGCCGAAATATTGATGATGTCCAGTCTGTGCCACAGAAGGATTTTCGAGTTAAAGCTTCGGAGCTGATAAAAATATTTTCTGGTTTTGCAGATACGGCGGACTAGAAAGCCTGAAGAAATTCGACCGAAGGCGTGCTGGGTTGGAAAACAGAGTTTTACGGCAGCCGAGTTTGTGCTTCTAGACTAATGAAAATACTTGCTTGTTTTGCAGACGAACCAGAAAACCGACCTGATGCTTGCTGGAAGACTTTGTTGCAGCCTTCTGAGCTTGAACAGATGGATGGGGGCTAGCAGAAATGCTGGCCCTCGTAAAAATTCAAGATGAATGTTAGACCGAAATCCTTCTCTTCACATGTTTTGCCAAAGAACAGAGTACAAAAGGATAGTTATGCTGGAATCCACCTTAACTGGGCTGTTGAACGTGACAGAGTTTCAGCAACAGAGAATATTTGTATGATTCAGTGGGCTCTGTGCAGGTAAAAACGAAGTAACAGCTTGTTATCTTCAAAATAAACAGTCAGAAACTTCAAGATATAGGCTCAAAGGGGGCTAGCCCAGTGCTGGCCCCTCGAAAGATAAACTGAAAGAGAATATTTTTGGTGTGCCAGAACACGATTTCTGATAAAACTGAGAGAAAAACAGAGGATAATGAAAAAATCATGATATTTTGACAATTTTTCAGCAAATAGAAGAGAAAAGAGGATCAAACTGGTGATTTTTCCAAGATCTTGCGCAGAGGAGGCCGCCACCACCCGTAAATCCCGAAATCGCAAAACCGTGCTTTGCCGACTTGAAAAAAGAGTCTTGAGAACAGATTTACGAAATTAAATTTGATCACCGGGCGTAATCATCACCGTGGTGGAAAACAAACGCCCAAGCCGGATACACAAATCGACTTGGTTGGGCAAACTAAGGAAACCTAACAGGGAAGAATAGTATACAAGAGGTCTTCAAAACGGGGAAGAATTGGAGCAAAGAAGACAACAAATGAACGAAGAGAGACGAAAAGTGATCACGAAAATAACCCGCATAACGGCCGCCAAGTGTTAGTTTGAGTTCTTGGCATGCACCCTGCAGCAGCAGTCTATGACTACCGGATGCTACAAGGCTGCCATGCTCATGATCACAAAACAAGAAGATATGCACAAAAAATGAGGGAAACGTGGCCAAGTGAGGCTCTCCAAATTTGAGATAAACCTGAGTACAAATGAAGAGGCTCCGGTCTAATATAGTGTAGACCGCAAATCTGAGCCGTACATCTAACTAATCTAAGCCATACACTTAAGTTAACCTAAGCATGCCAAGTGTCAGTCTGCCACCACTGACACCTAACATGTGCATGCACAATGTTAACCACTAGGTGGTTAACAAACCCGAAGCTGCGTTGAAAATGCCTAATTTCCCGCAGTGCTTTCCTCTCGCTCTCCTTTCTGCCGGCTCTCTTTTTGGCTGATGGTCTAGGAGGCTTGGGCTTCAATGGCGGCGGCCTTAGAGTCTGATTCTTCGTCTGATGTCCACCTTCGATAGTTCTTACTCTGTTTTGCTGGTAATAGGAGTTGTAATCCTCCCACTTCTTCATGTATGCACTGTGCTCCCTCATCTTCCTCTCGTAAACTTTGATGGGGTCGATCATATACGCCTCTTGGGCTGGCCGCGGCGCTTTGTTTCTATCCCATGTCGGGTATGGTGGGGGCTTCTGCGCCTGCTCGGGCTGCTCCGGGTCGGGTACTGCCTGCTCATTGACGGGATCCTTCGAAGGACCTGCCTCTTTATCATGGGGGTTAAAATCCTCGTCCTCCGAGTCATCCGAGGAGGATGGGGGCTTGTCTGCTGGCCGTTCTTGGATAACTACCTTGGTTCGTGGGGCTTTCTTGAGTTTCCTCTTGCCTACCTCCACGAACTTCCCCTTCTTCTTTTTCAGCTCTTCGGCTGCCTTCGCCTCCTCCTCGTCTCTTCTCCTCTTCTTTTCTGCTCTCTTCTTCCCTCGACGGCGTTCTTTGGCTTCATGTCTCTTGATCCACGCCGCTAGTTCTTCTTCCTCGGCTGGCTCGAGCGTCGGCTCCCTCTGTTCTTCATTTTGCTCGACCACCCGATCTTCCTCCTCCTTCTGTCTCCTTTCCTCCTCCATCTCTTCGAAGACCTTCTGCATTACGTCTCCTTCCTCGTTGTCGAGGACTTCTGTTCCCGCATCGGAGTGTGCGTCCTCCTCGACCTCCGTCTCATCCCCTCCTTGGTTGGTGGGGTTGTCGGGGTGCTCTTCGGACTCTGTCCCTTCACTAGATGAAGGATGGCCTCCTTTGTGAAAAAGGCGCTCTCGAAGCATTTCTTGGAGTAGGGCGCTGGGAGTTGTGTCACCTGGAGGAACTCTAGCAGTTTGTTTCGTCCTGGCCATGTTTGACGGCTCGTCAATTCGATGTCGGGCGCCCAAAAATCGCCTTAGCAAGGGGGAGCGATTTTTCCAAAGAGGAACGTAGAAATGGGAGGAGGGGGGGGGGTCTAGGTCTATTTATAGATGGCCAATTTTAGGTCAAATTTTAAACTACTCTTTTGGGTGAGCCAAGACACTTATTAACCTGTTACATGGGCGTAATTTAGACTTTTCTAACTATTGGTCTCACATGTTGCGCCCAGATCAATATCTGGAGTTCCAGTTTTGCTCCTGGCGCGACATGTGAGACATGATGGATTTTGATGCTAAATTTTATGCTTTCTAAGCATGTTTCTAGGAATGTAATATATTAATCTGGCTAGTTCTTAGCTTGGAATTCGAATTACCATGTTACTTTTCCGAAATTCATCACTTTTTAAGGTGTTTTTGGCCCAATGTCTCACACGTTGCGCCCAGCTCGAAAATGGGAGTTTCATTTTTGCTCCTGGCGCGACGTGTGAGACCTTCTTGCTTTAGAAGGGTTTGGTTCACTAATTTTAATCTTTTTATGTTTTAGTTCACTTACTGTTACTAGCTTAGCATAAAACTATAAAAAATGAGAAAAAATTTTCCCATTTTTCGAGGTTTGAGGATCCTATCAAGTTAGTACTACTGGGAGCATGGTCAGTGCTTTTCTCTTGGTCTCCAAGAACATTGCTCTGATACCACCGTGGACGCCCCCTACTGTGATACTGTGCACTCACTCAGATACAAACAGAGTTCATCCCCCATACCAGCCCCATGCCGACATGTGGCCTCCACATATCATCGCAAACCGTAATGAGTTCCAGTGGGAAGAATGAAGGGGTCATTTTACCCCGTCTCCCTCAGGGCCTACCTAGCTGCGGAAGCGTAAACATACATGTCAATATACAACATCATCACATATCCACCTCGAAGGGTGGTACATCAACATCTGCATAGACAAAGATCAAAGACAATACATATGGGTTCCTACCCAAGGCTCTCAACTCTGTGGGATGACCGACGGTTTGGGTCTCCGAGTTCATTGCGCATGTTAATTCATGACAATGGATTTGGCTGGCATAAGAACATGGCATAGGGTTGTCCACTCCATCCGCCCTCCCCGCGGCACACTCCTCAGAGTAGGTTGAAGAGTGTTGGGACTCGATCAGAACCCCCCCTGATGCATAGCCAAAGGGGCTATTCCCTGGGTTGCATCTCCCCCAGCCCCGATGGGGCGTGTAGGGATCACCTCTCCAGAGATCTCCATGCCGACTCAAGGTGACTAGAGGGCCACCGCCTTTATTCGACTTGAACCCACCGGAGAGTGACGATCACCCCACGGTGTCGAGCCCATGCCTTGCCCACACTCGGGCAAGCCATTAGACCTAGTCCACTATGATCCCCTCGTAGACTTTTACACACCGAGGGATTGGTCAAGAGTCGAACACCTAACCTCCTTCCGAGCCGCCCTGCCCCTCCACCCACAAACTGTGTGGTTCTTGTACACAGTCCGAATCTACAAAGCAGTGCTAAGGAGGCTAGCTAGGAGCATCTACTACTAGGCTTTAGGGCTCTACCCCCCTTCCCAATACAATGAGTCCACAGAGTAACATCATCCATCTACATCACAGCAGAACTAAAGAATTAGATCTAATCTATATCATAGAGTTAGGTTCTTTAGTTAGGGCTGGTGTCTGGGGATCTACTTGGCTACTATGGGCAATTTAATAGGCTAAACCTATTGGTTTGATGACTGGAATACGGTTTAGGCTATTAGATTGACTAAATACTGATCCTTGGTTCACTCCTCTTGATCCGAATGCTGGGGATGCGGTCGAAAAGGGAATCTGACGAGCTAGGGCGCATGGGCAGTTCTTGGGAGTCGGAATGGACTCTTGAGGCGCGCGAACTGGAGCTCGGAAGAATTAGGATTTAGTTGCCTTACATAGGCTATCAGTTAGGTTTAGGGTTTCCATGACCCTTGGTATGCCTCTTTAAGGGTTAATGGTCTAAAGTGCGCACATTAATAAGTGTGCGCACCCTTGCAAGTTGCCCCCTAGGGCGCCACTTGCTTGGCTACACGTCGATTGGAATGGCGTGTACGCGTGACGGTGCAGTACGGTATACGTCTTGAGACCGTATATCGTACTGGAACGTCACAATTACTATTAAGGCTTCTCCTCGAAAACCCTTCGGGGCGGGATTTTTTAATCCTGATAGTAATCGGTGTCACTAATGTAGTTCAGCTCAGTGCGACTTTATTGCCGCTGGGCACCACTATTGGGCACCAAGACTATGCACAATAACTGTAGAAAAAGGAAAGGAGCTAAGTGTTGGGACAGTGAGGAACCTCCGACCGACCACCAGGATAGAGCGGGTACAACCTGCCGGCTGGTGTTCTATTTCCACATTTGAGTTCTGGTGCACCAGAAACTGAGGGTTCATAATCTGACCCACTATTAAAGGTGGGACATTGGAATCCACAATGTGATATGCTATTGTAACAAAATTTCGTTTGTCCACTCTTTATCCTTTTCATGTGCATGAAGACCTCAAAATCTACAGAAGTTGATCCTTCTATATATTTTCTGTTTTTTCCTTTAATATTTTTTGTTTTTCAACACCTCTTTATGTCTGTCTCTACATTAGATAGTTTCTAAGCATCGGTCTTTCAAACTTTTTCTGATTACTTAGAGAAGCCCGTTACTTGATGGGAGAGTTATGGGATACCATTTCCAGATTTGAGGACAATGGCTTGGCAATAAGGGTTCTAAGCCAAGGTACTACTGCGGACCATGTAAGCGTAATTGGAATTCATTTTTTTCTATTTATACGAAGAAAGGAACCGTCTTATTTTTTCAAACTTGGAGAAACTAGCTTACATCCATCAAAATCAATCTTCATCTACTTGAGAAGGTAGATGGTAGAAAGTGGAGTTATTTAGTGCATGATATAAAGAAGATTAAGTTTGACGAAGACGAGGCAAGGTTGCTAAGTATGCAAGCTGAAGTGGCGCAGATTGAGCAAGAAAGAATGACCTTTTGTCTGCCACAAATCCTGCTATTTCCACGTTCTCGTCGTCGTCGCAATCGTGTACGTGCTTTAGATGCCTTGTGTGAGAAAACTATGGAAGTGGAAGTGGACGAGGAAGATGATGAGGAAGAATCCTTTTTCTTTACAAGGATTACTGGCGCACCAAATAGTGATATTAGGCCTGATAAACCCTTTTCAAAATTGTTTTATGGTATTTTGTTTTATGCTACTTGCTGATTTCTATTGTTTTATGTTTGATTTACTACTTAAGACTTTGTTGTTTTATGTGCATTTGTCTAAAACATAATATACATATTGTATTTTCAGTTTTTATAGAGGATGTATCTTGCTTTAGCAGTCTTTCAAGCTTTCTAAGCTAATGTTATCGTCATTTACTATTCAACTAGTTTGATTTCTTGGTTGTAGAAGTAATTGCAGGTTGTATATACAAGAAGTGGCAAGTTTGAATTTTTGCCAACAGGTCGGCCAAAACATCCTACCTTTACTCACATGTTCCCATCTAAGTCGGCAGGTCGGCCCAACTATGAAGATAATGATCTTGTAGCTTTTAGACATTCTACTAGCTATTAGACATCTTATATTTATTGAAGGCTGACTGAGCATGCTACATAAAGTGGAGTTCATATAAAATACCATTTTACCTTAAATATTGTATCATCAGGATTAAATTTGAAATCTTCTTGATAACATACACATGACAAATATAAAAGAAGACATCACTTGCATAACAGTGATAATAAAACAAACATGTTTACTTTCTAAGTCTGCCCGGTATATAATCAGATTCAGGCACGCTATGCTCTCTTGGTCAGACCCGACGAGCCGCTACACATGATACTGAGCATGACTTCGATGCGATAGGAGCATATACGAGTTATGGTGGAGACATTTATCTATTGCCAATTATTAGATACAACTATCATTTTGCAGATCGTTCCAAATCCAAAATGTTAAAGAAACACAAATAATATAAAACTAGTTGTTAGTATAGTAGGAATATAGTTATAGAAAGGTAGAAAAGAACAAACCACGTACAACAAAATAGCTCTCACAATTCATATGATGGCCATGGAGCATGTTATAAATATAGATTATTCTTGGCGCTGACGTGGCAAAAAGTTTATTGCACGCGTGTGTGAAGTTTTTCTCGAGGTTTCGGCTATGGCACAACTCTGGCACGGGGAGGACATTTTTCTGAGGTGCTGATGCGGCATTTGCCTCGCAGGTTGCTTCTTTGTGCCTTCTTGGCTTTAACTTCCTTTTGATGTCCTTTTTGCCGGTTTTGGAGCTACCTGCAAGTGTTTTGGAGAGTTCTTGAAGATCTGCGAGAAGATAGAAGATTTGTCGTTGTTCTTGAAGGTTCTTGAGGTTAGTTTTTAGTTTTTTTTTTCCTCGATTTAACTGTGCTTTCTTCATCCTTGTTCAATTCTAACCTTTCTTGTTTCTTTGTTGCAGTTGGGGACGCTATGGCGGACGAAAACGGTTTGCTTTGTTACTGTCTTGTTGCTTGTCAGAAGCAAGGGGTGTACAAAATATTTTCTGTGCGACCTTTAGCTTATCCTTTGTTTTTATATTGGGAGACATCACCAGAAAGGATCTCGGGAGTTCCTTTGTTTAAGGGCAGCAAAAAAGGTGATGCGTTGTTTAGATTGGTTGGAAGGAAAAGCAGAGCATACAGTCCTTTTTGTGTGGTTTTTGGAAGCTGAAAGACACTTGGTCTGGGTTTTGAAAGCTGGGAGACACTAAAGATGCCCAAATTATTGCAGTTGCGGAAGGCTTAGAAGCTAGCAATAGGGGTTACTTCAAAACGCTCCGTACCCATGCTTCCAGAAGGATTTCAACATCGAATCCAAAGGTAAGGCCTTATTGTTTCTGACTGGTTTCCGGCAGGTTATTCTAATAGTAAAAGGCCTGGATTTGCATGTATCAGGCCATTTAGGGCTTTTGGGCAATTGTGGATTTGAGCAAAGATTTGTGATCTTCTGAATCTGCCGGATCTCTGTCACGTTACTCTATATGCGTATAAACTCTTGTACAAAACTGTGTACATGTATTGTAATCAAAATGTACTGTACCTTGCGTCGCTTAAGCTCCGCCAACAACTAAAGTTTCCACGGACGAAACAAAAACATGATTTAGGAGGGAAAAAATGCCTCCTCCCCCCCTTTCCCCGCCACGTTATTTACGAATTGCAATTCGTTCATTCATTAAGTGCCTAAGAAAGGCAAGACTTTTTTAGACCTCGGGCTCTAAAGGTATAAAGCCATGATTAATGACCCATCTCCATATGACTACTTTCCATATATAATGATAGCTAGCACAACCATGACTAATATTTGTTGACAGATAGGTCTCCAGTTCAAGCCACTCATAATGCACTCAAGCCACTCATAATGCATGTAATGTAAAGTGATTGGGGGCAAAATGTTGTGTAGTGTGTGCGTTGTAGGCATCATATGTCCAATAAGATGTTGCCAATATGGTGTCGCTTTTTCTTCTTCTTCAAGCTTTTAATCTTGTATACAAGAAACACAACGGGGCTTAAATTCCAGGGTGGCGACGCCACCCCGGAATTTAAGCACCGGGATGTTTCTTGAAACGTGAAAATAGGTGTGTAACACCAGAATGCACAATAAAAACTCCACCCTCCGTTTAAAAAAAAAGCATCCAACATTCTTTTAAAGAAGACGTGCCACGTGTCAGCGCATGACTAGTGGACATGGCAGAATTGCGCCTACCCTGTTTTTACGTTTGCAACCATATTAATGAGGCAGCACATATGATGTTGCCAATGTGACGTAAAAATTGCTGCTTCTTGTTTTCCAAGCTTTTAGTTTTGCTTGGAATCAGGTGAAGCAACACATAAGATGTTGGGTAATGTGGTGTGATGTAAAAAAAAATTACTTATGCTTGTTTCTTCAGGCTTTTAATCTTGGTTTTGGGTTAAGTATTATGATAGCCGAGTTGGTTAAACCTGCAATTTTGCATGGCGATAAAAAATAATAAAAAAATATTTATATAATTGGCTAATGGTTTATTTCCTTCGTGTTGTGAACCGTCGATCTCCGTATGCAGTCAAAGGATACGATGACACCACGTGGCAGAATGTTAAGAAATGTCAGGTGGCGAGTAGGCGGCCTTAAAGCCTGCAGAATTCTTCATTCATTTTTTTCATAAATCCGAAGCGCCAGAGCTCGCTTTCCTTTCAATCTGCTCCGGCGATTCAACCAGCGACTCAATCTGTTTTTCCAATCTGCTCTCTTGATCTTGTAAAATATTTATTCTGTTCAGGGGTTCAATCTTGTTTCGGCGATTCAACCAGCGATTCAATCTGTTTTTTCAATCTGCTTTTTTATCCCTTAAACTATTTAATCTGTTCTTTCAATCAGGGATTCAATCTTGTTTCGGCGATTCAATCTGTTTTTTTGATCCTGTAAACTACTTAATCTGTTCTTTCAATCCGGGATTCAATCTTGTTCCGGCGATGGGATCCGAAGGGCCTACTTCCGCCCTTCTGGAGCTTCCGGTGCATCTCGAAACCCCTGTCATTTTGCAACCTCCGGACCATCCAGAGCCCAGCACAATCTTTCTTTCAAATATCGATCAAGTTCTTGTTTACTACGTCGAAACAGTGTACTTCTACCCTGCAAATCCTCACAAATCTAGCTCCGACGTGGTGCAGATCCTTAAGGACGCCTTAATCCAGCTTCTTGGCCCATATTATTTTATGGCTGGCCGGCTTCAACTGAATCTTGAACAGGGTAGACTGGAGCTGGACTGCAATGGCGCCGGAGTTTTGTATGCAGGGGCAAGCACAGATCTGGCTATGGCGGATCTTGGCGATGTTGCCGCCCCTAATCCTCTGTTTCGGAATCTCATTTTAGTTCCAGAAGCTAAAGCCCTATCAGACATTCCTCTTATGACCTTTCAGGTGAGTGCAGAGTTAAATGTTTATTTTTGGCACTTTGTTGTTTTGAAATACAAGCATTCTTGCATTTATCACCTTGATCTAGCATGAAATTTGAAAATCTTTACCGATTAGGTAAAATGCGGAATCTGCAGGAGCTCTCTTGCCGTCATTTTTTCGTTCTTTAGTAATGATAATAAGAGAAAGCATGTTTCTCATTAGAAGCCAAAGATTTAAGAAATGTTTATGGTATACAGGTAACTAGGTTTAAATGTGGAGGCTTTTGTCTTGGATCTTATATGAGCCATGGAGTTCTTGATGGGATAGCAGCATTGGAGTTGTTTCAAAATTTCTGTTCAATTGCAAGAGGAGAAGGAATAAAAGTCACGCCAAATCCAGACAGAACAATGCTAAGAGCAAGGGATCCACCACAGATAACATATGATCACAAAGAATACATCAAGCTTTCAGATCTAGCCGTGAGCACGTCATTTACGACAAGCGACGTAGCAAATACAGAGTTTGAAGTTACAGCAGCACCAACGAGGCATGTTTTCAAAACATTTAGTTTTAGTAAAGAAGATTTGGAAGTTCTGAAGAAAAGGGCAACTGAGGATGGAACAGTTTCAAAATGTTCTACATTTGAGGCCATAATAGCGCATATATGGCAGGCAAGAACAAAGGCAGTTTTTCACGATCCAGATGTGCCATCCAAGCTCTTCTTTGCAGTAGATATGCGCAAAAAAATTAATCCTCCATTGCCTTTGGGTTTTGCAGCAAATGGTGTTATATGTGCCTCTGTGGTATCTATTCCAGCAGGAGAAATAATCCAGAAGCCCTATTCTTTCTGCATCCAAAAAGTTCAAGAAGCCATAGCTACTGTGAGTGATGAATATATTAGGTCTTCAATCGACCATGGCCAGGTTTACAGAGGTATTCCTAACATTCCAGGAGGGATTTTTGTTTCTGCTTGGTGGAGAATTCCATTCCAGGAGCTTGATTTTGGTTGGGGCAGGCCAATCTATGCAGGTCCTGTGGTGAATGACAGAGTAGAATTTGTTCTGCTTCTTTCCAATGGCACAGAAGATGGGCTTAATGCTTATTTAGCTCTTGAGCCTTCTCAGATGTCTGAATTCGAAGAATTCGTCCGAATTTAGTATTCCTACCTCTGCGCAAAGCTTTAAAAATCTATCTATAGCATAAGGGTTCGGTTTCAAAATTTGTACAATTGGGCTACGGCTTTAGTTCCTCAAGAACTTAGTCCTGCTGCTCCTACGCAAAGCTTTCTAAGATCTATCTATGGCATATCCGTTCTGTTTCAAAAGCTGTTTACAATCGGGCTGTGGCTTTAATCTGTTACTGTTGTACTGTCAGGCTGCAAGCTGGATGATAGAAAATAGTGAACCAAAGGTTTTTCTTTTTTTTAATTGGTATTTCCCACTGTATTGATTTGTCTAATATTTTAGTCGGCAAGAATTATTGCAGCCTGAATTGTGTCACTCCCTAAATTGGAAACCTTCTAAGTTCTAAAATCGAAAGAGGAAAAAAAAATAAAAATAAAATAAGATGCTAACGAATCAATGGGTTCCGAGTTGATTGCGTCCAAAACTTATATTAAAACCATCGTCGTGGCTTAAGTGATACTGCCAAAATTATTTTAGGTAATGCTTAGATAAATGTGGCGCCATGGCATGGAAATTAGTAACAAAGCAGGTCATTGGAAGCATGCTGCATATGCTCATTCAGCATTAGTTAAGATGTTCTGCATATGCTCATTCAGCATTAGTTAAGATGTTAGCATTCAGGTTTATATTGTGTGATGAATACTTGCTTTAACTTTGTCAAACTTTGTTAATGTAGTAGTTTGCCCAACTCGTTGCGTCTGTTACGTTACTTGAGAGCTATATAAAAACTAGAGTTATATAAAAACTAGTAACGGGTGCCTGGCGTTGCCGGGCATAAATACGGTTCTATTATAAGAATTGAACTTAGTTGCTTTGTAAATTATGTTGCCTCTTGTTGCATTTGAATAATTAGTTGCTTCTTCCTCTAGGTGTGCTATTGATTTCATAACTTTTAGTTTGAGCCATATGATTATGGGAGTGGATTATAGGATAATAAAATCAATTTTCTAATCTTACAAATGAGAATAGGTGCATTAACTTTAGGATAGTCCCACATTTTTGGACATATTTTAGGATACGGCATTTTGTGTTGACAAAATGTCCATGTAAGAAAATGCTCTAACATGGGCCTTGTGACAACCATAATAATATACGAATGTCAAGACATTTGTGTCAAAGTTGGTCTATTTTGTTTTAATATCTATTCATGCTACATACCACAATTTAATGTGTTTTAGGTGAATTCACTGCCAAATGTACTTGGAATATAATGAAGCTACACATATGAGGCAAATTGTGGTAAGCCAAAGATATGTTAGGGGGAATGTGTATATGAGGCAAATTGTGAGAAGGCAAAGATTTTTGAGAAAATGTGAACAAAAGCAGGCTTCATTTATGTTCGTCGTGGGCTTTCAAGGTGACTTTGTTGATGTCCTATGTTAGAGATGACATGTAGGCATTGGATGGCGTTTTTATGTTGTGGTTTTTATAAAAACATTTTATTTATGCCTCTATTTAATCTGTGTGAACATGCTATAGAAAACTCCAGCACAACAATTTGATAGTTGATTCCACCAAATGAGGTACCAATAGCTCATCTAGATTGGACACATTGAAATTCCAGAAATTCATATATTTCTTAAAGCATAGGAGATAAACAGAAATGTTGAAATGCTGACACATCTTGGGCCTATATGCCTCTTTGCCATGGAAGAATCTTCAGATCCTCATATTGCGTACAAATATTGTGCAAGCTGCACACTAAAACAATAATGTCAGGCATCTTTAATCAAATGCACCTTGAATATTGTAAGAAGACTTACAACCAAGTCTTATGGTCCCAAATGTGCTGCTATATAGGAAGGCGTTGTAAGAGAAAAAAATCTGAACTCAGTTTTCATGCTACAAACTGGGGCCATATTATATTACTTCTTCTGTATCACCAATGTGTTGCATCACCTGAGCAGAGTTTATTCTCAGAATTAGGAAGTCCATAGTGAAGCTAATTATAATTATGGGACTGGCAAAGTCAACAAAATTCAAAACTGTAAACATGCAGACATAGAGCGCATGAGATCCAGGTCTTAGAAAAAATCTGAAGCCTCTAGCAAAAATTGAGTATGGACATTTTTGAAGCAATGAAGCAGCATCTGTTTGCTGTTCCTAAGTCTCCAGCCATTGACTTTTTTTGGTGTAGTCGTGAAGGGTAGCTCTGAAGTGCATGAATAGCATTTCATGTGCTCTTGAAGGATAGATGCAAACATGGTAAGCACAACCAACCGTCGTGGATTTCTCTAAGTGCTTGGAGGCCAAATACAAATTCATATAATAGAGAATTTAATCATTGATCTAATGGATAAGGAGCAGTGGTGAAGACAACGAAATTGATAATTGTAGACATGAACTTGAAAAGATAGTCTTGGGAAGGAACTCACCTGTGGAAGTTATGAGTTGTTTAAATGGTCAAAGTTCATAGTTTCAAGCTTGCTCCATTAGTATCCTGCATGCATCGAGGAGCGAATATTAAGTGTTGAGAAATAACAATTGGATTCCATATATAGAACTACAATAAGACAACTCAAATCATCTTCATAATCAAGTTGATTATTACGAAGAATACAAAGAATACTGACAATGTGTACAAAGAATATTTGCAATTTATTTACAACTAGTTATGGTGCCCGGCGTTGCCGGGCTTTAGTAGCAATTTGAAGAGATGGTTGTTTTATCTGTTGCTTAGATTCATTAAGGATAAAGAACCATTGTGCAAAAAGTTATGGATTTGGTCTCACATGTTGGATTGTGGAAATTTTATAGTGCATTGTTTTTGTTTATGAGATAGTTCTATCGACATGATTTTATTGTGAGGCATCGGTAGGCTTTAGCAACGTATAGAAATTTGTATTGCAATGTGAAAGCAACAATAACTGTAATTTGGATTGTGTCAAGTATAAGTAATGTCTGATTTAGAGGGTAGAAGTGGTAATTAGGATTACTCAATGAGTTTATTTTGATTGAGTAGATGCCAATGATTATGAGCAAATTGAGTCTATTCTATTTGAATGGCAATAGGTGAAGGAATGGAATGCACAGATGCGATAGTTTTTTCCCTCTATGAAATTTGGAAGGTGTAATATGTAGTTATAGTGGCTTGTCCAAATGTATAATGTCTACATTGAAAATTCTTATTGGATTAAGCGTAGAAGTAAGGAATATGAGAGATTATTTCATTAGGTTAATTTAGTAGGTTTCTTTGGAATATGGGTGATTATTAACTTGGGCACTTACACCAACAATCGAGCTTTAGCACAAAAAGAAAGTGCATGAACTTATGAATCAACTCTTTTAAATGCGAATTCCTAATTTATAGTCCTAACCCTTTTGTATCAACCTACATCTTATCGTTGGAAAGGACCCGATGTCCAACATGAACAACATTTGAACCCATATGACCGTCGTGTTGTTTCACGAAACATGTTCAAAACATGGTGTGGCTGTCAATGGATAAAGCTTATGATACGTGGTAATTTATGATTGTATTCAAATTGTTGCAATGTGGCAATAAATAAATTGTCCTAATAACTATCATTCTTAATAATTATCATAACTATCATTAGTCCACGGAATTAACAAAGCAAAATAACACTTCTCTATAAACACTTTGATCTCAAATTTGATAACAAAACCAACCATTTCTGTTACAAATTTAATTGTTAAGGGAGCTTTAATGGCTTTAAAGTATACAAGAAATTTATCGCGGCGGCCAAGGCCGCCGCGAACATTTCTCTCTCTGACTTACTCCTGCAATGGTGGATTCATATATGTTTGGAATGCTGCGAAAGATGTTCTTGAAATGCTCGACTTAATAAGGAAGAATTTGTGTGAGAGTTACATTTCTTTGGATTTGTGCGTCGGATTTACATGGGGTATGAATTTGAGAATTGGGGGACCTGAACTCGTGTTGTTGCCTCGTGTTTTTGTGCCCATGAGGACATGGGTTTTCTTTGAGCATGATCTCCTCAAATAGGCCATTGTAGTTGATGAGCATCACCTATGAACACAAACACGTTTTAAGCACCCTGCACATTTCACCCTTTTTCTTTTCTTTTATATTTTACTGATAGTCCTTCATTCAACTGCAAATTTTTTTATTAATAGGGATGTGGTCATATTCGACTAATGGTATACAGATGTAAGTATATCATCATGTTTGCTCACTGTCCATATTTATGGTAGCATTCTTAGGCCCCTCAAAATTTGCACATTTCAATAATAAAAAGAACTGTAGACCAATGTCCTATATTGCATAATTATATGTAGTAGCATGCTAAATGGATTGATGGATATAACCGACTGGATTGCTCCTACTAAGAACTAGCCAGAGCATTTCTTGTTGGATTAGTAATGCCAGCCATATCCACAATAGGCACAATGAGGCCAAGAAATGACGCCAAAAAAAGACACTGGGAAAAGCACTTTTTATTGGTGGGCAACTGTGACAGAAAGTCGAAGACGGTCGAAGGCAGGCAGATTTGCATGACTCGCAAAAAGCTCGCAAGGTTTGCATTGCAGATGCGTGAATAGAGGCTTGTGAAGCTCCCGACTGTTTTAGAAGGATTCGGACCAAGAGATGAGAAGGCTTTGTGACAGATAGAATTGGGCATAGCCGATTTGGAGCAGCAGCAAAGGAGACAATTGTAGAGCAAATCGGGGGTTGTAGATCATGTTTTGAGCCGAGATATATCTGCAGGAATTCTATTTCGTGTTAAAGGAGGTTGCTAATCATTGAAGGAGCCGGATTGGTTTGATTAGCTGGTATTTGTTTGTGATTGCACGAGGCACAATATATCCTTGGAAGAGTGTATGAGTAGGTTAGTGCTGGGTTTCTATGTTTCTGGGGGTTTTAAATGGACAGAGGCCTTAGAAGGAATAGCAAGGTCGGTGGCAATCGTACTTTAACACCCCTTCTACCGGAGTATCTATAGGATGATCAAAGCTTTGCCAATCTATACCCCCTCCATCGCCGTATTTAAGCATGAAGTTGCCATTTTCAAGCAGCTCTAAGTCTATCACTCCACTGTTTGCTGTGCCAGAGCTTCCATCCTTGCCCTGAAGCAGCAAATTTCCATCGGAGTTAAAAATTAGCGATCACTTAAAAAATACAGCTTGCCATATAATTTTATGGGCACCTCCAGCCATCGATTTCTAGTTGAGCGCGATTCCGAAGATGACGCCATCGCCAGAGTATAGAGCTCAATTCGAAGGCTGGCATGGCAAAGCCGCAGCAAGATCCAACTTATACTAAAAATGAATAGAAAAGAAAAGGAGAAGGAAAGCAACTATTATCATACTTGCCTTCGAAGGCAAGCAAGGTTTCAGATCCCAAGATATTCATCATCAGATTTAGCCACGCAAGGTTAGAAACGGAATCAGAATCACCTGCAATTGCCAACTGTCGTTCAAAGAGACGGGAATAAAAGAATAGAATCTTCCTATAATGTTTATATATGTTTAGATAGTCAAAATTATTTTAATGAACAAAGCATAAGGTTAAGATGCAATAAGGTTAACTCGAGGATGAAAATGACCATTTGATCCACTTGGGACGTGCAAGTGGATATGATCCAGCCTTGATTTTGTGATAAGAAGACTTGTATATCACCATTAATGGCTTTCTAGAGAGACACATCCCATGTAGTTATAATTATGAGAGTGAGAACAGAAACATGAAATGCGGCGAGGACACAATCATAAGACATTACTACTCAATGTCAAGTTATTGTAAAAAATAAATGAATGCTCACCGGAATCTCAATAGAGCATTTCATCTTCAAGCATTACAGATCAGATGTTGCATGAGGATTTTCCTTGCCAGTTCCCTGCCATATCAAGTTTGGAATCAGAAATGCAATTTCATCCTAAACATTTGCCATGGATGCTGCCTTAACCACGCGTCTGCCATCATTCCAGCCAACATGCACAACCTCCATTTTTTTTGCAATTGGAAATTGTACTATAGTCCCCATGCGCGATTACCAAATTTGAATATGAGAAGACTAATAAGTTATCTGCACCTGCTTAGCCTATAGATGCTTTTATTGAATGCATACATCTATTATCTGCTCCAAACCATCCGGTTAATTCTGCACAGAATCCTGCTCAGAAAAGAAGACTTCAATGGTCTCCTCTGCATCATGATATAGCTATTCGAAGTGTTATAATGCAAGCATTCCTAGGGTTCTTGCTCCATTTGCCGGGCATAAATATGATTATGTAGGTAGCCATGTTGTAAACACGTTATTAAAAATCGAAAGAACGAAAATGAGAGAAGGAAGATGATTTTGGCTTATATCATTTAAAGATTGGTGTACTTCATGCTTGGCGCAAATGTTCATGAGAGCATGAAGGGAATGGGTGTAACTTTGAATTTGTGGAATGAAGCTTCATCTTGAGAATGTGGTCTCGTAATGTAGGCTTGTTTGTGGGTTTTTCAACGTATAGTTGTTTGTGTTGATTGTTTATAGCTAATAGTAACTTAGTTTGTGGTTATTGAACATATAACAAAAGTTGCTTGTAGATCATTTATCCTTAAGAGATGTTGCTATTAGTAGGAATGAAAGATTTCTACTTATTGGTTTTTATGTTACATAATAATAGTAGCAAGGAAAACATATTTTGGAGAGCCCTATAATATTCGCCCTTAGCTACAACATGTTAGTAGGCAAGGATGTATAAATACGAAGAGAAGTGTTTGTTTAATTTGTTTGTCCTATACGTGAGAGATATATCTACCTATGGGTAAGATTTCACATATAACTCAACATTGATATGGTGTGTGGAGTTTAGCAAGGGTGTACATGTGTTTACCTTTCATTATGAATAATAGGTTGTTGATGTCAAAATGTTGGGGATTTTGCACTTTAGAATACCAAGATAGTGGTCTTGGCAAATCTAGTACATGTTGAGACGGGCCTCTAGTTTAGTTTGAACCACATGGGGATGATACATAGAAATGCCTAGCAAACAAATGTTGAACAAAACAATGCTTCCTCTTTAGCATTTAGATTGAATTTATCTTCCAATAGGTATCTTTCATGGCCTTCTTTTGCTTTTTTTTTTTATTGCTTCTCTAGAGTAGCATGATGTTGTATAAATCGAATAGAACAAAATGTGACTGGAGACAAATTGAAATGCTTTATCCTCGACTGCAAATAATAGACTGGATTCATCTTTGGATAGGTATCTTTAATGGGATTCTTTTTTATTTTTGCTTCTGTGGAGTAGCGCAATGTGGCATAAATCTAATAAACAAAATATGACTGGAAGTCGGTTCAAATTGATAACTTGCAATTCTTACTTCCCATTTTACCTTTGTTATGGCGTGCATTGAATCACCGGAAGCAAATAGGATAACTGCAATAAATTATTTGATCAATCACAATTTGAATGATACAAAGTATTATGGGGCTTGATGAGAATGAGTCCTTTGACGCATCTTCGTATGGTATCTTATCTTAAAAAGGATTGTTTTTACATTGGCGTTCCATGAGTATCTCTAATGCCTAGCTTAAAGTACCATAACTTATCATGTGTCATATCAAGTCATGTTATGTTGGAGTTGGCATAGATCGATCCTAAAATTGTGTAGAATGGATAGATATGATTGGCCAATAATAAAACAATGTAATGCCTTTCTTTAAGAATTTTTATTTGAATACAATTTCTCATGATTAGGGCAAATAGTGGCAACTAACGTTTGTCTTTGTTTCACTTTCCTCTTTATTATGTGATGTAATATACTTGGATGCATTTATAAATGGAAAGAATTATAAGGGCTATTTCGAGACAACCTTGTTTTCATAATTTCAAACAACATTTAAGGAGCTGCACATGCAATAGGATGAAGCGAATTTGGAGAGAATAAAGTAATTATTGATTCATATATTGGACACATGGACACTATAGAGCATAAAAAATGCAAGAATAAAAAGGACATGTGAGTACCACTACATGGAAGCATGCTTGTTAGATTTCTACAGTCACGTTACATAATGAGCAGGCCACTTTTTGTTATCCTGCAAATAGAGGAGCATACATTCTTATCCTCATGCCTCAAACCTTAATATTGGAAGTCTGTCCACAATGTCTAATTGTTGAAAAGAAATCCCAACAAATTAATCCAACTATAAAATAGTTAATTTCAGAGCTACAAAATAGTGTTGCCATTACCTTACAACTGTTGAGATACTGAATGCAATTTACAAATTTGCATAAGTAGGACACAGACTACTATGTTCAATCATTATCTCTTGAAAACATGCATTGAGTCAATGCAATCCAACCTAATCAAAATCTAGTAGAATATGCACTGAGTTAATGCAAGCAAATGTAATAAGCAAAATCCTCTTTTCTACTCCAAAAAGTTCTTGATGACAAATATGCTAAGACATTCAACCAGGACATATCTGCAAGCTGCAAGCTCAATGGAACATGTGTTGCATGCTCTTTGAAAACACGTCATAACTGACTGCATGTGAGGACACTGGAAAGATTAGGCAATTTTTTTTAAGTCCTGAGGAATAAGAAATGATTTCAGATGATTTCAGATATTTAAGAGAACTGTGTAAGCTCAACGGGACATGCAAGCTCTTTGCAAATATCTCATAGCTGCATGTGAGGATACCAGAGAGATTAGACAGTTTTTTTCATATGGCTCCATCAAACCTTGGGCATCAAACCTCTATACTGCATAAAGTCATTATGTGTAGGTACCATGCTTGGAATGGCAACACTTCGAATGGCACCACTATTTATATGGCATTCAGATCGTCTCCTTCAAGATGCAGAAAGGCTTCTAAGGCTGGCCTCTACGTCTTCCAAAGCATTGACTGATAACGGTTCTGAACATTGCTGGTATACAACAGCACCAATTATGGTTACAATGGTTATGTAAATTAGGGTGTACGTGAGACCTAAATATTGCTCTGATTTGAGACTTACATAAGGCAATCCATTATTGAAACTTGATGTGAGAAGATAGAGAACTGCTATAGAAAAACAGAAAACACTTGATTCAGTATTTATTGCAGTGCCAAATGCATTCTACTCTAGTCTAAGGCCCAGTGTTATATCAACAAAGCACTATATAGACTCTTTGGGTTAATTTAATAGTCTACTTTGTTAAATTATGTTAGATCATCGATATATCTTTCTTACATGCAACCACAATGCCATGAATTGCATTCTTGAGAGGCAGACCTGCAAAAACAAAAGGTAAAATGACATATCAACAATGACAAAGGAACTTTGCCTAAAGAAATGCGGATGAAGCAGAAATTGCACACGTCCAAATTTTCTTCTTAGCTCACTCTCAGATAGTTTAAATGAGGTAGAATAGCCTAGAATTGGACAAAACATGATTCCTTACTTTCATCACTGTGGATCTCTAACAAAATAGAGGCAAATCGCCATGAGACCACTAATCCTATTATGCTGCATCCTCTTATAGCCAAAAGGAAGAATTTCAAACTTTTATCTTCTAAGGGACTATCCAATTTAGGAAGCAGGACAAAATCCACTGCCTAATATTTCTAATGATGCTGATGCTAATGGGAATGTCTTCTAGCCAGCAGTGAGATCAGTGTTGGAGGTGGTTTACACTTCTAAGACAGAGATATGGTATCAATGAAGCTGAGTAGAAAAATGCACTGCCTATATATCGTTAATTGCTGATGTTAGTGGAGATATCTTCTCGGAGCAAGATATATTTGATCAGCAGTTAAGGTGGTCATAGTGGAACAGAGACGTGTTTATAAATAGAGGATTAAAAAGCTGAGTAGAAAAACTTGGGAAGCAAATATTGGACAAAATCCACTGCCTATATGTGTCTAATGCTGCTAAATGTAACGGAGAGCAAGATATCTGACCAGCAGTTAATCAGTATTAGGTTGTCTACATTTCTAGAACAGATAGGTTTATGAACAGGCAACAATCAAGTCGAGTAGAAAAATTCCTGGACCTTGGTTTCATTTGGATATTGAAGTAAACTTTTGATCCGAAATTGAGGAACCATGAAAATAAATTTCTTGCTTCAGTAGCTAAAGTTATGTGCATTCAAGGGAAAGAAACCATTATACTTGTGTTTCCTTGATCCTCATTTCTTGAACATCTTCCCATGGAAATCATGATTGCTTTACTCGTAAACATATGAACAGGTTTTTGGAGCTCTATTTTTGTTTTTTCTTATAGGACTGTTTTTACATTTAGCTTGCATGATTCAAATTGCATACTGATTCTAATGAGGCCAGCGATTGCCAATGAGGAAATGAGCTGGGTATAGCAGGCAAACGAAAATAGCCCAAAACATTATATTACCCATATAAGAAAATAGTATAGCAAATTCGTCAATCCATCGGCAAGAGAATAGATTGTACCCAATGAATCATTCAGATAACATAGCCATTCCATAATAGCCAATTTCAGCACATGCCACTTTGATGCAAGCTTGAATAATACAAAGCAACCAAAATAAAATGGCAAATCATGAAGAAGAGCTTACAGAGAAGGGGAAAGTCGCCCCGTACCAGGGGATTGTTTGACAAACAATGGCAGCAAAAATTTCCATTTCTAATCTTTAAAAAGTATTCCTGGTATAATTCTGATATCAAATACCTTTTAGCTGGAGATGATCCTCAACTAAAGAATGAGCCTAACCTACACCAAATAAGAAAATCCTCACCAACAGTTTATTAGCAAAAGGTCTGTATGTATATACAGCAAAGCAAAAGAGAATGGATATATGGTTACCATAAACTAAAAGCTCAATGTCAAAAGCATAAATATGCACCTCCACCTTTTTCCAAACTCTCTTCAAATCAGAAAAATGCTCCAGGAGAAAGGAAGTACTCTTCCAGCCTAGGATCAACTTGCTCAAATCTGTACAGTGCATATCGAGAACAATACCTAGCCGAAATACCTTGGAAATTTTCCATGCTCGCATCATGGTGCATAACTGATAGTTGCATTTAAGAGTATCCAACAGTGAAGAAAGTCTCAGTTCAGATTGCATATGCTTTAATCCCTGCCATGGCCCTAAGAAGAGTACAAAAAATGATGGAAGATATTTTAATCCAAATAAATCATGGAAGGTTATCAAACCTTGCATAAGCTGCTCATGATGTGTTTGTAATGCATCTAGAGCCACTTTTCCTTCCTCATTTAAGTATATCCAACAATCAAGGAAGTCTCAGTTTGGATTGCATGCCATGTGTCGTTTCATATATTGCTTAAAGCTAGAATGGCGTGCATGCCACAATGAGTTTTAGAACTTGCACATGTAGCACAATTCTCAAACATGTCAGCCATTGCTTTTACGTCTTGGTCTGCATACGCTTTAATCCCTACCATAGGATAAGAAGAGTACAAAAAATGATGAAGATATTTAAATCCAAAGAAAGCATGGACGGTTATCAGACCTTGCATAAGCTGCGTTTGATGTAAAATATATGCCCAGATGAATGATTTTAAGCATGCAGTAGAATGCCCATTGCAAAAATGGACAGAGATTAGGCTAGAATAAACATAAAATAGTGGATGTTAATCAAATGCCTGTGAATAAGACCGTGGGACAATCACCACCAAATTCTAAACAATACCAATAACTTACCAAGAGATATTTATTAACCACGTCTGGAATATTTGTAGCAGGCCTCAATAGTCCTTCCTTCCTTCCTTCCTTCAGAAGACATGTAAACTTTAGCCTGCTCAGGAAATAATCATCTTTGAGACAGTTGTTTAATAATAAGAACTTCTACTTGATCAGAATAAAGCTCACTTTTATATGCGCATTTATTCCACATGTATTTAATAAACGATTAGAGCTTACCCATTTGAATGCATAGTCTAGATTGACATATACATTGATTCATAGCATAAATAGATGTTCATACTTACAATATCAAGCTTTGTAATACTCCTGCCAATGTCTCTGCAACGTGATCTTTTGATGCCTAAGGATATTGCAACAAACCCCAAAGGACGCTAAGGATGCCTAGGTGCCCATGGCTGCTGGAATAGACCCTCAGAAAGCCTGCAGCTCGTGCATGCTTTAAACATGTAAATGCAGATACGGTTCTTTAAACTATAAAAATAACTCTCCCGCACAGAACCTTGTTTCTTTCTGCATGCAGCCATGGCAGACCAGAGGATACTGGATCTCACCTTTCCCATCTATGAATAAAGAGTTTTGAATACACATGCTTGCCCTTGTGCTGGAATCATGCTTAAAAAGAAAGCCCTACGTTTACCAGAACTTTTGAATTCTGACATTCAACCTGCATGCAAGAGAAAATAGGTATTACCCAAATGCGGATGTTTAGGAACTTCTTATTCAATTGCAAATTCTGCCTTTTCTCAACAAATGAATCATACAAATGGATTTTTAAATGCATCTTACCAAAACGCCCTAAGGGGATGGTTTCACACGGGAAACTGAAAGTTTGAGGCCTGCCATTATAAGTAGGAGTACGTAGAAGATGGAATAGTAAGCATGAAAGTGCATGTATATGCCACCACCGTACCTGCATCATAATGTCTCTGCGATAAATCTAGACATGGCAAATATGCTGTGATCCAGTTTCGAGAAGCCAGGGAAATATATATGAGAAGGATGCTATTCTACATGAAGCCCGAGGAAGGCAACCCAATGAATGCTTCTTTCCTTGAAGAAAACAAATATGGTGAGAAAGATTAGCACATAAGCCAAAAAACATGATGAGAAAAGAAGCTGCATACCTCCAGATATTATCTCTGCCATTAGATATTATAGAATTTGATGCTGATTTCCTGACAAAATTTCTAAATAGGTATCGCATTGTAATTACCTATGGGATTTCACATATTACCAACCGAGTTTTAAGGCAATACACAATGCAGCTATGAGATAGAAAATAAATTTGTGACCTTGAATAAAACATCTATGCGGTAGCACCTCTGAACTGTGCAAAACGAAGATGCTCATCTCGCACCTCTGAAACATTAAAAACAAACACATTAATACTCTTGCCTTGGAGAACAATATTCGCAACATATTCTACTTTTTGCTAACGAAAGTAGTGCTATTTGACAAAGAAAATTCCTTAATGACACCGTTGCTTCTGCCCAGAGTGTGGTCCATCAGAAAGAATCAAATCTCTAAGGTCATTAAATGAAAAGGAGACGCTTTCAAAACATTAGTAGAACATTTTACTATTTGAAGTTAGGCAGTAGAATCAACGATTCTTGTCAAAATAAAATAGAGATAATCTGGACTGCATGATCATGGCATCTAGACTGCATGATCATCCTATTTGGCATTCAGTTAAAAAGATCACAGCCGCTATAATCATGGTAGCATATCTTCACAATAAAATGCACATGGCCTTACATGCATGCAATTTCATGGATGGTACATCCCATATAGTTATGTGAATGCAAAGAGAAGCCCTTTATGCTGTCAAAGAGTTCAGGAAGGAAACGACCCAACAAATTTCCATTGTTGGAGAAAATCTACTCCTCGTCACATAATTTACCTGCTTTATACTGTCAAAAAGTTTAGAAAGGAAACGATCCAAGCATAAAAATTATTTCCGGAGAAATGTGCTTCGAATTGCTGGCCTGTATAGAAGATTTACTCAGTTATTTCTAGCAGCACAAATGAGTTGAAGGAGAATCTATTTAGATGAATCGGCTCACAAATATGAGGTCAGTCAACTTTAATTATAGAATTCATAAGCCATAAATACAAAATCATGCTCACCTCTTGCAATTCATGTCCAGAAGCACTGGATTTCTTTTAATCACCACGTTGAACTTTGAATCTCCAATCCAATTAACGACCTACTATGCAGCATAAACCTAACCTCTGAATCTCCAGTCTAATTAATGGCCTCCTGTGAGGATGCCAAGCAAAACCTAGAGAAACAAATAACAACGATGGGAGCAATACCTAACTTCTAAAGCTCGACACCAGGAAAGCAATAACCGGTTCGCTAAGCATCTGCTTTATTGCTCACCATCTACGCCAGCAAAGCAAGGAAGCAACATCCCGATCCCAGCTCTCGACCACGGTACTGTAGCATTACGATGCTGCCAATGTTTCCCAACCGTCCAATACGCCATGTCACCAAAAAATGCCTATTTGAAAATCATAGTACAACCAAAATGCCTGATTTTTGGAGAACCGGAATCTTTTTCCGGCCGCTAAAACCCTTAAAACCTTAGGAAATAAAATTAAGGGAAAATTCTAAAAAGTTTTCGGGACCCGGAAAAACCAAATTTAAACAATAGGATAGGATATCAGTGACACAGAATCCATATTCAAAATATACATAAATGTAGATTTCGATGGCGAATGGATAGGGAGCAGTACCAGCGCAATAGAGAATGAGTAGGTCTGAGACATTGTGTTCGATGAGCCACGGAAGAGACTTTATTCTCACAAAGAGTGCGCAGGACCTCCATAGCCATCAACTCTAATAACTCATCTCCATTAGACTTAGCATATGCTAGGTTCATCTGGAAATTAAATTTGGTGAACATAAAATAGAAGGGATCTTAAAGAATAGAACCTATAATGCGCTTCACATTGTTGAGGTGGCTTAAAGATGAGTAATATCAATTTGCATAATGTTGAATAGTTTATTGTGCCTAGTCATCTTCCAAATTCACAAAAAGCTGCAGAAATCTAAGCCCATGCATACTGCTCTTGCTGGAAAATTAGAATCAACAGGCAGAAATGTAAACAATAGACAACCTGCACATACTCATATGTTGCGTATATTTATAGCTATAAAAGGTAGAATACACTGAGCAACAATGAAACTAACTATATATATAACTGACAGGAACAAACCTAGCTGGCTACACATGGTAAGCACAGCCCACTGTCGTGGATTTCTCTAAGTGCTTGAAGGCCGAATATGTAGCATTATAACAGGGGTTTTTTTTTGTGATTTTATACGCTTTTTGGCATGGTTTTCATATGATTTCATGGGCGTATTTCAAAAAACGTACTAATGCGTACATCTAGAGTGCGCACTATATTTTAGCCTCATATTTGTATAGTTTTTGTGTTGTCTAATTTTCCCCTATAATTTTAATGGTGTAGATCAACTCTTTAGTTCGAGATCAAGGGCTCATAATGGAAGCCCCCTTTTGCTACTATAATTACATGCAAAAAATGATGGCATTCATATGAATAAATATGAATAATGTTTGAAAAGCCATGTAGATAATTATTATTGGGACGTGCTAAAAAAGGCCAAAGTGTTAAAAACATAGAACAGAGTGTATTTAAACCATATATAATCATACATCCAATTTTGAATTTTTATTTTTTCATGGCTAATTTTTCTGGGTTCTGCCTCAAGCGCGGCCGACACGTGTAAATATTTTGGGTGTCGCTTTCTTCGGCCGCAAGCAAGCCCTACCAGATTCGCAATGGTTTGCGAAGATTTCGTGTTCTCCGCCATTCTCGTCGGATTGGTAAGAGAGGACTTGCACCGCCATCGCCAAGCTCCATCGAGCTCCTGCGCCTTTGCTCCTGTGCGGATGGCGTTTTGCTTGAGCTCCCACAAATCAACTACATTTATGGCGGATCCCCTTCTTCCATGTTGGACGCGGTTAGGAGGAGACAGGGCCATTGATGCTAGTTTTCGTCCTTTTCATTTCTGCTACCGGATTAGATAAAATAGTCATTCGATCAGGAAAGAACTTCAAATCTGCTATTGGCGACCATGAGACAACACCCGGCCTGTCGTGGAAAGCATCAGTTGCACCGACATGGATTTTTTCAGTGACATTGGTGTAGCCTTCCATTGGCTCACCAAAGATTGATCCATTGTTCCATTGGTGTAGCCCTACATCGCCTGGAGGAGCCTCCTCGTTTGAAGCTATTGCCAAATTTTTTCTTATCGGGCTCTCTGAAGCCCTAAAGCCCTAAATGGCAAGCTTCAGAAGCTGCTAGAGTTTGCCGCATCCCATTCCAAGACATGTTGCATCTTGAGAGGCCGAAAGGGGAGATGATTTTAGAAATTTGTAGCCGGTTTCACCAGTCCCAAGTTCTTTCTGTGTTTGGTTGTAGATCTCACAAGAATATAGCATTTGGCCGTTGCATTTATCTGCTCAACACAGGAGCTCAGAAACTGCTTGCATGATGGCGAAAATGCAAAAGAATTTCTTAAAGAATAGCTTCTGCTTAAGGCAATACAGGACCACGATTTATCAAATGAAAGCGCAGAATACTGGGAGCCACAATGTTCAGGTTAGTTGTCATGTTAAGAGTAGGCTTTGAATATGGCTGAATACGGTGAAAATTAAAAGTAGGCTTGGAATATGGCGAATATGGGTCTGTTTAAATGATGGATGCTAAAAAGAGAAAGAGTTGAGACAGGTTGTATTAAAACTTATTCAGTGTGGTCTTGGAGGGCTGATGAATACTAGGGACGAATTGAAGATTCAGTATAAAGAGGCAAGTTAGTAGTGATTTGAGGATAATAAAGAGGCAAGTTTAGTAGGGAGCAGGACAGATGGAGGATATGACAATGGGTGGAAATTACAGGGATAAGTAATTATATATTTTTTGTTCTACAATTTTGCAGGAAAGTAAGGGCTGGACTTTGTTATCAAATTAAAAGACTTGATGGGCTGAAATGTAAATGTTCTTTGGGTGCTATATATAATAGGTACAGGGCAGATAGTAAATAAGGCAGATAGTAAATAAGGAATGGGGAAGTCTAGTTTTAAACTGGAATATCTGAGGGAAAAAATAATAATTAGAAAATAATATTATGGACTGGTTGTGCATGCAATTTGGGTGTTATTTTGATATCTGGTGGCTTCATTTATGAAAGAATTATCGTTATGCATGCTTTGGTAGTCTGTGCACATGCTTGATAAAGCCTAATACTTATTCCTGATGTACGCAACCTGATTTAATGCTGTTGCAGACTCTTACACAACACATTTTTTCTTTATTTAGTCATATATAATGTTGTGTAATGTGCTTGGATTTCTCTGTGGCTCAGGTAGCATGCTATTTTTGAAACGGCTCAAATGTATAACATATTCTCTTCTCATATGGAACTGGTAAATAAACGGTGATAATCTGCAGGTTGTACATTTCCTCATCATTAAAATCAATAGATGACTTGAACAGATGTTGTTGATCAACTAGTTCTTGTGCCTATGTTGTTGATCAGCTAGTTCTTGTGCCTGATTGGTTGAGTCCTTTTCCCTGTTTCCTTTTTTGGTATGTGTATATAGATCATGTGCCTTGGGTTTAATGGACAAAGGGACATGTTTCACCATTTTATCTTCTGGAAGCTCATTTAGGTTGAAACTTGTGAGCCAGCATATATCGAAACAAATGTGTATAGAAGTAAATTATAGCACACGCAGTAGGTATTTTGATATTGATATTTACTTGGTTGATATTGCAGTGACAAAATGCAAGAGACTAATCCTGAAAAAATATGGCATAACATTGGTAAAGAGGGGGACAAAATGTAAGAGACTGGTGTTGAAATAGTTGACATTAATGTAAGAGATTAGTGTTGGTTATATAACATTGGTAACAAGGTCGATAAAGAGAAATGTTCGCGGCGGCCTTGGCCGCCGCGATAAATTTCTTGTATGAATAAATATGAATAATGTTTGAAAAGCCATGTAGATAATTATTATTGGGACGTGCTAAAAAAGGCCAAAGTGTTAAAAACATAGAACAGAGTGTATTTTCGTTGTACGGTGGAACAGTAGCCGGACTTGAACAGAACGGATTTTGTGTTGCAAATTTGCGGCCGTTTCTTTCACCTTTGCTGCCGATTTGCCTACCTAGCTAGTTTGGCTACCTAGCTAGTTACTTGTTTGTATCTAAGATATAATTCAGAGACAATTTACAACATGCAGACCTCGATCTTAGTTTCTAGGGTAAGGCTTGCTTTTGATTCACAGAGAAAAAGGAGCCGGGTGGGTTTGGCTACGACTTTGAATCCCTTTCCGACTTTGGCATATCCGTGCAATTTCTTCTTTCCAGGAGCAGGCTTTTCCATAATCGAGATCTTAGTTTCTAGGGTAAGTCTTCCTCTTCGATACACACAGAACAAGGAGCAGGGTTTGGATACAAGCTTTAAATTCCCTTTCTGAACTTGGCAGGAGCAGGCTTTCCCTTTTCAAGAGTAGGCTTTCCCACCATAACATGGCTTTGGCCGACCAAAGCACGGCAAAGCAATCCAACAGTTCGTTTCCCTTTGAAATGATGTCTTAGAAGCCACATATATTTCCGGTGATGCCGGGATTCAAAGAACCCGCTTAGAGCATTCTCAACCAAATGCACGTAACTTTCGAAGATAAAACGAACAGGGGACCACCAAGATAGGTCTCTGCGAAGATCTGTGGAAAACCTATGTATGTTATGCAGGAAAAAATTTGTACGGTTGGATGCAGAGCTTTCTTTAATTTGCAAACTTCTGCAAGATTAATCTCTTTCAATGTGTTGGCCCAGATGTAGGCGCTAGATTTAACCCTAATGCAGGTTCCATACATTTCTATCTTCATCTTGGATTCCTGTAAGCAGAGGTCCATGTATGAAAAGCATTTGTGTTTGCACAAGTAATCAACAGATTGTTGGTTCATTGGCATTTGCTGGTCCTCCTTTATGGCCCCCCGTTTTTTGTACCACAAAAATGATAATCAGCTGAAGATAGGTCTGTGAAGATCTGTGCAAAAGCTATGTACGTTATGCAAGAAAACATTTGTACCTTTGGATGCAGGGCTTTCTTTAATTTGCAAACTTCTGCAAGATTAATCTCTTTCAATGGGCTGGTCCACATGTAGGTGCTAGATTTAACCCTAATGCAGGTTCCATACATTTCTATCTTCTTCTTGGATTCCTGCAAGCAGAGGTCGATGTATGAAAAGCATTTGTGTTTGCACAAGTAATCAACAGGTTGTTGGTTCATTGGCATTTGCTGGTCCTCCTTTACATCATTCATGGCCCTATTTTTTTGTACCACAAAGATGATAATGAAAGCACGTTCATAGCTGTATATTAGCTAGACTTGCTGCTAACATTCTTTTATGTCATAGCCTTGCCTGGAAGAAGACATCTATAAATTTTGAGTTGGTGGCACGATCTATTCGTTAGCTCGGCTCAAGATGTTAGGTTATTTTCTTTTTTCTTGCTGGCCATGCCTAGGTTCAAATCCTAGGGGGCACTTTCAAAGCTATTTGTTTTAATAAACTATACGTCCACTCATTATTCTTAATGTATATTCTAACGAGAATCTAGTGTTCCAGTGTTCCTTGGGCTATAAGCATGGTATGGAAGCATGGTATGGTGCCTGTTTTGTGGTTCTGGTAGATTCTCCCAGCTCCAATGACAAGGATGATATTTTATCTTGTCTTGGTCTACATTGACGGTTGGATCCATATTACATCAATATGGCAACATCATTATGACATGCTTTTCTTTTCTATCCTCATCACATTTATCCTTTTATCAATATAACACATATAATAACATATAATAACACATATAATATAATAACACACACATATAATATCATTACGAATTTTTTCTAGTTCGTTCGTCAATTCTTAAGGCCCCGAAGGGGCCAGAAATTTTTTTGGTTAACACACAAACCATTACATCCAACACTTTAAAATTAAACCCCCCTTGAAACCCCCTTTGGTTTGGGTGCATATTCACACGGGGGGTGACTCCGGGCATCGAGAGCTTCACACGGGGGGTGACGTAGGGCAGCGAGAGCTCCTAAAATTATGTTTCGCATGTACAAAACCAACACCATGTAGTATATTACTACAAATCTTATAGTGTTTTGCAAAACTTGTTATACAGTATAGCAAATTTTGTACATGCATACCCCACAAATGAGGAACTTTACGTACGGTGTAGATTAAGGAATAAAGAGTGAATATGCTACATAGGAATGTGTTGTAAGAGAGAAAGTGCTGAACTCAGCATTCATGCTACAAACTGGGGCCATATTATATATTAGTTCTTCTGTGCCACCAATGTGTTGCATTACCTGGGCAGAGAGTTTATTCTCAAAAAGAGTGCTTAGGAAGTCCATTGTGAAGCTAATTATAATTATGGGGCTGGCAAAGTCAACAAATTTCATAATTGTAGACATGCAGACATAGAGCACACGAAATCCATGTCTTAAAAAAAATTCGAAGTCTCTACCAAAAATGGAGTATGGACATTTTTGAAGCAATCTGTTCACTGTTCCTGAGTCTCCAACCATTGAGCTTTTTTGGCGTGGTCATGAAGGGCACTCTGAAGTGCATGAATAGCATTCCATGTGCTCTTGAAGGATAGATGCAACATATAAGAGAGAACTTAATCATTGATCTAATGGATAAGGAGCCGTGGTGAAGACAACAAAATTGATAATTGTAGACATGAACTTGAAAAAATAGTCTTGGAAAGGGACTCACCTGTAGAGGTTATGAGTAGTCAGAATTCACAGTTTCAAGCTTGCTGCATTGCTATTCTGCATGCATGGAGGAGCTAATACTAAGTGCTTGAGAAATAACAATGGATTTGGATTCCATATACAGAACTACAATAAGACAACTCAGATCATCTTCATTATCAAGCTTATTACGAACAATACATATAATACTAACAATGTATACAAAGAATATTCATAATATATTCACAATATCAGTGAGACGGAAATGTACATTCAAAATATACATAGCGCTGTGTGAAATCCAAACCTGGTCGTCTATATTCAGATTTAACCATCGTTTCTTATTCTCAGAGCAAAAACAATAGATGTACATCAGAATTAAGCAGCCCAGGATTAATAACTTGTCTAGTAAAGTACTCTGGCTATTAAGAAAATCTGGGCAACAAAACGGAGGTGGAAATTTCAACACCATTTCTCTGAAAGCAGTACCTTGGTGGCCTATGGATTGTGCGATTCAAATATTAGAAGAAGCATGTACATAATATCAAGAACTTGCCTTAATGAATCAAACATTGATGTGTCCTATATCAATTGAATATCTATGAGACCATTCAATAGACATTACACAAAAATATTCTCTTTGTGTAAATCCCATCTCAGACTTAATCCTATACATGGCAGCCAGGAGAAATGTTTATACTCTTAAATCGCACTGCATATTTGTCTTGAAAATATGGACGTTGAACTTGCAATTATAGCTTGCTATACCGAAATCAATGCCAATCAGTTCTGCATTAAACATGGCAAAAACAATCAGATTGCATGCACCTCCTGCCAAAAATTAAAATCACGTCTAAGATCATGAAGATACAAAAGTCTTGGCATGCCCAGCATACAACACAATCAAAATTAGAGAAAGAAGGCTAATCCTTTACAGAAAATAGAAGCTCTATCTGCTCACCTCCAACGATTCCAGCGATCACAGATTCTCCCTCCATTTCTACTGTAATACCATAAAACATGGGCCAAGCAAAAACAGGGCATCTTAAAGAGCCCATCTCGAAATCGGCTCCTACAGAAGAAACTCATATAGGAACGGCAATATCCGGACGGATACCACTGACAAAACTTCGCCTCTCCGTGGGTTACATGCGAAGCATTAAGGAGTCCACCAAACCCTATGGAGGACTAAAAATGTCAATTTTTAGATCATAGCAAAAGTAACAGACCCGATTTTTGGATTCTCGGAAATTGTTTTTGGCAGGTAAAAGCTTTGCAACCTTAGGAAACCAGCCTGAAAAAAAAATCTAAAAAGTTTTTGGATAGTCGGAAAACCAAATTTAAACAATAGATTAATATATAAATTCTTCTGTAAAAGCCTTGAGGGGTTCAAAAAGATCGCATTGTCATCCTTGGAAAAGCTTGCATACTTTACCATACAACATTTGTCCTTATAAAAGCAAACTGTGTATGAGAAACTCAAGAGAGAAACTTTGCACATCCAGGCAAGTTAAGATTGCGATTCTTATATCCAAGCAGTAGTCAAAATCAAAGTAGTGACAAACCCTTTGAAAGTTAAGGCTGCAATTCTTATATCTAAGTGATAGTCAAAATATCAAAGTAGTGACAAACCCTTTGAAAGCGGCTGTAGCATCCCTTCATCTTAATACATATAATACACGATACTATTTTCACAAATGATTAAGCTATGGATGTGTTACCAATTTGCTGGTAACCGAGTGTCTTCAATACTAGAAAAAACTTGCCATAACCATTGAGTTGCCGGGGTCCCAAGCAGCCAAATTATTTATAAGGCGGCCCTATTTATTGATTACCGGGCTTTCTTGAGTACTTCCTATCCATATTTGACTCTTCAAGCTTACACTTGCCTTTTCGTTCGGCTCAACTTGGCTCGGCTCTAGTTTGGGGAATCACACCAAAACGTGAAATGATCCAGCCCTCTCAGTATGAGGTTTGGGGTGAAGAATGAGCCCAGCTTGACTATGTCGGTGGGATGTCAGAGCAGAGCTAGCTGGAATAGATTTCTGCAATTAGGGACAACTCCAAAAATTTAACCCGGAAACCACGCTGAAAAGTTGTACACAGAAAAAAGAAAATGCTACGTGTCATAATATTCCACGCACCTATAATGTTTACACATGGATAATCAACTTGCAAGTAATAAAAAACGATCTTATTGTAGTTTTGATTAAAGAGAATATAGAATGCATAGAACATAGAATTGCCCTTCCGTAATTACAAATGATTTAAGTACAAATCCAAACTCACTCGTTAAGTGTCGTCTAGTGGAGTTGGTCTTTGGCAATAAATTTGAATTTCTTCCTGATTTGAAGAAGACACTGTAATTGTCCCAGAATACACAATGTGAGGCAGTATATGTTTTTAGTTTCTGATTTGTCTTAGTTCTTAATTGCACACTTAGCATTGATGTTACCTATGGATTGCAAGAACATGCCATGTGTTGTCGTATGTCCTAAGGGATGCTGACTTGTGCTACGACGTAAAAATACACCTTCCTTCCTTCTTTATCCGTGGACGTTAAAATAAACTTCCTTCCTTCCTTCCTTATATTGTGTAACTTCTATTTATGTAAGCTCGTGCATGAGACACTCTGTCATAAGGATTATGCAGTTTATGTACTATGGTATAGAAACATGTATTAAATTCTTAAATAGGGCTAGCAGATTATGATCAAAATCCTCATCCTCAAAGCTTGTTATGTTGCTTGTCTGATGCTACATCGTACATGCTTTTAAAAAACAATAGGGATACTGCTGACTGGGCACGCGGTGTCTGACTCCGCAATTAGGGACGACTCCAAAAATTTAATCGGGAAACAATGCCGGAAAGTTGTACCCAGAAAAAAGAAAATGTTGCGTGTCGTAATACTCCACGCATCTATAATGTCTATACATGTTATTCTTTGTGCCCTTATATTTGTATTTATGCAAAATTGTGAAAATTCCCATGTTTAGGGGTACTTTTTAATGGAAATTATAGTAAATTTTTTTGTAGGATCTAGATAGAAATGTGTTCTTCAAGTGCATTGTAGATAAGGATGATGTCTTCCCATCAAAGCCAAATTCACCTGAATTAGAGTCCAAAATCACAAAATATATTACTTTTGATACATATAATATGTATCACATCAATGGGTTGCCCGTTGGAACAGTCGTTGACCATCTATTGGAACAATTGTTGACCACGGAAGTATGAACAATATATAATTTTCCATTATCTACATCATTTTCCAATTTCAATATCAACAAATGTCATTCTGGACGTAATGAAGTTTTTTGGAGTGACATTGAAGCATGCTATTTTAAGGGAGAATCTATGCCTCGCAACGTAGGGAGAGTTGGGCCACAAACTCCTACAAGGTTTCTCCTAATGTATTGGCAATTACCTAAGGGATTTGATTTATTACTTTTGTGTGTGTGTGTGTGTGTGTGTGTGTGTGTGTGTGTGTGTGTGTGTGTGTGTGTGTGTGTGTGTGTGTGTGTGTGTGTGTGTGTGTGTGTGTGTGTGTGTGTGTGTGTGTGTGTGTGTGTGTGTGTGTGTGTGTGTGTGTGTGTGTGTGTGTGTTTTAAATGTTCTTCTAGGCTAATTGCAATGCAGCGCGGGAGAGCATCGATTTGGTAACTGCCCACATTTTGGCCGAACAAATGCTTGGTTTGGTAAGAGCAACATTTACTCCTATCTGCATGGTTTCATCCTAGTATGTCACAAAATGGGAGTCAAAAAATATTGCCCAACAGGTAAAGTTGAAGTTGATAAATAAATGCCAATTAAATCAAGCAAAGACTAGAGATTGAGGCATGACATCCATTTGGACCATATTTGATTGTTGGTACAGTTTCTAGCCATCCTGGTGTCATTTGCACATGAGAGAATGTTGATGTAAATTCTGAGTTACATGCTGCTACAAAATATGCAATGTATTTATGGAACAAATTAAATAGCAACAACAGTCTATACCAAAGAACTATTTAAAAGGTGGGTATCAAATGATCATTTGTCAAATCTAAACTATTCTATTCTATTCTATTCATCATGGCAAAGCAGATGGGTAATTCCTGACATACATTTGTACAGTCAAGCTTCATAGCATACAAGGTCATCTGACAACACGGATGAAAGTGAAGGAGAGATTAATCGTGAAGGCATCCTTTTGTGCTACTTCTAAGCATAAGGATTTTGAACCATAGAGTTTTCATACCCAAAGCTTGAAGTATGCATCAATTGTCACCCGAACAATTGCGATAAAAATATAGATGCATTCCTAAGATGTCTGAAGCCCATAGTGCTCTAAAAACATATCAATTATTGTCGCCTATCCGAATTCAGAGTGGTAGCTGATACATGTTGCAACAAGTAAGGTTTAGAAAAATCCAAATTTGTGCAACAAATGCCTGACTACTATATTTTAGTTTACTTTGTGCAACAAATGCTTGACTACTGCATTACTATGTTTTAGTTTACTTTCTAAATCCTTAGTTTCCCTTGAATGCCATTCAGGTGTTTGAGTTCAAAGCTTACCCCAAGGATAATTCCTTGAGTTCATTAAAGAGACGTCCAAGGATTGCTATAATGTAGGCAGCAGAGAGAAAGTGGCAGATATGGCGATGGCCCTGTAAGTCCAATGTTTCCCACCTACCCTTCATGACCAGATGCGGATTATTCATTCTGGGGAAGGATAACAGCCATGTCTATGATTATATCTAAGGAGAAATACACACAATTATTGCAGTTAAGGCGTTGATTCTAGAATCCGATGACCTGTGCGGGAACAAACGATGCTTTAGTATAAATGTCTGAGTCGGAGTTACAGTCACAAACGACATTACACTGAGACGAGATCTATTAAAGTGTCAGAGTTAGGTGGATATGGTAGACATATCAGTGTAAATGTCGAACGAGGATCGTTGAACACTAGATACAATGAGATTTCCATTTCCGAGATATGTAGGTCACCAGAAGATGAGCATCACACACCAGCCCTAAACTTGCATATCATCAGTATTGTGAAAATGTGTAAATGTCCTGCTATAGATGAGGCGGTACATTTTTTACACAACTGATGCATATATAGACAGATGGCATCATCTTGGCATGTTGGCTTGGAGCAACATGGCCCAACCGTCACCTTCTAGTTCATTTTTGAGATGCCATCTCCTAGCCCCATTTCCTCAGGCACGACAATCATTTGAAACGGTCCACCTTCTCTATTCAAGAGGATCTTGCCCCAGCACACTCTGCAGATGAAAAGAGGAATTATGTCGCATATGCGAGGCTCGCATGCAACGAAAGTGGGCAGTGTAAAGAGGAGGTCAGGCTATCATTAAAGATCAATGGCCTTCCAATCCATGGACAATTTTTGTACAACCATGTTCTTCTTTATATTGTTTGTAATTACTATTTGTTTTTGTATTCTGGTGATGGGGCTTCATCTCTGCATGTAGTCCCATGCCTCGATTAGGCCCCTGTGGACATAAAAACCTTATTTTTCCTTTTCTTATCTTATCTTATCCTAATCTGCCATGAAGGGGATTTTATGTTCTGATTTTGCATGAGAGAATGCCTACTTTTATTGCTTTGTGAAACATATGCTTGAAGCCCAGATCCACTACTGAAGAAATGGAGTTGAAGTCTAGATGCTTCATGGCAAAAGGCAAGGCCCTATCCTTTAGACAAATGGCAAAAGTTCTATTTTTATTTCTGCGATCGTGCTCCAGCAGTGGCTGCTAGCGCCTTATCTTGGTATGCATATCAATGGCTCGTCTTTTCTCCAAAAACGTGTTTAAGTGAGTCTTGTAGGGCTATGTAAATGGATTTAGCAGACTTGGCCTACATCTAAAAGCCAGTTTGGGTGGATTGTTATTTTTTCAAGCGCTTTGATACTTGATGCCTTTCCATTACAATGCCCACATCTTCTATAAGGGCGCAAGATAGTTTTACCCATTTCAAGTTGCGAGATCCCACGCCTTCCCCTAAGGGGTTCGTTTACTCCACCCTACCTCGGTAATGACAGTGCACCACCGTCTGATGACGGACCCACAGATGACTATGATTACAATCAAATCGCAGCCCTAGAAAGGTGGTTTGAGTCCCTTAAGTACATTAATTTGATCTTGGCCATCATATAAAGATTGACGGTCCAATTGGAATTGAGACTAGCCAATGAATCACTTTTTGCATTTCTTTGACATGCTTTCATTGTGTGCCATGCATCACATAATGGGTCACTTTGACTAGCGTGCGTAGATGTTAATGCGTGTCCGTTAGAGGTGCTGGGGCAAGGTATATAATGGTAAATCGCAATTTTTTTTGAACTATCGAAGATCAAAGTGTGGGCACTCTAAGTGCCCCACAGTGCAGCCACTTTGTTAGAAAAAGCTTGCATCCGCGTGCTCCTTTCAACTCAGCCACCATCATTTTAGTCGCGCAAGCAATAATCCTAGAAGGATTAATCCAGCAAAAGGAGGCAGATAATTCTTGCTTTCTCCTCTTTTTGTTACAACTTATGCTCTTACTATTTCAGACCACGAACAATGTTAGTGTCCTGCTCAACTTTCAAAACAAGTAGCGTCGAGAATTTCGGGTGCTTAGATGGAACTAGTAGTGCTTGTGTTTAGGGATGCTTGCTGGTGTAAATGATTTTGATGGCAATTAGCTGATATGGAGGTCCAATTCCCTCCTCCAACGGATGCCTTGCCATCTGCAATAGAACCCATTGGTTGTCAGTTAACATGTCCCATGTAGAGGGTTAGTTTTAGGACCTCCACAACAAAGGCTCGAGGAGGATTGTGCAGGATAATGGAGGCAATGACAATAAGATGGAGTATTTGATGAAGGTAGCATAAGGTAAGGAAAGAGTTTTAGTGATTTCGAGAATGAACAGAGCAATAATGCCCTTTCTCTTGTATAAAATGCGGTTAGGGGGCAGTGGGGAAGGGATGAATATGAATAGTGGCTAGATGAAGGCTTGAAAAATAGGGATGGTTGGGTTACTCAATGTTTAGAGAACTATGTTCGATGATATGCTCTTGAGATTCACATACTTTACCTACTTTTTAGCTAAAATCTACGCCAAGTTATTTCCCATATCAAATTTTTTATGAATGCCAAACTACAAAATCACAGAACCCTTAATGCTCAGAGCTCTTGTACTAGAGGGTGCATAATTGTTTGAACCTTACAATTGCCTGGTTTTCAAACGGTAGAAGATCCTGAGCTGAAACTAAGCAAAAAGAGAAGGATGTAAAGACACTCATATTTACAAGAGAGCTCGTGATCCAGATTACAAACTGAAACCTAACTTGAACAGGAAGCTCATCTATGCCAGGCAAACTGCAACTCACAAGGTTCAATTATAGATTGATAATGTGTGTGTCATGGAAGAGGACAAGGAACTTTGGATTGAGCATGAGGTGGAAATTCAAAAAGGAAAGAGTTTCAAAAATTGGACCAGATGGAAGATTGCAGATAGTGAAGAATTTTGGACAAATAGCAGAGGGCGAAGCACACCATGATCTTGGATGATTTCAGCAGGATATTCCTGTTGACGAAGGCAGATTCACCACTTCTACAGCCAAGAAGAGAAAGACAGGTACTTTAGATCCTAATGCCCTAACTAAAAAAAATGTAAAAAAAAGCAGCATGTGTATAGCTAACTATATTGTGTTTGAGTCATCCTCATTTTTATGCGTATGAGTAGGGTCCAACTGATGATAGTCCCAATGAACCCAGTGCCAACTGATCTCTGGACTCTTGCAAGCCTAAGTGATCCATGCTTCCAAATGAACAAACTCTTGAGAAGTATTTGATATCTATTTATGCTAATTATGTGCTCAACCCTCTTTGTTTGATTCCCTTTTCGCCTACAAGTGCGGGTTGATTGCTCAGAGGTGGAAGTGCCAAATTCCCCTTTAATATCCCATCAAGGTCTCTATCCCCACCGTAAGGATTGATGCCTCTGCCGAGTATACTGGCAGGCCAAAGCATCATGACAATTTTGGAGCATCCCGAATGTGCGAACTACGATATCAATGTACTCATGTTACTGCATGTTTTATAAAAGGCACTCATTTCAAATGTGACAGGGCAATAAATCACTCTCATCCAATTAGTAAAAGATGTTATCATGCTTTTGTTGCATCTGAATGCATTTGGCCTGTTCTTGATGTTAGTCTCGTGCCCCAAAGCACAGGACTATTCGTAAGGTATAGAAAAGAGCCAAAGGAAAAAGGGCAGGCATCCACATTAGCAGTTAGGGTCATGCCAACCAAGAAGATGCGACCATGCAATTCCATGGCCTAAAGGATCCACAACCTGCCAACTTTCACTGCCACTCATCATGGAAATTGAAAAAGATCATTGTACTATATATACTTGAGAATTAGACTTAGATCTTTAGACAAGTTCAGACTTTTGGTTGTCTTATCTCCTCACAGAGCTCTTTCATGTACTCTCTTTAAATCAAAGATAGTTATTATCGTATCTGCTGTCTTGTTTTTTCCTTTCTCTTTTGTATTGCAAAGCCCGCATGACGCAAGGGTTCTCACAAAGGACTGTCCTTAAACTCTCCCAAATCCGGACCCTAAACACTGTCGCCGATTGCCAGGTCCTCAACTTTCTTCTCTTCTATAATGTCTTTTCCAACTTTCACTCGGGATGAACTTCACAGCCAAACTGCTGCCCATCTTGCCCGTCAGCAATGACGATATGCGGCTCGTGATTCTTATTATGAGGACTATGATATTGAAGGAGACCGTCCTCATTCCCGAGCCCATTCTGCTCCACCCACTCCGCGGATCTTTTCACGTCCAGGGCCGCCCAACCGTTGTCATCATTGTTCTCAACCTTTGTCGCCTCATCAGACCCCAGTGCATCATACTCCACCCTATTTTCAGACTCTAGAAAGCACCTATATCCATATTCTATTGTTGCCCACTCCTGCACCTTCTCAACCAACTGCCTTACAACATTGACGATCTTACTCTTGAATACGATGGCTGTCTAGCCAACCTTGATAGTAAGACAGCTACTACCATGGTCCCTCCTGAGTTTTCCACGATTCCTCCTCCTGCTGTCACAAGCGGCGCTTCTATCTCTCATTCTCCCGGACCATCTCACATTTCTATGCCACATCCTGTCTATATTATGCCACCAGTAGTTTCGCCGGTTTCTTCCATTGGCTTAAACTTGAATCTCTAATATCCAATCTTTGGCAACACTAAAGGAAAACCCATTATAGATCAAAGTGCCCAAGCTCATATGGAGGAGTTTGAAGCTCTCACTATTCTTAACGGTCATTCTCAGCCGCAAATTAAGTTTCACATCTTTTCTACTGCACTACATGGGGCACACCATCAACGGCTCATGGCCAACAAAGGCCATTGGAAGCAAAATTGGGACGACAAGAAGGCGGCATTTCTTGATCACTATGGCTCTCTGGATGACGACCAACAGTTGCTAAAACAATTGAATGAACTGCCACAATAGGCTACAAAATCTGCTAGAGACTTTGCCGATCGGCTCCTGATTTTCGTCGGCAAACTCAAGGAATATCCCACGCAAAGTCAAATTCTCGTATGGTTTCTCCAAGGCCTTCCTTCCACAATTCGGCCCATACCATAATATTTGCACCGGTAAGTCTCTCACTCAAGCGATTGAGCTTGTCAATCACTCAATCAATGTTTCTTCTCGCGGTATTCCACTCACGGACTTATCTTTCATGCCTTCCACGCCACTGCAACACAATGAGATAACTCCCCAACCTAGTCAATGTAGCCAAATCTGGTGTCAACTCTGTAAATATCAGGGCCATCATGCGAATGAATACAATTCCACCAATAGTCCTCCTGACTGCAAACGCTGCAATATGTGCAATCATACAATAGAAGAATGCATACGTGTCAATCCCACGCCCTTTCTACCAAAAATAGTTTTCCAGGTACAAGCTATACCACAACAGCCCCACGTGGTCAATCTTCCCGCCAACTATTTGACTCCACCAAGGCCCAATACTATCACTGTCATGAATGGGCCATACAACCACTATGTGCCCTCTGCTTCCCCAAGTTCAAGTCCAGCTCCCATGCACGAATCAAACGGCTTCTGTCCGCTTAACTACTTATCAACTCTGGGTTGCAAATGGTAAATAAGGCCCCCGATCAGTGCTCAAGAAACCCCCACGTGCATCTCAGCCACAATAACAACGCAGCCCTACTCCCTTGCAAGCCACTCTGGATCAACAAGCTCAGGAAGAAATTTACCAAGCATTGAACCCTTCGGTTCAACACTCCAATTAGGTGGGTTTGGTTTTCCCCTAGACTCCAGGCACTCGTCCCTATCTTCTCACACCTCAGAAACTCGGTCTGCCTATGCTGTCGACACGAACAGTCACATCAAACCTGTTCATTTTACACCCGACATCGATCATCTGATGCCCAATGTCATGTTAAGCTTCGACAAAGCATTCTTCGCCTTATGCAAGCAGCTGACGGCTGCACTTTGGCCAATGTCCATGCTACTACTCGTTCTCAAGCCAAAGGGACTGAACCTTCTTAGTGCATGTCCCCTCCACGCAAGCATACATATCCCAACATTGCTGCAGAAGTGGAACTTTTTAAAAAGGATGTTGCTTCTTTACCTCCCGACGCGACCTCCGTCGACCATCCCAGCACTTCACACAGTAGTTCACTTGAACTTCATGAAGAATTGGCAAAAATCAAGGTCCCTTTGAGTTTGTCTATTATTTTCAAACTTTGTCCTGCTCTCCGAGAACACTTGCCCTTGGCCACCTTTCCAATTGGCGATGTCGCAACTTCGACACGTACGGTCCACGCCATGGTAGGTGCTCAGCAAATTAATCATGTCCAAATTGATGGAGGCAGTGTGATAAATCTCATTACGGACAAACTCCAACAGCTGTCAGGCATCAAACAATTATAGCATGCACCTTATGATATCAAGCTTGCTAATGGTCACATCACCCGACCACAAGGCATCACGCCCATGCTTACTATCAATATAGGTGATCTCAAGTTTCCTCTGGAATTTGGTGTTTAGGGTGCATGAGAAGACCCTGGTGATTATGAAATGCTTGTTGGCCGCCCCTTCCTTCGCCAAGCCAAAAGTATTCATTATTGGGCCAATGATCAACTTGTTATGACAGATGGTCATCTTACCGTCACCATGGATTTGGAAACTGGCCAACTTATTGTTGTTGACCAGACAGAACCCTCGCTCTTCGATAGTGACTCGGGGGATGTTCAAAACATATATCAGGTTCAAACTCCTGCACCCCAGCTTCCGCTCTCTGCCTACCCCGACTATGCAGACCAGTGGTGTGACACGACTCTGGATCAAGATCAAGCTATTGCTACTCTCTTGGATCTCTATTTAGCACCCTGCAATCAGGTTATCACAATACCATCTCTTGAGGAAAATGCAACGGTGGAGTCAACCACGCCAGCAACTCCACTGTCGGACAAAATTAGTAAAGAATCTTTTATCTCTATTTCATTGGAGTCAGAGGTTGGGAGGATAGAGATGCTGGTGCAACTTTATTGTGGTGCGAATACCTGCTTCATGGATAGTATGTTCGCTACTAAGCACGCCATTCCTAGAAGCAGGGTCGAGCATCCTAGCTTTGTTAATGTGATTGACGGATGTGAGATCACTTCAGGCGCCATCACAGAATGTACTGCACCTCTTCACGTTTTGTTCGAGGGAGCTTCTTGTAGCATTTGCTTCAACCTCATCGCTAGCCCACATGCGCCAGTAGTCTTGGGTCTGCTCTGGCTCGAGCTACATAACCCACAGATTGATTGGCATACTAGATCCTTTCAGTTTGCTGGGGCCAAACTGTGTATTCAGTGGCAATGAACTTGTTCAATGGCGGTTGTTGCCTGAGAACAAGTACTTGCAGGATCCGACACAAGCTACCACCTTTAAAGAGGAATATATGCCAGAGCTTGCTCATCACCTTCCTCTCTGGATTGCTGAGACTCTGCAACAAGTGCGCAAGAACTTATCAGAAGATATGGGCATTCAATTTGCCCAGATTTATTTGCAGCATCTTGGCGGATATAACACTCTTCGTGTATATCTGCCACGTCCCGATTCGGCTCTTATCTCTACTCCAGTTCATGTCTCAGATTCTGACCATATTCTAGATGATGTCCCGGCTCCAGTTCTTGTTCCAGTTCCTGCTCTAGTTCCTGCTCCAGTTGCTCCTACTTCTATTCATGTTCCTGCTCTCGCTCCTGTTCTTGCTCCTGCTTCTGTTGAGGCTTCTTCGTGCCCTCAGCTCCGTATCTCAAAGATCTATCTTCACAAGTTTATCAGATCTAGTAGGCAAGATCCCAATTCAGCATTCGCAATGCTCTGCTTCAGAAACGTCTGCTCTGGTCGTTCCTGATAAGTACAAGGATTTTAACGATGTTTTTGATAAGGTCAAAGTCAGTAAGCTTCCGAAGCATCGTCCCTGTGACTGCCCCATTGATTTTCAGCCAGGGACAACCCCGCTATTTGGCCCTATCTATGGCTTATCGCCAACAGAATTGGAGACGTTGCGTACCTATTCCAAGGAGAATCTTGCAACCGGGTTTATCCGACATTCTCAGTCACCCGCAGGAGCTGCCATCTTCTTTGTTTCCAAGAAAAATGGTTCTTTGCGACTGGTTGTGGATTATCGCGGCCTCAACAAGATCACTATGAGTAATCAGTATTCTCTCCCTCCGATTCTAGAGTTACTTGAGCGGCTACAAGGTGCACGATACTTCACGAAAATTGATCTTCGAGGTGCCTATAATCTTATCTGGATCAGGGAAGGTGATGAGTGGAAGACAGTCTTTCGAACTCGGTATGGTCATTTTGAGTATACCGTCATGCCCTTCGGCCTTAGCAATGCTCCGATGGTCTTTCAGCACATGGCTAACGATATTTTTTGGGAGTTTTTGGATCTCTTTGTTATCATCTATCTAGATGATATTCTGGTTTATTTGAAGACTTTGGAGGAGCATGAAGAACAAGGTCCTCCAGAAGCTACGGGAATATGGACTTTATGCAAAGCTAGAGAAGTGTCATTTCAAGTAGGACAATGTCGAGTTCCTTGGCTATCGCATCACATCTCAGGATGTTTCCATGGATCTAGAGAAGGTCAGCACAGTTCTTGATTGGAAAACACTTTCCTCGGTTAAAGATGTACAGTGCTTCTTAGGGTTTGCCAATTTTTATCGCCGCTTCATCAAGGACTATTTGGAGATCGTCTTGCCTTTGATATGTCTCACCAGGAAGAATGTTCCCTTTGAGTGGACAATTGAAGTAGAACCAGTATTCATCACTCTGAAGCATGCTTTTACAGCAACACCTGTTCTCGCACACCTGGATCATGCGCGTCCCTATATTCTCGAAGCTGATGCATCAAATTTTGCTCTTGGCAGCATCTTGTCGCAAGAGGGGGATGATCATGAGCTGCACCCGATCGCCTATCATTCTTGAAAGTTCTAGGCTGCAAAGACCAACTATTCTATTTACGATAAGGAATTTTTGGTGATTGTTGGCGACGATGTCTTGAAGGTTCTCCTCATAAGGTGACCGTGTATACGGACCATTGCAATCTGGAATGTTTTCAGTCTGCTCGAGTTCTTAATCGTCGTCAGGCTTGATGGCATACACAGGTGTTATCTCGCTTTGATTTTGTCATCAAATTTCGGTCTGGCATGCTTCAAGGGAAGCCAGATGCTCTTTCTCGCAGATTTTATTTCAAACCTAAGGTGGAGGAGCCAGCATTTGATCAACAATCACAGGTTATTCCAGGACCTGATCGTTTACAGCTTATGGCCATCATTTTGTTCGAGAGGCCTCATGATACATCCTTGTTGGAGTCTGTTCGAACATCTCTTCCTTCTGATCCATTGGCGCATGATGTAATATCACATCTTGGCTCAGCATCATCTTCCCGGCAAATGAGGTTGGACTATGATCATTTTGAGAGGTTCGAGATGGACTTCTATTTCGTGATAGCCTTCTGTATATTCCGGATGGTGCCCCTCGACTTCAAGTTTTGTAGTTCTGTCATCCTTTCGTCGGCCATTTTGGCATTGCCAAGGCTCTAGAACTTATTGCTCGAGATTATTGGTGGCCAGGTCTCCGCCACACTGTTGAGACTTTTGTATGCTCATATGATATTTGTTGTCGTGCAAAAGCTCCCAAGCACCGTCCACATGGCATGCTTCAGCCTTTACCAGTTCTAACCGGTCCTTGGAAGAGCATTTTGGTGGATTTTATTGTTGAGCTTCCATCCTCCCAGGGCCATGACACCATCCTTCTTGTTGTTGACCATTTTTCCAAGATGGTGCATTTCATTCCTTGCAGCACTTCTATCTCCAGTGAAGCCACGACGATTTCTTGCTTCGAGAAGTGGTTCAACTCCATGGCTTACCAGATAACATTGTCAGTGACTGTGGCTCCCAATTTGTTGCCAGCCTTTGGAAGCGTCTTTTGTAACTCTTGTACGTGGAACGCTCGCTCTCTTTCGAACATCACTCAGAGACTAATGGGCAGGTGGAGCGTACTAATCAAACACTTGAGCAGTATTTACGACGCTTCATCAATTATCAGCAAGATGATTGGGTTGATTGGCTACCTCTGGCAGAATTTGATTACAATAATTATGTCCATGTTTCCACATGCCAGACTCCATTCTTTATTAATTTTGGCTGCATCCCCGATGGTCTTTTATTGCTCCTGGATATGACTCAATCAATCCCAGTGCCGAGAACAGGCTTGAGATGCTTCGCAGGCTCCAAGACGATCTTCAGCACCATCTCCTCCAGGCCCTTGTGTCGGGATTTGCTGACAGCTCGCCCTTATAACAAGCTCAACTACCGGCGCTTAGGTCCCTATCGGACCATTGAACGAGTTGGTGATGCTGCTTTCCGTCTTGAGCTTCTGCCATCAGTTTGACTTTACCCAGTGTTCCATGTGTTTTTGTTGGAACCCTATATAACAAATCCATTTCCAGATCGAGTATCTCCACCTCCACCACCAGTCGAGATGGATAATTATGAAGAATTTGAAGTTCGAGAAATTTTGGACTCCAAGTTTCTACGACGTCGTCTTTATTATTTTGTCGATTGGAAAAAGTACTCACCAAGTGATAGAACCTGGGAGCCTGCAGCGAATCTGACTAATGCTCCTGATAAAGTTGCGGAATTTCATCAACGTTACCTGGATAAGCCAAGTTTGAGTACTCCAGCTCCAGCTCTAAGGACTCGTGGGGGATGGTGTGACGACCATATGGGTATTGGTATCATACAAGCATTATACTTGTATATGGTTGCCACAGGAATGCAAAAAGATAGTTGCACATAGCAGGGTTTAAACTCGCAACCTTCTAGTTGGGAGTCAAGCACCTTTGCCAAGTGTGCTAGCAATACTTATTGAAGACATTCCCTCACGTCTTTCTCATATGCAGGGCTATTCCCAGAAGGTTCTAAAACATTCTGGAGCCTACATGCATGCATGACACTTGGCGTGATCTCATCCATTGGAGTGGCGTGATCCTGACCGTCGGCCTAGATATATAAGGAGGCACCTCCTGCTTGTCAAACCATTCCGATTCAACGCTCGTCTTAAGCCTTCTAGGCATCTGTCTCGTGTTCCTGCTTGCCTTCGGGCCATTGTACTCTTGATTCCTGTTCATATATCAGATTCTTTGCTAATCTTGACATATTTCTTTCGTATTTTCCACGTATTTTTCTTGTTCTCGCGTAGGTTCATGACACTGGAAAGTCTCACACTGTTTCAGACTATCTTTCCTGCATTTACACAGTTGATCCCCCAACAGGAGTTTCTGATACTTTTCTTGATGCCCAACTTTTCTTGGTTACTGCCACGCCTCATTGGTTCCATGATTTCCAGCAGTATCTCTTGATCGGAGCACCTTTGCCTATGGACCCCACGCTTTCTCAGGAGCGCCAATGGCTTCAACACCAACAGTTTCTTCCTGAAGCCCACGATTACACTATGGTCACTGGCCACTTGTATAAATGGTGTAAAGACATGGTTCTCAGATGATGTGTCCTCCCCCATGGAATTCCAAGTATTGTCCAACAAGCTTATGAGGGCTTGGGCAGTGGCCATTTTAGTGGTGACAACAACGTCACGCAAAATCCTCTTGGCATGATATTTTTGGCCCACGCTCTTCAAGGATGCCCACGCTAGAGATTTTATCTTCTACAAGTAAGGAATACTTGTCCTCTATTCTAGAGATGCTTAAGGCAAAGCAACATCAACTTGGTTCAAAACCTCCTCTAGACGATAGGTTCTACTAGACATATTATAGTTCTTACAGGGCTACCTATAGTTGAAATATATCACGAATTGAATGTTAAATACATAAAGAACCTAGTTCTTATTCTGTTATTGGTTATTATAATGGTGCTTTCTTGATTTTAGGATATTGATGTGATGAATTCCTCAACATCTCTCCCGTCTTCGCCTGCCTACTTATGAGTCCTTCAAAAAGTTGGGTAAGAATTTCTTTTTGATCGTATTTAATACTGCTAATGCTGTGGAGAAGTTGTTCTCTCAAAGAGTGGATCCTATGAGTACTGGATATCTCTTTTATCAGTTTTATACTATGAATATTCTTCCTGTTATAGTTTCAACTCTTAAAATGCGATGTTGGTTCTCCATTCCTGAATTACCGGTAAATATGTTGGTCTATGAGTTCTTAATCTCTATTACAAATTTTCCCACTCTATTTTTAGTGGGCCTTGCATATGTGTCTCTATTCCAATTGACCACTCTATCCCTGTCAGTGTGGTGGTCAAAAGTGGCAATTACTACAAGTAGTTAACTTTGACTATGTTAAATGCTTCAAAACTTGCCTTTATGTTCCCAAAATTTCGTACATTTTTATCTGCTAGTCCTCCATCCATACTAGATCTTTTGTATCTCTAATTTTTACTGCTTAGATACCGAAGACTCCATCTATTGTATAACTTGCCCTTTCAATTGTTTCATCATCTTCAGGCACAAACTATGTTACTACTTCTCCTATTTTTTCAACTTCAACCGCCACTTCTCCCATATTTACATATTATGTTGTCTCTCATTTAGTGAGTTATCTCCCGATCCTAACATCTTCTTTTGCGTCTTCCTTACCAAATGCATCTTCAATGCCAGTGTCATCTGATGAGAAATCACGTGCTATTGGCCCATTACTAAATATGTGACCACATCTTGTGCGGCGAATAGTGTAGCACCTAATATGGTGGTTGTGCCATCATCCATTGCAGAGGAATCTCATATTGCACAGGTGGAAGCTCCATTAGCTTCTTATGCAATGGTTCCTTTCACCTTCAATACAGTTGGGCCTGCCTAGTGCATTGGGCAAGTTAAGAATGTTTCACTTAAGAAGGCATCTCAACAAAAACAAGCTCCAATAGTTTGTATTGGTGATTTAGAACTTGAGGTTTACTTTGCACATACATAATCTGAACTTATCATGTAGCTTTGCACAAAGGGACTATTTTTCCTCTGGGCTTTAGACCTATATCTCGATTTTATATTTTTATTTTCATGATTTAATAATGAATATATCTGGCGTCCTCCAAAAAAAAAAAAGAAAAAAAGAAAAAGAGAGAGATACAAAGCAATTGTGACCCTCATAATGTAATAAAGCCCATGATTGAACCATGGAGGTCTCCGTCGAGCAGAATCAAAATGTAGTATATTTGCCAGCTTGACACATGTCTCTTTATCAACAATAAGAATAAATAAGCTCCAAATGGCCATTATAAGATTTTGGAATGAAACTGAATTCGCATGCAGAGTTCTAAGATAAGAATTGAGAACATTTAGTCAACACAAACGTCAGGAGTGTAAAAAAACCTGCATCTCCAAGATATTAAGAAGTATGTGGGCATGGACAAGGTAGTGTGACTGTTAAGAACTGATTATATATGTTTTAGGCAGCCCTGCAGCTCTACCCAGTCTTGCAACTCTACTTCCTCTCAAGTGTTTAGGGTTCGGATTTGGGAGAGTTTGGGAACAGTCCTCTTTGAGAATCCTTGTGTCCTGCAAACTACTTCTCAAGCAAGAATGATTGTCACGCGGGCTTTATAATACAAAAGAGAAAGGAGAAAACAAGACAACAATAGATAAGATAATAACTATCATTGATTCAAAGAGAGTACATAAAAAAGCTATGTGAGGAGATGAGACAACTAAAAGCTTGAACTTGTCTAAAGATCTAAGTCTAATTCTCATGTATATATAATATAATGGTCCTTGCCAAAAATAGCAAAAGCTCTGATCCTCAGTTACCTAACCTTGTGATTCCTGCCATGACTCATGGAATCATTATTACTATGATGAGTGGCAGTGAAAGTTGGCAGGTCATGGATCCTTTAGGCCATGGAATCGCATGGTCGCTTCTTCTTGGTTGGCGTGACCTTAACTGCTGGCATGGATGTATGCCCTTTACCCTTTGGCTCTTTTAAGTACCCTAGAAATAGTCTTGTGCTTTGGGGCATGGGACTAACACCCCCACCCCCCCCCCCCCAAAAAAAAAAAAAAAAAAAAAACAAAGAACACTCAGAGGAGAGAAAAGCAGGAACAGGGAAGTTGTCAAGTCCCCATGCATCATCCTGGCGACTGTGGGGCCGAACTTGATTGTGGTACTCAGCAACCAGTTTTTAGGGTTGATGGAGGGCATTGGCGTGGTCAGTCCAATAGCCGGAGTGGCATCAATGAGGAACCCTATGTTCACCATTTCTTCAAGAGCTTGGTGAGCAGCCATAGGCACAAACTGGCATTCCATCATGAGGAGGGTCTCAAGGCCAAAGGCATGGACACTAGCGTTGGGGTTGCAATGAAAAATTGGCCAATTCCGGTTCAAAGAGCTCATGAGAATGCAATGAAGGGCAGCACAAAAACTAGCTTGACGATGAACAGACGGATCAGGAGAAGTAGCGGCCCAGTTCATGAACTAAAAAAGTCTGGCAATAGCATTGGAGAGCATTTTCCAGGTCTTCTCATTCGGGATGTAAATCCAATTGGTGGTGGTGTTCAGACTATCAGTATCCATCCACACATATCGTTGAACAAAGTGTGGATTTCATTTAAGATCAACAATGATTTGCGTGGGAGTCCATGCAACGCGGGCTTCTAATGTTCCTGTCCAGAAAGAGGAGCACCAGTCGGAGGTGAGGTACTCATGCCATGGTGGGGCACCAAGTGAGGCATAAGGACTGGGCTGTGGAGGAGGATGCATCCTTTCATTTTGGGACTTAGCATGGAATTCCGTGACCAAGTCTGGATCCAACTATTTACATAGCATGTCCCAATCTTGTGGTGGCATCATGGTCTCAAGAGGAGAGGATTCCCAGTCTGAGGGAATGACCTTATTTTCTAGATATATCTGGAGAGTACAGAGTGTGCCAACATGAGCGTAGCCTATACCATACTCACGTTGTAAGTGTTCTTGCGCACATTGAAGAGCCTCCTATCCCAAACGGTGAGATGGGAGTGCAACTCAGGCATATATTCATTCTGGAGCATGGCCATTGCCATGGGATAAAAAAGGTACTGGTTGTCTTTTTGGAGTAGCAACACAGCTACCTTATCTCTCGTTATTTTCAGAAAGCACGCTTGAGAATGTGCTCGATAAAAATCATGCAGGACATACGCCATGGATGGACTGTGCGAAAAATGAAGAATGGAAGATCTTCAATATGGAGCAACTAGAAGTTGATAAGGGCACACAGGGTGTCCCATTCTTCAATGGTAAGGCCAGGCCAAATATGGATCATGATGTCACTGTCTATGGTCAAGCTCCATATGCTGCCACCACACATAAGCTTACCAACATAGCGATTGTCAAGTTTTTATAGAGGAAGTTCTATGGGTACTCTATCAAGAACACCCACATCAACAATCATTTTTTCCATACTGCAATTGCCGCCATTCATTCCACCAGCTTTGTGGATTGGCCCCAAATTTTGTTCCAACATCTTCTTCACGAAGTAGACCGGCTTCGCCAATCTCTTGGTTCGAGACTTGAGTCTGCCATGGGTGTTCATTTCCATGCCATCATCAACCAATGTCTTCCAGAACCTAGTCGACTTTCCATCAGACAATTAGAAGCTACTTCTCAAGCTTCTAGTCGCACCCACTCTGTCATCCGTGCAGTCAGGGAACTTCAAGAAGAAACCTCTCGACCCTGCCCTGACGCCCAAACATGTCCTCGCCCGCAAGATCCGCGTCCCACACCTTCCAAAGTCATCAATCTCGCTTCCTCTCAGTCTACTCATGCTGATACTTCCACCTCCCACCAAGTCTCTCAAACTTCCACTCACATTGTTCAACAACCATCTTTGCCTCTTCAGCCGCTTGTTCCTCCACCCACCAGCAGGGCCTTGTATCAATATGAACAAATTATTGCCAGTTGCATGTTCAAACTCCAGGAGTCACAAGATTACTTTATGAATGGGGTTAAAGAATACATGGATTCTACTAAAGCCTTACAGCATGATCTTTAGGCAGCCTATGCTCAGAATCAGGCTTTGGAAGAAAGTCTTCAGAGTAAGCATGTGGCTTTGTTGGACACTGGGGCTGCTCTTCTCAAAGAACAAGAGACACGCACTGCTATGGAAACAACAAGTCCTCCAGACTACCATCACGGAGCTTCTGGCTCAAATCACAGGAAAAGACAAGCTCCTTGTTGATGCTCAGACTCTTTATACGGGTTTGCAAAATGAGTATAACTGTCAACAGCATGCCACCACGCAGGGTGAAATTCGCATCACTGTCTTGGAAGGAAAGCTAGCAGCAGTACAGACACGATCGCGGACAAACACAGCTCAATGACATGCAAAAATAGAAGCTTGTGGATGACGCTGAGATTGCTAGTCTTCAGCTGCAGATTTCTACTCATAGTTCCTCATCCTCACAGGCCACTCATTCTCACAGAAAGATCAAGGAACAACTCTGTCTCCTCCCCGAGAAAGACAACCAAATCCATGATCTGGAATATCAGCTGCAACAGGCAATTCAGTTTGCTGATGACGCTCATCATCAACCTGAGATCTACATCTCCCTAGCTGTTCACGTACATGATGATTTTTCAAACCCACGAGCTATCTAGACTATGTTCAGTTCCGCCGGCATCTCTTTTTGCTCAAGGGGTTCAAAGCTAATGGCATCCTTTACGGCTCTCTCACCAGCAAGGATCTGCTCACCATATGGCCCGATCTTTCCATTGAAAACAAAGGTTTTCTTTGTGCTATTTGTGAAGATCAAGAATTCTTTATTCTTCCTCTTGTTCAACAAATGGCATATATCATGCACGATTCCTATTTGGATGACACACATGATGAGTTTGATGACGGTCCACACCGTGCCTTTTAAAGTAATCCAAATGCCCAATGGCTATTACAGCAGGAAAATAAATATCTTCAAGATCAGTCATGGATCACTGCTCTTCAAGTGGTGTACATGCCTGAGCTAGCTCGACACTTGCCTCTTTGGATTGCAAAAACCTTACAGCAAGTCCGCAAAAATTTGCATGAGGACACGGGGATCCACTTTGCTCAGATCTACTTACAACACTTAGGTGCCCTCAACAATCTTCATGGCTATCTTGACGGTCAGATCATTCCCGTGGACTGGATTCCTCCTCATATCAATACACTTCTCTCTTGTTCAGAATGGGAACGTTGGTGTCAAACCCTGGATGCCGATCTACTTCAAGAGTTCCATAACCAAGCTCAGTAGCCTATGATGCAGTGTCCTCCTCATCGTGATACTTTTTATGCGTCATTAGGAGCACCTCTACGCCGTCAGTTTCTTACTTCTGACTGGCGCTCCTCCTTTTGGACCAAGGCTCTGGCTGGTCACGCTGATTGGACCCCGGCACATATTTCTACAAACCTTCGGTGGGATCCATGCTTTATGCACCGTAATATGTGGCAGAAAGGAGAAACCCTGGATCACAACTGAAATTGGATATACATTCCTAATGAACGAGGTTGGCAAAACCCCGGTCATGCTGTCTGAGGATTTACCCAATTCTTGGAATGCGCTGCCATGTCCCCTGGTCCGTCAGTACACCGCCAAGCCAGTTTTTGTACTGCTTTGAAGTGTCTTCTCCAATGTTCAATTGCCCCCCGACGTCCTGTTTATTATTGTAATTCCAATGCCAGTACTGGTGCCTTTGGTCTCCAGACTTGTCTGCTCATCGAATGTCAGTATGTCCATACGGAGGTCCACCATGCTTTTGAAGACATGGCGCAGTCTGGCTTTCTGATAGATGCATCACCATACATTGGGGTACACACTTCGGATGCTTTGAAAGATTGCCAGGATCTCATCTAGAAATATCACTCTGCTGCTTGTCCTCATAGCCGGCAGAATGATTTTGACAAGGTTCTTGGTTTTTCCCCTCCTGAATCTGCCAAGGAGTTCGTCTTTAAATTAGTGGGATTCCAGGCACTAATGATGGCACTGTAAAGATTCCCTCAAATCAAGCATGTAATCCAGGAGTCGTTGTCCGAGATCACAAGGCTCTGCCATATATCTATTCTGGGCCCAAGGCCATTGTACTATATGTATCAGTAAAGTTAGATCTCAAGTTTTCAAATGAGACTTATTGTTTCAGTTTTCTCATCTTAGCGAGAACTTATGCATGCTTTTTGATATTCAAAGAGTCTTATCTTTGCATACAGTCTCTTTGTTTTTCTCTTTTACTCTTTTTGTTCTGATTTCTTGCAAATCCCGCGTGACACTATACTAGGATTTGTCTGCTTGATCAAGTGTCCTCATAGAGGGCTGTCTTGCAGGCGATTCCGAACCCAGATCCTAAACACACCGTATGTCTCGCTTGCCACAAAATCATTAGATTTGTTGTAAGGGATGTAACATACTAGTACTATTTTGAAGCCCCATCCTTGACGTGCGAGGACCTTATATTCCTCAGGAATTTACCATATGTCCCCATGGTTGAAGAAACGGCTTGTCGGCTCCGCAGTTGTATGCTAGAACGAAGCTACAATGTACAACTCAGGATGTTTTACGCAAGCAATCAAATGGATGATGATCATAAAGAGAATATTGAAGACAAATGTCACACACTACAGCAATGTCCATCATTCAGTCACATCGAGCATGCTAGGTAGTTGATTCTGCCTAACCAGCCACTTCATGCACTGCTAGACATGACTTTAGTGGGTTTGCTAGGCTTTTTTCTCTAGGACATCATGAATGCATGCACTCAATTATGTCCTCAAATACTACATTGAGATTAAAATGTATCATTGCACTGTCTCTCAACAAACCTATTACTGCTAAGGTTTTTTCCTCGAAAACCCTCCAAGGTGGGAGTTTTTTAATCATAGCAATAATACGTTTGTTGTATTCCGTGTTTGGGTCCCATAGGCAAATTGGTCTCCGCGAACGATAAAAATCAATTCAATTCAATTCAGTTCAACTAACTAAAGATTCCTGTTCTTTTTCCGATTCAGTATTGGTTTGGCTTCGACCTTGACACCACCTCGTAATGTTTTAATAATATTTATGGATTATTTTAGCCTACCCCAAAACCTATAATGTAACTTGCAAATGTCAATTTATAGATTGCAATAGGATGGAATTTTATTGTCATTGACATCTATGGGAGTCTTCTAGTGGGGACAACATTTATCAAATATTGTTGGCACATTGACAAGATTGTGCGCTTACAACAAAAGTGTATATATAAGAGAATAAAGTATAATCATCACATGCACCATGCTCCACGGGCCATCATATAAATCGTCACAGCTATTTTATTGTACTTCTTTGTTCTTTTCTACTTGTTCTATAACTATGTTCCTACTACACTAACAACTCTTTTTAGATTTTTTTGTTTCTTTACTATTTTGGATTGAAAAAGATTTGCAAAGCGATATTTGCATTAAACAAGTGGTGATATCTAAATGTTCCTACAGGAGCCTGATCAAATGAATATTAATCTATGTCAGTGTGATATCGTCGATCAGTATCATGGCCAATGTGTAATAGTGTTCCTTAGCTCAACTTCATTCCTTTGGTCCAGTGATTTGAGGGTTAGTTGGTTTGTTCACTCAACTAATGCCATGTAGTCCTCAACTTTTAGCCTTCATAAGGCATGCAATGCAAAGTGAATGGGAATATGCAGATGTGGAGAACTCGCATAGTTCTAGGCATACAAACTAGGTGAGTGATCCAAAAGGGGTTTTTTTTTTTGTTTTCTTAAACCATACATATACTCTTATCTAGGGGGGCCTTTTTATGTGACTCTAGTACATTATATTGTTAAAATGGTAGATTTCTGAAGAACTTTAATCGCTTATACAAGGGAGCTCTTGTCGATTGCTTGCACACACATGACACAACCCCTATATGATAGGTGTACCCCTAGGTTGAAGGGCATCCAATGTAAAATGCATTGAAATGTGACCCATTGGTGTGTAAGGCATGCAATGTAAAGTGAAGGTGAACATGACTCATAGGTGTGGTGTGTGTACCTCTTAGACTAGTTAATCTTCAAGTGATCTAAAAATACTATTGTATTCTTCTTTTACACCTAGATTCTCGTGATTGCAACATATTAGGTACAGATTCTCAGTAGATGGTACCACAATGTTGACACGTGTTGCACTGATAGTATCATGGTGTTCCTTTTCTCGTTGACACCCATAGACGGTGGTCCCTTTCTAGTCAATATTAGCAAAAGATGTCATAACCATCAGCTGTTAACATATGTCCAAAATAGACAGTGTCACGGTTGTCACTTTTTGGCAAATAACCATAGATGGCTACTACACAAACTTTTGTGTCTGCCTCCTCCTGTTAGTATCACTACCATCTTTTTTCTCCTTTTTATTTTTTAGTCTTTCTCATTTAAGTTCCATTTATTTATCGAAGTTTTACCTTGACATGTTCACATGTAGGACCCTAAAGCATAATCTTCTAATTACATGTTGCTATTTGGAAATTGGAAATGGCATATGTTAAGAGAGGGTGAGGGTGGTTTTGGCCGTTACGCCATATATTGTGCTAGGCATGGGGTGCTACTTGGCACATGACAAACCACATTTTCATTTGCCTTGTCATTAAGCCATAGATTGTGCTAGACATAGGGTGCTGCTTGGCACATGATAACATTTTCATTTGCCTTGTCATTTACACGTGAACATTCACTTGGCAAATGGTTTGCCACTCGACGACGACGGTCATGTTGTTGGAGTGACATTTGTATGGCTATATGGTTCCTTCAATAAAAAGAATTTGTATGGCTATATGGGTTGGTTCCTTGATTAGTCAATTGATGTCCCTTATTCCATGTTCGGCAGTTGCAAAATAGAAATATTCATGAATATTTGGTCTTGTAGTGAGGCCAGTCTCTCGTAAATGCAACTTGGTAGAAAAATGTCAGCAGTTTCATCCTCGGATTTGATTTTGAGGAGATTCAATTTATGCCAGATGAAAAAGAAGATACCCATGCAACTATATTCCAATTAAAGATGACAAGGATTTCAACAATTTGGACAGCAAAAAGCTTACCATCACCAGCCATGAACAACCATACCAAGCAATATGGCTATAGGCTTCTTGAACATATTATTTTTCAGCAAAAAGACCAGCAAAAATGAGGCTCCAGGCACCATATCCACCATACAATTATCTCCAAGAGAGTCATCACAGTGGAAATTTTCAGCAAGAATATTGAGGCCCATCAGAGGCAGAGACACCACAGATTATAGCAAGCCCAAGGATCTACTACAGCACATCCAGCAGCGATAGCTGCAAAACCTCCAAAATGTCCATTGAATACATCCATGATAAATAAGTGGTTGCTCAGAGCTCTTTTTCCAAACAAAGTAGTCATGGCAGCTGCACAATCTATTAGTGTCGTCACAACAGTTCTGGATATTCCAGTCCAGTTTCCAGTAAAATCATCACCATATAGAATGTTAATTTTGAGAAATGGACCAAAACCATACCAGTCAAACCAGAGAAGAAAAGATCCAAGAATCACCAAAAATGTGTTGTGTCCTCTCATAATAAAAGTCATTTCTTGTTTGTCAAACTTTTCAATCCTTGGTCCTTCCAGAAAAGCTACCCAAAACATTGCAATCCCTCCTACGAGATGCACAAATACCACTTCTTGCAAAACATATGGCACCAAAACTAAACAGTAGATTGTTTAGATTTACTACAGATGTTTATTTATAACTAGTGATTCTCCGTTGTTCAGGGATACTTCATAGTGCTTTTCACCTTCTGTTTTATATGATCACCTTATACAAGTGTTTGGAAATAACTGGAAGTAGACCTATCATGGAAAAACAATAAAACTATCATATCAGTTCTTGACTGTATATACATCATGGTTAGATTTGGGCAACAAATCTGCATGCTTCATGGGCAGTTGTTAGCCTTCTTTCACCCCTTAGGATTTTTATGTCCTCTCAGTCCAAAGATGTTAATCCTTTCAATATGAGAGCATGGTTAAGAATCTCAACTTAATAAAGACAGGGGTAAAAAAGTGGGGGAAGAGAAGAGCTATGGAATTCAAAAGAGAAAAGGATGGGATATACAATCTTATGGGAATGGTTAAACACAACTTATTTTCTAGGTTCAAAACCAAATGGACAATGTTTTCTCATGCTATGACTTAAAGGTCTTAAGTGCATCATCAAGTGTTTGACAATACCAAGTCTAGTCTAAGTCAGCCAATAAATTTCTTGTATTATAGGCCTAGCTAAGTGTTAAGTGTTAATGGCTCAAGTGTTAATATTTTTTTGGGATCATTGGATCCCAGAACAATCCCTGGAATATGCCAGATCAAGGATGAAGGAATTTACACCTCACACCCCTGTATAGCAAAACGCTCCCCATACAACATCAAATACGTATGGGGATATCTCCCTAATGCAAACACATGATGTAACCATTGCTGCCAAAGCAAACAACCTCTCCCATGACGTTAATTACTAATAGTAGAAATCCATGCAGAAGGACATCTGCATAGAACCCATGAGCAAATTTGTACACAGGGGAGATTGACATAACAGAATGGCTGGCATAGAATGTATAGCAGGTGCTGCATAATTGGACGAATTTGAAGACAAATGGAAAGTGCAAAAAACCCTCGCAATTCCCGCAACTCGAACACAGAAGTGGCAATACTCTTAGCATAGTTGACAATTCCTATTTATTCTGCAATACAAATAGTAGAATGCATGCTCTGTCACAACGGTGTTCTTACCAAAGGCCAACTTTCAGAAAATGGCACCCTATGACTCACCAAGGCCTTTTGCATCGTGGGATTTGAACCCACTAATCCAGGGTTCTGTCTCACCATTAGGCCAAAATTAAGACTATGCATCAAGATTTTAAATCACAAGAAGTTGGGCACAAAAGAAAAATGTTTGCACCCACACAACTTTGCTGAAATCAAGATGCCTCATCTGAATTTTGAATTGCAAACAAAAAATAAAGGCAAGCAAACAGTACACCATCACTCCAACTGCATGCAAATCGGCTAAGGCCTGCCCGAATCTACCATCGACCATCTCTGATGTCAGCAGAGGCTGCTTTGAAATCAAATATAGTCCAGCCGCCATCGCGATTGCATCTAACGCAGCTGCCATGCAGGGGGCCGTATTTGGAAGTCCCATGGACGCATCGTGCAGGCAAAACCTACCTTTTCCAGACCATTGGCTTTAATAAATGAAACAAAAGAAATAAACCCCATCCCCCCTTTTTCCGCCAAACCTTTGCCAAAATCTTAGTAACCAGTCATTTTGAGGGCGTAATAGGCCTATCTAAGTTTTTTATTGGATCCAAGAGTATTCCACTATATAAATCATGAAATGAGATCCTACCCCAGAATTAAGCATTTGACTATGTGGCTCTAGTGGCTAGTCCATTGGGTTAGCAAATAAGAGATCTTGTGTTCAAGTCTCTGGGGGTCCGGGGGTCCGTTATATGTCCTCATGGATGCTGCCAATGTGGCATGACGTAAAAATACTATCTATCTATCTATAATTTAGGGCACAACAACCAATGTGGAAGTGGCTCTATAATTTAGGGCACAACAACCATTGTGGAAAAAATGACTCTGGCCAAGCATACTTCTACCTGCCACAATACCCTCCAGTTAATTTAGGATCCTGTTCATAGAGGGCCAAAGCTATGAGAGGGACATGCAATATGCTAATGCATTTCCAGAAATCATTTTTTATTTTTGTCATTTTCACCCAAAACCAAACAAGCAAGCATAACATGACACGCTTTTGCTTCTGCCCATTCACAATATGTGTAAGCGACCAATAAGCAAAATATCGCTTCAGCCTTCCTGACACCATGGGAGAGGGTGAGCTTTGCAAACTGGCGCAGGTGTCAAGACCTAGAGCGCAGACCTCTTCTTTCTCACATTCTTGAGGTGGACACAATTGCAAGAAAATTGGATCCTGAAGCAGGTAAGCTTCAAAGTACTCGCATTTCTCACATTTAATGCTCATGTACCCTGGTGGCTTCAACGTATTATTGGTGCCACAGTTTGCCACTGTGTTGAAAGATCTTCAGTTGATCCTAGTAATAAAGTTATGGAAATGGTCACTGGAAACGTTACCCTGAAGGATTTTGTAGAGGTAGAAGAGAAATGTTGGACCCTGATAACCTTAATTAGACATTATTAAAGTAGGAAACTAGTATTAAATGTGTTACATTGATGTCTGCGTTGGCTTCTGTGGCTAAGAAGATCAAACAGCGGGGTATTGAAAAGTTTTCAGTAGAATAGTGCAAAGGGAATGCAGGTTATGGAGCAGGTTTGTGCTTTTCTTGAAGCAGATGCTTTAAAACAGAAGATCTGCCTAAGTTCTGGAACAACCAGTAGAACCAGTTTTTTGTTGTTTTTTTTTTTTTTTTTGGAGGCTACCCTCAGATTTTTCTTTTTAAGGCAAAGCCAAGACAACCTTGCGTTTAACTTTCTGTTGAAGTCTTTGGGCCTTGTATTGAATATATGTTGATGGCAACCAAACTAAAATGGAATATTGAAAACTACAGTGTCCAATAAAATGAGATATTTCTGATTCTAGTTGGGTTTGCAAGGCATTATTTTCTTTTTTTTTAACCTTTTTTCCACCCAGTTCTTGTGATGCTTGGTTGCTGAAGCTAATACTTGCTTGCTCAACTAAAGGGTTTTGGGACTCTTAACACATCTTTTTCAAATGACCTACGATGGCACCTTTTCTAGCGTAATGGTTTGGGGCAGAGGCTATTTAGCTTAGGGCAGCAGTAGCAAGCATTGAATTTCATGAAAATTCTTACAATCCTGAAGAGCTCAGAAAGAGGAGGCCATTCATTATCAATTTCGGTTTGTAACTGGGAGAAGTTTTGCAAGTGGGAGAGCTTTTTCTTTATGTGCAGTTTTTATTGTGAAAAGAGCAAAAAGAGCTCATTAGTGCTAATATGTGGAATAAGAAACAGGACTGATGGAGATGGACGACAGCCCACCAGGTGTGGCCCGACGATCGTCCATGCGTTCCCGACGTATCACAACAAGGGTTGAGGAAGCTCTTTTAGAGCCAAATGCTCGATTGCAGGTTTGATGCTTTCATCATTCTTCCCTCGGATAATTAGAGCCACAATTGTGTGTTGTTTTGCTTGCAGGCTGCGCGTGCAAGACTTGACGCACTTGAAAATGATAATCTTGTGTTTGATGTCGTTGAGCCAGACGATGATGAAGAAGTCTTTCTGGCCGAGGATGATACTTGTAAGCTTTAAATCATTCCATAAGCTTGATATTAATACGGGTTATAAGCATATCCTACTCTGAATCTGCACTGCAAATAAACTTGGCTGTACATGTATGTCCAGTTGTACATTACGGAAGCTCTCCTTCATAGATTTAACAGTGTCAGCAAGTAGTAGTTAATAATCTGAAGTTTCATTGGATAGCAAGAAGAGGTCTTGTTTTTGTTACGGGGTAAGGTGATCTTAAAGTGGTTGCACCTTGAAACCACAGCTGGAAAATTAACCAGTAAAATGTGAGGTGAGCCCATGCCGAAGTTCATGTGAATGAATGTGCAGGTTGTGGTTTTCAATTACTGCCAAACACAGCTCAAATTGCAATTTAACATCGCCTCATCTCTCTTATATACCAGTTAATATCATTTACTACCCATACAAATATAGGTGCGTCTTGTCCTTTTATTTGCAGCAAAAACATCTGAAGCCACTTTTTATAAATTTCATATTTGTGTTATTTGAATAGTGTTCAGTCAGAAAAAGACTCCCAAGGGATCAAAGCGGAAGACGCGCCAATCAAAGGCACTGGAACGGCTTGGGAATACTAGGAAGGCACCAAGAAATTTTTTGGAGGTTCTTCAAGATGTACGTAATCATGGCTTATGTTCTGTAACGTTCCATATCTTTTGTGACATCTTACCCAAAACACCTAACACCGAAAGCTATAGGTTCAGCAAAACATTCCTTCTTTTTAATACTTTCTGAACTGCTTAGTCTTTTACTTAGTACCTCTAGATATGATTTGTCTATCATATTCATGTGATGTAAAGATTTGATATTTAGTGTTGATTTGTATTTTACAGGCCAACTTGGACGCTTTGCCAGCACATGTGCCAACATATTTTAGAGCTGCTGTCGGGCCACCTAGCTCAAAGTCACGTCGGCAATTTTGTTCTGTTTGTGGATATATTAGCAGTTATACTTGCCCACGATGTGGTGCCAGATTTTGTTCCTGCAGTTGCCAGATTATCCATAATGACACTCGTTGTCAAAAGTTTGTCAGTTGATTTTTTTGTGACAGGGGGTTTGCGGCTATGTCCCGTGCATGAGAAAGACAAAGATGGTTGAAGGTTGTGAGGTGTAGTATCAGGTCACCTTTGAAGCGAAGTGGCTGATTGCTAAATCTATGCAGACCTAGTGTCTTAATGCAAGCTTTCCAAGTCTAAGATGACTACATGTCATTTGTGGCTGCCTTTAGGATAGGAAGTTCTTCAGTTCTATGTATATTTTACATCTGCCATTTTGGGCTTGAGAACAGAATTACTGGTGGTTCTCTTACCCAATTACTACTACAGAATGCCAAGAATATTATTGTAGTTTCCATATTTGGCCGCCTGTGTTTTGGGAACTTTTGATTGCATTTGGAAAGTCTTAATTTCTGTGTAGGCATTCGAAGATGAACTCAATGTGCTGGATGGCAAAAATTATTACATTCATTATGAATCAAGTTCTGGTTTGCAATCTGAGTCAGTGTCCAATGATGACGGTTGGCCATCCTCTTCTACTTGCTCCTTGATAACTATTCCTGGTCCTTTCCATTTGTTCTTCTTCAGCTCCTTTATTAGCAGAGCTTTTCCATAACGTCGCCTCCTTCGCATCCTCTCCTTCTTCGCCCTAATCATCTCCTCTGCAGGCTCCGGCTCATTCTTGAGGTGTCTAGACCTTATTTTTGCTTTTGAATTTCTGGTTTTTGTATAAGAGAATTGCAATCCAGGTTGCATTCCGGGGTAGGAATCCTTGTCGACGCGCGAAGGGATGATTCCTTTGGAATGCAACTGCGGAGGCAGGGATGACTCCTTTGGAATGCAACCTAGATTGCAATTCCCTTAACCTGGATGCAACTTGGGTTGCGTTTTGCACCTTGGAGCTCCAGAACCAGGGATAAAAGCTTCAAAATTAGGGGTAGAAGCGCCAGAATGAGAGGTAGTATGCTCAGAATGTAAGGTAAATACTCAGGAATGCAAGGTAATTTCAGAACATCGCGGCTGTTGAGCTTGATAGAAGTCCAGGAAAAAAAACTGGGCCAAATGGCGCAGTGCCATTGGCGGATACGGCAGAATGCAACTTAAGTTGCATTTATGTTCATTGGCACGCTCTTGGGTACTGATCTTAGTCTCTTTCGAACTCATCCTCGTTGTCTGTTGATTGCTTAGTCCTCGCCATGTCAAACAAGCTTTGACAAGCTTGGAATTGCCTCACAATAGCCCCTTATCTCACAAGCATATTGTCTGCTTTTGTTTGAGCATATTGTCTGCTCAAAAAGCACTGTAATAGGATCTGCTACTGCTATTATAACTACTGTAAGTGTATCCTTCCTTTCATTATTTCTAACCACTGTTTGAATGCTCAGTTTAGATGTAAATGTGCACAAAAATATCCCAAAGACTGATCATAGTACCACTTGTTTGAAATGCTTGAGAGCTCCCTCAAACCCGATGTCCTGTGACTGATCTTCCTGCTCCCTTAGATGAGTAATTGGCAGCAGAAAAGTGTTTGGAAGCAGATTCACGTCAAGGATCAACATTTCAGCACATACGGCAACAGAGAAGGGATTTTAGCTTCAGGCATACAATTTTTGCATGTCGGGAACAGAGGAAAACCTAATGGGGAAGGGAGAAACCTGACGAGGACTTCCTTTTTTTTTTTTTTTTTTTCAAAATTTTAGCTGCACATATCAAACTTTAGATGCATTAGATGCAGAGTGACGCATCTATTGAACTAGGAACCCATTTGGCCAAAAGACGAAAGGGATTAAGAAAGCAAAAGAAGTTAGAGCTTCTGCGGTAAGGAGATGGACGACATCCCATCAAGTGTTGGCCTGGATCACCCTCGCATTCCAGACGTATCACAACAAGGGTTGACGAAGCTCTTTGAGACATTGATCGCAGGTTTGATGCACTCAGCATTCTTCCCTCCAATAATCAGCATTTTTCCCTCCAATAATTAGAGTCTTAATTATATGTTGTTTTGCTTGCAGGTTGCACAAGCAAGACTTGACGCACTTGAGAATGATAATGTTGTGCTTGATGTCGTCAAATAGAATAATATAGAATAAAATAGATTTTTTAACGTCCACGAAGACTAATCGGCCATGGGACCCATACAATCGCCTAGTACAACCATTACTACTAGGATTAAAAACCCCCTGCCTCGAAAGGTTTTCAAGGGAAAGCCTTTGCAGTAATGATGATACTAGACAAGCAAGAAGAAAATATAAATAGGCGATGATGACTACTGAGGGCTCAATAATTGAAGACGCTCATCCAGAACCTCAAGTATTTATAATGCCAAGTCATGCACAAATGGGGCTCTGAGAAGTTGTGGAAGTGTGGAATGGAATGCTAAAGTCAAGTAACGGTTTCTGACCATCTTAAAAGTAGGACATTTTAGCAGCGTATGGCTTTCATCTTCAATAACCTGTAACTGGCAACATGCACATAATCTCGCTTCTCGTGGCAATTGTGGCTGCTCCCATCTACCTGTCTCAATCCGTAGCTTGTGAGAACATGTGCGAATTGATGCAATAGCTACAAGCATTTTCCTAGATAAGGAAGTAAGCAAATAAGCTTGTGGTCCTGGTGCCAAAGTGGGATTTATATGTGCATGATAATGACTAGTTTTAACTTGGGCTAAGGTAACTGCATCCCACATCCTCTGAGAAAAACGACCATTGAGATATTGTTGCAAAACCTCTAGATCAGAACTAGCAAGCACCATGCAGTGTTTTGGTTGCACATACCGGCGGGCAAACCATGCATTACAATTCTCTTTCCAACATCGTTTCAAACGCTGGGGAGATTCAGTCATGGCAAGCGTGAGAAGAGGGTACCTATCATCATCCATATGATGCACCTTGTTGATATACTAGATATGGCGCTTCATGACAGAATATTGAAGAGGCCAAAAACCTGTCTCTTGTAAAAGAATAGCATAGTGCACCGTAGTTTTGACTTCTAGGCTGTAAGTGAGAAAGGACTTTTGCACCCATTCCAAGCTCTCCCAAGCACTAGTACTAATGGCAGCCTCCCATACTTCAGAACCATACAGTAAGGTTCTTCCAAAGCCCGAAGCAAGTGGGCTTTCCAGTGACCAATAATGAATCTCTGCTCGAAAACAACTGTTTTGCATTGCATAGAGTGCTCTTGAACCAGCCGTCACACGTTTGGTAATACATTGTTCCCAAAGTGTATTCTTACAGAACTCTACACCAAGATACTTGTAGCTATTACAACTTCAACTTTGTGGCTATCATAGTGCAAAGTTGGAACAATATGCCAAGAAGATTGAACTACCAAGGGCTTGCTCTTTTGGAGATTAACACACAGACCTGTATTCTCACAAAAAACGTACAGAGCATGTAAATGTTGTTGCATACTAGCAGCGGTGTGCCATAAGCGAAACATCATCAGCTGTTGATATAGCATGCTAAATATGGGCCTTCACCACCATGGTGATCAAGCCATGGTACAAGCCAAAGAGTGTAGGAGATAGAGGGCAACCCTATCATACTCCATGAATATTGCTAGTGATTTGGGCACTCGATGCTAGAAACTTAGCAAAGCCTTTCATAAAGCCGATAAACTACATTTTGAAGGTCGTGGATTCCAAGTGCTTGCAAGCACTGTCAAAGAGCTCGCGAGATATTATATCAAAGGCACATCTACAAAGCATATATAGAGGTCTTGTTTCAAGCTTTGGCTATGTTCAATAAGCATGCACAATGTGAAAATATGGTCTATCATAGAATGGCCTAGACAATAACCTACCTATCCTACAGCACATACACTAGTATGTTCTGCATATGATGTCAATTGCTTCTCAGTAATATTGGCGAGGACCTTGGAAAATATGGAACTGACCATGATCATGCGATAATTTGAAGGGTCATTCTTATCACATGCTTTGTGAATTGGTATGACCTTACTGATAGCCTAAGTTCTGGCAATCCTTCTTGTAAAGCATGATTTAAAAGTGCAGTGATGATTGGAAGCAATAGTGGACTCCTCATTTTAGCAATTTTGCTTGCAAACCTTGAAGATCAGAAGACTTGCCATCGGATAGATGTCGTAGATCTTCTTTGACTTTCTCCTATGTGAATTGAAGAATATTACCTACCAAAGAAGGCACAAAATTAAGAATCTTAGGATGATCATATAATTGGACCAATTGCTCATCCCATTATTGCATAGGAATATGCCCAAGTGTAGGATGTGGTCAATATAATGTTTTGCGCTAGAAGGTCCGAGGCTCACGTAGCTGCAATTCAAACATTTGCTTCTGATGCTCAGCAACAAAGCATGCCTTCTTGTGTTTTAGCATACACTTATAATTCTTGATGGCATTATGATGTGTATCTGGCTCAATGATCATTTGCAAGTGTTTTTTTAACCTGCTTGCATTCTGCATCGAACCATGCATTTTTAGAAAAAAAAATTCTACTAGCCTGAGCAGCACTAGAAGTGCGTATACCAAAGCAGGAGACAGCAGAAGGAAGAAAAGCATCAGCAAATGCAACATTATGTTCTTGAAGAGTTGGGCAATCCAAAATACCTTCAAGTGCAGGGGCTAATGTCTGTGCATATTCAAAAGATCTAGAATAGGTCAAGTGAATGCGAGATGCAGGAACATGGACAACAATGGGTTGAAGAGGTGTAAGCTGTCACTTTAACGACAAATAAAGTGAATAGTGTCAGAATTTATGTTCTCATCTCTATGGCTTGTGCCAATCCGAAATCTGAAATGAGATCCATGGGAAATGACATAATCAACAACACTAATACCACCTCCGTTCCTATCCTGCCTGCATGTAACACTTTTAGAGTGTGGCCATTGCTCTAAACCATTGTAAATTGCCATCCCGAAGACTTCACACAATTGAGTGAGTTCCCTTTCAAATGTTGAGACAGGTTTATTAGCATCAGGTGAGGAACGTGGCAAAATTGTATCATGAGCAGACATCCGGGGTCACGAGCATCCTCAAGTATAAACTGAGCAGCTTGCATTGTAGCAGTATGAGCATTGAAGTCACCAAAAAGAATAGCATGCCCCAACTGTTTGATTTGAGCAATGTTATCATAAAGATTGCCATAAGGATCATTGCGGTCTACATCATATTCATCATAGGAAGATGATGATGTAAGTGGAAAATAATTGGCAGTAACAAAAATGGCACTACCATTGTTGCAATGGAGTTCGATCCACATGTAGTGGTTATATCTATCAGCTTTATGAAGCGTGATATATGGAGCAAGGGCATCCTTAAAATAGCAAGCAACCCGCCATAGCGTCATTTCCCATAACATTCATTAAATAATGAAAAGTATTGATAGCCTGTGAAATGAGGTAGCCTTTTGGTAGAATGCTCCCATGTTTCTATGAGCAGAAGGATATCCATATCTTTTGCAATGGGATTTAGGCCATCACCTTTACGCCAGGGAAAACCTCGATAATTCCAAGACACCAACCGAAGGCACATTTCCTAGGAAGATACATTTAAATTAAGAGCCATGTGAATTGAAGAGGCTTGTGCCATAGAGGCGATGACGGCAGTAACAGCAGCAACAACAACATCAACAACGTAGCACTAGGTATACCATTGGCAACATCGTGAGAGGAGGGGACTTGAGCATGAGAAGATGTGGTGGGTGCAGAGAATGGAACAACAGAATGCACATTTGTAGCTGTGGCTTGTGCAACATTTGCAGCAGCAGTGATATGAGTGGCCATAACATGATGAAATGTGTCAGCAAAGGTTGTATGTGATGGTGTAAAGATGCGTAGTTTTCCACGGATCAATGCAGCCTTACCACTATTCTTTTGAATATCTTGGGCCTTTTGTAAATCCTGGCATCTTACTAACTGTTGTGATCTAGTAAGATCATAATCAAAATATAGAGATATTCCTTTCAATCGCTTTGCCCGCTTTAGGATATCCAGCTTAATACTCAAATTTGGCACTGTAAATTTTGGACGATGATGAAGAAATCTTTCTGGCCGAGGATGATATTGTAAGCCTTAAACCATTGAATTCTCTTAGCATTTAATATAGATTACAATCTTGCTTTGGAACCACTGAGGTTAAAGGGCATTTGACCGCTTAAAATAAAAAATTGACTGATTGTTAACAAATTCGATGGATATGGGCCCGTTTAAATTCTTAGCTTTTAGGAAATTGATGGGTTTGATTTTTATTTGACACAAAAAAGATATCATTTTATTTCTTTTAACGGATTCTCCACGAGCACCTCTTTATCCTAACGTAAATTTTTTACGACACTTTCTTACCTTTGACCTTTACGTTTAGGCTTTCTCTCACGTTTACTCTTAGTTAGGTTAGGTTAGGTTGAGCAGGCAATAGCAGAGCAGAGGTAGAGCAGAGACGATGAAGCGGCAGAGCCTTGGAGGTTCGAAGAAGCACCTCATTTGCTGCCTGCTACTCTTTGAGTCCTCTCTTCTCCCTATGCAAATGAGGAATAGAAGCAAGTGGAGGAGGCGCTGCTCCTCCTTGGTTCGGCAAACTTTTTGTAAGTCCAAGGAAAATTTCCTAGACTTGCACACATAACCTGGTTATAGCCATTTCCAGCCTACAATTTCCTTTGACATGCATGCAATTTTCCTAAGAATTAAAAATCAACTGGATATACGCAATTATCCTAAGAATAAAAAATCAATAATATGTGGTTTGTAAATTAACATGTTGATGATACCTGATCAAAATCAGATATCAGAAAATTGCATACATAAAGGCATATTAATGCGCAATAATAAAAGTTTCATGATCTAACCAATACTGCATTTAAAATTCAGCTTACTCCACCACCACCACCACCACCTCCTCCTCCTCCTTCCGATTATGTTCTTACTAAGACTATGGTCAGATAAAGTTCAGAACTTTTAAAAGCCTACATGTTCTCAAATATCTACCCTGGGTTTTGAATCCAGACCACATCAGGTACTCCTACTCCCATTTTTATTAGATGAGAAGAAGTATATTCATACAGTCTTTACATCTTAGATACAACACTAGATTATGAAAGCGATCCATAGTTCTTTTTATCTTACCTAGTTCCAAAACTATAACCTAAATTGTTAACTTATCATGCCATATTATTAATCTTTCAGATATTTCCAGCATAAATAGCAAAGATGGAGGCTAGTCCTGACTAATTCTAGCCCTAAACAATTCACTAAAGGGTGGTTTTTTACTTCACATACTCAAAAAAGCATGTGGGCGACACATGTGCTGCACAGGTGCTGACTGCCCTTCATTGCCCTTCAAACTGCCCTTCATTGCCCTTCCATAGCCCTTCATTGCCCTTCAAAAAATCATGAGTGTTTTCTATTATATAAAGGATATAATGAGCATATTAGTGATGCAAATGATGATGACATAAATTATTTGGTAAAGGTGCTTATATGTGCTGTGATGGTCAAAAAACTGGGTAGGTCAATAAAAATATTACCCTAAAACCATTGATTGCAAATATATTACCACTTAAATGTTTTGTTTAACAGTACATAATGCCATGCAGATGGTAAATATCACAACACTAAACTCTTTTGGTTCCAACTCTCACTCAAAAGATGGATCTCACCAAATGAATTCAAAAGGACTACACCAGGCCAATTGCTTCAAATGGTCTCTGCAATGTAGCGCATATAGAAGCCGAAAATAAATTCAAGAGAGAGAATTCCGGTTACCTGCACCCAAACAATGCATAAGTTGGCATAATAATGATAACCACCACGTGGCATCAGGTAAGCAATGGAAAACTCTGGCTTACCGCCCTTCATCTATAACTCCCAGCTGTATGAATTAATACTAAACCCTTAGATGCCTCACTATTTTAATGGATTCACATAAGCAGAAAAAACTTAGATTCTAATTAACAGCAAATAGCCTGCAGCAAATTGCTTCTGTAACTACATTAAATACCACCATTTCCATTCCATTATGTATTACAGATCGGGTTCCATCAGGTTGCCCCTAATCCCAACATGTGCTCAAAAGATAAACGATGAAGGTGGGCCGTCTCTTCCATTAATCTGCATAGCTCCACCATTGTTAGATCTTTTGCCGAAGCTGCTCTTATCCATTTTTTTCGAAGGAAATCCACTACTACTAGGCCCCTTAGACTTTTTTTCTAGGCAATCTTTTATACACACCCCTCGGCATGACTGAACTCCAACAAAAAACCAAGCTGAACCACACTATTTTCCAGGTTGCCAAGCAAGTTGCTACACTGAGCTTAACAATCGTTCTATCCAATGCCATTTTTACAGTATTTGTGGTAAAGCTCTCGGGAGTCCTATGCGGCATTAAGTTTGAGCAGCTCATCAAATTCATTTGCCATTGAAAAGTTCAATTGGGAATCAAGTACATGTATACTATGAAAAAATGCCATAGCTGCATACCTATAATCTAAAAAACCATAAATACAAACTACTATTATTAAAACCCCTATGGTTCCAAACAAAATAAGCACCATAATCGAATATCATGTGTATTAATACTACGGAGTCTTACGCTTAATACCAAGTCTTAGATTAGAGGTAACTTTATACATTCCCGAGGTAGTATTCCAACTTAGACACTACCATCTATATCTATATATAATAATAAAGGCCTTTTATGATAGTCTGTGCGCAATCTTGCGCGTTGAATTTTTTTAGGTTTTCTTGTTCGTTGATTAGCTCCACGTTAGAAGAGAAACCGTTTTTTTTCCATGGCGATGTCTCCTCGGCTAGCTGCTCTTCCGGTTCAATATCTGTATTTCTAGAATTAAAGGATCTCTGGTTATTTCTCACGCTTAAAGCTTTTTAGACAGAGGAAGTGCAGATCGTCGGCTTCAGCGCTCATTTTTTTGGCAGCGATCATCGTGCTGATGCTCGAAATGACACACGGATTTAATATATCCAGCGTTCCTTCCCTTTTGTGAGAAGCAGCAGCTCCGGCAATATCACAATTTCTACGCTTCTTTCAAACAAAACGTGGCTTTTCCAGTGCCATTCTCTTATATCACAGTTTCTACGCTTCTTTGCAAACAAAATTCGTTAGATCTAAAAGCAGTTTGAAAGGTTTCGTGTGGATTCATTGGGCGTTTTGAATCCCCGCTCCTTGGTCTTGGTCTTAGGGCAATAAGATTATCCTCCTGGATGAGGAAGGCATTAAAGATCAAACCAATAGGAAGTCGTTTTTGTTAGACACAATAGGGAGCTTAATTCTCCAAGTGAGTAATCAATTTTATGAATTTAGAGTGCAATTGTGATTTATGATCCAAAACATATTTTGCCAAGCCGTCTGGCATTGGACCACGACACAGAAGTAGTCACATTTCTATTGTGTGAACAATACTTCTTTTCTTATGCAGGGACCAAGAAACACTGCCAAACTAAAATTCAGAAGGATAATCGAAGAATACAGGGGACCTCCTCAAGATCTTATCCAATCGTATTTATAAGTATTCTAAGCTTGCTTTGATTTTTCCTTTTCAGTTTCTTTCTTAGTTCTGATGTTTTTTTAATCTCTTTTTGAAGGAATGAAGGCACCGAATAGCGTAACCCCAGGCTTAAGGTCATACCAAAGGCGGGTTTTCTAACATATACAATTTTCTAGGTGAGGTCCCGAAGGTTTTACGATTCGTTAGGTGCTAAAATATATGCCTTATAACTAGGTTTCATTATGAATCCACTTGAAAACGGAAAAATGAAAATGTGGAGAGTTTAAAATTTCTATGTAATTGGATGAATAGGGCGTGATTGTTGAAAAGAATAAAAGTGCAGAGGTTGTCTATTTTTTCTAAATCGTGTTTGTGATAATGCCGCTTGATTGGAGACATATGGAGCTAGGCAATTTCGATGGTTTCTATCTTTCCTTTTGTGCTTTCCCCGCATAGAATTTGTGAATGACCTTATTGTAGTTCTGAGAGTTATTTGTCACTTCAAACGGAAGAACTATTGCTCTTGATTGGTCAGCCCTTTTACAAGCCACGATTTTTAATTTCATTATTGTTTTTTACCTCTAAAGTTAGAAAAGAACCTGCACGCACTCTTGGAGCACATAGTCATGTTGAGCTAAATGATTTGAAGCACACCTTGCAACATGGTCAATTTTGGAGCTCGATATCGCCTTTGAGTAGAGATATGCTAAGATATTTCTGTTATCTTTGAGATATTTCTGGCGAAGATATGCCCTTGTTGGAGTGAGCCCGCATCATTTTCAATATGCAGCTATATAAGTCAGAAGCGATTGTTGTCGAGCTACCAGAGAGTTAGGGGAACATCACGGTAAGCATCTTATGAATCGCCTTATTTTTTGCTATAAAAAGGCTTGAAAATATGATTGTATTTGGATCTATTTACTTATCGCAAGACAATTCTAAAACCGAGATGATTGCGGGGGAGGTTTAAGTAGAAAAGATCTTGGCGATCTTCCTCTTACTCATCCCAATAACCCATGTTGATTTTTAAGGAATTGTAGTTCTTCTTTGACGATTTGGGTATCTTCTTCTGAAGCCTAACTCTTTATTCATGGGCATACCAATGGAAAAGAATCAAGCATTATACCGTGCATGAGATTCAATCGGCTTCCACGGAAGACCTCAACCCATATTTGCAATTCAACAGATAGGATGATGTTCTGAGTTGCAAGGAATTCAGCAAAAATATGCAACCTTGTTAAAAGATGTTCCAAGACCTCCCAGCTTGCAGGATCCTGATATGCTCTTTTGTGATGAACTAAGCTGAAGCATGTCTCAATTCTGGTGAAGTCATGGACATGCATTCCTGATAGTCTGAATAACTTGTGTTCATGTCGTTGTGGACTGACTTGCATGGGACAAAATCAACTGTGCTAGCAGATAACCTTGAGGCACTTATGATATTTTGCATGGGCATTTGGTCAAAAAATTGACAGCCACTCTTAATGCATCTGGATTTCGCATACATGCCAATGAGTGTATTGCCAATATCAAGATTCAACTGACATCCACCTTTTGCAATGATCACATGGGTTAGTTTTCCCTGTTCTATTGCTGCAATGCTAGCACATGCAACCAACATGCTAACAAATGTGACATTGTTTGGCCTTACTTCATTCTCCCGCATCCGTTTAAAAAATATCAATCAATGTTTTCTCCTGATCCTGGTGGGCATATCCAGCAATGAAGATGTTCATGCTGGAATTATAGATTAACTGCCTTGTGCAAATCAGGCATGCTTGATTGAAGATGCAGTAATGCCTCTCAAGCACGACACATATCCACTGCTAGGGCGGTTCAAGCCACAATATTCAAGATGGCCAGAACAAAGACATGGCATGAGAGCAAAGAATATGTCAAGTCTAGAACTTAGAAATAGTGGAAGAAGCTGTTTATTATGAAACCTAGCTGCCCTATAAAAGCTCATAAATGCAGGACCAGGGATGCCATTCATGAAAGGAAGATCATATTCATGTCCATTAGGAAGGGGCGTGGCACATAACCCGACATAACAGAGTCCCGATATTAGCCATGCTAGCAGCTTGATGATATACATTGAGATGGCCCTTAAGGTTAGCAATTGAAATTGGTTGTTTGATATGCAAAACAATCTGGAACCAACCCAAACATGAGATTTAATCACTTTGCAAAAGTGCGCACTCATAACCGAGTCAAATAGCGTAAAACGTGCGCACCCGGTCCGAATTGGTATTGCGTAAATATGCCATGAGACAATTCACCGATTATCGGTTGGATTCCGCACTACTTTGCTTGAAGACAATAGGTGGCTATGATGTGAGCTTAAAAGAGAGCTACTTGGTCGCTTTGCAAAGACTAATGTTCCTGATGCATTAAAAAAGTGTTTGTTGGACGACCTCGACTTCTCTAGATCAGAGAATAATCAGCACTGGGCAACTCCATACTTACCCAATAATCTATTGCAAGACACTATTATCCCATCAAAATCTATAGCCACCTTTGGCATGCATTCCAAGAAGAGCACTTTCCACAAAGACATCTAATTCACAGCCAGCAGTTAAAATATCCATATGGAGCTGCCTTCCACTCTCTAAGGCAGTCAAGTGAGTTGAACATGCACTCAAACCACTGACAAACATAATTTTATCAGGCTGTCCTTGGATTATTGGGCTTCTATTGAACATCTACGATTGTGGGCCTAAGCGGTTAGGAGAGAATCTTTGGCCTTCTTTATGCAGTGCAATTGCATTTTGGTTCACACTTCAGAGCCAGTTCGATTTCTCTGCTGCGAAACCTTCTTTGTCTCTATTCTAAGCTAAAATCTCTGTCTCTATTCTAGGTTAAAATATCTGTTTATTTTGCATTGGTCCCAAGGGACCGGGCTGCTTTCAGAAATCATGTGCATACATGGTAAGAGAGAAACCGTTTCTAAATATTACCACGATCATGGATTTTATCATTTGCTTTTGAATTTTGTGCTTTAGAATGTTGTATGGTAATTGCTTAGGTGCTTAGGTAACCCGCATGACATTTCTTCTTTCTCGCTTGATATTGATGGCTTAAGTATTCTTGTCTATTCAGACTAGGTTGGTGGACCTATTTGCGCTGCTTCCAGAAGATGTCAATCCATTTTTGCTGGCTAGAGATGTGTCGTATTTTAACTTTATAGAGGTGGCAACAATACCATATGCAAGAATAAAAAGAACGAAACAAATTGAGTGTGCACATTTTTTTCTACCATCTGACGATTCTTCCTTCTAGATGATGGAATTTCGATTCTCTTCCTTCTAGACGATGGAATTTTGATTTCTGCTGGAAGCTATCTGCTATAGCCAATCCGTTTCCAGTTATTCCTTCCCTCCTATGCAATGTTGGTGCTTTGTAGTCCTTTTAAAGATTGTGCCAGATAACAACAAATTATTGATATTTTGTGATATCTACTCTGGCATTAGAGACATCTTCAAAAGCTTCAGCTTTGACCTTCTCAATTAGGCTTTGCACAGTTTGTGAAGGATGCACTAGGGTTTTTCATTTCCGTCGAATTTGCAAGCTAAAGAAGAATTATGAGCCCCACAACTGGTTTTCCTTTTGTTTGATTAGGTTCAAGGCCCCACAGATCATTGGCAGCAGAGATGTGGCAGTACACAGTAATTTTATTGGTAGATGAATTTTGTGATTTATTTGCAAAAGGATGTTAATTATTTCCTTTCAAGGTATGCTTTTGGAACTTTTTCAAACTGTATAATGATAGCATTTTGGATTTTTCATGTATGGTTTTATGCATGAATGATGATAGGTACATGTGGGCTGCACAAAACGTCCCACATCCGGCTTTAGCAGAGCCAGGAACTTAATGAAGTTGTTGTGCACAAACAACTTGACAAGGTATGCACTCAAGTGCATTTTTTTATCATTCATTCTCTGTTTTGTTGCTCAATAGGTTCATTTCTTCAGAGGATGGGAAGAATTATTGCTATATTTATTGAATTTTGTGAACTATTCATTTGATAGAATGGAGAAACAATGTCAGTTCTAGCTTCCCTTTGTTGTATTGCTGGATACTCAAGCAATGTGCCTCAGATAAATAGTGACCGGTTTGAACATTTTATATGCATATATCACATGCCAAATCGAGTTGGATTATATGGTGGGAACCGCTCTCATCAATATGTATGGGAAATGTGGTAGCCTAGAAGATACAAGAGTTCTGCTTGACCGAAATTGATCGCCAGGATGATATTTCATGGTCAACCATGATACCATCATATGCACAAGAGGAATATAACAAAGAGGCCCTTGATATTCTACAAGAAATGAAACAAGAAGGCTTGAAGCCAAATAAAATTGCCATGGTAAGTACATTTGATGCATGCTCCAATTTAGCTGATACAGCCAAAGGTTTTCTGATCCACAAAACCATTATTGGCACTGGGCTAGAGCTTGGCACTTCTATTGAGGATGCACATATTAACAAGTATGGTAAGTGTGGACATTTACAGATTGCACATGATATATTTGACAAAATGCTTCACCACAATATCGTTTTGATTGGAATAAGTGTGCAGAAACGTTTGTATGTATGTATGGCTCAAGTTCTAACCGCCACATTACCTTTTCGTATGCCTCTAAAAAAAGCAAGGATAAGGAAAAACAGGCCAAGAACACAACTTTACATCAAGATTTTCTTTAATAAATGAAAAAATCAATACATTGGCAGGGGTTCAATCCCCATGGACTACACATATTAAACCATTATTGGAATTGGAATTCAAGTTGAAGAAATGATTATTTTGTGGATTCTTGGTATATTTTGGCAATTACATTGCTCCGGGCCAGTTGAGTGTTTTTCATAAATGTAGCTCGACAATGCACGAGACAATTTGCACTACTTGCTTTTCAAATGTTCACTTGCACGCTATACAACCCTTGCAAACGTAGCCCTAGCAACATCAAGACATAAACAATGATACCCTTTGTTCAATTGTCCTACATTTAGTAATTTTGTTTTTTGACTTGAAAGCTTGATTTGCTTCTAATGCGCAACATGCTGGTAATTCCCTTCTAAACAAGACAATAGCACTTGAAGGGTGCAAGATAAATTTGAATTTACTTCAGAAAACAAGAACCTCTTTTTTAGAGCAGCATGCAACGTGGGGAATCAATGACCAATGCATAGGAAACTCAAATATATAGGCTCTAACTATGTAACAAATCCCATATAAAAATGCTATAGTTTAGCACTGATGGGCTTGGTTTGCTATATCTTTGTTAATTTTTAAATTTAAGCTCGATAAAAAGCCCAGCAACGCTGGGCACTTTTTCTAGTATATATATATAATAATAATGGCGTTTTATGATAGTCTGTGCGCAATCCTGCCCGTTAGATTAAATCGACGGCTGAGATGCTTTTAAAAGTGTTCTTAGTGCAGTTATTGGATTGTGGCCTGCACCCTTCCGGCTGGGTCGCAGATGAATCAGATACGCTGCACGCATCCGATTCGACCCTAGGTTTTGCATCGAATTCTTGTGGTTGTTTTTTATACTGGTTATTGGTTTTATCACGATTGTCTGATTTCAGGACATCATAAGGATCTCTTTTGGACGAGCTATTTTCTAGCTTTGCCAGTCCATACAAACCAGGTTCATATATTTTGTCGTACTGTGCAATTGTCATTTTTCGTAAATTTATTTCTCAAATACAGATCGTGTGGTGTTTCAGGCCTGGCTCTACCGGAATCACGTGTTGTTTCCAGCATTGGACAAGTAAACAGACTTTTATTTCTTCTTTCCTAAGGATAAATTTTCATCAAATAAAAGGGTGGAAGCACTCAAGAAACTCAGACGTCTTTTATCCGGCAATCTTGTTCCACCTGTGGATGTCATGATTCAGGCTGGTGTGATATCCTTGTTGGTGAAATATCTTTCATTTGGCTCTTCTGAGGAGCAGGTACTTGTTCCGTTTGAGCTTTTATCTGATTTATCGTTGCTAAGCTTATGTCTAACAGCTTCTAGAAACTGCTTGGTGCATTATGAACATAGCATCAGGAAATACAAAGGAGACTCAGTCCGTTTTAACAGCTGTTACAGTACCTCTTCTTATTGCACATGTTGAAGATTTGGCTTCTACAGCTTGTCATGAAAGATAGCCCAGGTTATTTACAAAATATGCACCTTGTCATGTATCTGATGGAAAGATTTATGGTTTCCGTCAAGCATGTGAAGAGCACAGTTTGGAAACTGGGCAAGGTATTGTTGGAAAGGCTTTTTTTATCAAACCAGCCTTTTTTTGTAAATGATACGAGATGTTACAGTAAAAGAGCATACCCCCTTGGACATTATGCAAGGCTTGCAATCAGGCTGAGGAGCATATACACTGGCAATGAAAATTATGTCCTAGAGTTTTTTTTAACCTACTTGGACTAATTTAAATTCACAGCATTTGCTCTTGAATGCACTCTCTCTCGCCATGCAACAACATGTAAAAGCTTCAGAACGGTGGCGAAAGGAGAACTCATGGACGAGTCAAAAGTTTTGAGCGCAAGTTATCATTCAACCAGAATGTCTGATGAAGCCTTGAAATGGGCAGAACTGAATGTGTTTCATGTATCTCCTGGCGTGCTGAATCAAGAACATGCAATGTCACATGACGAGTCCTCATCTAGCCCAGTCAGATCAATCCACTTGAAATCTTGAAATGGAGCAAGAAAGCCAACAAGATCGGATACAGTTGCGGCATTCAGAATCCTTCTCTACAGGCGTGGATAATAGTATCAGCTCAGATTACACTATAAGAAAAAGGACAGAGAAGAAAAGAAATACTGCTGAGAAGACTATCGGATTGGGTGTGCTTCAAAAGTATTTTGCTGGAAGTCTGAAAAATGCAGCAAGGAGCATCGGTGATATGTTACTTAAGCTTGCAAAAATTTTGAATTTCTTCTTTACCATTTTAGATTAGCTTCTACAATCTTTAAAAATTGTTTTGTGAATGCTCAGTTTGACCATCTCACGTGTTGTTATTTCTGAGGGATGGTCTCAATTGGCTTTCCAGATAACTTGGTTGCATAGTAGTGATAATTTATTAAACTCATAAGTTCACATGTAGTGACAGTGCCTCAGAATGATAGATACATGTTCGGTCCAGGAGTTCTTAGTTTCTGAAATTCCATCGTGAACCTTGCACAAAATAGGAAAGGAGGTCAGCCTTATAGATATGGAAGCATTCAGACATCTAGAAGTATTGTTCTTCCTTTTTTCTATTAATGATAAGAGAAATTTTGTGCATTTAGATTTCCCTTATAAATATCGCCTATTTGCAACTGCAGTGTGTCCTACAACTTTAAAAAGGATATGCCGGCAGCATGGAATTTCAAGGTGGCCATCTCGCAAAATCAACAAAGTAAGCAGATCATTGCAAAAGCTTCAGGGCGTCATAGATTCTGTTCAGGGCATTGACGGACAAGTGAGAGTTAATGTATTACCAGGGGATCTTGCATCTGCAGTAGCAGCAGCTGCATCTATGGCAAGACAAAATGCAGGAAATATTGGCAACCAGGGCAAGCTAGGTGTCTTTGCAAGAAACCAGGAAATCACGTTGTCTTCAACGTCACATTTTGCAAGTGCAGTAAAAATTGAATTTACAAATAGTTTGTCTGCTATTATTACGCCACCACTGGATATTGTTAGAAATGGTACAAACGGAAGTGCAAACGGAAGGCTCCAGGAAGGCCAATCTTTTATGACAAGCTCTTTATTGCACAACATGATACCCACACGAGCAGAGTCTTGCTATCTTACCAAATCCAAATATCCAACCAAGTGTAAATCCTTCTTTAGATGGTACAAATGCTGAAAAGCATAATGCAAGTCATGGAAGACGTGTGTGTGGATCCGTTGCAGCAATCACTGCATTAAAATGCATACCTGAGGAGCGCTCTAACATCATTAGTAATTTGGAATGCAAATATGAGCCTGACAAAGCAGCAAGTTCACCTGATGGATTATCAAGGACTAATCATCCAAACTCCTCCGCAGATTGTAAAAGAAGTTTACTCAAGAGAAAATGTCTCTAGATGATTTATCATCTATCACAGTGAATGCAACCTTTCGTTCTGATACCATTCGGTTCAAACTCCCCTATAGCAGCGGTTTCGAGAAAGTGTAAGAAGTATTGCATATTAGATTTCTATATTTTCTGAGTGTTGCAAGATCTAAAAAAAGGAAATGGATTTTCTATTAAAGAATTTTAAAGAAAACAGAAAAGTCTCTTAAAAGAGTATAGAAGAAGCTTGTTGATCATGAGAGGCCAAATGCAGGGATAGAATGTTTTGCAACATGAATGATACCTCTAATAAAGTATATCTGTGGTTTTTATGAAGGTCAAAGTATTTGTTCTTTTAAATGGCAAATTTCTCCAAGCACATCTGCTGTCTAGGTGTTACTAAACATAGTATATATGCTAGGTGAATTGTTCCAAAAAGGGGCGGCCCAGGACAAAATGGATCTTCTACTATCATGCTAGCTTAAGTACACACATAATGGAGCTAATGCTGGAACTTCTGTAATCACGCTCAGTCAGTGAAAAAAGACCTTACTGATTATGCTTCTGGTGCATTCTATATGCAAAACAAAGTACACCACATGTTGCCAACCAATGTGCATGGGCATTAGGGAATATTGCTGGAGAGGATGGATAATTAAGAGACCTCCTTATTGGTAAGTTTGCTCTTTGTTACTCTTATCTCCCTTGCTCCCGAGAATGGTTCGCTGCAATGAAGGCCAGCTTGAGAACTTAGTAACCACTGACCAATGCTTAGAAGATCTGCCATTTTATGTAAGCTTTAGTCTTTAGGGGGCACTTCCTTTTAATACCTTAGAACTGTCTTTAAACTATGCAGGAAGCAGCGAATCTTTAGCACAAAGCAGACAAATCTATTGATCATCTTCAGCATCTTAAGGTATTCATGGCTGGCCTTTACATTTGAAATTTCTGGCAGAAGAGAGATTTACTGCTTTGAGTTGCAGTGCTACTTATGCTTGAGTGACCCTGAATCTGCCAGCATGAGTGATCCTAAGAAGCTCCATGAGTGATCCTAAGAAGCTTTGATACTCAAGAGTTTTAAATGAATGCATGTTTAGCTAAGATTCTGCTTGAGCATCTGGGAATAGGATTTGCAAGGCTTTAGAATTATGAGCATGTTGTTTGCCTCCATAAATGGAGTGGGAATTTGACTCTGATGGCTACATATTAAGCTCAAGTGAAGAAGTGTTATGTGGATATTCTTGACAAGAACATTCAGTTCCGTCAGAATATTTGTGAGCATGAGGTAGCCAATATGCATGATGCACAACATTGGCAAACATATGGAGTTACTGAAGTGGAGCTGCAAGCAAGGACATATGTAATTACAAGAATTTAGTGGGAAATGCTGGCAATAGTAATAATAAGGAGATACTCTTTGCTTTTAGCAAGGCGAATATCATGTATGTTTTAGCAAATTGCTGTTTAAATTACATTATCCACTGCTCTAAGCAGCTAAAGACAATCTGCACCTCCTATATGTTTGTGGTAAAGGTAAAGCATAGTTAACGACTCTAAATGATCAAAAGAAGTAATAATTTCAATATTTGTTTTTGCTTGTGCTTTAATGAGAAGATAATTTGAGGGAGTGATTGCATTGAATTTATTATACTGTTTTGAAGATGGAAAGCATCCTGAATTAATTACAGGCATGGCTATTGAGTACATGGAACCACAGTTCCTAGGAAAATTTCCACACTTTTAGTTGCTTTTTGAAACTGACAATTGCCATAATGTTTGTATTGTTATCATGCAACTGACTTTTTAATCCATTGTTCTTTATCTAGCATAAGGCTAAGAAGGTGAAGTGAGTGACCGGTGATAAACCAAGCGACTTATATACCTTCTGGCCCTAGATTTGTTACCATTATCATGTTAACAAATTCTTGATTGGATGCAGGTACAAACATCTCTCTTCTTATTGCTCTTCATTGCCTTTATATTGGATGAAAGAAGGATGGACATGAACAATACTCCAAGTGTTTTTTGATGATTTTGCCAAAGGATTCAGCAAGCTCTTTTATGGAATGGATCTACATAACTGATTGGGGATGTTGTGAAACTCGTGCTGAATACAAATTATATCTGAAGTCTGGCATACATTTTCCATGGTAAAGAATATGTTGTTGAACATTTGCCTGTTATGTTACTGAATCAATCTCCTAAGAGGTACAACTTTGGCTATTTTCCAAAGAGTAAGTCCTTAAATATAGTATTGGACTAGGTTGGCAAATTCATAATATTTTGTTTTTTAAGGCAAAAAAGCCATATGTAATTTATATTCTGACAGTAAAAGGTATTTTGACTTATTTTGGAAGCTGAAAACATTCGTTATCATATGCGTTTGAATTACTTTGTACTCATCTAAAAACAGATCTTGATATATATGTGACCATGGTTGTCCGTTTGTATTCTTCAGTTGGTTTACATTTAAAGTAACCTTAGAGTTTGCTATATTTTCTGTGACTCCAGCTATAGTAAGATAGAATACAAGTGCAAAAGCATAAGCATTCTGTTCCAGCAGCTTGAAATATGAATTGGAATCTAAGCCAAAGTGTCTATGCTTCTGTTAGAGGATATTTAATTCTTAAGGTTCCAGAAGTACATGCAGGCCCATTTGGCATAGCATTAGGCCCCAAAATTACTAATTTCAAAGGCATCTAGGTTGGTTCTAGGTTTCACCAATCCAACTTATGCATTCATGCCAGAGAACTTATTGCACTCTAATATCACTTTGGTTGAGAAAGGTAATAGATCAATCCTCGAATATAATGACTGGCTTTAACTGTCCTTTATTTATTTCCAGTAATATATACATTATGTTAATTTTTGTCATGGCATTAAGATAAGCATGAATTAAATTAGGGCTATGTAGTACTTAAAAGGCAATTTATGAAAGCAGGTCTATACAATTATAGTGGGCCACCCAAAAATTGTTAACAGTGTAACCTTAATCATCAATCTTCTGTGCTAAGAAATGTGAAACCTATATAGAGGATGTAAAAGGCCAACTATTTATTTTCAATAACTATAAGAAATAGAAGTTGCTCGATAAGTTTACAAGTTTTTCAGCTTTGCCTGCAATAGCGGGTTTTGTCTTCTATAGTTTTATAACATACATATGAACATAAAAGAACATACTAGGTTTTCAACTTTAACAACATAGAAAGAAAATTCTTGCTTTTGCTAACAATGCATATTGGTATCATGTTCTAATACTTTATCGCGGTCTAGAATAAATACTAACCCCAACATTTGTCATTAACTTGGCTCCATGGTATCCTATGGATCTAAGTCTTGGCCAAGTCCTTTGAATGAACAATCGTGGAAAAAAAAAGGGGAAAAAACAAAAAATGTGTCTTCTAAACCCCATTAAGATGAGCCTTTTAAATTCAATGTTGCCATGAACACAAGAAACCTCGTAGCCCGACTTTCTTTGCCCATCATCAATGTATAATGGCATATTTCCAACAAAAGCCCAGCAACGCTGGGCACTTTTTCTAGTTAATCAATAAAACCAAGGTTAGAACTGAAACCATGTAAATCAAACATCCCCATATGGGCAATACAAATTAAAAGATGATGGAGTTTGCCAACCTGAAATAGACTAGTATTATAAATCCCAATCTCCTCCTCCTCCTCCTCCTCCTCCTCCTCCTCCTCCTCCTCCTCCTCCTCCTCCTCCTCCTCCTCCTCCTCCTCCTCCTCCTCCTCCTCCTCCTCCTCCTCCTCCTCCTCCTCCTCCTCCCTCCCCCATCCTTAGGATGCAAGGCACATCATTTTATAGGAGGCAAGGACCCCCTTATAAAAGGAGGGGTCGAATAGATTAGTATTATAAATCCCCCAAAACGCCCCCCCTTCCTCCTCCTCCTCCTTCCGCATCCCTCCCTCATGATGCAAGGCACATTATTCTATAGGAGGTAAGGACCCCCTTATAAAAGGAGGGGTCCTGCAACCCTACACCGAAGAAAAATGCAAATTTTGTCCTCAATATCTTATTTCATTAATGTCGTACGCCAGAACAGGAAATGCATTATTATTTAACAGCTTGCTTTTGTTCTCCACCAAATCCCTTCGTTTAATTCCATTGTCCACAAACTCCTGTATCAAGTCAGCCAGATCTTTACGGGCTTTAATAGGGGTTGTATTCACATACAACCGAGGTAATACTTATGAAACTATAACCCTGCTAGCATTTAAATAAGGCCTGCAGCTGGAGGCATGGATAAACTTCGTTACACGAAATGACAACTTGTTCCTCTTATCATACTTGGAGGTATTATAAAGACCAGCCACGGGATCAGTAACCTCAATGGTAACACTGAGAAAATTACCCTAAATCCAGTCATTCCCAACCCATCCTCCCTTGGTCTGTACTCTGTCTCATTGACATTCATTTACAATCCTTTTCACCCTGAAAATAAACAGATAAATCTCCACCATTGGGAACACATAAATCATCAACGTATCTATGGGCATCCTTAAATTTCATTACGTCCTGGAATCTGTCTAGAGAAGCAAGCCTTTCGATATGTCTCATTTCAAAGTATGAGAGGTATACACCATTCTGGCGAGCAAGCAAATCCCATTGGAATTCCACAAGCCTATCTCCAAACCCCTGAACCTTGTATAACATAAGAGTTACTTAGAAGCCATATATTCAATTTTTCAAAATTCATTCTTAGTCAAAAACCGCCAGGAACTTCCTGATTGCTTTTTGCTATCCTAGGTATATAATACATCGTCATCTATAACTTTGTATCCCAACAATAAATTCTTACCTGGTTCAGTCAAATAATCCACAGCCATATTTATGACTTCTGTAATTACAGTATAAATTCCATCAGCCCCATCTAACGGAATATTTTCTAGCCAACAACTAAGCTCTAGTATCTAGTATTCAGCTATTCTAGACTGTCCCTCTACTGATATGGAGGATTTTCTTTTTGATATTAATAGGTCTCCTTTGAAGTCCTATTATATTTTGATGTATCTCTTATAATTATGAATATAAAACCCACCTTGCCTTCAAAAAAAAAAAAAAAAAAATTCATAACACTTAGAGATGTCCGCAGTAAATATATTTGTAATTTTATTGGAAAGATTCAACATGAACTCATATACAGATCCAACAATCTAGTATGGATTGATCTTTCCAGGCAATAAAACATTAATTTTTTCATATAGGCCTTAGGTATTACATCAGCCAGGCCTCTTAAACACTTAGTAATAATTCTAGCAAGAAGGGTGAAGATAGTCCTATTGGCATTAGTGATCCAACGGTAATCAGCTTTGTGGGCCTTCATTAAGCCGAGAAAATAAGATAATCTGTCCAAATACGGGCAGTCCAGCTGAAAGTTACTTAAGAGATCATTGTGGATCCTTTGTGAAATCAAGCCTCTATCTGAAAGGCAAACTTCAAAATCTTTACCATGCGCCACTTTTCCGAGCCATATCTCGGATGTGCCAGGGGCATATCAGCAAGGCACATTTGAAGCTTTGTCCACCCCCGAAATGTAAAGATTCCTAATTAACCAGCTAAGGCAACCGGTAACCTTAGTATCCCGTGTGGAATTGTGCAGACCAAAAGCCTTTTTTATTACAGTCAAAGCTTTCACCTTGATATACTCCAACAATCCTCTTTGATGCTGGACACCTCATAAATTCTCAAAATTAGAGAATACTTCTTTAATACCTCTTTCAACATCTTTAATGAATGTTTGCAAACATAAAGGCTTATCAGGGATATAATTTAGGCCTTTCTTGAACATGTTTCTTAACTCTTTGGACTTTATTATGCTGAGATCCATGGTTCTAACATGGCTAATCTTCGGATCAATAAATTTTTCCAATCCTAGTATACAACATACACATTTGGGTATCTCGCTATCAGCAAAAACTCTAAATGGCTTATAGACTAAATCCAGCAATTGACTGTCATTACATCTAACCAATACATGTGTTGTGCATGATTAGTGTCCCGAAGTCACCCAACCTTAGAGCCATATATTCTCTGATTGTGTCCCTTAGATTAATGGCATCTATGGCTTTTGAAGTAAAGCGAAAATGAACCCTGACCTTCCTAGTCATGGCCACATGCTTTTTTGATAGCATTATCCAGCCATTAAATCCAATGATAAGCTCACGTACAACATTATCTTCTTCCACCTAATAAATTGGATTCAAGTCAGTTATGCTGACCTTAAAGCATAAGATAAATTTAAACATGCCAGAGAACAACCACATTAATAAAAAAACCTCACAATTAAATTATTATACCTAATGAATGTGTTCACCATTGAAACTTCAAAGTAAACCAAGGTTATAAACTGTAGCCACTGTCATAAAAAAAACTGCATTATATTATCCCATATTTGGCCAGTACATATTTTGGGTACAAAAATATAGTCTAGATCTATTAGATCATCATATTGACTAGCAGAACTTTGGTGCAAGGCAACCAATAATACATCAAAATGCAGGGGATCCAAATACACCCCTATTATAGACTGGTATAGATAAATACCAAGGAACAAGCATTTGCTACATAAGATGCAAGGCATCTTTGGTGCCCGCATTAAACCTAGATAAGCAGATAGAATCTGTATTAGTGCATTGGACTAATTCAGATATGTAATGCTCAAAACCAAGATAGACATGTCACCTTGCATTAATACATAAGATGAGCTTGGACTCAGAACCATCAACAATATTTACTACCATTTGGCAGCAAGAACTAGAGCTCCCTCTAGTAACCCTTAGCGGCATATAATAATCATGTCCACCACTAGCATTTTGAGTAGCCAGGGAGGAGTTATACTCCTTCTTAGCAATATTGTGCTTAGCCAAAAAAAAAAATCTCAATTCTCCTTGTCCACCAATTTTATTAAATTCTTGGCAGCCTCATCCACTTCATACTGCTGGTCTTTGGTTACTCTTTTTCCTTGTTATCTTTATACTGAATCTCACTATATTGAGGGCCCTTTCTTTCTTATGAATGAGGGGCTCCTTAAGGAAGGAAGGAAGGAAGGAAGGTACTTTTATCGTCCACGGAGACCAATCGGTCTATGGGACCCAATACAAAAACGCAGCAAGCGGATTACTGCCCGGGTTATAAAACCCCCGCCCCGAAGGGTTTTCGAGGGAAAAACCGTGGCAGCAATCAGCCTGCTGACAAACTGTCCGAACATATAAAATGCAGAAACACCCAAATATATACAGTCATGCACCACACCCGTAGTGCCTAATTAGCGGCAGCCAGTGGGGCAAAGGTGACCTCGCAGTCCAAGATTACCTCTGAATGTACGACCCCGCGGCACGTCTTGCGGTGTGTTCATCGGCAAATGCAAGGGCAAGTCCGGCCCGTACTAAGGGGCGCCGCATTCGCCCGGATCCGACCGGCTGGGCAACTCGGAAAGTGTGAGACTCATTCTCAATGGCACCCGTTTGACAAAGACCGACAGAGCTCCTGCCCCGGCGGGGCTCCCCAATCCACCGCCCGCCTCGATCGCGAAGATGGTGGACACCCGTGCGAATGGAGGCAATGAGTCCGCTTTTCGTGGGCACCGGGAACGCAGTAGAGTCAGGGGCCCCGGCTAACACGGGGTTGATGTGCTCCTTGTAATGGGCCATTTTGACTGTTCTAGAGCCGGGTCCCAGAGCTTGCCAAGGAAACAAGCGTCCTAGGTACTCCCAGTCGCCACGATCGGCCGCCGCGCCCACCAGACGATTCGTCCTCGCGACGCTCCATCCATTCGAACCACCGATCTCTTTACCCTCCAACAGGCCCTAAGCCGCTGGACCCATGGCCACAAGTAAGCCAAAAGGGAGCCGAGCATCACCCATAGTAACCACTTTCTCAAAATAGACGATGTGTCTATCAAGGGCTGCCCGGCTGAAGCGCAAGAATCCGGTTTCCGCAGCTAGAATCTGATAGGGGACTTGAAGGTTTCACCCCAAGTGCCCGCCAAAAATGCCTTCTCGCACCCTGCTCCAAGTCATTCCAGTCGCCAAAGAGACGACCAGGCCCCAAACCTCGACCGCATAAAAGGGCCGGCTCGACCGGTGCGAGACAGATGTGACCGATGGCCCCAATCATAGAGCTCACTGGTGATTTGTTGATGCATGGCATAAAAGCTCTTTCCAACTGCTCACCCCCATAGCGAATAGACGCCTCCCAGCAGAGTGAGGAGGGGAACTCCACCCCTAGGTACTTGTAGGTGGGTGTGACGTCCACAGGCTGTCCCCGATATGTGAGTGCAGGAGGCATGGGGTGACGTGAAGAGGATATGAGAACCACCCTGGTCTTGGCCAGATTGACGCGCATGTCTGTAGCCTGACAAAATGTGTCTAGGGCATCCAGGTGAGACTGCATAGCTTCTGGGGTGTGGGCCAGCAGGCCAACATATAAAGATAATGCTGCATTTAAAATACCTCGTCAATAAACCAAAGAAGATAAATGTGATAATCTATCAATCTACTAGACTTGTCATGTTAAAACATTAATACACATCGTATATTTTAAGTCGTTCAAAAGATCAACTATAATTATTCTGTTTTAGTAACACGTTAGAAAATAATGCTTGTTTATCATATAGTTTAAGATGTTATAAAGACCAATTATATGTTATCATGTTTCAGTAATATGTTAGAAAATAATGCTGGTTTATCATGTTTGAAGTTGTATTAATGAACCTCATTATATAATTAAATCCCCCAACACATAACAACCATTGACATTAACAACCAACACATAACAACCATTGACATTAACAACCAACACATAACTACCATTGACATTAATTAACACAACCATTGGGTCCAACACATTTAAATTAAAATCCCCCTTAAACCCCATTTGGTTTGGGTGCAATTCACACGGGGGGTGACTCCGGTGTTGGATAGGCATATTCACCCCTTATTCCTTAATCTACACCATACGTAAAGTTCCTCGTTTGTGGGGTATGCAAATACAAAATTTGCTATACTGTATAATAAGATTCGCAAAATACTATAAGATTTCAAGCGGAATACTATATGGTGTTGATTTCGTACGTGCAAAATACAATTATGAGGGCTCTCGCCGCCCCTACGCCACCCCGTGTGAATATGCACCCAAACCAAAGGGGGTTTAAGGGGGATTTTAATTTAAATGTGTTGGACCCAATGGTTGTGTTAATTAATGTCAATGGTAGTTATGTGTTGGTTGTTAATGTCAATGGTTGTTATGTGTTGGTTGTTATGTGTTGGGGGATTTAATTTTTATATGTTGGATGTTAATGGTTTGTGTTGCAAAAAAATTTTTTTGGCCCCTTCAGGGCCTTAGGGACATCACCCCCCCCCCCGGTTGTGACAAAAATTTTAGAATTCAAACCAAAAAAAAAAAAAGAATTCATTTGAGGCTTTCATCACCTGTAGCTTTTGAATTTGATCACAATAAAACAAATAGAACATAAGTAAAAGTTACCATAAAGATAGAGCAGATTGATCCCATTATTCTGAAAGTCATAAAGTTTGCAACATCCATACACAAACATTTTTCAACTGGAATTTAACAGCAGCCTTTGGCCTCCATGGATTCTTGTGGTCAGAAACCAAAGTGGGAAACTTTTCTGCTTGTTAGCACAAGGATCTAGAAGCCTTGTAATTTGCTTAATAACTGCCTCAAAATCTAAAAATGCATGGTAATTTTTTGCAAGCTTCATTCAGAATGAGCCATAAAACAATATACAATAGCGCAATCCTGAATCAGCTAGTAGGATGTGAAAGCCTACCAAACCCGGCCAAAAAATTGCTGTTTTAGCATATATAACTTAACCAAACATATCCATATTATACACTATCAAAAAGATCTCGGAGAAAGCTTTCCAACGCAATAAAAATCATCTCAAACAGAGCTCTGAATCAAAAGTTATGATAAGAAATGTGTTGCCGACGGGGAAACTGCACTACATGCGCCCTTCAAGCCCTTCATGTGCCCATTATGCACCACACACACAAAACGAGGGCTTTTGTTGTGAGCCATTGGTTGTTGACCATTGAAAAAAAAAGGCTAAAATCAATGGCCCTTCATGTGCCCATTATGCACCACACGCACAAAAAAAGGGCTTTTGTTGTGAGCCATTGGTTGTTGACCATTGGAAAAAAAAAGGCTAAAATCAATGGCTCAGAAATGGTGCACTCTAGATGTACGCATTAGTACATCCATTTGAATACATCACGAAATCATAGGAAAACCTTAATGAAAAGCATACAAAAACATACTTTTTTGGCCCGCAAATGCATATCAGTATTAAAATTTGGGTTTCACTAGCAAATCATAAAAAAAAAATCATACTAATTCAATTTTTGGGGCCTTGTGGAACCATATTCCATTATTGCTTGGTCGTGTGAGCCAACATGGGGGTCATTCCAAGACAATGGTTGCAAGTATAATCAGATGCATCAGTATAGTAGTGCATTGTAAAAATATACAAGGAATAGAATAGAATAGAATAGTTTTTTTAACGTCCACGGAGACCAATAGGTCATGGGACCCATACAATGGGCTAGTACAATCATTACTACTAGGATTAAAAAACCCCTGCCTCGAAAGGTTTTCAAGGGAATAGGCAAGAGTAGTGTGAGGGACACCAACGATAATGAGGGGAAGCTAGTTCTCGACACCCATTATAATTTATGAGGAGATATTATTATATATCAATTTTAAATACAACTCGTTTTATTAACTCTTAAATTTGCACATCAAATATTGTTTTGGAATTTCAACTTTATCCATTTTAATGAATAATCTTTTTTTTCTTTTTTAGTCAATTTGACAGAACTTCATTTCTTTTATTTTCCTCTGTTTTACCAGTTCGAATTTCACTTTTGTATCCATTTTGTATCCATTATAGAGTAATTGTTTATAAAATGTATTCTTTTATTGATAAGGCATTTTGTCAAATTTTTGCTTATTATAGCTTAAAGGTATTTGGATCAAGCCCTTAGTGGATCTTAGATATGGAGATGTCAGAAGGGCTTCAAACAAGGCTGTGCAGGCCCTTTTATGTCTGATTGCTGGCAATGAAATCCATGAGGTAATTTTGAGGCTTAACAGAAGTTTGCCTCCAAGTTCATATTCCCCTATTATCCACCTGGAGTTTAGTTCCTGGCTCGATGTATTTCTGCAATTGGATAGGCTCGGAATGAAATGACTGAATGCGAACCTATTTTGCAACAAGTATTCTTGGATACACCTGGTACCTTGATGACTTGCTGGCTATTAGATGCAAGGCGAGAGTGGCCTATTTGTAAAAGAAGCCAATAATGTAAGAGATAAAACATTTAACATAGCACCTAAACCTGATATAGGGGCGCCCGTATATCTACAATGGGATACGGTTTTTCCGGACAAATTTCAGGTGGTTTTTCCGGACATCCCATCATCCCCCATCCCATAGACATCCGCCCATCCATGCACCCGCGATGGCCATCCGCTTGGGCATCCATGACCCCATCTCAGTGGTTTATCCGGACAGGCAAGACCGTTAATCATTATGGCTCGTATTGACACAAGACCAAAGTACCACGGGCTGACAAGCATTAAATTCCCTGGAGCCCCCCCGTTCCCTCCGAAAAGAAAGACGCCCCGTTCCCTGCCCGCAGTCCCGTTTTCGCCCCCAAAACGTCGTTCCGTTGTACTCCCCCTCCCCATTTGAATTTAAATAATCAATACTTGCCATTTATTTGATTTTCAAAACTAATCCCCTCCCGATTTGAATCTAAATATCAAAACAATGTTGTATTTGAATTTCAAAGCTACTTCAATACACCAATTCCAAGACAATGGTTTATGCCAATTTCAAACTACTCCAATACTCCAATTCCAAAACAATCGTTTATGCCAATTTCAAGACTACTACAATTCCAAAACAATGGTTTATTTGAATATAAAGCTCGAATCCTTGTCCATTAATCTGCATCTACTTCAATGAATGTGGACATGCCTTCTGCTTTGATGCTCTCGACTGTGAAATCTGGGACTGAAGTTGGTTGTGTCCATAGCAGATGATCAAGGTTCTCGCATAAGTATGGTGAGAACTCCTCTAAGAGCTTAGTAACCAAGCCCTTTTGATCGGAACGTCTAGAAAGATAAATTCCCTCAAAATAGCTGCGCAAGCAGTTGCCCTCCCACAAGTCCATTGCCAACAACCTCTTCAATGACTTGGCTTGGATCATGCACCTCTTTAGGTCAGCTAGCATGGAACCGTGGGTTGGCCTATTAGCATCTTGATTTAGAGGCCTGACGGTATGTTTGAACCCCTCCTTCTCCACAGTCTTTGCATTGACCTTGTAGCTAGAATCATACATGACAAAGAACACAATTTCTAAAGGAAAACAAAAGAATGCTTACTTGTGAATGGATGGAGGCTATTCTCCTCAGCGAACTGTAACCCCACATCATATTGAATATTGTTCAAGTGGAATAGAACATCATCAAGAGCATGTTGCTGAGACTGGACTCACAAAACTCTCTCTGCTTGCGAGTGCGCACCATCTTCTCCTCCAAGCTCTTTCTCAATACTTATCTATTGGTATATATAGTTTGAAGGTAAAAGTATCGTTAGAAAGTACCGTTGGTGTTAGGCAGCCCCAATTGTATAAATACTCCCTTCTATAAATACACCCAAGTGGTTTATCAGGACAACACTTGGTGGTTTTTGTGGCAACTAGCGGTTTTGCTAGTGGACATTGTATGTTTGGACATTGGGAATAACACCAAGTACACCAAGCGGACCATAGGTATAAATACATCAAGTATTTACCACCTTAAGTATTTGGACACAAGTTGGTGGTTTATCTGGACACAACCTAGTGGTTTATCTGAACACAAGTTGGTGGACAATGTATGTGTAGGGCTTGGAATCACATACCATGGGTATAAATACACTAAGTATTCATACCCTGAGTATTTATACCCAATTCCAATGACTACCCCATTGGTTTATCTGGACACAACTTGGTGGTTTATCTGGACAATGTATGGGTAGGGCTTGGAATCACATACCATGGGTATAAATACACCAAGTATTTATACCCTTAGTATTTATACCCAATTCCAATGCTTACCCCGACACAAAGTAATGGTTTATCTGGACACAACTTGGTGGTTTATCTGGACAATGTATGGGTAGGGCTTGGAATCACATACCATGGGTATAAATACACCAAGTATTTATACCCTGAGTATTTATACCCAATTCCAATGATTATCCCATTGGTTTATCTGGACACAACCTAGTGGTTTATCTGGACACAAGTTAGTGGTTTATCTGGACAATGTATGCGTAGGTGTGGGAACCACATACCATGGTATCAATACACCAAGTATCCATACCCTTAGTATTTATACCCAATTCCAGTGATTACCCCATTGGTTTATCTGGACACAACCTAATGGTTTATCTGGACACAAGTTGGTGGTTAATCTGGAAAATGTATGGGTAGGGTTTGGAATCATATACCATGGATATAAATACACCAAGTATTTATACCATGAGTATTTATACCCAATTCCAATGATTAAACCATTAGTTTATCTGGACACAACCTAGTGGTTTATCTGGACACAAACTAGTGGTTTATCTGGACACAAGTTGGTGGCTTATCTGAACAATGTATGAGTAGGGCTTGGAATCACATACCATGGGTATAAACACACCAAGTATTTATACCCTTAGTATTTATACCCAATTCCAATGATTACCCCATTGGTTCATCTAGACACAACCTAGTGGTTTATCTGGACACAACCTAGTAGTTTATCTGGACACAAGTTAGTGGTTAATCTGGATAATGTATGGGTAGGGTTTGGAATCACATACCATGGGTATAAATACACCAAGTATTTATACCATTAGTATTTATACCCAATTCCAATGATTACCCCATTGGTTTATCTGGACACAACCTAGTGGTTTATCTGGACACAAGTTGGTGGTTAATCTGAACAATGTATGGGTAGGGCTTGGAATCACATACCATGGGTATAAATACACCAAGTATTTATACCCTTAGTATTTATACCCAATTCCAATGATAACCCCATTGGTTTATCTGGACACAACCTAGTGGTTTATGTCGACACAAACTAGTGGTTTATCTGGACAATGTATGAGTAGAGCTGGAATCACATACTATGGGTATAAACACACCAAGTATTTATACCCTTAGTATTTATACCCAATTCCAATGATTACCCCATTGGTTTATCTGGACACAACCTAGTGGTTTATCTAGACACAAATTAGTGGTTTATCTGGACACAAGTTGGTGGCTTGGAATCACATATTATGGGTATAAACACACCAAGTATTTATACCCTTAGTATTTATACCCAATTTCAATGATTACCCCATTGGTTTATCTCGACACAGCCTAGTGGTTTATATGGACAAGTTGGTGGTTAATCTGGACGTATGGGTAGGGTTTGGAATCACATACCATGGATACAAATATGCCAAGTATTTATACCCTTAGTATTTATACCCAATTCCAATGATTACCCCATTGGTTTATCTGGACACAACCTAGTGGTTTATCTGGACACAAGTTGGTGGGTAATCGGGACAATGTATGGGTAGGGCTTGGAATCAGATACCATGGGTATAAATACACCAAGTATTTATACCCTTAGTATTTATACCAGATTCTATTGATAACCCCATTGGTTTATCTGGACACAACCTAGTGGTTTATCTGGACACAAACTAGTGGTTTATCTGACAATGTATGAGTAGGGCTTGGAATCACATACCATGGATATAAACACACCAAGTATTTATACCCTTAGTATTTATACCCAATTCCAATGATTACCCCATTGGTTTATCTGGACACTACATATTGGTTTATCTGGACACAAGTTGGTGGTTAATCTGGACAATGTATGGGTAGGGCTTGGAATCACATACCATGGATATAAATACACCAAGTATTTATACCCTTAGTATTTATACCCTTAGTATTTATACCCAATTCCAATGATTACCCCATTGGTTTATCTGGACACAATCTAGTGGTTTATCTGGACACAAACTAGTGGTTTATCTGGACACAAGTTGGTGGTTTTTCTGGACAATGTATGAGTAGGGCTTGGAATCACATACCATGGGTATAAACACACCAAGTATTTATACCTTTAATATTTATACCCAATTCCAATGATTACCCCATTGGTTTATCTGGACACAACCTAGTGGTTTATCTGGACACAACCTAGTGGTTTATCTGGACACAAGTTAGTGGTTAATCTGGACAATGTATGGGTAGGATTTGGAATCACATACCATGGGTAAATACACCAAGTATTTATACCATTAGTATTTATACCCAATTCCAATGATTACCCCATTGGTTTATCTGGACACAACCTAGTGGTTTATCTGGACACAAGTTGGTGGTTAATCTGGACACAAGTTGGTGGTTAATCTGGACAATGTATAGGTAGGGCTTGGAATCACATACCATGGGTATAAATACACCAAGTATTTATACCCTTAGTATTTATACCCAATTCCAATGATAACCCGATTGGTTTATCTGGACACAACCTAGTGGTTTATCTGGACACAACCTAGTGGTTTATCTGGACACAAACTAGTGGTTTATCTGGACAATGTATGAGTAGGGCTGGAATCACATACCATGGGTATAAACACACCAAGTATTTATACCCTTAGTATTTATACCCAATTCCAATGATTACCCCATTGGTTTATCTGGACACAACCTAGTGGTTTATCTGGACATAAATTAGTGGTTTATCTGGACACAAGTTGGTGGTTTATCTGGACAGCTTGGAATCACATATTATGGGTATAAACACACCAAGTATTTATACCCTTAGTATTTATACCCAATTCCAATGATTACCCCATTGGTTTATCTGGACACAACCTAGTGGTTTATATGGACATAAGTTGGTGGTTAATCTGGACGTATGGGTAGGGTTTGGAATCACATACTATGGATATAAATACGCCAAGTATTTATACCCTTAGTATTTATACCCAATTCCAATGATTACCCCATTGGTTTATCTGGACACAACCTAGTGGTTTATCTGGACACAAGTTGGTGGCTAATCGGGACAATGTATGGGTAGGGCTTCGAATCAGATACCATGGGTATAAACACACCAAGTATTTATACCCTTAGTATTTATACCAGATTCTATTGGTAACCCCATTGGTTTATCTGGACACAACCTAGTGGTTTATCTGGACACAAACTAGTGGTTTATCTGGACAATGTATGAGTAGGGCTTGGAATCACATACCATGGGTATAAACACACCAAGTATTTATACCCTTAGTATTTATACCCAATTCCAATGATTACCCTATTGGTTTATCTGGACACAACCTATTGGTTTATCTGGACACAAGTTGGTGGTTAATCTGGACAATGTATGGGTAGGGCTTGGAATCACATACCATGGATATAAATACACCAAGTATTTATACCCTTAGTCTTTATACCCAATTCCAATGATTACCCCATTGGTTTATCTGGACACAATCTAGTGGTTTATCTGGACACAAACTAGTGGTTTATCTGGACACAAGTTGGTGGTTTTTCTGGACAATGTATGAGTAGGGCTTGGAATCACATATCATGGGTATAAACACACTAAGTATTCATACCCTCTTCCAATGATTACCCCATTGGTTTATCTGGACACAACCTAGTGGTTTATCTGGACACAAGTTGTGGTTAATCTGGACAATGTATGGGTAGGGCCTTGAATGACATACCATGGGTATAAATACACCAAGTACCCTTAGTATTTATACCCAATTCCAATGATTACCGCATTGGTTTATTTGGACAGAACCTAGTGGTTTATCTGGACACAAACTAGTGGTTTATCTGGACAATGTATAGGTAGGGCTTGGAATCACATACCATGGGTATAAATACACCAAGTATTTATACCATGAGTATTTATACCCAATTCTAATGCCTACCCCATTGGTTTATCTGGACACAAACTAATGGTTTATCTGGACACAACTTGGTGGTTTATCTGGACAATGTATGTGTAAGTGTGGGAACCACATACCATCGGTATCAATACACCAAGTATTCATACCCTTAGTATTTATACCCAATTCCAATGATTACCCCATTGGTTTATCTGGACACAAATTAATGGTTTATCTGGACACAACTTGGTGGTTTATCTGGACAATGTATGGGTAGGGCTTGGAATCACATACCATGGGTATAAATACACCAAGTATTTATACCATGAGTGTGAGTATGGGTTTATCTGGACAATGTATGGGTATGGGTATGGGTATGTTTGTGTCCAGATAAACCACTAGTTTGTGTCTAGATAAACCACTTGGGTAATCATTGGAATTGGGCATAAATACTCAGGGTATAAATACTTGGTGTATTTATACCTATGGTATTTGAATCCAAGCCCTACACATGCATTGTCCAGATAAACCACCAACTTGTGTCCAGATAAACCACTAGGTTGTGTCCAGATAAACCAATGGGGTATAAATACTCAGGGTATAAGTACTTGGTGTCTTTATACCCATGGCATGTGATTCCAAGCCCTACCCATACATTATCCAGATAAACCACCAAGTTGTGTCCAGATAAACCACTAGGTTGTGTCCAGATAAACCACTAGGTTGTGTCCAGATAAACCAATGGGGTAATCATTGGAATCGGGTATAAATACTCAGGGTATGAATACTTAGTGTAATTTATACCTATGGTATGTGAATCCAAGCCATACACATACATTGTCCAAGTAAACCACCAACTTGTGTCCAGATAAACCACTAGTTTGTGTCCAGATAAACCAATGGGGTAATAATTGGAATTGGGTATAAATACTCAGGGTATGAATACATGGTGTGTTTATACCCACGGTATGTGATTCCAAGCCCTACTCATACATCAACTTGTGTCCAGATAAACCACTATTTTGTGTCCAGATAAACCACTAGGTTGTGTCCAGATAAACCAATGGAGTAATCATTGGAATTGGGTATAAATACTCAGGGTATGAATACTTAGTGTATTGATACCTATGGTACGTGAATCCAAGCCATACACATACATTGTCCAGATAAACCACCTGTCATGAGTCCAACAAAATCTAGAAACAACTAACCCCGGGCTCCACGGCGATGCATGAGTGTAAAACAATCAGGGCAATAACCAGCAGCAAGGTAATATACTTCATTCACAACAAGAGAATTCATAATGGATATACAACTTGCCACATGCTAAACTCCAAATTGACAATGCTTGTTAAGAGGAATTGCAACTCGTAAACCATCACCAATGAGCATCATATTTCAGCTTGTCTTTTATAACATTGATAACATTGAATCTTCAAAAATAATAGCAATATAACAAGGCATGATTCAAAGGAAATCAGCAATAAGACAATGATAAAGCAACTGGTCCATATGATTCTTCATAATAGTAAGGAACAATGCCCTTCAAATACATCCATTTCATCTCAGAACTTAATGAAATTCCAGAAAAAACAACAATTTAAAATACCTACTTGATCAATGCAAATTGTGTTGTCCTCTAAATCAGAAATTTGCTCTTTGTAACACATGCTTCCACTTGTTATTGAAGACAAGGACGAATTTATAGTGCTCCATACTCTGATTTATGGCTGCTAATGATGACCCACAGGCTGAATTTGCATAGAATGTCTTTGCCCAATTGGAATTAGGTCTGATATACATGTAAAATCTGCCATAAGAATGCTTCACATTGCTGTAATTTTTTGCCCATAAGCTGATAGATCCAAATGAACTTACTTCCTTGCTTCTGGTGCTCTCCTTCCATGCCCCCGATGTCTTCCTTTCATGTAATCGCAGCCCTTGTTCCAAAACGACCTGCCCGCTCCCATCTCCTTAACTCTTACGTTAGGTTTTTCTCCTCCTTTCATCCACATCAGCTCCTAGTCATCAATTTTCTTCAAATACATTTAATTTCCTTTCATATTCCATGACTTGTATCCCTTAGATAGACGGTATGCGACCTTGATTGTACTGCCCGCACTTCTCCCCTTGTTTGTATTTGTTTCCCATTATTCATGTCTGTCTGCCTCTTGTAACATCATCCAATCCTTGGTGTAATGCCTTCCTCATCTTCATCTTCACACCTCATTAGTCTTTGCTTAGAACACTCTTTTGTGATCTTTCAATTCCGATTCCTGTTTGCTTGCTTCATAAACATGTCATATCTTCCCGTATCATCGCATCTAATTCCACACCCTTAGTTTGTGAATTGAATACATGATCTTTGTTTTCCTCAACTTTGTGCCATGGTATCTCGTCACACATTTTGTATCAAACATATCTCACTAATATAACTCGGAAATGCATAGTAATGGTATTATAGCTAGGACTAAAAACCTCGCCCACGTAGGGGTTTTCGAGGAAAACCTCCACCATAATACCGCCACTAATACATTCCAAGACCTTCAAATGCAACTACAATTCGATTTTGTGATCTTGCGCTTCTTCATACGGCTCCCTTGCATAATCCCATATCTGCCATAGGTGTCCCTTTTAGTCTTGATCCTATTCAAGTTGCCGCTGCTTCTTATCAGGGTCTTCATACTTCAAACATAATAGCCGCTACGAAGTTGCCTCTGCTTCTTATCAGGGTCTTCATACTTCAAACATAATAGCCGCTACGAAGTTGCCTCTGCTTCTTATCAGGGTCTTCACAAAAAATACCAATTTCCCTAAAACATATAAATTATCGTAAATATGTAAGAAAAAGCGGTTAGAATCTTCAAAAAATACAATACTCCATCATTCCGGATACCAAATCCCACTACATTATCCTCCCTCCTATTGTTCTTAGTCCGAAAGAACACTATGCATATCAGTAGGGGTGTATTCTTGCTTGTACATAAGATAGGTCGATCTTCCTCTTGCTGCAAATATAGCTTTAAACGTGCTCCATTAACTTTCGCGTAGGCAAATCTTGCCCTTATACAAATCTGTCAAGGTTTCTGAGCCATTCATGAAGACTTCTCTCACAATATATGGGCCTATCCATCGCATCCACGAGCTTTCGGGCGCTTCCGGTGTTTACTATCATACATTAAAAGCTGTATGTAATAGTAAACTCCTTCTTTTTCACATGTCTATCGTATTACCATGCCTTTCTTTGTTGCTGCAACACCTCCGTGCTTTGAATGCATGTAGGCGAGTCTCATCTAACTTTTCAAGCTCTTGTAAAGCGTGATTTAATGCTGCCATCCCAATCCAACTTGTTTTGAACAGCTACCCTCAATGAGGGAATCTCTAATTCAATTGGAACTCTGCTTCGACCATAAACAAGTTGAAGCGGGTAGCTCTAGTTGTCACCTTGTAGGCAATCCGGTGCGCCCATAGCATCAAGAAGGCGCTTATCCCAATCACTCCTACTTGCATTGCAAATCTTTGCGATAATATTACATAAGGTTACGTTAGTCCTCTCCACACCCCCATTTGCCCGTGGATGATATGGCGTGGTCTTTCGATGCTTCACATTATATAACTTCTGTTAAGGCTGCTATGACTTGATTAAGGAAGTGTTTACCTCATGTAATATCACCAATTCAATAGGACAACCGAATCGAATGATAATATTTTCATATAAGAATGATGCAACAGCAGCAGCATTATCCTCTCTAAGAGCTTTCGCTTCCACCCACTTTGTAACATAGTCAGTGCTAACAAGAATGTACCTGTTCCGGGTCTGCTTAGCGGTGGGATTAATAGGTCCCATAAAGTCAATGCCCCACTTTTCAAATGGCAACACAGGAATAATAGGATGCAAGAACATCGTATCCCTTCTTGTGGGTCTTCCAAGACGTTGGCAAGGATCACATTTTTTGACATAATCAGCAACATCCTTATGCATGGAATGCCACCAATAACCTGCTTGTAAAATCTTCTGCACTGTTGTATTTGCTGCAAAGTGGCCGCCTTCGGGCGCGTCATGACATGCAATTATAATTTTTTCCACCTCATGTGGTAAGACACACCGCCTAAGAATATCATCTCGACCAATGCGATAAAGGGTTCCTGCAATTAAAGTGTAGGGACGGGATTGAATAATCAATCTTCTTAGTTTACGCATAAGTCAAATGCTCAGGCAATTTTCCTGTTGATAAATATTCAGCGATATTAAAGAGCCACTCCGGGACTGATTCCACATGGAAAAGGTTTGCATCCGGTAGATCATCTTCAACACCAGAACCTTCTTGAGATGCTATTACCCGAGACAAGTGGTCTGCTGTAACATGTGACTTTCCTGGCTTAATAACAATTTTAAACTGAAATTCCTGCAACAAAAGGAGCCAACGAGTTATCCTTCCCGTACGACATGGTTTAAGGATCAAGTACTTGAGCGCTTGGTGGTCCACATAAAATACAAATTCCTTGCCCAAGAGATAATGTCGGAACTTCTGAATTGAATAGATCATACCCAGGCCTTCACGCTCCGTAGTGCAATAATTTCTTTCGGCACTAGAGAGTTGCCTACTGGCATAATATATGGGATGATCCCATCCGTTATCATCTGGTTGTGCTAGAATACTTCCAATGGCATAATTTGATGCATCAATATGCACATGAAAAACTTTATCCCAGCATGGCATTTTCAAAATAGGAGCAGAAACTAGTGCTTGTTTTAAAGCCTCAAATGCATCTTGACATTCACTACTCCATGTGAATTCAGCCCCTTTCTTCAATAAATTGGTCAATGGCAAAGCCTTATCAGCATAATGGCGAATGAACCTTCTATGGTAACCTACGTGACCGAGAAAAGCCTGCAATTCTTTGATCGTCATGGGAGGCCTTAAATCTGATATGATCTTGACTTTTCCAGGGTCTACTGCCAGCCCATCTTGAGAGACAATTCTGCCTAGAAGAATACCATGTGTGACAGCAAAAGAACATTTAAATGGGTTGAGAGAGATACCATATTCCCTGCATCGAAGGAAACAAGCTCTTAATTTCTTCAAGTGGTCATTGTAAGAGCTAAAAACACTGAAGTCATCCAAAAAAATCTCGATGAAATCTACTTAAATAATCCTTGAATCTTTGCTGTCATATCTATCTGAAAGGTTCTTTGGAGCATTGCATAAACCGAAAGGCATGACTTTATATCGAAAACAGCCCCATTCGGTGACAAAGGCGGTTTTGTCTCTATCTTAAGTGCGATTTGAACTTGATTATAACGCTATAGCCATCGAGAAAAGAATAACACTTTCGTGACCAGCGACGCATCAATCTGAGTCCGTAAACGGCAAAGGGAATCCATCTTTAACAGTGACATGATTAAGTTTGCGGAAATCCACGCATACTCGAATTTTCAGATTCTTTTTAGGAACAACAACTATAGGAGATAGCCATTCACTGGTTTCAATTGGTTCAATAAACTCCGCATCTAAAAGATTATCAATTTCCTCCTTTACAGCACGAGAATAACTAGGATTCATTCTATCAAGGGCGTTGGCGCCGCGGGAATAAGCGTCTCTTACCAATGGAATACGATGAACACAAAGTTGAGGATTAATGCCAACCATTTCCGTGTAACTCCATGCAAAGATATCTCGGAACTCTTCAAAAAGAAGTTGGTATCGCTCTCGCTCCTCAATATTAAGGTCTGCACCGAGTTTGATAATCCTAGGTTCCGCCTCGGTTCCTAAATTCAGATCTTGCAATGCTGGAGGCTCGATAAACTTCTTTATAAGGTTGCTGGTTTCTTGTGCAGTGAGGACCTCCCTCGATTTCAATTCCGCCACTTCATAATTAGTGAAATGCTCGGATACGGCTCCTCGTCTTCCTCTTCAATTGGTTCTCACGAAACCATATTACAACTTATTGTATCATTTAGCCATTCTTGAAGATCAACACTTGATGTGTCGACTTGATAAGGTGGAGCTTTCGCAACTTCATATAATCCTCCCTTTCCACATATATCGCAGCAGCATCAATATCCTCGTCGGAAGACTCGAGGTCTTCTTCACTTGAATCACTGGAACTTGTATCACTATCGTTATCCTCGTTGTTCTTTGTGGGCATCAATGTATTAGGATGAAAGTGAACTTGCACTCGAACCACATTGTTGCCATCTCCAATTTGCAGGAGTCCAGTAGACCAATCATGCTTAGCAGATGCTTGCAATAACCAAGGGCGTCCAAGCAAGATCGGATAGGTGAAATTTCCATGGGCCATCACATGAAGATTACATAATCAACATAGAATACAATACCAGCAATAAGAGTTTGCACACACCTAATCATCCCCAAGGGCTTCACTTTCGTCGTTGATCGCCATTCTTACCATGAAATACCAGGGGGCAATTCGAGCTCAATTTCTTCATGACATCCTCGGCATAATGTTGACACGGAACCTCCATCTATAGTGCACTCCACGAATCAATTGGCCATTTATCTCCACGTCAATACATGGTGAACTCATATCGGCAATGGCAGGCCAAAATTTGAATTCTAGCGACCTCCTTGTGACCCTTGAGAGCTGATGTAAGAGCCTTCCTACATTTGGTGCAACTTGTAATAATTGGCCAAAAGTCAAAGTGGGATGTTGATTCTCTAAATCCTTCAAAATATCATACGGTGCACTTGATTCCATCTTCAAAACCCTTTTATACTTGCGTTTTTTCTTTTGTGTGGATTCCTTCAATACATGAGGGGCGAATTCAGCATCAATAATATTCTTTACATTCCCGGGGCGGGGATGTCTTGCTGGTCAAATATAAAAAGCTTGGTCTTCTACATCATCTTCAGGTCGGAAAACAAGCGTGGCAATCCACGAACATCGTTCTTGAAAATTACGCTCGAATATGGGTGATAGCGGCAGCGACCTCTTGTTCTCGTCTCTTTGATACTTGATGTCTTGTCTCCACCGCATATCTTTGGTATAGTTGAATTCCTTGGTATATCCACAAAGATTGCTCGAGGAATCCACTGAGGCTCCTTAAACTTGATATTCTTCTTGACCTCCAATTTGTGCGGACAATTCTCACGAGAGTGCAACCCACATGTTTGGCATATGCCACAAATAGGCTGAAATTCCACAGACTTCCTTGGGTTAGGACAATGGGGAGAAATATGGCCCATCTCACGCGCTCGATAACATTGTGGAATCGTCCGCCCGCCCTCTCGGCCTCTGGCCCGGTTGTTGCACTTGGGCTGCTGCAAAAGCAGGTATAGAAGCTCCATACATAGGTTGCACTTGATAGGTTGATTGAGTGCATTGCATAGGCTGCACTCTATTCTTCAAATAGAAACAATCTTGAGTCTTATGATTCCGATGCCACAATTTTGACAAGAGACTATAGCTTGGAGACCAGGTGGAGTTGCACATTCCGATGGGAGATGGCCATATCCTTTACACTTTACACACCGGATGTTAGTGCGCTCCGTTTTGGGCTGAGGGAAGCGACCATACCTCGAACCCAATTCAATTGCGGATCAGGTCATTTGCTTTGTCAATGCCTCAACTAAATCCTCTTTCACCTTGACAAGCTCACTCTTAGATACGGTTTGATTCCTTACCCCGCGGCTCCACCCAATTGCAGCTTACTATAATCCATTACTCCAGGAATCAATGTGTTTGCTGCAGGAAAACCGAACGGCATAGGGGAAAAAGAAGGAGGCTCCATAGGACTTGATGCCATACCCAATTGTGATGGAAACATTGCCGGCACCCCTCCAAGAACCGATGGCATCACTACTCCAGGTTGGTAATAACGAGCCATGTTGAGCTTAGCTTGCTCCCAGCTGGAAGCAATCTTTATGGCATCCTCTAATTTAGAAGGAGTTTGCCCTTTTGTATAAAAACCAATATCAGGTGGAAGTCCGTTTGTGAAATACCTCACCTGGTCTTCATCAGATGGTTTGGGATCTTTCTTTGCCACCAATCTTCGAAATCTGATAATATAACTCTGCAAACTCTCGTTAGGCAGCAACTTGATATATGACAATTCATCACTCACTCGTTGAGCATATCCCGCAGTGCGAAAGCATTCAAAAATCTTTGTTTCTAACTCCTTCCAAGTGTGGAAAGGAGTAGTGGATTTAATAAAATTTACCATTCTCTGCGCCATCTTTGAGTGTCATTTGGAAAAAGCCTCATCTTCTCTTGATCATTATCCTCCCGATTGGCTTCAGCGATTGTTAGAAATGATTGCACATGCGCGAGTCGACATCCATACCGCCAAGGCGAAAAATGTTGGATATGGCATCCGTGTTGCCTTTGTTGTTCTTTGGAGCATGCTTGCATATCACGGAGAAATAGATACTACTAAACTCGAACTTGAAGGGATTTGAAATTATAACTTCACGGTGGTTCATTTGTGTTGCCTTCTTGATAACTCCAAACTAGATTTCAATTTTTTAGGACTCAAACTTCGATAGATTCTAAAGACTTCGAGTTCTTGATAATGCTCTCTTCTTAAAGGCGTTGCTCCGCGATCTTGGTTTAGTTGCTCTTTTTTTTCTTGTCATTCTCCTCCTTTGACTTCACATTTGGCGGTACATAAAACATGGAATGTTAGGATCGGACTATAGGCTGGCACGGCTTTATTCTTCGATTCTTGACCTCTTTTGTCCGTCTCTAATTTCTTCCACTCATCACGATGACCGTTCTCCCGGCAAACGCACCAAAATATGTCATGAGTCCAACAAAATCTAGAAACAACTAACCCCGGGCTCCACGGCGATGCATGAGTGTAAAACAATCAGGGCAATAACCAGCAGCAAGGTAATATACTTCATTCACAACAAGAGAATTCATAATGGATATACAACTTGCCACATGCTAAACTCAAATTGACAATGCTTGTTAAGAGGAATTGCAACTCGTAAACCATCACCAATGAGCATCATATTTCAGCTTGTCTTTTATAACATTGATAACATTGAATCTTCAAAAATAATAGCAATATAACAAGGCATGATTCAAAGGAAATCAGCAATAAGACAATGATAAAGCAACTGGTCCATATGATTCTTCATAATAGTAAGGAACAATGCCCTTCAAATACATCCATTTCATCTCAGAACTTAATGAAATTCCAGAAAAAACAACAATTTAAAATACCTACTTGATCAATGCAAATTGTGTTGTCCTCTAAATCAGAAATTTGCTGCTGTAACACATGCTTCCACTTGTTATTGAAGACAAGGACGAATTTATAGTGCTCCATACTCTGATTTTTATGGCTGCTAATGATGACCCACAGGCTGAATTTGCATAGAATGTGCTGCCCAATTGGAATTAGGTCTGATATACATGTAAAATCTGCCATAAGAATGCTTCACATTGCTGTAATTTTTTGCCCATAAGCTGATAGATCCAAATGAACTTACTTCCTTGCTTCGGTGCTCTCCTTCCATGCCCCGATGTCTTCCTTTCATGTAATCGCAGCCCTTGTTCCAAAAGCGACCTGCCGCTCCCATCTCCTTAACTCTTACGTTAGGTTTTTCTCCTCCTTTCATCCACATCAGCTCCTAGTCATCAATTTTCTTCAAATACATTTAATTTCCTTTCATATTCCATGACTTGTATCCCTTAGATAGGCGGTATCGTGCGACCTTGATTATCTTGCCACTTCTCCCCTTGTTTGTATTTGTTTCCCATTATTCATATGCATGCGCCTCTTGTAACATCATCCAATCCTTGGTGTAATGCCTTCCTCATCTTCATCTTCACACCTCATTAGTCTTTGCTTAGAACACTCTTTTGTGATCTTTCAATTCCGATTCCTGTTTGCTTGCTTCATAAACATGTCATATCTTCCCGTATCATCGCATCTAATTCCACACCCTTAGTTTGTGAATTGAATACATGATCTTTGTTTTCCTCAACTTTGTGCCATGGTATCTCGTCACACATTTTGTATCAAACATATCTCACTAATATAACTCGGAAATGCATAGTAATGGTATTATAGCTAGGACTAAAAACCTAAATACGTAGGGGGTTTTCGAGGAAAACCTCCACCATAATACCGCCACTAATACATTCCAAGACCTTCAAATGCAACTACAATTCGATTTTGTGATCTTGCGCTTCTTCATACGGCTCCCTTGCATAATCCCATATCTGCCATAGGTGTCCCTTTTAGTCTTGATCCTATTCAAGTTGCCTCTGCTTCTTATCAGGGTCTTCATACTTCAAACATAATAGCCGCTACGAAGTTGCCTCTGCTTCTTATCAGGGTCTTCACAAAAAATACCAATTTCCCTAAAAACATATAAATTATCTGTAAATATGTAAGAAAAACGGTTAGAATCTTCAAAAAAATACAATACTCCATCATTCCAGATACCAAATCCCCACTACACCACCAACTTGTGTCCAGATAAACCACTAGTTTGTGTCCAGATAAACCAATGGGGTAATTATTGGAATTGGGTATAAATACTAAGGGTATAAATACTTGGTGTGTTTATACCAATGGTATGTGATTCTAAACCCTACTCATACATTGTCCAGATAAACCACCAACTTGTGTCCAGATAAACCACTAGTGTGTGTCCAGATAAACCAATGGGGTAATCATTGGAATTGGGTATAAATACTAAGGGTGTATGTGATTCCAAACCCTACCCATACATTGTCCAAATTAACCACCAACTTGTGTCCAGATAAACCACTAGGTTGTGTCCAGATAAACCAATGGGGTACATTGGAATTGGGTGTAATCATTGGAATTGGGTATAAATACTCAGGGTATAAGTACTTGGTGTATTTATACCCATGGCATGTGATTCCAAGCCCTACCCATACATTGCCCAGATAAACCACCAAGTTGTGTCTAGATAAACCACTAGGTTGTGTCTAGATAAACCACTAACTTATGTCCAGATAAACCAATGGGGTAATCATTGGAATTGGGTATAAATACTAAGGGTATAAATACTTGGTGTATTTATACCCATGGTATGTGATTCCAAGCCCTACCCATACATTGTCCAGATAGACCACCAATTTGTGTCCAGGGGGTAATCATTGGAATTGGGATAAATACTCAGGGTATGAGTACTTGGTGTATTTATACCAATGGTATGTGATTTCAAGCCCCACCCATACATTGTCCAGATAAACCACCAAGTTGTGTCCAGATAAACCATTAGTTTGTGTCCAGATAAACCAATGGGGTAATCATTGGAATTGGGTATAAATACTAAGGGTATAAATACTTGGTGTGTTTATACCCATGGTATGTGATTCCAAACCCTACCCATACATTGTCCAAATTAACCACCAACTTGTGTTCAGATAAACCACTAGTTTGTGTCCAGATAAACCACTAGGTTGTGTCCAGATAAACCAATGGGGTAATCATTGGAATTGGGTATAAATACTCAGGGTATGAATACTCAGGGTATAAATACTTGGTGTTTTTATACCCATGGTATGTGATTCCAAACCCTACCCATACAATGTCCAGATAAACCACTGGTTTATGTCCAGATAAACCACCAACTTAAGTCCAGATAAACCAATGGGATAATCATTGGCATTGTGTATGAATACTCGGGGTATAAATACTAGGTGTATTTATACCTATGGTATGTGATTTCACCCCTACACATACGTTGTCCAGATAAACCACTAGTCCACAGAAAACATAGTTTTTAAAATTGTTGTGAAGTTATAAACAACCATCACTCTTGAAGATGGTGATGGCATTCGCGTGCAAAGACAGTCTCTCCAAGCACCCTCTTCTTTCGCTTGCGACCCTCTATGAATGGTGTTGGTCTTGCAATAGTGTTGCCATTGAAGTCACAGACCGTGGCCATGGTAGGAGCTGGGCCAATCACAATGGTGCTTAGCAGCAAACGTTCTAGTTGTCCACCTAGCTCCCTAAGCAAGAAATCGGCTTCCTTTGCAATGGTGGGACTGCTGGAAATAGTGTCCTTGATATGTGCAAGGCTGGCCTCTATGATTTCTTGCAGCTTAGCTTGAGTTGATGGACCCTCTTTCTCATCAACATCCCTACCATAATCCTCGGTATCCTGTTGATTCCCATCGAGAGCATCAAAGCACCCGTCTTCCTCAATGTAAGCTTCGGCCATGGTTCTCAAGTTAGTTAAACCGCCACCTTGTGAGCCAAAAAGGGTTCCACAAACCCTTAAGATGTCCTCCTCCTTGTAGTTGGACATCATACGAAGAACCTTGACTTGGTGTTTACACATATTATCTTTGATACCCCAAGGACAGTCACAGCATGACCAATTCTCATTGGCAACCACTACCAAGTAAGGGACTGATTCTGTGTTCTCGTCCCATGCATCCATGTTCTGGCTCCATACCTCCGCCGTGCTTGCCTTGTAATCCAGCCATCTAACTGTCGTGTCAGGAATGCCACGTGCACCAATAATAGTTGTCTCAACAATATGTTCCTGTTTGCGGTTAAATTTGAAGCCATGTTCCTTCTTAAACCTGTCGTATGACATGTGTGTTTCTAACTGATTCACCAACATGTACAGCAGCCAATCAAGCCGCCTCCCTCTTAGTGCATGCTTGGAAAGCCCAAGCCTTTTCTTCATGTGGAAATGATAGGACTCTGCCCCAGCATTAGTTTCTTGATTTGCATGAGGATAAACTCTAGTGGCTGTAATCCAGAAATAGATGTTTTTGGTCCAAACCTTGTCCATGTAGGGCACAACCTTCTTGTATCTGTTATATTTTTTTTTTTGAAGAACGTGTTTTTCATATTATACACTCAAAATATTACAAAGTACTTCCAGAAGTGAGAAATGTCCCTGAAGCATCAATCACTTTTAGATGATCACGCCATATTGGAATTTTAATACAATCAGGCCAATTGGAGATCTGAAAGCAATTATACAACTTCTTACGAATTTCTTGAAGCACCACCTGAGAAGAAATACGCTTATCATAAAAGACCTTTCTTCGCCTTCGCTTCCATACACTCCATATTAGCCAAGACTTTGCCATGTGAAATGCAATCCTTTTAGAAGCAGTCCACTGATTTGGATAAATACCCAAAAGAGAGTGCTGACTATCCAAAGATACTCCAAAAAGAGAATGCAACCAGGACCTAAGACTATTCAGCTCTGCACACAAATAGATAGATAGATAGATAGATTATTGTCCCTTATACCCTGAGGCCCGTGGACTTATGTAGCATGGGCGAGTTCCCTTACGGGTGCTATGTACTAGCACATCATGCTGGTTTACAATGTAACCTTTTCTGAAGGCTTTACTTTTCTCTATTAATACCGGCACCCCGCTTTGGATCGGCTTCATGGCCGTGCACAGGCGCGTCGTTATCAATCAGCTTTGAGCTGAGCGTTTTCAGGGTATTTATGTTGCGCCTCTCAGGCGGTTCATAACAGAAACCCTTTTTCTTTGTGTACTTCTCGGTGCCTTGCCGTCATTTCCCGTATTGCGTCTGCCAGATCCCTCATTGTTTCTGGCTTTGTCATCATGGTGTGTACGGGCTGACCCCATCTTATATCTCTGTGCTTGTTCCTGATGCTTTCATATACCGGGCATTCATTCAGCATATGGTTTTCATCTTCCACTTCCCCTCTGTCACAGATTCTGCATATCCGATCTTCTTTCTCTATCCCCCGCCACCTGTCCTTTTCAATTCTCAGCTCGTGGCTTCCCATTCTGAATCTTGCTAGAATATCTTTCCTGGCTTTTCCTATTATGTCATCCTGGTACATCTGTTGCCCTATCTGCTGTCCCGGGTTGAATACTGTCATAAGCCGTATTGTCTTGGGGCCCGTGTGGTTCTGCAGCCAAGCCTTCGTGGCCTTGTCAGTCCACTCGTCCTTCCATTCTCCTTCAGTAATGAGGTCGCTCAGATTCATCACCAACTTCCTTGTCCACATTGCTACATCCCTAAACCATCCGTTGCCTTCGATTATGTGGGCTTTCGCTGATTCACTGATCGCGATGCTTGCTAGCTTATTTGGTTTTCCACCTGCATTGTTCCTTATAAGATATCTGATGGTCCTTTCCCATGCCCTTACTTCCATCGGTTTTTGCCCTGTCTCATATACTATAGTTAAGTCGTATTTAATTAAAGTGGGACTCATTCCATTCCCACTTTTTTGCGGAACTCTGTTAATTTACACAAAAAGAAGCACCTCGACCCGAAAATTGGCCATAATTGCAATTTCTGTCTATTAGTGTGCATCCAAGATTTTCTTCCAGTTTTCCTAGATAGCATGGCGAGATGAAGACAATGCAACGTAAACATAAGAATTTCATTACCAAAGGTTCTAATGGAAAATTAATTTTTATTAATAAATTGAGTCGAGAACAAGAACAATGCAACTCAAACATAGGAATTTCATTATAGATTGAAACCAAAGTTCTAGTTGGAAAAGATTCTTAGTTGAACATTTTGGCTCTATTTTCTTAGGTGGGTAGACAAGAGATCACAAATTCCAACGAAAATTAAACAAATTGTTTACTTAATCACCAAAAAATACTAGTTTTGAGATACCTTATATTTATAAATGGGCTCATTACAATATATATTACAGTGGGTGAAGAGACCATAGTGGTCGTATGGGCACAATGATTACACCCTCTTCACACATGAACCTCCTAGTGCAAAGGGCGTGGAGCTCTCTCAAGTCATAGAGCAACTTACGGGGCGATAGAAATTTGTATGAGAAGTTCCTTCATGGGTCACGTGCTTGTATGTCCAACTGATGTCACCACCCTCTTCTCGGCATCTTTCTTCAATGAATTGGTCTTTTCATTGCTCCCAAGCATGTACTATCCGGGTCGAGATAAGGGACCGCAAAAGACAAAATCAAGTTAGTCAAGTGATGCTACAGGGCAAAAAAAATAAAATAAAACACAGTTCTTAGGGCCATTTTGGAAAATGCGGGCTGAGAGCCTTTCTCGACTTCATGAGTCGAAAAAGGCAAAAGGAAAAACACAAAGTCGGGAAGGACTTTCGACTCGCCGAGTCGAGAAAGGCGGCTCAAAACAAAAATGCGGTTTTAGGGGTCGAAGGCCTTTCTCAACTCGCGAAGTCGAGAAAGGCGTACCAAGGCTCAAAAACGCAGGTTTTAGGGGTCGAAAAGGTCTTTCTCGACTCGCCTTGAAATCGAGAAAGGCGACTCAAGCTTAAAAACACGGTTTTAGGGGTCGAAGGCCTTTCTCGACTTCAGTCGAGAAAAGGCAACTCAAAACTAAAAAACAGGTTTTAGGGGTCGAGAGGCCTTTCTCGACTCGCGAGTCGAAAAAGGCGGCTTTAAAGCCAAAAAACGCAGGTTTGCCGGTCGAGGAAGGCAAATCGAGTGAAAAATGCGGTTCTAAGGCCCTCCAAAATAAAAAATGCGATCTAAAGCTCTCAAGATGAAAAACACAAGTCTAAGGCCATTTAGAGTGAAAAACACAACAGTCCGAGGAGGTAAAAATGAATAACTTTCAAACATCATATCATAATACTATACCTTTGTTCAAATGTAATCAAACATACAACAAATGTGGCGAACCTACTTGCCTACAAACATAGTTTTCTACCTCCAATATCATAGAGTGCAAATCATTATTAGTTGCACCATATCCTATGTATTTTCTAAGTCGCACCATACCTATGCATTTTCTATGTATACATAGACCAAAAAAAATAGAAACCCCCCCTCCCCCCCCTCCCCCCCCCCTTTTTTTAGTATGTCAATGTTTTCTAATAAATACAATATCCTATGCTATATATTTTCTAATAGACCATCCCCTATGGCAACATAATAGACCATCCCCTACTGAAAAAATAGACCATCCCCTACTTAAAAAAATAGACCATCCCCTATGGCAACATAATAGACCATCCCCTACTGAAAAAATAGACCATCCCCTATGGCAACATAATGTTTAACAATGTTTAACGTGTGAATACTTTTTTTTTTTTTTTTTTTTTTTTTTTACCCCACTTTATTCTAATACCCCACCCTTTTTTCGCCCATGTTTGGAAATTCAAAAAAAAAATTTCAAACGTATTTTTTTTTTTTACTTTTTCTAATAGCCCCGCCTTTTTTTCCCGCCCATGGTTGAAATTCAAAATTTGGTACACACCTTTGAGACGAAAAAATCCTTTGTACCAGGTTGGACTCTTTCTTTCTAAGAAGCTCCCATAGCCATAGCTCCCACCGAATTGACCCCAACGAGAAAAGCTTCACAGCCTATGGAGAGCCGACATAGGCCTCTAAATTTTTATTTTCCCTTTGTTTTTTAAGCGAAGCCATGGTCTAGCATTCAAACTCCCTCGATCCGTGAGCAAAGCAAAGGAGAGAAAGAAGGAGGCGATGAAAGAATGCGAGATCAAAGGATCCGTCGGATCAAAGATGAAAGAATGGAGATGCAAAGAATCCAGCAGGGCGGAGAGAAAGAAGGAGGCAGATCCGCCAAAACCCGGTTGTAGAAGCTGCAAGAGAAGGGAAGAACACCTGGAAGATCTGAAGCCCCAGCGGATCTGAAGGCCACCCCTCGCGAAACGCCCCCCCGATCCAAGCCCCCCAGATCCGGAAGGCCGGACTTGGATATGGCAGATTTGGGCCGCCCTGTGAACGCCATGCAACGAAGGAGCAAAAAAAAATAATCCACAGGAATCGGCAGACCAGATCCACCAGACACAGTTATCGGAGAATGGGTGAAAATTTCGTCTGATCTGTCCTGCTAGATCTAAACAAACTAATCTTTCATCCATGCAGAAAAAAGTTGAGATCCGGCACCGTCGCCATAGCTTAAAGTTGAGTCCTTTAAGCTTCGCTGCAGAAACAGAGTGCTCCATGCTGCCGGAAGACGAGGAACTGGGACTTAATATTGACGATTCTAGTATGACAGAGGTAGGACTGCCTTGCTTAGATTTGAAATACATATTGGAAGAGCCCTCTTTTTGAGCTCTAGAAGCCAAGGCACGAGCTTCCATAGCCATGGCTAGGCCGGAATGGCTATGGTGATAGAGGAGACAAAGATCCGTGAGGGCGTGGCCTAGATGATGAGGGCATGGTAGCAAATGGCGAAAAGATGATGAGATGAAGGCAAGGGCAGGGAAGAAAAGAGGCAGGGGCTGCTGCGCTGCAGCGGCGAGGCCAAAAGGCGATTTGTAAGCTAATGTTACGACGAAAAACAAATGTGCAGATCGGCAAGACAAAAGAATATAAGGGTGTTCTTGGATTCACAGAATGTGACCTGAAACTCAAATTTTGGAGCGGGTTTTCGACGACGCAGGAGATTTCACGCACACATGGCTGGCATGCCTCCTGCTCCTCTTCTTCCGCCACTAACATTCCACATGCGTTCTTGAATGAGTGCGTTAGGGGGTTTATTAGTGGAGCCTTCCGATATCCGATCAATCACTAGTCCATTTCTCCTCTTCTCGACTCACTAGTCGAGAAGAGGAGAATGATTTATATTTTTTTTATTAGTTATTTATTTAATTAAATTAATTAAATTATTTATTTTTTTATTAGTTATTTATTTAATTAATTAATTAAATTATGCCCCCCTTCCCTTGCCCCTTGCCCCTCTTCTCCCTTGCCCTTGCCACCTTCCCCTTGCCCTTGCCCCTTCTCCCCCTTGCCCCTTGCCCCTTGCCCCCTTCTCCCTTGCCCCTTCTCCTTCTTCTCCTTCCCCTTCCCGTTCCCCCCTTGCCCCTTGCCTCTTTGCCCCTTCTTCTCCCTTGCCCCTCCCCCTTTCGTTCCCCTTGCCCCTTGCCTCTTTGCCCTTCTTCTCCCTTGCCCCTTCTTCTCCTTCCCCTTCCCCTTTCCCCTTGCCCCTCCCCCTTTCGATCTCACCTCGCTCAACTTTCTGAAATTTCTGAGTCCCATTTTCAGGCCGAGTCCCAAAATTCAAGATTTGTCCCACTTTAATTAAATACGACTTAGTTGTTTGTGGTGTATTCGTTCTCAGCTTAAATTCCTGCTTATGCCATTGTCTGTAAATTCCTTCTTGTTTTTCCCATTTTTTCTCTGTCAGACCTGGCCCCCAGGCCTCTGCCCCATATAGCTGTGTAGTTGCAACTACTGCGCTGAACAGATAGCATTTAATTTCCCAGCTTATTATCTTGCTTTTGTTGCAGAAATTTTTCATATTGTAATAGCTTCCGATGGCTGTTTGAAATCTTGTGTATGCCCCCTTAGCCCATTTTCCTGTACCGTGCGCATCGTATCCCAGATACCTGTATTCTGTTGATTCTTCTAGTTCTGTTCCCAAGTATCTAAACGGTTTATGTCTGCTTTTGTGGCCGAAAAAGACTATTTTGGTTTTTGCGAGATTAACTGTCAGCCCTGTCCTTTCACAAAAATTTTCCAACAGTTTAAGTAACCTGTGCATCCCTTTGTTCTTTGTGGCCATCATGCTCAGGTCATCTGCATACAGCATGATGGGTACTTTGGTGTTCCCTAGAGTAGGGGCGTCTGTGTCCCCTTGCTGTTCCGCTATAAAATCCTGTAGGGCATCTATGTATATCCCAAACAATGTGGGAGATAGTGGGCACCCCTGTTTGACCCCCGTGTCACAATCTATCGCTTTCCCTTCTTCTTTCATTTTCGCATAAACATTATAGTTTCAATGCACCGCTCACACATTGGGCAAAGTGGACTTACTCCCGGCTTAAAGCGATGAACCATCTGATTAACTCTCAAAGAGCGATGAATCACCTGCCAAAGTAGAACATTTACCTTTGGAGGATTATATTTAGACCAAACAAGGTTCCAGATGGATTGCCATTGAGAAGGCAAAGTCTGTAAGTGCCATTTTCGAGAAGGTGATAAAGTACTTGAGGAGGTAAGCAATCTGTAGCATGAACTTACTAGCTTCTTGCCTTCTTTAATACCTTGAACAAAGTTCCAGCATCTCTTGTTACCTTCTTAATTAGAGGAAGAGCACTTGCTACATAAGCCCATATATTGATATCTTTATCCAACAACCCATATGTCTCCTGAAACCATTGCCAAGGAGCAATGTCAATACCAAAATACCACTGTTCAATAGAAATAATACCTGCTCTCCTCCACCTCGCTTGGGAATGCACATGCATAAATTCTACAACTGGGTGTATCTGTTATATTTTTGCTTGAACTCTTCGAGGAGTCTCAAGCCTTCTACATGACAAGATTCCAAGTATGCCTCCCGAAGTCTACCGTCACCCTCGACTGAGTGCCATACATAATGTGCCCCAACTCCTTGAACATCTCAGCCCTTACTTTCTTGTCCTTAACTCGCTTCACTAACATCTTCAACCAATTCCTCCTAACATGTCACAGGCACAACTGGATTGCTGAATTGGGCTAGACTTCTTGCAAAGCCTTAATTTCAGCCTTGGCATCATCCACAGTGAAGCATGAGGGTGTCCAAGCTGGATCCAACTTGTAAATGTGTTCTTTCATAGCTATGAGCCATGGTCGAATTTCTTCTGCTTCTTGACTAGAAGTCATAACCCATGCGATTGGCACACCATTCCCATGACTGTCAAAAATTAGCAAGGTATATAAACTATAGCAATGGTCATTGGTCTTGAAGGTTGAATCCATAGCAACAGCATTGCCTTTACCATGTTCCAATATAATCTTCATTTGGAATGGAGTGATAATACCTAAAGTGAATGGTCTGCCTTCTTGATACAAGAATACACACTCTTGGTGTACTGAAACCCACAACCTAATGCTCTCTGGAACATTTGGATGTGGCAGCCAAGTGTCTCTAGCAAGTTTGCGAGAGATATTGTACACATCATCCATATCAAGAATCTGGTCACGGTTTTTCTCTTCAGAGGGGTTCATTCTCCTCTGCAGTGCCCATTCCTCCTCGTGCTTTGTCAGGACCCGTTGGAAAGTGTGGCTTTGATGCAGCAAATTCCTTGCCCAAAGCTTCTTCTTCTTAGATAGCCAGGAGGCCTCGCAATTTGGATCTTCCCTTCCATGGCATGCCTGCCCTTGCGAATCGATATGCTTCATCTCATAATAAGTTATCTTAGTCCACTCTGATCTCAAGTATAATTGCTTCAGTTGGAAGTGGCACATGCACCTCTGCTTGATGCTGGGTCCCCTGAACCTCTTGCATTGAGATGGATCCAATCTCTTAGCATCAGCTACCAATGCCTTTCCTGTTTTGTCAAGCACCTTTTGGGTATTGGCCCGGAGGTACTTTGGACCATAGGCACACCAGTAGCTGCAAAACCATAGCCCCAATTCCAGCCCCAATTCCATCCACAGTTTCTGTCAATCTCAAAATGCAAAGCAGAAACTGAACAAATAGATGCATTAAAAGAAAGAAAATACACCGGATAACACTCACATGGTGGTGCTGAGGTGCGCATTTTTGTCGACCTTCCTCTTCAGATCCCCCAGTTTTCTGCAGTTTGAAGACCTCTTGTAGAAGTTGGTGTTTGTGACATCACAGTTCTCCTCTCCATTTATGAAATCAGCTGCCCTGTTGCTTGGAATGTAGCAAGTGTGGACACATTGGGTCTGCTGCCCACTGACGGTGCCCACTTCATCATCGAGTGGAGCCACATTTGGAATAGGCTTCAACAGCTTCTCAATTCTCCAATTCAGATCGGCTTTAGAGAAGGGACCGGGCGAAGGATGCGGCAGGTCCATGAGCTTGAGCCTCTGAAATATGCAGCCAGCTGATTCAGCCATGCATCTCTGCTATGACCTTCAAGCAGCAGCTCTAACAAAACAGAGCTTCAAAACAAACGATACCTACCTCTATTGCACCCGGGTCGATACCAAAGAAGCTAGAATGCTCCTCCATCATCGAAGCGCTTCACCAATCCATCTGGGAGCCAGAGTTGAAGCTTTGGCGAGTCGGAATTGGGGATGGAACGGGAATTCCCGAACAACATTCGCGCGGGCAGGGAACGGGGCGTCTTTCCTTTCGGACGGAATGGGGGGGCTCCAGCGAATTTAATGCTTGTCAGCCCGTGGTACTCTGGTCTTGTGTCAGTACGAGCCATAATGATTAATGGTCTTGCCTATCCGGATAAACCACCGGGATGGAGTCATGGATGCCCAAGCGGATGGCCATCGCGGGTGGGCAGATGGCTATGGGATGGGGGGTGATGGGATGTCTGGAAAAACCACTTGAAATATGTCCGAAAAAACCGTATCCCGTTGTAGATATACGGGCGCCCCTGATATAGCTGATAGTGGAGAACCTCCTGCACCTAGTTTTGTGAAATTTATACCTCAGGAGGGTATCGAGATTATGAAGAATGATAGTGGTGCCAGCCAACCAGTCTTACTTGAAACCATGGTAAGACTCCCTTTACATAATTGCCCCAGGTTTTCTATAATTTCTGAGATGGCCATTGAATGGTGGGCAAAGAGTTCGACCATGGCCTATGGCACAGCTAGAATTTTAGTATTTTGGCCCCTACCTTCAAAGGAATCCCGGCTCGAATAGGAATCACTGCTCAAGCAAGAGGTCCCACGAATCTGAAGGGTTTGAAGACACTTAAAATAACAATTTGATGTCTAGCAAGATTGAACTTTCAAACTTTTTATTGTAACAATCAAATTTGAGTACAAATCTTAGTCTAGTGAAAAGCCAAGTTGTGGTCACTAATTTTCATTAGATAATTTGCAAGTTCAAATCCCAATGATCTCTTCAAAAATCATAAGAGCTACAAGCTCATTATCATGATCAAATGAGGTACCTAATTGTAAGAAAGCAATTATCAACTTAAATCATGCTTTCAACTAGCATCATTGCAAATTTCCTGTAGCTAAAACACTGTTCCCAGGGTATTGACCCGAACACTGTAGCAAATGTTGACCGAGCTTGCAATGGTTGAATCCGGCACTTGTATACTCCTCCACCGTCTGCACTAGGCTGAATGCCCCTCTAGTAATCTTTCCTCTGCTTCTATCTTGAAGAGCTCCGGCGGTGTCGGCATTAGATCAGCTTTCTAATCTCATTCGACAAGAATAACTTCTCCACAAATATCCCACAGGATAAGTTATGAAATCGAGCTTTGCTCAACCATTGAATTAATTTGTCTTTCAATGGTTAATAATTTATGCCAATAACCATTGTAAACACCATGCAATACTTGAACTTAACATTTAATCCACTTAAACAATTTCCCTTTTACCTTAGTTGTTGATCTTCAAGTAGCCTCATATTCTCCATATGTGAACATATACTCCCAGCTAGCATGTAAGAAAATTGGACATATCTACTGCCACTGGCTCTCATAGATAGTCTTTGCAGAGATAGTTGAATGCATGTAATAAACTTGGATTTACCTACTGCCACTGCTTCTCATAGGTAGTCCTTGTAGAAATAGACTTATTAGCTGAATTTCCATCACTCCTCCTTCAGCTTATAAGTCTGCATTCCTAATATATTCAGCTCAGCTTTAAATCCATTGTATTTGCTTTCAGGGAGAGCTTTTGTAAAAATGTCTGCAACTTATTTGCTAGTATCCACATAGAGCATTTGAATTAACTTCTTTTCAGCCAACTCTCGTATAAAGTGTATGCTTAGTTCTATGTGCTTAGTTCTATCATGTTGCACAGGGTTTTTTACTATAGCCATGCAACTTTGACTATCTGTCCAAATTACTGTAGGGTTTACTTGTTCACAATTTAGCTTTTGTAGCAGCCTTCTTAGCCAAACTATTTCTCTAGCTACTAAAGATGATGCAGCATATTCTGCTTCTGCAGGGCTCATTGCTATTGCTGCTTGTTTCTTGCATCTCCAGGCAATTACTCCACCTCCTAGAAATATGGCATAACCTGAGGTTGACCTTCTAGTAGAAAGGTCACCTCCCCAATCTGCATCACTATAGCATGACATTGTTAGATCAGTTGAATCAAAGCATATTCACTGTTCTTGAGTGCCTTTCAAATACCTCAATACTCGTTTGGCTGCTTCCCAATGCTTCCTTGTGGCATCATGATTTCTTCTACTCAATATATACAGCATAAGCAATTTCTGGACGTGTGCTATTTGCTAAATAGAGTAAGCAACCAACCAAAGCTCGGTAAGGAACATTTTCCATTTCTGCAATAGTTGCATCTGTAGGTTCCTGAATATCAGTAGGCCTGTGTCCAGGTGTCATGGGAATTTTTGCAATTTTGGCATCTGTCAAATTAAACCTTTTAAGCATATTTTCTATATGCTTACATTGACGTAACTTGAGCCATTTTTGTTCTTTGTTTCTAACCATCTCAATTCCTAGGAATTTCCTTAGCTCCCCCAAATCTGTCATTTGAAACCTGGACTTTAGAATGCTCTTGCATTTATTTAAAATATTCAATGAGCTAGCTACCATGATGCAGTCATCTACATAGAGAGCAATCATACAATATTCTTCATTCTGCTCAAACCTATATAGATTACCATCATTCTGAAGCTTATGAAATCCTTGTTCTTGCAGAAATTGGTTCATGCAAAGGTATCATTCTCTTGGGGACTGTTTTAGCCCATACACAACCCTGTTTAATTTTCAAATCATATCCTTACCTTGCTCATACCCTGGAGCTTGCTTCATAAATGCTTCCTCCTCTAAAGTTGCATTTAGAAATGCTGATTTAACATCCATATGGTGTATTTCTAGCTTCATGGCATTAGCTATAGCCAATAGTGTTCTAATACTCGTCAATTTGACTATAGGAGAATATGTCTCATCATAATCCCTTCCTTTTTTCTGTGTATAGCCCTGAGCAACAAGCCTTGCTTTATATTTCTTTGTACCATCTGGATTTAATTTAATTTTGAATAGCCATTTACTACCAATGACATTATGCTTACCATCTGATTTTACAAGCTCATATGTCTTAGTTTCTTTGAATGATTTAAGTTCATCATTAATGGTTGTTGTCCACTTATCCTTGTCAGCACTTTTCTGAACATCTGCAAAACTCTGAGGTATCATTTCATCTTCTAGAATTGCCATAATATATTCATGGCCAATTGTCTTAATCTGACCCCTCCTGCTCCTTCCCATTTCATCTCTACCATAAGGTTGATCTCCAAGCTTAGCTTCCTCTACAAGTTTTTCAGCCTGAGTTTTCCTTTTCTTCTTTTCAGGACGAGTTTTAGAAGGTTCAAGATTTTCTTGTTCCAACTCAGGAAAATCTTCAGTTTGTAGCTCAGGGGCATTTTCTGATATTGGTTTTTCTATCTCATTTGTTTCTTCTTGCATTTCTGACTCCATATCATCTTCTTCTTCAAACTTAGGGATTTGTTCAGGTTTGTCTATTTGAATTTTAATTCCCTTTCTGAATTTATATTTGTACAACACTTTCTCGTTAAATAGCACATCTCTGCTAATTCTGATTTCTTTAGACTCAGGCAAATAAATCCTATAGCCCTTTGACTCTTTGTCATACCCCACTAAAAACCCTTTTTTTGCTTTGCTGTCTAACTTTTTCCTTATCTCTGATGGCACATGCACATATGCCATACAACCAAATACCTTGTATTTCTCATAGTTTAATTCCTTTTCTGGATCCCATAACTGTTTAGGAATATTTCCATCCAAACTTACAGATGGCAGCATGTTCTGTATTTCAACAACAGTATATAATGCTTCTTCCCATAAATAGTTAGGCAAGCCACTTTTCTTCAGCATTGATCTAACAACATCCAGTATAGTTCTATTCTTTCTTTCTGAGACACCATTTTGTTGTGGTGAGTATCTACAGGTTAATTGTCTCTTAATTCCATGTGCTATGCAGAAAGTTTTAAATTGATTTGAGAGGTATTCTCCTTCTCTGTCTGATCTGATGCATTTTACATTTTACTTTGAGCCCTATCCCTCTTTCCATTTCTGTAACATACTGCTTGAATGCACTTAATGCTTGAGATTTTTTCCTTAGGTAGTATGTGGTGCACATCCTACTATAGTCATCAGTGAAAGTTATGAAGTATTTCTTATTAGTTCTACTTCTGACATTTAAAGGACCACATAGATCTGAATGTATCAATTCAAGTTTTTGTTGTGCTCGAAATTTTCTTTTATGAAAGGGCAACATATTTAGCTTTCCTAAAGCACATCCCTCACATATAAAGTCATTTGTATCTTCAGAGTTTATATGACCTTGTTTATGTAAGAATTTCAGTTTTTTATAATTGGTGTGAGCTAGTCTATTGTGCCATATTTCCAAGCCAACTTCTTGAACTGCATTGATAGAATGATGCACAACATTTTCCAGCCCATACAAGTTTCCCACACGTTTGCCATAAAACTTTATTTCATTTTCCTTCATAACATTACACTGATCAGCATCAAACACAACTTTGTATCCCAAATCACACAACTGACTAACTGATATCAAATTTTTAATAATGCCTGGCACACAAAGAACATTCTGAATATTTACAATATTTCCAGCTAAGTCTGTTAGCTGTAATAAACCTCTCCCTTGAACATCTTGCAAGGCTCCATTTCCAACCTGAATTCTTCTTGAATTTGCACTTGATATATTCTTCAGAAAATCGGCATTTTGCACTATTGATCTCTCAGCTCCACTATCAACTATTAAATGATCAGATTTGTTAGTGCACATATCCTCATTAATAATTGCAAATTCATGAGATACTGACTCTACTTGCTCTTCCAGATCTTGCTAAACTAGCCTCACCTCTGCCTCTTGCAGATTCGCCAAAATTTTTGGGAGTAGGACATTTTGAAGCCACATGTCCTCTACCCCCACATGTATAGCAATTAAAGTCTTTTCTGAGTTTTGGACATTCATTTTTATAATGGCATGTCTCATGACAATTATAGCATACAATTTTATCCCTTTTCTTGAGTAATAAAATTTCAGGAGTTTCTTCAGCTTGACTTTGTAAATTTTTCTTTGCTCCCATTCTGTTCTTAGGATGTTTTCTGCCTCCTCTCTTGACTTACTAGAATTTCTAATGAATAAAGCTAGAGTTTCATTTTCTCCAATAGCCCTGGATATTTGCAACACGTCCTTCAGTTTTAGCCCCCTTAGTTCATTCTCAAGCAGATATGTTTTTTATTCAATCTATCAAACTAATAAGACACTTGGTCAACTAGTTGGCATCCTTGTCAAAATTGCGATTTAAGAGTCTAACCTAACTGGAACCATTTCTCACTCGTAGTTAAGTTAGCTTAATGCTTAACCAAAAAGTTAGAAGTTAAGTGGACCTTGCTTAGGTCACTTAACTTTTGCACTAGTTGGTTAAATATTTTTAAATTTGGTTAAAAAAATAACTTAACTTTTTCTAGTGAGAAGGATGCTCCGTTAAGTTAATAAACAGTTAAAAATTAACTGGAATTAACTTAACTGATATTAACTTAGGGGTCAGTGGGAAAGCAAGTTCCAACCCTATTTAACTTAACTTAATGGCAAGTGGGAAATGACCCTTAGATATGGAAATTCCAAAGAATCTTCCATAATCTGATCGCCATAAATTAAAGATACAATAAGGAGCTAGAAAAGATACAATAAACAATTGAAAATGCTCAAAAATGATAAATAGAAATGAAATAGCCATTTTCTCAAAAACACCTTCGACAAGAGATTTATCAGAAAGAGAAACCCGAAAAACATATTTCCCAATCATGTAGATTTTTGTTATACAGATGGGATCGACAAATCTGGGCTGGAGTGGCTGATTTTTTGTCATCCATTGTGCAGCAACCATAGGCTGATGTGCCTATTTGGATATGTGATGCATGTGTCAAACCAGAAAAGTTTGTTTCTTCCACGTACAGGCTGTTTTTGGATTGTGAGCCTCTCCCCCGAGCCCAGCACTGGCATCTTCAGGTTCCTCGACCACAATCTTGGTTCACAAGATGAACCCTAGAATCTCAGATCATTGCCCTCTCTGTGGCCAACGTGTTGAAACTATTGAACACTACTTCTTCTTGTGCGATCATCTACGGCTTGCTTGGGCGTGGTTGTTCACTCTTTTTTTTTTAAAGTAAGAGACGATTTTGTCATTAATTATAAAATCTCAAGTACATTGCAAAAGTATGCCTTTAGAAAATAAGCATACCAAAATATGCATGAGAACCAGCAAGTAGCTTCAGTGAATAGAAATTAGGATCTGTACTACAACAAAATTTGATAAGCAGCAGCCAATAAGAAAATATGTTTAAATCCTTGTTCTTGAATGCAATGAAACTGTATAGAGTCTCCGATGCTGAAGAGAATTCTTGGAACTTCTTCGAAAATTGTAAACCTGCCAAATATGTAATCCACCAAAAAAGTAAGCTAGAACAGAATTAAAGAAGAGCAATGACATGCTTCTTAGATGGTAGGCCATGAGCAGGGGATGTTCAAGACTGAGAAAAGAAAACTGAGTTATAATAGGCATTGAAGGCATCCGTGGATCCAAAGACATAACGGTCGGGGGCCCAATTGTTGCTGTAAAACAGACGGAACTTATCTTTGTCCTCTAGAAGGATCAACAAGGATCCATAAAGATCAGCCAATAACCTGTGATTATAATACATTGTTCTGTACCTTGTTAGCTGAGCTTCAGTAAGAACAAAGTTATTGACTGACAGAAAAGTCCATAGGCAATGGATTTGCACAACTTCTCTGCAAAAAATAGCTGCCCACAAATCTTCACTCTCCTTCTGATATCTTCTATGACCAGTCCTCATAAGGACTGATTCCATGGAAGTCGCAATATCATTTTTCATAACTTGATCTTGAGTTTGCTGACTAAAAGGAGAGTGGCTGTCAAATTTGCTACTTCCTTCTCCACGCAGGAAATTAAGATATTCTAGGATCATCAGAAAAAAATAAGTTAGAATCCACAACATTTAGATTTGAAGCAAATAAATCATAATGTCTCCTATACTGTCCATGAGCCTCCCATTTCCTGTCAAAGTTAGATCCAAATTTCTTTTTATGAGCAGTAGCAATAGTCTCAAAATCAAATTGAAAATGCATCTTTATCCAAAAGGTAGAGGGGTTCTTATGTCCATATAAAACACGATTTCTGGCTTTCCAAATATTCCAAAGAGCAATATAGATTATTGAATTGACAAATTTATCATTATAATGCAGAAGGGATAGAAGATTTTCATTGTTTACAATGCCAAATTTATCAGCAATCCAAGTCCAAAAACCATTCAATTTGCTACAGAGAAAAATATGGCACATATCCTCAACTCTGTGACAAGCCATAGGATAGTTAGCAGAGATGTTAGGATTTCTCTTTGACAATGAGACGAAATTGTTCAGGCTACCATTAGCAAGAAGCCAGATGAAATAAGAGATTTTAGGAGGACAATAAGAATTCCAGACATTATGGAAAAGACTCTTAAGCTAATCATGACTGATGGACCATTTCAACATAGCTTTACTGTCATCAATATTAGAAAAAAAATGGACAGACTGTCATCAAAAATAGAATATGTAGCACAATAACAGGGGGTTTTCTTTGTGTTTTTGTACGCTTTTCACTAAGGTTTTCCTATGATTTCGTGATGTATTCAAATGGATGTACTAATGCGTACATCTAGAGTGCACCATTTCTGAGCCATCGATTTTAGCCTTTTTTTTTTCAATGGTCAACAACCAATGGCTCACAACAAAAGCCCTTTTTTTGTGCGTGTGGTGCATAATGGTCAACAACCAATGGTTCACAACAAAAGCCCTCTTTTTGTGTGTGTGGTGTATAACGGGCACATGAAGGGCTTGAAGGGCGCATGTAGTGCAGTTTCCCCGTCGGCAATACATTTCTTATCATAACTTTTGATCCAGAGCTCTGTTTCAGATGATTTTTATTGCGTTGGAAAGCTCTCTCCGAGATCTTTTTGATAGTGTATGATATGGATATGTTTGGTTCAGTTATCTATGCTAAAATAGCAATTTTTCGGCCGGGTTTGGTAGGCTTTCACATCCTACCAGCTGATTAATACAGAATTGCACTATTGGATATTGTTTTATGGCTCATTCCGAATGAAGCTTGCAAAAAATTACCATGCATTTTTAGATTTTGACGCAGTTATTAAGCAAATTCCAAGGCTTCTAGATCCTTGTGCTAACAAGTAGAAAAGTTTCCCACTTTGGTTTCTCACCACAAGAATCCATGGAGGCCAAAGGCTGCTGTTAAATTCCAGTTGAAAAATGTTTGTGTATGGGTGTTGCAAACTTTATGACTTTCAGAATAATGGGATCAATCTGCTCTATCTTTATGGTAAGTTTTACTTATGTTCTATTTGTTTTATTGTGATGAAATTCAAAAGCTACAGGTGATGAAAGCCTCAAATGAATTCTAGTTTTTTTCTGGTTTGAATTCTAAATTTTTTGTCACACTGAGGGGGGGGGGAGGGGGACGTCCCTAAGGCCCCGAAGGGGCCAAATTTTTTTTTTTGCAACACAAACCATTAACATCCAACATATAAAAATTAAATCCTCCAACATATAACAACCAACACATAACAACCATTGACATTAACAACCAACACATAACTACCATTGACATTAATTAACACAACCATTGGATCCAACACATTTAAATTAAAATCCCCCTTAAACCCCCTTTGGTTTGGGTGCATATTCACACGAAGGTTGACTCCGGGCAACGAGAGCTGTTGGGTAGGCATATTCACCCCTTATTCCTTAATCTACACCGTACGTAAAGTTCCTCGTTTGTGGGGTATGCAAGTACAAAATTTGCTATACTGTATAACAAGATTCGCAAAATACTATAAGATTTCAAGCGGAATACTATATGGTGTTGATTTCGTACGTGCAAAATAAAATTATAAGGGCTCTCGCTGCCCTACATCACCCCCCGTGTGAATATGCACCCAAACCAAAGGGGGTTTAAGGGGGATTTTAATTTAAATGATGGCCACAAAAAATAAGGGGATGCACAGACTACTAAAAATTCTAGAAAAATTCTGTGAAAAAACCGGGCTAACAGTAAATCTAGCAAAGACTAAGATAGTCATCTTCGGCCATAAGAACAGGCATAGACCCTTCAGATACAAGGAAACAGAAATAGAGGAAGCAACGGAATACAGGTATCTAGGGTATGATGCGCATGGTACAGGGAAGTGGGCTAAGGGTGCAGACACCAGGTTCCAATCAACCATAGGAAGTTATTTTAATATGAAGAATTTCTGCAACAAAAACAGAATAATTGACTGGGACATCAAATGCTACTTATTCAGTGCAGTAGTAGCCACTACACCGAGTTAGCAAAGTCACACATTCTCATAGGCAGCGGATGGTTTAAGGATGTGGCAAAATGGACCAGAGAGATGGGATTAAACCTGAGCGACCTAATAAACGAAGGGCAGTGGAATGAGGAGTGGGCAGCCAGAGCTACAAGAGCATGGCTGCAAAAACACACAGGACCCAAGACAATCTGGCTCATGACAGTTTTTAACCCAGACCAGCAGGTAGGACATCAGATGTATCGGGATAACATATTGGAAAAAGCCAGAAGATATATCCTGGCTAGATTCAGGATGGGGAGCCACGATCTGAGAATCGAAAAGGACAGGTGGAGGGGAATAAACAAGGAGGACAGGATATGCAGAATCTGCGACAATGGGAGAGTAGAGGATGAGAACCACATGATTAACGATTGCCCGATATACGGGGACATCAGAGACAGGTACAGAACTATAAGATGGGGGGCAACCAGTACATATTCTGATGACAATAACAGAATCACTGAGAGATTTGGCAGACGCGATCCAGGGAATGATGATCAGACACAGAGAAGTACACAGGGAAAGAGGGTTTGTAATATGAACCGCACAAAAGTGGCTCATAAACCCCACACAAATTGTTCAGTTAAAAGCTGATTGATAACGATGCATCACTGCATGGCCATGAAGCCGAAGTAAAGCGGGATGCTGGTAATAATAGAAAAAAGTCAGCCTTCAGAAAAGGCTACATCATAACAGCGTGATGTGCTAGTAGCGCCCTTTCAGGGAGCTCGCCCATGGTACACAAGTCCAGGGGCCTGAGGGGTGCACTGCTGACCAAAACCCAATGTCAAGAGGCTATTTTTCAAAAATTCCCAATCCACACTATGTGAATTCACATGAGAAGAATTCAGCTGAAACTTTGCTTTGTCTCGAGATTTCATATTTAATGACCCCTTCTTACTAATATTTTTGATTGGATAGTCCATAAGATTATAAAAGCACTGGCCATTTTCTTGATTCTTAGCCTCTTTAATGATTTCTCTCAGAGCCATACTTAATTTGTCAGTAGCCTGAGTAGCCTTTTCTGACATAACCCCACTAGCAACTTTGGTTCTCCAATTGTTAAGGGACCATTATTTTTAGAAGAATTAGGGAACTCAAATTCACAAAGTTTGCCCTTGTCTTTCATCTGATCTCTTGTAGCCTTTTGCTTCTGAATTCTCTTGTAACTTCCGTTTACTCTTGTCCACTTGAACCTGTCATTTTCTGGCAACCTTTGAAACTGAGAAGTCTCTTTAACAGATTTTTTCTGTGAAACCTTATCCTTGTCAGACTGATCCATTTGTTTTGTACCTGTTGTTCACTCTTTCCAGTGTGTCTCTCACTAGCCAGGAGATCCTACTTGCACTTTATCCCCCTGTTTGGCCGAACTTGCGTAAGTGGGCATTTCATCTTGCTTCTAGTTGGATTTTGTGGCCTATCCACTAGGGTTTTATTCCTGTCTGTGCATTGTGTATTGCGCCTTTGTTTTTGTAAATAAGAAGAGTCTCATGTCCTTCAAAAAAAAAGATCTAGCTTTAAAGATCAATTACAACGAGCAACACATGAAAAATACTGTCTAGAAGAGGACATGGTATAAACTGAAGGACTGTTGCTTAGACTAGGTGGATTTGCTCCAAAAAGTGATGCTTAGCTTCAACAAGATCTCAACCATCTTGCTAGCCCTCTCATCCATCCATAATGCCGAACCCACTCCATGCCTAGCACCAAGAATAATAATATTATTATTGCATATAATTTATGCCAAACCCACTCCATGCATAGGATTTGCCCTACTGCAAAATGTTTAAGATGACAAACTTGAATACCAATGCATTGGCGTCTCGGCTATTTTCAGCCGTTCGATGGCGACAAGTTGCACTGCGTCACTTTTGTGCCCTTTTACAGAAGCACAAAACTAGAACTTAAGAATCTAGTCTCCTTGCTTACTGAGCATGTGCGGAATCGGACTTATTGTGGAGGGAGTCACAGTGGTTCGCCTCCCTGACAATTTAGCTGAATGCCCTGTTGATGTTGCATCTAAAGAGGTACGGAGTCCTTGGAGCAAACTCAAAGTTAGACTTTACCAAGTTAACGTTCGTATCTAGTTTCTCCTATATGTTGTTAATAAATGTATGCAGTATGTTGAAAAAAAATCGAATCCTGATCTCTGTCATATTGTTTGAAGTGTGCACATCTAGAGAGCCCAAGCGTAGTGGATCTTGTTCAGGCTTTGATAAGAAGGGGACCTGATGATTGTGCAGTGGAGTCCATTCATGTGAGTAGGGTCAATAAACCAGCCCAGTGTACTGGCCATAAAGTACGCCTGAATAAGGAGCAGAACTTTACTTCTTGTCAAGAGTCTGATCTTGTCAATCGGACATCTAGAATCAGTCTTCTGTCCCACTCAAATGGCAACCGATATTTGAAGATTTGCAAGGAAAATCTTCAATTCGGTCCAGTCTGTGGAGAAGAGAACTTTTCTGCATTTTTACAATTTGTGGGCGCCACATTGCAGCTGAGGGGACTCAGGCCAATTTCTCAGCCATTCAAGGATAAGGATGGCAATCTCTTTGTCTACAATGGTAAAATATTTTATGTGGATACGTTGCTGTATCTGTGTCCATTTTATCCTGTTTTATTTTTTTGTCTTCTCTAAGTAGACATCATACAATTTGCATCATGGCTGTTTTCAAAGTACCTCGCCTAGCAGCACGGGCTTGTGATAGATCTACTGTAATAAATAATGCAGGACCATATTACTATGTTACTCAATATTTTTATACAATTTTCTCTAATTCAGCAGAAATTTCAATATCGTACATTCTAATGTATAGAAGAATATGAAGTACTCGTTTAGTTTAGATACTCGTTTTGGTTTAAACTTTTGTCGTGTACTAGTTAAAATTTATACACTTGGATGTTTTAATATGTAGGTGAAGTATTTGGGGGCTTACAAATTGAACCAGAGGAGAATGATGCGATGGCTGTTATGTCTCTTCTTCAAGGCTGTTGTACATGCTTATGTCATGCACAAGCCATGCAATTTATCAGCTGTGAATGTGCAGTAACCTCAAGTTTAGATGTGCATAGAACAGTTCCTGAAGCTCTTTCTCAGATCAGAGGTCCATGGGCGTTGATTTTCTGGCAGGTATGTTATATTACAAATTGGTATCAATGTATGGAACTAAAGGCAACTTTTTTCCATCTTGTAGGCAGAATCACAAATTTTATGGTTTGGACGTGATGCATTTGGGCGGCGAAGTCTCTTGGTACATTGGCCTTCAAAGTCAGATTCTAGAATAATATTGTCTTCTGTTGCAGCATTTGGTTCTTTTCAACAAGGTAATAGGGAGCATTGATAGTGCGTCCTTCATTTCATATTGCATTTTAAACAAGAACTGTGTTTGCAGAGGCAAGGCCCATGGAAAGTAATGCATCTGCCAAATTAAGTTCAAGTACTTTTGAGTTCTGGGAAGAGTTGCCATGTGGAGTATACAGCATCAATATTACGGAATGTAACACCAGAAGTGCAGAATTAGTTGGTGTAGCAATGAAACATCAGTGGCATGATCCTTCATTGCAAATGTTGGCAAGGTGGGAACGGCGGCGCGTATCACCAAGCAGTCTTACTCCATTAAAACCTAAGGACATTGAAGTAGGACATTTGTTGGCTCAGCCAATAAGTAGTGCACCTGAACATGTGTTGGCAGCTTTGAGGCAGGCAGTGAAAAGGAGGACAACACACCATATTTTTGGTCAGGTCAGCTTGTATGCACTTGCCTAACACATAGTTATTTCTAGCATCATTACCGACTTTAGAACATGCATTTCAGTCTTTATCTACAGAATGCATTGGAGAAAAAAGCACGATTGAGGATGCACCTGTGGCAATACTTTTTTCTGGAGGCATTGATTCAATGATCTTGGCTGCACTTACTCATCAGTGTCTTGGTTCTTGTTGTACGTGATCATACGCCAGTGTTGTTACATATTAGATATTAGCCAAACTTGAACTAACCAGTGTTATTATATTTTTTGTGTTAGCCAAATTTAGACTGATGTCCTTAATGTACCAATAATGTAGAAATTGGCCATCAGAAAAGCTGTCATCTGTAGCTGTACAAGCTTCCGTTCTAAAAAGAAAAGCAAACAAATTTCTTCTATAGATAAGCAAGAATATAAAAAATACAGATCTGATAACTACCTCGTCAGTTATGCTATAAGTCACCTTTTCATATTCAAAAAATTAAATAATTGAGTTAAGCTGCATGATATGTGCTTGTTTCCTAGGTCGAGGAGTGGGTTCTTAATCAAGATGATAATCTTGCTTTCCAGATCCTATTGATTTGTTGAATGTCAGCTTTGATGGACCTTCAGCACCAGATAGGATTTCCTCACTCGCTGGTCTTGCTGAACTCCAACAGCTTTTCCCTACACGACGGTAGAAATTTCTTACTTTCAGGCTTGCCTTAAAGGCTCTCGACCTTTGGATTTCACACACTTGACATTGTTCAGAAAAGTGCAGCTGGAGGCTTATTGAGATCGATTCACAAATGGAGGATATGCATGCTGAAAATAGCAAGTTGATCTCTCTTATTTGTCCCTCAAATACTTACATGGTCTGTCTTGTTCATGATCTTTCTACTAGGTAAAAGCTTGTTTTTTGAGGATGGCGCATCTTGCAGGATTTCAACATTGGAATGGCACTATGGCTGGCAGCAAGTGGTGTTGGAATTGTAAAGGGTGGGTCGCCTTTGGGTGACTATAAGTATGCATCTAGAGCAAGAATACTGCTGGTCGGTGCCGGGGCAGACGAGCAGTGTGCTGGCTATTCACGATACCGAACAAAATTCAGGCTTGGGGGGTAAGCATTGCTGCTGTAAGCAAACTGTTATATGAAGAATGCAAAATCACCTTCAATAGTTTTTTTTTATACTTAAGTCTACTACTTACATTCCTGAATTTCCTTTAGATTGTATGTTAACCTTCAACCTGTCAGGTGGCAATCTTTAGATGAGGAAATGAGAGTTGATATGCAGAGGATTTGGAAAAGGAATCTAGGACGCGATGATCGTTGCATGGCTGATCATGGAAAGGAGGTATGGCAATTGGTCTTGATTCCCATTTTATTCGGTAGTAATAATCCCTTATTTCATTTAAATTGACAAATATATTCTATATTAGGCCCGCTTTCCCTTTCTGGATGAAGATGTAATGGAAACTCTTCTAAGTTTAGCGTTATGGGAAATCACTGATCTTAATGAAGGTCCTGGTGTCGGTGACAAAAAGGTCCTCCGGGAGGTCGGTTTGAACTTGTAACGTTTGTTTTGAATTTTATCTGCATGAAATATTTCTTTGACATCCTATACAAGAATACCTTGGTGCATCACTTATTGGATTAAAATTTAAAAAAATTTAATTATATCAAAATTCATGAACATATTCTGGTAGATGCATATTTCAGGAGGAATCACCAAGTCATAGTTCTTCATTTATTTTTTCTGCATAGAAACACATACAAAGTTTTGTTCTTTAGAAAGTAGACTGAGCTACGACTTGGCAATTGAATAAACAGCTGGACCCTAGTCAATTTAAACTCATCCTGTTTCAATTTGAGTGTCATCATGTTGTGCCTCAAATACCCCCAGCTTTTTGGTGCTTTTCATGACGTGTAAACTTATTTTGTTGGACCTCCAGGTGGCGAGGTTGTTAGGCCTCACGGGAAGTACGTTGCTGCCAAAAAGAGCAATACAGGTAAGGAACCTTCTCTCTGATGTTCTTTTGCATCCTAAAAATATTCTTGAGCATGCTTAATCTTTGCAGTTTGGGAGTGGTATGGCAAGGAAGTCTAATAAAAGAGACTTTGGTAGCAACAGGGCAGCTAATCGAGCATCTGCAGGAAGTGTTCTTTTATGTGATTTACCTTCATAGACTTTTCTACAAGCAATCTAGATGGGATGTTTGATGTCCCAAAGTTCCTTTCGTTGTTACTCTTGTTGTAACATCTTGGGTTCTACCTAAGGCTGAGCCATTCATTTTGTCCAGTACTTTTGTTGCCATCTGACCATGTGGGCCGTGTCACCTGAATGCCGATGCAGACTGAAAAGGCAGGCTAAAAGGCCTTCAGTCATTTCTTTGAGGGCTGGATCCATGTCCTAAATCATTGTATATGTGGGACAGGTGCCGCCTTTTATCTTACTCCAACGGTTTTTTTCTTTCTAAATTTCCAACTTATGGCTTTAGTTCTATTATGGACATTAATGCTAGTTAGCACTAAGGGTGGATCCCCATTAGCATCACACTCCGAGTTTCATACCTGCGCCAGGACGCAAATTACAGGCCTAGCAAATGCAGACCATTCCCATTTTCAATTGCATTTCTTACTTGTTGGCTTCCAGTGACAGAGCAGTGAATGCCGAAGAAGTTTTGAGATAGCTGGTTTGTATACGCAGGAGAACTGGAAACTGTAAGTATTCTAAGTATGCAGCAGGCAGAGATTCTATCAACTTACCTCTGTGTCTTCCGAAAGAGATCCTTACACTCGTGGCCATGGCCTCCATGCCAATCGAAGATCTTAAGATTGAATTGAAATGATTTGTGTATCATCTGATGCTCGCATGCTATCATTTGAACGAAGATGTACTAATGGAAACTCTTCTAAGTTTAGCATCATGGAAAATCATTGATCTTAATGAAGGTCGGTCCTGGTGTTGATGACAAGAAAAAGGTCCTCCGGGAGGTGGGTTTAAACTTGTAACGTTTATTCTGAATTCTATCTGCATGAAATATTTTCTTAACGTCCTAAACAAGAATTCCTTGGTGCATCACTTAATGGATCATATCAAACAAGGTGCTGCATCCGGTTGAGTTTTTTTTGTGTAGGGTCTATTTTGTTTTATATCGAGCCGTGTGAATGGTATGAATGGTATGAACACAACGTTTTGCTTTCTTAGTCCAAAAGTTTCTGAGTTTCATTTAAGAAGCTGTGTGGAGATTAATGCATACAACTGAAGCTGAAGCTGATAACTTTATACTCATTAGGCTAAGCCCATTGGCCGTTTTTGAGACATTGTGAACTTCTAGTGAATGCTATAAATGCCTGTCCTGTAGCCCTGTTCAATGTAGCAGAATGTGGGCCTAAAATTTGTACACTTGTGTTCAAGGACTGACGTGGAGCGCGTGGGGTTCTTGAATGTGCTTTAGATTTCCAGCATTAACAAGGTTTGCAACATCTCCTCCATGAGGATGGCCACCTGTTTTGTCATCAAAGTTATGTCCTAATAATGAATTAATGACCTGACGGTAGAGACAACATCATTTACCTGACAGGAAGTAGCGAGATAAGTTTAAAAAAACCATCCATCATTTGTGACAAAATTAATGGAGCTGAACATAGTGGAGTCAACTAAGAATGGCATTATCTAGGTTTTCATTGATGTTATGCACGGAAAAGAACCTTTTGTCAGTTAAAAGTACATGTCTTTTGCAGCTTCAATCTAAACGGCCATGCAATGTTCTATCCCCATCTTTGTCCAATATCTTTGCATTCACACAGCTTGAAAAAAATGATTTCACATAAAACATTTGAAAGTTCCAATTATCCGCATTCATGGAAATAAACAAGCAGCATTTTGCATTGCAAAGCACCATTTTGCATTGCAAAGTATAAAGCGAGATTTACAATTTATGGGTACAGGTAGAACAACAAAGGATAACTTTTAACAAAGCAAAATGCAACTAAATCACATTGTTACACATGCTTCAAAACTATATGGAAATTAATGCCATAGGGATCATCACAATGCTCTTAATTTTTGGGTACCAGTAAGTTGGGTTAGAATTTTCAATTTTAGCTTATTAAACTTCATAAAACTTCACTTTGTTAGGATTTAGTGTAACTTGACATAAGTTATTTTAGCCAAAGTTTAATTGAAGCTCAGTTGTATTGCATTGAGCACCCAACCAAGTTCGAAGGTCTGCATCTACTTGCCACAGATACTAGTGGAAATCTGGAGTCGTTGGCTTCCTATACCTATCTTCAATGGGCCAATAGTGTTTCATTAATGGTACCTAATTTGGGCTTTGATCGACATGGCCCGCCACCTCCTCCCTTAGCTATAATGACAAACAACAAAAAAACCAAAGATTCAGAAAGAAGAAATGCACTATATCCTACTATTTTGTGGTATAATGATTGTGAAAATGCATTGCACTAGTTTCTAGTAGGTGATACTATTTTGGGGTAGAAAATATTCCCAACCATAGACAAACCATTACATCCCTGATAATATCAACGAATATAATACCTCATCACATAACTAGCTTAGAAGCAACCATCCTTCAATGTAACCATTCACTAATAGGGGCTCTTAAACTAGTCAGTTTTTAACAACCAATTATTGCCAAGGATCAACAACTCTTGTATTTCACGACTCCTTCAGTTTGCTTCTCACTTGTTTGCTTCTCAACATATTTGCTCCTGAAATTATAGTCTCATGACATCCGCAACCTAAATATGGAATTGATAGAAAATGCAAGTATGTCAGACCATAAGTGCAGGCTCAAGTCCTTGATGTATTGGCAATGTTCTAGGGAACTGGCCTATGTCATACTTGCTTGTTCATAATGAAAATTTGCAAAAGAAGGGGGGGAGGAAAGGGTTGGCCAAACAAGGTGGGGTCGAGAGTCTGCAGCAGCAGGTCGTGCTTTATTGGACACCTTATATCAGGACCTGCTCCATTCTCGACAGGGACGTCTTCCAGGTGTTCATGATCGTCATATTTTGGCACAGATCCAAGCATTGGAGGAGGAGCAAATTCAACAAGCAAAGACGAAGGCAAGTCTACAGTGGTTTCGTGATGGAGACCTTGTACGGGCTTCGTTTTTCGTGCAGCTAAGAGGCGTCGCATGACGTCAACCATGTCCTCATTGCTTTTGCTGGATGGTTCGGTGCTAACAGAGCCAACTGAACTCAAGCAACATCTGCATAACCACTTCCAGACTTTTTTCGCTGAGAAACATCTTCCCTTTCAATCAGAAATGCGAGATGCTATTTTGTCTAGGATTTCCCCCATCATCTCTGATGAGCAGCACGAGTCAATAGAGGCGGCTATGACACCTGATGATTTAGGTTCGGCAATCTTTGAACTGAAAAGAGGCAAACGCCCAGGTTTGGATGGTTTGTCTAAATACAGGTGCCATCTCACTTATCCCCAAGGTCAAGGACCCTCAGCCTATTTCAGACTGGCGGCCCATCATCTTATTGTCATCCGTTTATAAGATCTTCGCCCAGGCTTTTGCAGAGCGGGTAAAGGACATCTTGGCAGAGTCCATCTCAACAACCCAGATAGGTTTTCTTCCAAAACGATGCATTCTGAACAATGTTGCTGCTGCTTACGAGGGAATTTATTGGGCACGTAAGCAAAACCTTCCAGTTGTATACCGTCTTGATTTTGCAAAGGCGTATGATAGTGTCAGCTAGAAATTCATGCGTCGATGTATGCTAAGACTGGAATTTGGGGAACAATTCACATCAGATATTATGAAGCTGCATGTCTCTGCTCGGGCAACTGTTATGCTCCATGATGAGCCGTCAGATGCCTTCTCACTTGGTCGTGGTATTTGCCACGGATGCCCTTTAGCACCATTGCTTTTCACAATTGTTGCAGCGGCTTTGTCACAGTTATTCACTATTGCAACCACAGAGGGACTTCTCCATGGTCTTGCAATGGAGGATGGCACACAAGAGGTTACAAGAGGCATGTGATGGGCGACAATCTACACCAGGTGCACTTGTGGAAGGTGCTGGCTCTGTATTCCAGGTTTTCATGCATGGACATTCTTCATTACTCACTTGCCCACCTTCTTACCTGCCGAGGTTTCTCCAATCTTCTTTTTCTTCTCGATGTTTCTTGCCATAAAAGCTCTGCATATATATTCCGTCGGGTTTTCTTCACAGCAAAAAACACAAATCTTCCCAAGGTCTCCGACCAGCAGTTCATGTTGATAACACACCGATTTTTGGATTGTAGCATTCATCTTCAACCAATTGAAGCACTGCATCACTCTCTCCTTGTCCTGCATACTGACTGTGTCATTTTTATCGGCCATAACTCCTACGACCTCCAGTAAACGAAGGCTATACCCTGCATCTTTCATTGCCTGGGCATGATGGATCCTATCACAAAATAAACACTAAACCCTACCACAGTTTATGCACGACGAGAGCCACCCACTCCAGGCATAAGCAATCTTTCTCGCAGATGCACCACGGACCTGCATCCTTGAGTTCTGGATTCTAGGGGACCATAAGATTTCCCGTGTTCCCAGACCTTGGCCGCTTCCTTGCTGTCGGTTCCTCACCTGGCTCTGTTTCCATGATTTTTTTGCCTCTATCCATAGATCTCTGGCGCCCTGTGCAAGGAGAGCCGGATGTTTGAGCTGTGGAGAATTGCTGCAAGGCCCCTCAAACTCTTGAAGCAGAATCTGTATGTACAAACGAGATAAGTGTCAATGTTTGACAAGTATCACCATTAATGTAAGTATAGTAAGCTAAAAGTTAGTTAGGTCATTAGTCTAAAGACATTCCTAATAACTAGTCTTGTACTATAAGCGTTATCTTATTAAATAGAATGGTGTTCGATAATAATACTTAGAAGCCCATGCAAATAGAAAGAAAAAACTCTCACCTGAAACTTTGATGATTCTTCACCTCCCTAACAGATAAATCATTGATTGAAGAAAAAGCTCTGGGATGCAGTCAAATTTCCTTTGAATGCAAATGAAATATATGAGCAAATTCTGGCAGAATAGCTATTTGTTAAGCCAAATCTAGATGATATCAGATGGTTTGAATTGATTTCAACTCATTTGTTGATCAGGATTGATGGGAAATTCTTGGCAAAGTTCGCCAGAAGTGGACTGGCACATAAAAAATGGGAAAAAACTATTTTTTTGAAAAAAACACTCAGAAATCGATTGAAGAAAAGGGGAAACACCATGGATTGCTCAAGAAAACTTTTCTCAGATTATCTTAGGAACATAATACACTTGTCAGGTAATCCATTCGATCACTCTGAAATAGAATTTGTATCAGAACTTCCAAAATCTTTGCTTTCAAGAACAAGGGCGGGTTTCTAATCAAAAATCTCCTCTCCTTGATTGGAATACGGCTCGGATCATCTTTATAGACCTGTGTCAGGGTAGTTAGAGCTCTAATTTGTCTGCATATGGCCACGAACTCTTCTTTCCCAAAAATAGGCAATGCTCTGTTCTTGGTATGATCTCCATTAATTCGCATCCTTTTCATAATTCGATTGGTTCCGTAAGTCGGTTATGATCGGCGAACCGCCTCTGCATCATTCAAAGTCTTGTGAAGCCGAGAATCATAGAACCCTAATGGTTTTTTTTGCCGATCTTCTTCAAAGGGATATATCCCACGTGCCTAAATCAAAAAAGTCAGCCCGGTATATATATAGCTCGATCCGGGCTAACTATTAAATTGACGTGTCTTGCCCACGTGGGATTCGGTACCCACCGCACCGCCCCACGGGTAGCGGTGAGCCACGTGGAGGGGGTGATTGGGTGAAAAGGAATCTAGGTCGGGGGGGTAGAATAGGACAATTTTTTTATATTTTTTCAAAGGGCACGATTCCCAAGAATTGGAATTCAAAGGTCTATATAAGGTCTTTTTTGGAAATTTTTTGTGCCAGGTGGCATATTTTCATTGGGGCAACATGGTGATGTGGTCAAGTTTTGAAAAATGGCACTTTGATTTTTTGGCTTAAAAAAAAGATGAATCAATGGTGACTGGACATGATGAAATGATGACTCGGCATAATGAAGGATAATGTGGCAAGGTCAAACATGGTTTTTTGCCCAAGTGGATTTTCGAAATTTTAAATGCCCCTTGACATTTTTGATGAGGTGGCATGATTTTGACCCAAGTGGCAAAGACATAACCAAAGTTGGATGACAAAGCATTTTGGTGAGCAAGGTGGCCATCCTAGGTGGCATTTTGACTCTTGATGACATGGCAAGGGTATTTTTGGAAAGTGTGCCTTTTGACTTTTTATTTTGACTTTCACTTGACTTTTTGACATCTTTGGCACTTTAGGATGATGACTAGGATGCCACTTGGCAAAGGTATAGATTTTAGGCATTTTTGGGAATATTTGGCCCGTGATAGGGAAATTCAAGGAAAAATAGGAGATAGGCTCAAAAATTTGGGAAAAAATCAAGGGTGGCTAGTTTTGGCTAAAGGATTTGGCAAGGGTGCTCACCTGGCCTAGATTCTCTTTCAGCCTGATACCTTTCCTTAATAGCTCCTCCAATACTTAGAATTTTCTTCATATCTTCATCTTTTCTTCATGTTGCCACTTCAAGGGGCAACATCTTTGCCCAAAAGAAAAAATGGCTGGTCCCCAAAATTTGAAACCCTGTTAAAAACTCCTCCTGACATCTGGATCTGAATTATCCTGTTCTGAAATATCAGAGCTTCTTAGAATGCAGTATAAAAGCATCTGAAAAGTGCAAATATATGAGAGTGAATGCCAAATCAATGCATCTCTTGTTCCTGAGATAATATAAGGTTTTCTTGAGGTCTTCATAAATGGAAAATGGTGCCGAATAGGAAACCGGATAGAACTATGTGTACTTCATATTTTTGGTGATGAATTCTCGCAACTTTTTGAACACAAAGAAAGAACTTTTGAACATTTGTGACTTGTAGGGTCTGCTACCATGATCTTTTGACTTCCCATAAGTGTTGAAACTTGGGGGGAACGTCCAAAAACTGCTTCAATGATCTTGTGAATAAAACTTGATACTTTTAGGATTTCACTACCCATTCTTGTAGGGATCTTGAAGAAATGACTTGGTGGATGGTGCTAGAATGTTATGGAAGGGTGCGGACACATTCTAGAAGGTGTAATGGTCCCGCAAATTTGCCCAAAAGAAAAAAAATGGTGATGGTATAAAGTCTGGCTAATGAGTAAAGGATGATCCCGCAAGTGACATGAAATAGGGAGTTAGGAGGTCGCTTTTATGATGCACGGGGTGAATAGCAGCCTGTAGGGTGATGAATAAAAGTAGGAGTAAGGCTTATATGAGTGGGAGGCCAATAAATGAAAAAAAAATGGGTATGGAAGACTAGGATGGTCCCGCAAAAATGACATGGTGACTTCAGTTAGTACAATCCCAAGGCGTTCATCACAAGATGTTCAAAGAACCTGCTCATGATGATTTCGAGCTCCTGCATATGAGCACAACTTTAGGAAGCAATGGTTTTTCCGGTTTTAAACGTAAACAACTAATGAACACCGCAAATGACAATGTTAAAGATCAAAACGCATATTTTTTCTTTTCAGCTTTTCTTCTTTTTATTGTTTTCTTCCCATAGTGTTAGCAAATTATATCTAGAACAATTTCAACTAATTCAACCCTTTTTAGACTACCTACAACTATACTAACTAGCATTGGCTAGTTTAGATCCAATAAGCTTTCAAGTGTTGTGCATTGAGAGGATTTGGCAAAATTCTCTCAGACTCTAACTCCTGTAAGTAATATGAGTTTACTCCAGCATGTGAAGAAATGACAAATGGACCTTCCCAATTTGCAGAAAACTTACCTAGAGTGGGATCTTTGTTTCTAGCTAACTTAAGCACCAAATCACCAACCTGATAGTTGACTTCTACTGCTTGTTTGTCAAATTTCTTCTTGATCTTCATCTTGTGTTCAGTTATCACCTGTAGAGTCTTATCTCTGAGTTCCTCAAGAGCTAGCATCTGCTGTAGCCTGCACCAGATAGCATCTTCTTCACTTTTGACTTGTATTTGCATTGTCCTTGGCGAAAGTACCTGCAACTCAAAGGGTAGAATGACACTAGTACCATACACAATAGAGGCAGGAGTGTTTTTTATAGCCACTTTATAAGTGGTTCTGTAGGACCAAAGGGCATAGATCAACTTTGTATGCCAGCTTCTTGGAAACCTATCTACTGTCTTCTTCATAATGGATATCAGAGTTTTATTGGTGGATTCTTTTGCCATTTCCACGAGGGTAGTAAGCGTAAACTTTTGTGTGTCTTATCTCAAGCAATTGGGTAAGCTTGTATATTACTTCATTCATAAAGGGCGTTCCTCATCCGAAAAACAATCTTCAATGGTACTCCAAACCTAGCACATATATTAGGCAAGTTAGGAAACTTGCTGTGGTATCTGCATTGGCACTTGTCAATGGAATGGCTTCAGCCCACTTAGTGAAGAAGTCTGTAGCAACTAGGATGTATTCATGTCTGGCAGAGGAAGATGGGTGTATAGGACCAACATAATCTAATCCCCAAACAAGAAATGGGCCAGGGGCCACAATAGGTGAAAGGGGAGGTACCTTCAGGCGTTTACTGGCATGCTTTTGACAATCAGAACAACTCTGCACGTACCTTTTGACATCATGATGAAGTGTAGGCCAATAGTATCCAGAACTTAGAATTTTCTTGGCTGTGGCATCCATAGAATAGTGTCCACCACAACAGAGATCATGAGCATGTCTTAGAGCTTGTACTGTTCTTCTTCACCAAGCACCTCAACAAAATCAGGAAGGCATCTTCCTACATAAAATGTCCTCAACCAAACACATATGTTAGACATCTTTTCCTAAACTTAACTTTCTCAGATGGTGAAAATGTGGCAGGGACCTCTTGATGTTTTAGATAATTGACAATAGGTTGCATCCAAGACCTGGCTTCTCCAGTTAAATGACATACCTCTTCCTCTGTTTGATCCTCTTCAGAGGTCAAATCATATTTGTAGAAGGCATAGGGTATGAAACTACTCGGATCTTTTTCTGTTTTGACAAGGTGGACTTCAATGGCAAAGTCTTGGAGCATGGCAGCCCACTTATAGAACTTGGTCTTCAGGGCTTGTTTACCATACAACATTGGAAGAGGATTGACCTTCATATAGACTTGAATCTTTGGAGCTTGCATCAGAAGATGGGGGAATTTAGAGGTCAAAAATATTAGGGCAGCAGCAGACTTCTCTAGGACTGGATAATTCACCTCTGTGTCTGACCACTGTTTGCCTGCATAATTTAGTACCCTTTTGTTCTGAAATAAGGCTAATCCTACAGCAAATGATGTAACTGTTACATAAACTTGGAAAGCTTCATTTGGTTTAGGGGCAAGAAGTGTTACCTTCTTGCTGAGCTCTTCTTTGATCAATTCAAATGCCCTTTGGCAATCTCCATTCCACTCAACTGGTACTTTTTGACTTGTATTTTTGGATACATACCCTACTTTGGTGAGCTTGGTGATAGGTCTCAAAATGTGAGAGAAATTTGGGATGTAAATCCTCAAGCCTTGAAGTGTACCAACAAAACCTTTGATCTGCTTCAATGTTTTAGGTACTGGGAGGTCGAGAACTACTGTGAGCTTATCTGCAGCAATCTGAACTCCTTCTTCTGATATCTGATGGCCTAACAGCACACCTTTGTCAGTCAAAAACAAACACTTCTTTGGATTTAAGTTCACACCACTGGATCTGCACAAAGAAAACATATTAGTGATTGTTTTTAGATGATCTTCCAAAGAGGTGGCCAGAGTCAAATCATCAAGAAAAGCCCTGAAATCTTGGGGAGATAATGACTCAAAAATATTGTTCATTGCCCTCTGAAAGGTTGCAGGGGCATTTTTCAAACCAAATGGCATTCTTAGCATCATATAAGTTCCCCAAGGTGTGATGAAGGCGGTTTTTGGCTGTGATAAAGGATCAACTTCTATTTGGTTGAAACCAGAGAAGCCATCCATAAGAGAATAGACTTCTTTTCCACTCATGGTATGCAAAACTTCTTCTAGAAACGGTAGGGGGTAGCGCTTTGATAGTAACCTTATTGATATCTCTATAATCAATACAAATTCTAAGTTGGCCACTCCTCTTCTTGACTGGCACAATGCAAGACAACCACTCAGGTTCCAATGTCTCACATATCAGCTTAGAACTCTCCATAGTTTTTAATTCTTCATAGATTAGCGGCAGCAAGGCAGAATTTATCCTCCTTAATTTCTGGCGAGAGCAGGATCAGAGCCTTCTTTTACTTTTATTTCGAAATTTTGCTTTAGAGGGAGGAATTCCTTTTAGTTCGTGAGTAATCCCAAGCAAAGACATCGAGAATTCTTGACCGCGATAGGAAATGAGTTGAAGCAAGGCTCAGGAGCTTTTGGACCAACTTTCAGGGTTCTGGTTTGGCCATTCTTTTGGATACAAATGACTTGCTCTCTGCTTGCTTCCTCTATCCCTATAGTTAGAATTGGGCAAGTCTGTGAGAGGTTCAGTTCTTCTTCCTGAAAGGCTCCTTCAGCTAAAAAATCCAATATGGTACCTTTAGCTAGCCTGTCTACTTCACTATTCAAATGCCTAGGGATATGCTCTATAGTCCAGGCCTCAAATTTGTCTAACAGTCCCAAAACCTCTTCTTTAAGTTGTACTAACCTTGAATGCTTGGTTTGGTATACCTCTTGGACTTGATTGCACACGAGCTGAGAGTCTCCCTTTATATTCAGCTTCTTGATTCCCATCATGTAAGCTTCCTGGAGACCTGCAATCAAAGCTTGATACTCTGCCTCATTTGAGGTTATATTTTTGTGAATTCTTGCTGTTTTGGCCACTGTCAAAGCCTCTGGGCTTTTAATGATGGCAGCAGCACAGGCTAGGCTCAGCTTCCTGCTACAACTGCCATCAAAGAACAATGTATGAGTATGCTCATCAAACTTTTGCTCTTCTTCTTCCAAAAGTGGGTCTACATAGATGTTGTACACACCTACATCTTTATAAATTAGTGCATCATCAATTGAAAAAGCAAATTCTTCTTGGAGTTTACCTTCCTGGTTGTAGAGTGTGACTTCTTGCTTACCATCTGTTATTGTGCATTTACCTCCTCCCCAATCTGGCTTTGCAGAAACCACCCTGAGCCATTTCCTGCCCAAAAGAAGGTCATAGCTGCCAATCTGAGAAGGAAACTGTACTACAACAAAGTCCAGGGTCATCTTGATACCCCCTACATCTGTCAAGACATCATTAACGACTCCTTTTGGTTGTACACTCTCATTAGCAAAAGATTTTAGAATAATTGGGGCTGCAGAAGTGATTTTTAACCCTAAAGAGTCCATAACATGTAAAGGCATGATATTTATACCTGAACCTCCATCCAAGATGACTTTAGAGAGTGTTTTACCTTCGACTTGAGCTTCACATGAAAATATACCAGGGTCTTTCCCAACTCTAGAAATGTTGTGGACAACAGGTTCTGAATTCTCCTCTATAAGTGTTTTGACACGCTCTCTATAGGAAGGTGCTATTCTTAACAAGGTCAAAACATCTAGGGTGACTCTGGTAGACTTCAACACCTGGTCAACTTCACCTAACCCAGCAGGCCTGTCATTCTGAGGTGAAACTGGCTCTGTAACCACAGAGGGCAGAGGAGCTATGCTATTTCTAGGCATGTTGGCTTGCTGAGGTCTGGATCTTAGGCTATAGGGAGTACCAGCAGCCAAGACCTCTTCTTCTCTTCGAAATTCATCACCTCCTTCTACTGTAATCAGAGAAACAGCATGAGAAGAGGATGCATCTACAGTCTTACCTTTATCTTTCAACATATACTCTTTGATCTTGCACCTGTCTTCATAATGGCCTGTTTCTTTACAATATGAACAAACAGGGCACTCCTTACCAGTGTGACCCTTTTTATCACATCTAGGGCAAGGCTTGGACCAGCAACTACTTTCTAAATGGCCTGATTTCTTACAGTAGGTACAATGCTTTCTACTTTGTGTAGGATCTGAAGACTTGAAGTCAGATGCCTCATCTCTGGGTGCTGGAGCCTTCTTGAGCTCAGAGAGTTGCTTGGTAACCTCCATAAGTGTCTCTGCAGTCCTGGCATGTTCAGTTGCAATTTTAAGGTTAGTAGCTTGCAACTTAGAGATCTCTTCTCTCATATCTTCTTCAAAAGAATTTTTCTTCTTCACTGTACACACAGGTTCATAGTTAGTCTCTAAATCATTGAAATAATCAAGATCAACGTGCTCAAAAGTAGAAAATGCAGCCCTCAGCCTGCTGATCTCAATTGCCTTGGAAAATACCCTTGGTAAGGTCTCAAAACGTTGTTGTTGATGTATCTTCATTAACTTCTTGTAAACAGGGGGTCTGAACTTCAAACCATGCAAGAAAGCAGTGATCAAATGCAAAGGAGGATTATCAACACCTTTTGACTCACACTTTATCACATGCTCTCCAAATCTATCAACATAAGCTTCTATGCTTTCATCACTTCTAATAGAAAGAGAATGCAATTGCTGAAGCAAAGTTTCGGGAGTCACAGTTCGCCAAACCTATCAATGAATCTGCTCCTCATCTCTTCAAACGTGTGAACACCATAAATCTTTCTTTGAGTGTTAAACCATTTAGTAGCAAGATCATCAGATAAAGAAAGCTTGAACAATTCCAACTTAGTCATACCTCTAGGAGCATGATTCCTAAAATAATCATCAAATGAGTTTAGAAATACCTCCAGGGGTTTCTTTCTCACATAAAGAGGTCGTGAAGGGAGGCTCCAACCTTGAGATAGGGTCGTATAGTTGCCTAGAGGTGCTTTGCTGGCCGCTGGCCGCTGCTTGGCGGCCGCCAATCCAGGCTCCAGAGGCATATCTTCAGCATGGCTAGGCTCCCCATTACCATCCATATCTGTACCAGTCTTCCTTGGAGGCCTCACCATGAGGGCTCTCAAGTTTTTGCAAGAGTTTTTAGAGAATCCCGGTAGGACCTCCAAAAGATGTTGCCTTTCACAGAATCCTTGCAAAAACTGTGATGCACAAATCTCTAAATTGTGGGATTTTCTAAAAGATACTTGCCAAATTCTGTGTTTAGGGTGCAGAGAGCCAAATGTGTGGTGAGGGGATGAGAAAAGATGTGCAAATGTGAGGAAATAAGGTGATATGTGAATGTAGGTGTATAACTAGGATGTTTTCTGGAACAAGGTGGTGAAAATGATTGAAGAAAAAGCTCTGGGATGCAGTCAAATTTCCTTTGAATGCAAATGAAATATATGAGCAAATTCTGGCAGAATAGCTATTTGTTAAGCCAAATCTAGATGATATCAGATGGTTTGAATTGATTTCAACTCATTTGTTGATCAGGATTGATGGGAAATTCTTGGCAAAGTTCGCCGTGGACTGCACATAAAAAATGGGAAAAAACTATTTTTTTGAAAAAACACTCAGAAATCGATTGAAGAAAAGGGGAAACACCATGGATTGCTCAAGAAAACTTTTCTCAGATTATCTTAGGAACATAATACACTTGTCAGGTAATCCATTCGATCACTCTGAAATAGAATTTGTATCAGAACTTCCAAAATCTTTGCTTTCAAGAACAAGGGCGGGTTTCTAATCAAAAATCTCCTCTCCTTGATTGGAATACGGCTCGGATCATCTTTATAGACCTGTGTCAGGGTAGTTAGAGCTCTAATTTGTCTGCATATGGCCACGAACTCTTCTTTCCCAAAAATAGGCAATGCTCTGTTCTTGGTATGATCTCCATTAATTCGGCATCCTTTTCATAATTCGATTGGTTCCGGAAATTCGGTTATGATCGCGAATCGCTGCTCTGCATCATTCAAAGTCTTGCGCGGAAGCCGAGAATCATAGAACCCTAATGGTTTTTTTGCCAGATCTTCTTCAGTGGATATATCCCACAGGCCTAAATCAAAAAGTCAGCCCAGGTATATATAGCTCGATCCGGGCTAACTATTAAATTGACGTGTCTTGCCCACGTGGGATTCGGTACCTCCACCGCCCCACACGCCCGGGTGAGCCACGTGGAGGGGGGTGATTGGCTGAAAAGGAATCTAGGTCGGGGGGGGGGGTAGAATAGGACAATTTTTTTATATTTTTTTCAAAGGGCACGATTCCCAAGAATTGGAATTCAAAGGTCTATATAAGGTCTTTTTTGGAAATTTTTTGTGCCAGGTGGCATATTTTCATTGGGGCAACATGGTGATGTGGTCAAGTTTTGAAAAATGGCACTTTGATTTTTTGGCTTAAAAAAAAGATGAATCAATGGTGACTGGACATGATGAAATGATGACTCGGCATAATGAAGGATAATGTGGCAAGGTCAAACATGGTTTTTTGCCCAAGTGGATTTTCGAAATTTTAAATGCCCCTTGACATTTTTGATGAGGTGGCATGATTTTGACCCAAGTGGCAAAGACATAACCAAAGTTGGATGACAAAGCATTTTGGTGAGCAAGGTGGCCATCCTAGGTGGCATTTTGACTCTTGATGACATGGCAAGGGTATTTTTGGAAAGTGTGCCTTTTGACTTTTTATTTTGACTTTCACTTGACTTTTTGACATCTTTGGCACTTTAGGATGATGACTAGGATGCCACTTGGCAAAGGTATAGATTTTTAGGCATTTTTGGGGAATATTTGGCCAGCGATAGGGGAAATTCAAGGAAAAATAGGAGATAGGCTCAAAAAATTTGGGAAAAATCAAGGGTGGCTAGTTTTGGCTAAAGGATTTGGCAAGGGTGCTCACCTGGCCTAGATTCTCTTTCAGCCTGATACCTTTCCTTAATAGCTCCTCCAATACTTAGAATTTTCTTCATATCTTCATCTTTTCTTCATGTTGCCACTTCAAGGGGCAACAATCATGAATATCAATCTTTGCATATCACCTTCCTCATTACTTTGAAATCCTCGCTCCATGTAATTAGGAAGGAGGAAGGAGTGCAAGTCCATCGACATGTCTGCTAGGTGCTGCAACAAGAAAGGAGGAACACGACATTGCACAAAGTATCACCAGGATTTATAGTCGGATGCTCCAACTTATCCTTAAGGCCGACTAACCCTACTTCTTCTAAGTTGATGGTATATTCAATAAAACTTAGACTTATTCAGATTTGATAGATAACACTTCAAGGATGCCATTAAAGAATATACATGTATTATTTTCTTGATTGTTATCATATTTAGAGATTTTAATTACAAATTTATAATGGTTATCAAAGAATAAAATTGCGTTCCAAACTAAATTTCACTTGAGTCTATTTAGAATTAGACATTTCAAGAATATGAAATTTCAATTTCCAGTGATTTAACAAATTTAAAATCTGACAATCATGATAATTTCTAAATAAAATCTAATAGTTTGATAAGCAGTTGACGTAAAACTATTATAAGAACTTCACAATTTACAGATGTCTATACTTTAAAAAAAACTTTAAGAAAAGTTTTAAGTTGAGTTTATTGTTGATTAGTTTTCAATATATTTTATTTCATTAACAATAAACTATTTAATAGTTATTATTAAGACAAAAACATATTCAATTTCATCTAAAATTATCTTCTTAAAATATGTTAAAAAAATAGTATTTTAATCATACAGAGTTTATCTTAGATGAAAATTTAATTTTATATAGATTAAACTGAATATTGGTTTAGAAAGCAATTTTATACTTTAGTTTCCGTCATACTTTTGATGTAAAGATAAATTGAACGAATTATTAAAATCAATAAAGTTAAAAATACATATTATCTTTCATGGCATCCTTGAAGCATATCTATTAGATTTGAATAAGTCCAAATTTTGCTAAATATATGCAATCAATATGCAGACGACACGTTCCTCTTCCTAGTTGCTAATGTTGAGAATCTTGCAGCTGCCAAAATGCTTTTAGACACTTTTTCACTGGCTTCTGGTGTCCTTGTGGGGTGGAAGAAGTGTACAACTTTATGGACATTGAATATTCCGGCTCCGGCATGTGTTCATGATTATCCATGGAAATTACTTGCGCATGGACAGGCCATCAAGTTGTTGGGAATTCCAATTGGCATCCATGTTACTATGAGAGCTGCATGGGAGGAGATCATTAAGGGTTTGGAGAAGCACTTAATCTGGTGGTCCACCGCAAAGTTGTCTCTTGCGGGTCGCAATTACAATGGCCAAATTAGTCCTTAGTAGTACCCATGTTTATATGGCATCCTTACTGCTAGCTCCACTGATCAAAGTGCATGAGTTCATTGCAATAGTTCAGAACTTTATATGGAGGGTACTGAGGAAGGTGCTGTGATGAAGGTGGCTTGGTCGAAGTGCGTCCTTCCAAAATGGGCAGGTGGTCTGGGTATGATGGACTTTTTAGTGCAGAGCAAAGTTCTTATTTCAAAGTTCATTTGGAGATTCTTGAATGGTGAGGATGACTCTCCTGGTTCACGCCTTCGTAGACAATTTCTTGATCACTGTATCCCTCTAGGCAAGAAGGTTGTCAAATCAGTCCTACCTTGGGCTTTATTTCAGACTCTGCAACCTTTTCCAAATGCTTCTCCATTTTTGCATGGCTTGTTGATAGCATGGGAGGCGGTTCGACATCTTTTCTGGCCATGCCCCTCTATCTACACCCTATTGGAGACTCCATAGTGGTGAGCACCACTGCCTCCAGACCCCTCAGCACCTCCATCAGAGATAGGTTCTATACGTATTAAATTATTTTTTTAGACGTATAAAGTCCAAAAATACGTATTTTTAGGTTAAATACGTATTTTTCATATTTTTAACCTACCGGTTGGAAAAAAAAAATTTCAACTTTTTTCGCGTAAGCGAAACCTTCAGTTTCGCTTATGCGAAAATTCAATTTTTTTTTTTTTTTTTTCGCCAGTAGTTTAAACCTTCATTATTATTATTATTTTTTTTTTGAATTTTTTAAAGCGAAACCTTCATTTAAGCTACGCCAGCGAAATTAAAGGTTTTGCTTACGCGAAAATTCAAAAAAAAAAAAAATTTTTTTTTTTTTTTTTTTTTTTTTTTTTTTTTTTTCGTCAGCAATGACACCCACCCTCGGCATGGCACAATTCAATGTGGCACGCCAGGCGAGGGTCACCGCAATAATAATAATAATAATAAAAAAAAACAATTTTTTTTTTTTTTTTTGAAAACCTTCATTTAAACATTACGCTGAAACTTTTCAGCGTAGTTTAAATCGAAAGTTTAAACTTACGCGATTTTTTTTAGTTTTGGCGTAGTTTAAACGAAGGTTTCACTTACGCGAAATTTTTTCGACGCTGGAAATTTTTTTGGACGTATTTTTGACGTATTAAACGTCAAATTTGTGCCGTATCAAACGAAAAATACGTATTACGTATAAAACGTATACAGTATTGAACCTATCCCTGACCTCCATTGGCAGCATCAGTTCATCCCCTTACATCGAGACGATGGGTTCTTGCAGGTGTTGTCTCTATTCAAGCATGGTATGAAGAGGGTCGCCTACTATCTTGGCCTAAATTTCAGGCAAAGTTCCTGCTCTCTCGTTGGGATGTATCTCTATGGGAGAAGGTTGCAGAAAATTTGCCTCTTATAGTGCAAGTTGGTGTTGCTGAAAGGGTGCCATGGGACTATCATGAAAATATTCACAAAGGCAAGCACTTTGTCAGATTCATTTCCTACTTTTGTCGCCTTCTTTTAGCACCACAGCCCCTCCAGTTGCCAGATGGATGGCACCTACAGGTTCCGCAGCCCAGTTTGTCTCGTACATGGCGATGGCTTTGGATAGATTGCTCCACCCTAAAGTCTCTGTACTATGGTGGCAGGTTATCTACAGGTGCTTGCGGGTTAATGCCTTCTGACATCGCTATGATCCTCGCATATCTGCAGTATGTCTGCTCTGTCTTTCAGACGTTGAGACTCTTGAGCATTGTCTCTTTGGTTGTCCTTAGGTTCAACCAACGTGGTCCTGGCGACAAGGTTTGTTTAACAGTACATTGGACTGACGATGCATCCTCTTGGCGTCCTATCCCAACGCATGGCCTCCAACTAAAAAAAGGACATTCCATCTTGGTTCCGGTTGGCTCCTATGGTCGATATGGGAGCGTCGCAGACACCACATCTTTCAGGGCATTAATTCATCTCCACACGGTGTTATTACGGTGGCCCAGAAAAAGACATTGATAGCCTACGAGTGCCTTCCTTGAATCAGAAATGATGGAACGCATTTGGATTCAGTATCTTCGAATTGATTCTTATCGTTGATCTCCTATTCTGGAGTAAGTACATTGTGCTCTAGGCTCGTGCTCCTGTGGCATCTTTTTGTGCTTACACAGTTAGATGAGACATGTAAATTTTGTACTTTTTATCTGATTAATACACTTTTCGGCTTTCGTCCTTCAAGAAAAATAAAAATATACAGAAGTTTCTTAAAATGTTTGGGCTGTATTTTGTTCTTAATACTTAGCATGCATGTATAAGGAAACTTTGACACCCACATTGCTAATAAAGAACATGCTAATCCTTGAAACTATAAGAAGACGAACTATAGTTGAATGTTCTCACCTGGGATTCACGGATATGGTACAGCAATGCAAATTAAAAATCAAGAATATGTTACATCTTTGTAAAATTTCCTGAACAAATTTATCGTAATATGTGTTCTGTTCAAATTCTTTGTGGAAGCTAAAGATAGTCACAGACCCATGTAGCAAGAGAGAAAAGTAATGGGTGCATGATTTATTTGAAGTGTTCAAAAATGGAAATAAGATAGGGATTAAGAAGTGACATAGTAAGAAGAGCCTCCATGCATGCCATTGTTAGTAAAAATTGCTTGCATGCTCTTGAGTTCCAAATAATGCTTAAATGGATCGCATTTCAAAGAGCTAGGTCTATAGTGACAATTCAATTTTAGGACCAACAAGGGAAAGTTACATTACCAAAGAAAATGCTCTCCTGTCTAATTTTAATTCTTCTTCCCCCCAACTGTATGGTTGGTTCTTTTGTAGACTAAAATAATTATACTTTTGCTCTTTTGTTACATTCCAAGTGTTTTGCAAAAGCTGCCCACTGTGTGGAACATTGAACTTTAATTCTTGGAAACACATAATATTCAAGGTTGCAAGAAGCACATCATTGGCAAAAGCATTCAAATTTAAATAACAACTAAAATCGTAAGCAAAGTAATGAAATGATGCTTTTGACTAGTTACTAGCCCTAAACAAACATTCTTGCAACGTGGAAAACTCTTAGGAAGCATTCTTTCGCAGTGAAAACCTTCAAAATGCTGAGTAAGCACGCCGGAATGTAGGGTAATTCCTAAGAATGAAAGTAGAAATGAAGCAGTAGCCCACCGTAGAACCTCATTGCTGAGCAAATCTTTTTTTTGAATGTTTGCACAAACACAAGTTGGGACTTTGAAGCAATGTGAGGCTATCCACATTGCAACTAGCTAGGATTTTTGTCCACGTAGATTTTTTTTATCTACGATCAAGAAAATTCATCAAAATTCTAGCATGTTCATGGGTAGATTGGGAAGTTATGCCCGCCTTGGGGAGAACTAGTGATTGAACTAATTTTCTAGAGAACACAAATCGAATTGGTTCGTTCTGTCAGTAGCAGTTCCATTCTAGAATCTGGTACGGTCCATTCTTTTGAAATTTACATGTTTTTTGTATAGAAACAGCTCTGCCCTATTGTTGCACAAAGTAGAGAGGCTTTACGGCAACATATATTGTTTCATTTTTCTATTTTCGGCTATTTGTTGTGCAGTTGCAAGCCAAGGTAGAGTGACTATGTAGAGTGGATAGCAATTTTATCCTAAACGTATGTCTACAGTATTTGAAATCTCATGGCATATTAGAAGGTGGTAAGCTACATGGCATATATAAAAAATAATGAAAGTCTTGTCCTCTGTGCAAATTGAGTTGTAGCCATTTGTTATGAGAATAGAATAAACCAAATCATTGATATGTTGCTGCACAAAACCACTCTATGCAATGATCCAGATGAAAGCTAGCACGAAAGCTGCTATTTATTTCGTATGTGGATGCACATATACAAATGAAAAATCTCCTCTGAGCATATTAATGAAAGCCACAGGTGCATTTGAGGAAGAGCTTCATAGGATGCCTTTTAAAGCACCCATCTACACAGGACTGCTCGCAGAAACAGATGATCAACTGGATTATCCTAGACAATAATCTCCCATCTTTAGAACTATTTTATTTTATATATGGATTCCATAAAGAGTTACCAACAGTATTAGTTTATACTCGTGCGACAGATCGTACGATACTGATAGAAGATGCATGCAGCACCTCAAGTCCCATTTCCAGTGTTAACCTTAAGCTCGATTGTGCACTAGTTCTTCTGTATAAAAAAGGACCAAGACTCTATGAATTGAAACTAAATGTTGTTGGATCAAGACTCTAAAGAAGAATTTGCAGTATTGGGAGATTTTATGTTTGCGGTTCATATAAGACAGAAGATGCCTGCAACACCTGAAGGCTCATCTTTGGTGTTGACTTTGAGCTCAATTGTGCATTAGTTCTTGTGTACAAAAATGGGAAAGTGAATCCTTCTTGTGGATGATTGTCATCATGATTAGCAGGGATTACAATGGTCATAGCATAGGATGTCTCTGAAGAGAAGACTGTACATTAAAGTTGATAGCAACAATGTTTAGTGCTTCAGTAGTGTAGGACCTAGTATCCCCAGCACCATCTCACAAGAATCAAAAGCAATAAACTTGCACACAAATTTGCATAGAGGCTTGTTTAATGAACCACTCACAGGTCTGTCAATAGAACCTTGAACACAACTTAGAAATATTTCATAGGTCCAGCTTACAGATCCTCATACTTATGCATGGATGGTTATTTCTTGAGCAGGATCTGATTACCACTCTTTCTGGCATGTCAATGGCTTTGCCACCAGTATCATTGCACAGTGATTAGGGTGTTATGGTTACAAATTTGGCATGAATTTTTTTTGGACTCTTGGGGGCATCTATAAAAATGAAGCCCATGGTGCCCTGAATGCATTGAAGCTACTGGGCGATTTTCAATTGTCCTTGATGCACCTGAAATAAGAGACACATTCTTGTACAATTGGTTAGATATATTGTCGTTCCTATTATCAGAACTTAGAGATTACGGTACTCTTGTCGTTGAGATGGTAAGTACATAGGTTATATTTTTGGCAGACGCCCAATAAAAGCATCCCATTGAGCTTGCTTAAGCATCTTTAGACCTTTCTTAAGCTTTACATTTCAAGCATATGTTGTTGACCATACTATCCTATTAGATCTATGATAGCCGAATAAGATGATCCTCCAAAGCTTTAGTGTTATCAAGTCCACCCTAGAAAACTAAGAAATGTACTCATTTGTCATACTTCAAACTTCTACCCCTTTTTTTTACATTCCGTAAAGTTGTCTGAATCTATATCTGAGATTCACTTGCTCAAATAGAGTTGCCATGGGTGGTCAAAAGAGAGGCATGTCCTTTATATGTTTAGAAAATGCTAACCGAACAAGCCAACACATTTTTCTATACACAACCTTCTCGTTGTGCTGCTGCAATAGAATTTCCATGGATATATGCCAGATTAAGAACCAAAGAAGCGAGGATACGAATTGTCCTTTGCTCCAAAACTAAGAGTGCTTGTACTTATGAATTTGTCTTCATGCCATATACGGGCACTATGAATTTGTCTTCATGCCATATATGGGCACAGTTCGATCTCCATAATAAGCACGTATACAGAAGTGGTCCTATTGTACAATGGATGCCAATTGTATGCTGAGTTTCAGCCCTAAAGATCAACAAATGCTTCATGCAAAACAATCAAAATAAGCAGATATACAAATGATGGCCTTTGGATATCTAGTCCTTATCATACAATGGATGCCAAATGTATGCTAATTTTCAGCCCTACAGATCAACAAATGCTTCATGCAAATCAAGTTAGAAGTGGGAGCTTTCTAAGCTGGTGCTTTGGCGAGGTACTTGTGACGTCCCCTACTTCGTCTACGATGCTCCCATCGTATCGGACGGCGGAGTTCATCCCCCTGGCAGCCAAGCTGGCAGAGGACGTCCACCTGACACCAATCTTTAGCAAGGGATCGATGAGGAAGAATGGACGGGTCATTTGTCCTATCTTCCCTCAGGACCGTCCTAGCTGTGGAAGCATAAATAAACGTAAGTACATGATATCAGATACAAATAGAGCCACCTCGAAGGGTGGTTGTACCATAGCATCCATGTATAAGCACATCAACAACATCATCATCAAATGGGAGATCCTACCCAAGACTCAGACTCCAAGGGTATGGACTGACAGCTTGGGTCTCCAGAAGCATTCATGAGAGTGGATTGGGCTGGCATAGGAACATGGCTGTCGAGAAGCCCTCTCCATCCGCCTCTCCTGTGTATACTTTGTAGAATAGGTCGAAGAGTCTTGGGACTGGACCGTAGCCTGCCGGGTGCGTAGCCAAGAGGGCTACTACTGAGTTTCATCTCCCTAGCCCCAACGAGGCAGGAAGGAAGTCACCCCCTCCAGAGGCACGCATGCCCATCACAGATGGCTAGAGGGCCACTACCCGTCTACGACTTGAACCTCATTGAAGGTGACGCATCACCCAAGAGGTGTCGAGCACATGCCTTGCCCACACGCAGTGGCAAACCATTAAGCCTAGCCCGCTAAGATCGCTGGTAGGATTTACACACCAGAGGGATCAATCTGCAATGGGACATGTCCTCCTTATTCCACCGGTCTAGCCCTGCCACTCACGACCAAGTAGGCTCTTATGCACAGGCCGCATTAATTGGGAATTAATGAGGCTATCTAGATACATCTATTATTGAAGCTTTCAGGGTCTCTACCCCACTTCCCAATAGACAAGAGTGTGCATAGAATAGAACATCATCATCATCATCAAAGAACTGAAATACAGAATAATATCTAATCTATCTACCTAAACATACATGGTTAGGTTCCTTAGTTAGGGCTTATGATCTCAGGATCTATAAGGCCGCTAGGGCTGATCTAACATGCTATCCCAGCTTATTGCCGGACTAAAAGTCGGCATTGCACAACAGAATCACTGGTTACCTGATCCCTGGCTTGCTCCTGCTCCTCGAATCACATCCATGCCTTTGCTTGGGTCGAAGGCAGTTGATCCTGGAAGATCTGTTGTGCAAAGGCGGCTTGACGACGTTTGGCAATGCGAAGTAGCGGCTTGCCTTGGTCGAAATGGCCTAGGAAGCCGAAAGGTGAAAATGGAAAAGGTTTAGGGTTTCCCCTTTTGTTCCTTTTACATGACCTTTTAGTTTTAGGGTTAAAGGACATATGGGGTTTTGCCATGAGGCAAGGGGAGGTTAAATGCATATGTTTATAGACATGTACAACATACGAGGTTGCCCCCCAGGGTGCAACCCTTTATGGTTCACAAGTACATGTCATCAAGATGACATGTACGAGTGGCGTGGCAGTATAATATATGTATTTGGACTGTATATTATACTGGAATGTCGCAATCTCACCACCTTGAATTGATGTTGTCCTTAGCATCACGAGTCTCCCCACCTTGGAAACCTGCATGATCCCTGCAACACAATTCATGCATGCAATTTTTATAACAATTACCTCAAGGTAATATTTAAGTTTTATTTTTATAATCACATCACTTGTTCCATAACATGCTATAGTAAAGTGATCTCTCAGCCTTACATTATCATTTGATATTCACAAAATTTCATAATTTGCATACTCAACATTAACAAAGTTTTCAAAATTTTATAATTTAAACATCCATTTGGTCTCCCTGTAACACATTATGATAAAACATGTGTTGCAAGTCTTCGCAGTGCGACCCTGGTGCCGCAAGACTCTCCTATTGGCCTGCAGGTCCAACATTATGTTAGTACACATTTATTTATTATAACGTTGATTATTAGGGAACCACCCATTTAATTACACTTAATTAACTATATGGATGCAAGACTAATCTCCCGGCGTAGGAAGATGATGCTTCTTTCATTGTGGTCGTGGAGACAGCGCCCTATAATGCCTAGGATGATCAGCCATGCCTACACCTTTCGTCGCCCTTGACGTGGAGGATGGCGTCCTCCCCCTAGTAGGCATTGACTAGAGGTGCTTTCCTATCAATGCATGAATTAAATGACCTCTTATCTCTCAATTTCGTCTACTTTCGTGGCGACGGGAGTAGACTTCTTAATCTACCTCACACTCACCTATCGGTTCGGTATGGACTACTTTGGTGACGAGTTGACCTTTGCATTACTCCATGAATTGAGGGTACTGCTTCTCCAAATCTGATTGTAGTACCCAGGTAGCGTCTTCCACAGGCAAGTGCGCCCACTTCACTAGGTATTGGAGAAATATGGATCTTCTTGTTTTCTTGTAGGATATGTCAAGAAGAACTTCTGAGACGATCTCGAGTTGGTCGTCCGTCATTTCCAGTAACTCAATTGTCTCCAATACTTCCTCTGGATTAGGAGTGTGCCTCTTCAGAAGACTTACATGGAAGACCCTATGTTTTGAGATGTGCTGACAGATCCAACTTGTAGGATTTGTTACCTACTCTTTTGGTTATTCTGAACGGCCCAGCCCATCTTAGAGCAAGCTTCTTGCAATTGCCAATGCGGAGCTTCACTTGTTTGACTTTGATCTTCAGCCACACATTGTCCTCTACTTGAAACTCTCTTACTGTTCTGTGCTTATCGGCTACACTCTTCTGCCAGCTCTGTTATGAACCAAAGGTTAGCCAGTAAACAAAAGATCAAACATCTAGTAAACCAACACTAAACATTAAAGATTCTCAAAAAACCAAGCCTTTAGCCGAAAGCTCTCCACCCAACCCGACCACTCTGCTAGCAATATCAGGTTGGAATATAAAGACAGTAAGGTATATCTGACAATCAGTTTCCTCTTGTAGCTCCTTTCTCGAGCTAGCAGTCCTCAATATGATGCACCAAAAGTAAGATTCTAGGACAGTAATAGGATATTAAACAAGAATAGCAAAAGCTCTAGGAAAAAGGTAATGGCTTTCTAGGAATCAGATTCAAGAGTGAATGAGTAGAGCAGTCTTTCTTGATCCCCTATCACTCTCCCAGTCATAACTCTCTTATTCAGACGAGTTATGGGAGCTGCCACGAAATCTTTTCATTAATTATTTCAATAAAAACTCCCCCCAAAAAAAAGGTAGAACCTAATCTTTTTTCATAACATTTTTATTGCCTTGATCCCAAGTCGGCTCTTTTTTCCCTCCAAAACGAATGAATACTAGACTCCAAGGCGGTTCCATTGAAACAAATATTTCCTCAATCAGAGCTTCAGTTGCGGAGATCTCGTCAATTGAAGTTCAAGTTCTATTTATAGAAGCCTCTGCGACTTTAGCCTTATTTGGCCTTCCTTTTGCGTTTGCCTTCTATAAAAACAATTCTATTCTATTCTATTCTATTCTATTTCCAACCATGATATATACTAACCCTATATGATTTTGCGCAATGCTTAATCATATTGGCCACTCCCCCGAGCTCACTATTAGATATTAACCTTAAATCATATCAATTCCTCCCCGTCTCGGGATTGATCGTCCTCGATCAAGAAATTATATGAAAAATTAGCATAACCAAATCCATGGCTACAACCTGCACAATAGAAAATAGTCAAGCCAAGCCCTTTCGGCTAAAAATTTTCCAAATCCAGCCCTTTAGGCTAAAAAATTTCTAAGTCCAGCCCTTTAGGCTAAAAATTTTCAAGTCCAGCGCTTTAGGCTAAAAATTTCCAAGTCCAGCCCTTTAGGCTAAAAATTTTCCAAGTCAAGCCCTTTAGGCTAAAAATTTTCCAAGTCCAGCCCTTTAGGCTAAAAGTTTTCCAAGTCCAACCCTTTAGGCTAAAAGTTTTCTCAGTCCAGCCCTTTAGGCTAAAAAATTCGTCCAACTATTATGCAAATGTAACTCAAATATCTGTTTACCTTATAGCTCCAAACGCCTAAAACTTAGATAAGAAGGTAAGAATATCACCCAAAATAATTCCCTGCATGACAATTTCTATGTCCTGCAAAAAACTCAATCTTGACATTAGAACATGCAAACCCAACCAAATGGTATGGTTCTTTGCTAGCATAGCCTTAAATGATTTTTCTTTCAATATAACCAGAGAAATATTATAGGAAGTACTAAGGCTTGAAACGGTTTATTCCAAAGTAAGTAATGGCTCAAATAAAATATGGATACTTATGCAGATTTAATCAATCACAATCTACGAAGAGACCATGGCACGATCTTTTTTCAAAATTAATGGTTTTAACTACATTCTAAAGCCATCATGAACTTCTTCAGGAATACCCTAAAGGCATCGAATTTCATAAAACTGTAAGGGCAGCGTTAGGGTTCCAAAGACGAAGGATTCTACAGCAAGAGTCTGGCTAGGGTTTTAGAGATATAACGCCTTTTTCCGAGGCCTATTCTTGATTCTTTAGAATTGAATTTCTTAACTTTGCTTATAGAAATACTAAACTACTTCTAATAGAATAGTTAAACTAATTTTAGTCAAATAAAAATATACACAGGCTCCAAAAGAAATCGGAACCGTGCTCTGATACCACTTGTTACGAACCAAAGGTTAGCCAGTAAACAAAAGATCAAACATCTAGTAAACCAACACTAAACATTAAAGATTATAAAAAAACCAAGCCTTTAGCCCAAAGCTCTCCACCAACCGGATCACTCTGCTAGCAATATCAGGTTGGAATATAAAGACAGTAAGGCATATCTGACAATCGGTTTCCTCTTCTGGCTCCTTTCTCGAGCTAGCAATCCTCAATATGATGCACCATGAGTAAGATTCTAGGATAGTAATAAGATATTAAACAAGAACAGCAAAAGCTCTAGGAAAAAGGTAATGGCTTTCTAGGAATCATATTCAAGAGTGAATGAGTAGAGTAGTCTTTCTTGATCTCCTATCACTCTTCCAGTCATAACTCTCTTATTCAGATGAATTCAGAAACTGTGGTTCCATTGAAACAAATATCGCCTCAATCGAAGCTCTGCTTGCGGAGATCTCGTCAATTGAAGTTCAACTTCTATTTATAGAAGCCTCTGCGACTTTAGCCTTCTTTGGCCTGCCTTTTGCCTTTGCCTTTGCCTTTGCCTTTGCCTTTTGTTCCCAACCATGTTATATACTAACTCTATATGATTTTGTGCAATGCTTAATCATTTTGGCACTCCCCCAAGCTCACTATTAGATATTAACCTTAAATCATATCAGGCTCCTCGATGCGAGAAGGTATCCTCTCACTTCTTCCACCAATTGTTGCATGTTGGCTAGCATCTACTGGGATACTTCTACCTTGGACACGGGGTTGTGTCAAGTAGTCAAACATTGGTAGCCGTAATTGATCATGAACAACGACATTTGAGACGATTCCTGCTTGGTGCTATTGTATGCAAACTCCACCAAGTGAATGTAATCGTCCCACTTTGATTGCTTGTTCCAGACGTAATTCCTCAACATATCTTCAAGTATCCGATCCGTACGCTCTATCTGCCCATCGGTCTGAGGGTGATATGCCGTGCTCATCGACGGCTTCGTCTGGATGGTGGTGAAGAGATCTTGCCAAAATGCACTCATGAACTCCGAATCCCTATCAGAGGTCATCTCCCGTGGCATCCCATTGAGTCGGAAGATCTCCTTTGTGAACGACACAGCGGTATCTAATGCCGTATCCGTGGTCCTGCATGGCACAAAATGCGCCATTTTTGACAACTTGTCAACTACTACCATTACGGCGCCCTTGCCCCTTATGATTCTTGAGAGCCCTGTTATGAAGTCCATGCTTATTACTTTTCATTTGGCATTTGGCATTGGCAATGGCAATGGCTCTAACACTCCTGGAATTCGAAGTTGCTCTGCCTTCGACTGCTGACATAGCTGACATTCTCGAATGTACTTGGCTATCTGCTTCTTCATACCGGGCCAATAGTAGCTACTTCTTATCTTGAAGTAGGTTTTCATGAAACCTACATGGCCGGTTATTGGGCTATTGTGCATGTCATGGGGTATTAACTTTCTGATTCCGGATGACTCTGGTACGCACAATTTGTTCTTATGGTACAATAGGTTACCTTCCTTCTTAAAATGCTTGAAGGTTTCCCTTTCTTTGTCTGTTCTTGCCTCATTAGAAGGTTGCCCATGCTTCCTTGAAGTCTCGATCCGTTGGCAACATTTCTTCTATCTTCTTGCCAAACTCGCTGGTGATTGTTGATATGGCATCACAAGGCCCCTAAAAAAAACGTTATTAGTTTTTTCCATCACTTTTTTAACAAAACCACTATAATAAAGTAATGTTACTAAGTGGGTTAATGTGTTGAATAACCATGACTAGTTCTTTACTATGGTTCACCACCGTGGTTCTCTGTGGTAGTTTATTTGTTCAGTTTGTTAGTGCGTTTATAATAGTGGTTTTTTGTTATGTTTTAACTATGTGATCCAGGCCATAGACTAGTAATGATTTGGCATTAATTGTGCATACGACTTAAGATGTGTAACTTAAGTTGGTTTTTACACGAAGTTGCCGACATATTTTTGTGAAGCAATTTTGTTCTATTCTCAATTTCCCGTGGCATCCCATTGAGTCGGAAGATCTCCTTTGTGAACAACACAGCGGTATCTAATGCCGTATCCGTGGTCCTGCATGGCACAAAATGCGCCATTTTTGACAACTTGTCAACTACTACCATTACGGCGCCCTTGCCCCATATGATTCTTGAGAGCCCTGTTATGAAGTCCATGCTTATTACTTTTCATTTGGCATTTGGCATTGGCAATGGCAATGTCTCCAACACTCCTGGAATTCGAAGTAGCTCTGCCTTCGACTGCTGACATAGCTGACATTCTCGAATGTACTTGGCTATCTGCTTCTTCATACCGGGCCAATAGTAGCTACTTCTTATCTTGAAGTAGGTTTTCATGAAACCTACATGGCCGGTTATTGGGCTATTGTGCGTGTCATGGGGTATTAACTTTCTGATTCCGGATGACTCTGGTACGCACAATTTGTTCTTATGGTACAATAGGTTACCTTCCTTCTTAAAATGCTTGAAGGTTTCCCTTTCTTTGTCTGTTCTTGCCTCCTTAGAAGGTTGCCCATGCTTCCTTGAAGTCTCGATCCGTTGGCAACATTTCTTCTATCTTCTTGCCAAACTCGCTGGTGATTGTTGATATGGCATCACAAGGCCCCTAAAAAAATCGTTATTAGTTTTTTCCATCACTTTTTTAACAAAACCACTATAATAAAGTAATGTTACTAAGTGGGTTAATATGTTGAATAACCATGACTAGTTCTTTACTATGGTTCACCACCGTGGTTCTCTGTGGTAGTTTATTTGTTCAGTTTGTTAGTGCGTTTATAATAGTGGTTTTTTGTTATGTTTTAACTATGTGATCCAGGCCATAGGCTAGTAATGATTTGGCATTAATTGTGCATACGACTTAAGATGTGTAACTTAAGTTGGTTTTTACACGAAGTTGCCTACATATTTTTGTGAAGCAATTTTGTTCTATACATCGAAATCTCTCAATTTCCCGTGGCATCCCATTGAGTCGGAAGATCTCCTTTGTGAACAACACATCGGTATCTAATGCCGTATCCGTGGTCCTGCATGGCACAAAATGCGCCATTTTTGACAACTTGTCAACTACTACCATTACGGCGCCCTTGCCCCATATGATTCTTGAGAGCCCTGTTATGAAGTCCATGTTTATTACTTTTCATTTGGCATTTGGCATTGGCAATGGCAATGGCTCCAACACTCCTGGAATTCGAAGTTGCTCTGCCTTCGACTGCTGACATAGCTGACATTCTCGAATGTACTTGGCTATCTGCTTCTTCATACCGGGCCAATAGTAGCTACTTCTTATCTTGAAGTAGGTTTTCATGAAACCTACATGGCCGGTTATTGGGCTATTGTGCGTGTCATGGGGTATTAACTTTCTGATTTCGGATGACTCTGGTATGCACAATTTGTTCCATGGTTAAAACCTTTGATAAGCACAAACCTCCAGAACAGGTGCAATATGATAAAGTCACAATAATTGTAGCTGAGGATGGTGGTATACAAGATGAAGTTCCATCTTCTTCTCAACCTACACAATCTGCTGATAAGGAACACATGGTCAATGATGCTACAGAAGATATGCAACACAATTTGCTTGAGCAGGTCTCGCCTGTGAGACTGGTCAACTCGCCTGATAAGGGGGATACTGGCTCCCCTCTCCTTTGTAGTAACAGATTCAAAATTCTACAGGGTTCTTCAACTGATCTTGGTGAGGAGTTCAATGATCTCTTCACACCACAAGGAAAGGATGGATACATACAAAGTTTGGCTCAAATACCACTGCACATCCAGGGAACAGGATCACTTTCTTCAACCTCTCATACACCAGTTACCCCCACCTCTCCCACCTCTCCCACCTCCCCCTCCAGGTCTATCTTTGTTGATCTCTCAGTAGATCCACTCAATCATACCACAGTCTGCATTTCTCACCATACCCCTTTGCCTGAACTCTACAAAAAGTATGGAAAGTCTACTGTGGACCTGATGAGCAGGATTGTCTCTGAAGCTGTGGATGAAAAGTGTCTCTTGACAAGCAAGCAGATTGAAGATAAGGAGATGGAGCGAATCCAGGTAAGTGATCACTCCCTTGTTTGCCAGAGCACACAGCTTGACTCCCAGATAAGTCAAACACAAGACCAACAAAAGGACTTTATCCCCTCAACACAAGATAGTCCTACCTCTTCTGCTGACTGTGATTTTGTCCAATCCACCTACCATAATACTGAGAAAGAGAGTATTGAATATGGCCTGCAAGCTCTGCAATTGAACCTTGACACCTTGGACAACCTTGACCAGAGTCAACCAGATCTAATTGTACCTGATTCAGAGGAAGATATGAGTAGCAGTCCCTTACATGATATCACCAATACATCTCTTAGATCTTTAAAAAGGAAAATGAAAGGCAGGGCCATAACTAAGTCCCCTGGGAGCACTGAGAACCTTCACACTTATAATACTCGAAGTAAGGCCTCACCTCATGGTCTCAGAAGTCTTATTTATTAAGCTCCTCTCAGGTTCTTTCTCCTACCCTCCCCATGAGGATCTTAACCTGGAACTTGAGGGGTATCAAAGGCCCCACTAAAAAAGGAGAAGGTTTATTGCCACTTGTGAGAGATTTCAAGGCGGATATCATTATGATTCAAGAACATAGACTCCCCAAATTTGACTCAAAGAAATCTGGGTGAATGGATTAAATCCCGGATGGCTTCTGTTATATCCCAAATGATGGCACCAAAGGGGGATTGCCACCTTCGGTACAACCCGTTAGTTAATCAATACCCTATATCAGCCCTTCCAACGGATGGCTTTCTCACCCCTCCAAATTAAGGACCGCCAAGTTGCCTTCATTAATATTTATGCCTCAACCGACCCCCATGAAAGAGAGCCCATGTGGCTTGAAATCAACAATGGATGAGCCAAGACACCAGATATTGAGAACTGGGTGGTTCTTGGGGACTTCAATAATACCCCTCATAGTGATATGAAGCTTGGCAACAAAATTAACATGTCCATTAATGAAAGATATTCACAGGACAATTGGATGTCCAACCAAGACCTTATCTATGTCCCATCTTCTAACACTAAATTCTCCTGGAGCAACAAGAGAAAGGGTGATCGAGGAGGACTTTACGCATGCTAGACAGATTTTATATCCATAATTACGCTAGCTGGTTAGACAACCAGTTGTTATTCTTTGGAGATATAGCTAGCACCATCTCGGATCACCAACCACACTTCCTTGACACTAAAGATCTGAAAATTGGCCCTAGGAGCAAGAACACTCCTTTCAAGTTTAACACCTCTCTGCTCCAAATGAAGTCTTTTTGTCAAGAGTTCACCTCTTTCTACCTCTCTCTGCCCAAGATTGGCCAACACCAATCCATGAAGTGCTTCAATGATAAAATGAAGAAAGTCAAAGACTGGGTGAAACAATGGGGAAAAGACCTTGCTCAGAAAAGGAAAAGCTATAATGTCCAACTGTTGGAACAAATCAAGAATATTAGATCTGATCTTGAAGGCAATCCTAGGGATGACTCTCTTCATTTGAGAGAGGAACAATTAGAAATTCAGATCAAAGCTCTTGAAGAACACCAGGTTAAAGGGATGGCCCTTAGGAGTAAAATTAAGATGTACAATCAATTGGATCATGAGAGCTCTAAAATGTTCTTTAGAATTGCTAGAAACAGGCTGGTTAATAACTCCATTACCCAGCTGGAATCTGAACAAGGTTCCACTCTTACAGATGAGAAGGAAATTGCCTCAGCCTTCCTTGATTTTTACACTAATCTTTTTAAAGACGAATTGATAGAAGACTGTAAAATCCAGGAAGTCTTTGATATCATTGGTCCTCCTAATGATATGATGGATGATGATTGGACTGAAGTCCCTGAACTTCCTGAAATCTTTGAAACTCTTAAGAAAATGAAGCATGGAAAGAGTCCTGGTATAGATGGTTTTCAACCTGAATTCTTTATGGAATTTTGGCCTATTATGAAGGAGGACATCATCCAATTTGTTCAGGGGGTTTGGAGAGCCAGCACTATTTATCCAACCTTCAATGTTGGAGTTATCTCCCTCATCCCTAAGACTGAATCCCCTTCTAAAACCAATGAATGGCGCCCCATCTCCTTGACTACAACTTTATACAAGCTTGTAGCTAAGATTATAGCTGGTAGAATTTTGGTTCACCTCCATGAAAAAGTGAATGCCTGTCAATCTGCATTTCTTCCCAGCAGATCTATTTTGGATAACTATATAGCTGCAAATGAGGCTCTGCACTGGAATAGATTGACCAAACAAAACTGTATCCTCCTCAAGTTGGACTTCAGAAGGGCCTATGACTGTATTTCTTGGAAATTCTTAGAGAAAGCCATGGTCCATATTGGCATTCATCCTGCCCTCACTAAGCTCATTATGGGATTAAACCAAAAAGCCACTTCATGTGTTATTGTCAATGGGACTCCTACTGGTTTTTTCCACATTCAAAGAGGGGTGAGACAAGGCTGCCCCCTGGCTCCCTACCTCTTTATAATTGCTGCTGAAATTCTTACTAAAATGGTCCTCTCTTACCAAGATAAGGGTGTGCTCCATGGCCTTCAAATGCCTGATTCCAACCAACAGCTTTCCATTCTTCAATATGCTGATGATACCTTTACCATGCTCAGAGCTGATAATGACAATATGAAGAATTTTATGGACTGCATCTCTAAATTTAGTGCTGCCTCTGGGATCCACCTGAATTTTGCCAAATGTTCCATCCTAGCTGATGGCTCGTATCCAGACCTTAATACACATGGCATCAAATTTGTTCCTAATGGCCAATACCTGACTCTTTTAGGCCTCCCCCTTGCAGTTCACATGTCCCATAAGATTGCTTGGCAGCCTCTGATTAATAGGATCAGGAAAAAGCTTATCCTCCTTAAAGGTTCTTTGTCTCTGGCTGGGAGGATTTTGATTGCCAACTCTGTCCTTGCTAGTAGCCATGTCTATTTCTCTTCTGCTTTGATTGCTGACAAGGCTTCCTATAACAAAATTGAGCAATGTATTAAAGAGTATATTTGGCAAGGTACACATCTTTCTGCTTGGGATCAGCTGACTCATAGTAAAAAGTCAGGGGGTTTGGGATGTAAATCCTTATTTCTCCAGGCCCAAGTGCTTGGGGCCAAAAATGTGTGGAAAGCCATCTCTGGTTTCCAATCTCCTGCTATGGATTTTATTAGGTTCTGGATTAATAAAAGTAAACCCTTAGGAAGTCCCTCCCTTAAGCACCAGCTCCCAGTTACGCTTTTCTATGAGTTCAAATGTGCGACTAATACTTCTCCTCTCCTTAGAAGTATCTTTAAAGCATGGGAGAAAGTGGCTGCTAACTTTACTCATGACAAATTGTCCAATTCAAAGGAGAGATACTTCCATATTCTGGTCTCCTGTGATGGCCCCTCCCTCCTACTCTGCTATGGCTATCTGTCACCCTACATGTTACAAAAAATGGCACTCTGCTAATATTTTGCATGTCAAAGACCTCATTGATGATGAGGAAAATTGGATTCCTTGAGAAATGATTAAGAAGAAAGTTGGAGGGGGTGCTACTCACAGATCGATTTATAAGAAAGTGGTGCTCACCTACTCCCCTTTCTTAGGCAAAGATGGCAAGGGGGAGAGTCACTCCCCCCTGAATTGGTTTTTCAAGGTTAAAAGGAGCTACAAAGTATCTAAGATTTACCATGCATGCCTTCCCGTAAAAAGCGTAAAGCATGCCTCTCTCGAGGGCTTATCTTCCAAGAATTTCAAGAAAATTCTCCAGTCTAGCTGGAAATCCTATGCTTGCCCTAAGATAAAAGTGTTCTCTTGGCTCATCCTGCACAGTGCTATCCTGAGTAACACTAACATGATCAAGAGAAACTTTAAGACTGTCCATAGTGCCCTCTGCCAGCTCTGTAACAATCATGATGAATCTGTGCTACACATTTTCACTTGCCAAAGGATCCAGGACTTTTGGAGATGGTTGACTTCGGTCGAGCCTGAAAATCCCTGATTTCGATTCCATAACCAGTATTTCTCAATTCTTTCAGCTCCAGAATTCCAGTGTCAATTGTACAGTCCTACAACTAGCCCTCTGGATTGTTTGGAAACATAGGAATAATGTGGCTCTGGCAAACAGGAAGTGTGACCTTAATTGGATGAAGCTCAATTTCCAATTTGAACTTATTAGATGTGCTATGGCTCATAAAGCCCTTAAATTGGAGAAGTTTGATACGGATTGGTTGAATTGGGGCTCCTTCAAGTCTACTTTCTTTACTATTCATTCTGACTCTCTGATTGACTTGAATGCCTTTGTGGATTGCAGCCTTTTGAACAAGCAGTGGTTCGGTATTCGGGGATCAATCCTACCGATGATGTTCCTACCCACCATTCGGGGGCCGCCTCGTCAAAATCGTCGAGCTACGTTTAGGCTTAAATTCTTCTTTGAAGGAAGCATACAATGCACATATTCTCCACAAGTTCATTGGAGCCAACAACCGGCTTCTTACTGAAAGGCAGTTCTCTTGCTTGCGGTCTATGTATTACTACCATAAAGGCAGATGTGAGGCTGCAGCTGGTGTGTTATTGGATATTATCCGGTACCCATTGAAGAGTTATCGCTGCCCCCCTCCCGGGCTGAGATTAATTGGATGGCCCCCCTTGCTTTTCAATGCCCCTTAATGCTACACACTCTTTCCCTGATCTTCCCACTATCCCGGATTCTCTCTTGAACTTATCCCCTACCCCGTGTTCTCTTTGCTCCCCTACCAGTTTCCCAAAACTCTGTCTCCCCCATCCCTGGCATATGGCTGTGAAGATGATCCTGTTTTGACAGACTTTTCTCGTTGCCAATGGACAATTGGTTATTTTGTTTATATTTAATTTTCTCTGATATGGGCTTTGAGCCTTATTTTGTATGTACTTAAGTTATGATTAATATAATCCTTCCTTTCCCTCAAAAAAAAAAAAAAAAAAAAAAAAAAAAAAAAAAAAAAAAAAAATTTGTTCTTATGGTACAATAGGTTACCTTCCTTCTTAAAATGTTTGAAGGTTTCCCTTTCTTTGTCCGTTCTTGCCTCCTTACAAAGGTTGCCCATGCTTCCTTGAAGTCTCGATCCGTTGGCAACATTTCTTCTATCTTCTTGCCAAACTCGCTGGTGATTGTTGATATGGCATATCACAAGGCCCCTAAAAAAATCGTTATTAGTTTTTTCCATCACTTTTTAAAAAAAACCATTATAATAAAGTAATGTTACTAAGTGGGTTAATGTGTTGAATAACTATGACTAGTTCTTTACTATGGTTCACCACCGTGGTTCTATGTGGTAGTTTATTTGTTCAGTTTGTTAGTGCGTTTATAATAGTGGTTTTTTGTTATGTTTTAACTATGTGATCCAGGCCATAGACTAGTAATGATTTGGCATTAATTGTGCATACGACTTAAGATGTGTAACTTAAGTTGGTTTTTACACGAAGTTGCCTACATATTTTTGTGAAACAATGTTGTTCTATACATCGAAATCTCTCAATTTTTTTGTCAAAATTTACAAGTTAACAACAAATTATATTTTAGCAGATAGATGGTGCTTTAGACAATTGAACTCGTATTGGTTTAATAAACATAACAAGGCATCTTTTACTTGGAAACCAAGTCCATTTTGGGGATACAAGTGGCATTAGTTTTGGTATTATTAGTATTAGTTTAAATCCCGGGGGGTTCGCCTAGATTATGGGGTATGAAACATGTGAGTGCACCAAATGGGTTTTTTTATTGCCTCTCTGGTACCGTATACATAAGAAAAATATAAGGTTTTTATAGTTTGAATGCCGTATAGATACCAGAGGGAGTGTGGTGGCGCCAATGTTCGATTCGTATTCATACTGTAAGGGTCCGTCATTTTTGGTGAGCTTCTATTGTTGGGGATTCCGTCATCGAGTCTTAGATCAAGGTCTATATTGTATGAAAGCTGAGGCTGTATGTTTTAAGTTTCCTTTCGTTAACTTATAAAATATCACTTATAAAATTACTTATGTATTAATACTTACATAATAAGTATTAATACTATGATAATATATAAAGTAATAGACAATATATAAAGTAATAGAGATGTCGCATATGTATGGAAAGGGTTGTCAAATAAAAGTGTTTTGGGCAAGTAATTATATGATATGGGCTGTATTCTTTTACAAATAATGTAGTCGTATACAAAGGGTTTTTCATATGGAACTGTCGTATACAATGGGTTTTTTGACAACCTAAGGAACGCACATGGCATATATACCTATAATAGAGGTGAATCCCCCGGGGTTTAAATAAGAGATAGTTTTTTGTTCCTCAAAAAAGTTGTTTTCAAGAGTGGTCTTTCTTAGATAGTGACACGAGGTTCTAAAGAAAACTATATTGAAAAACTATATAATGTTTAAAAAAGCCTCTTTGGGAATTGAACCCAAACAAATCCATTCAGCTTTTAGATTCTACAACTCCAAATAATGGAATTAGCTTCTCTCAAGAATTGAAGAAAATAATGTCAAGTACTACCTGCTTCGCATTACTTGAGAAGTGGCTATTGGAGCAGCTCTGAGATGCTCATTAAAGAACTATTTATCATAATGAAGGAGATCTCAAAATACAATGGCAAGCAAGTCATTTGATTCAAAAAATAAGGATCCATCCTAATTTACTTACGCATACTAGAAAAGGGCATTATAGCAATAACAACTGCTCCAGATAATCAATTTTTTGTAACAAGAAAAATGAAAACTGAAATGTATCTTCAAAATTCATCTTAACACCATGCCATGCAAATAAGATAATCCTTAGGTATCTTTTTCCCTACAAAAATAATAGGAACTGAAGTATAATGCCTCAATTCTGGAATCCACTGCCACCTCTTTAGAAATGTTTTTATAACTACCTTGCTGATGAGAGAGAATGCTAGGACAAATACATCTGCCTCTCGATAACTTGAGGGCGAAGTTTGTTATAATCTTCCTGACCTGCAAAGCACGCCCATTATTTTGCAAGCATGATAAGGTAGCATGAGCACATCAAATATGAGCAACTCATATATAGATAAACTCAAATTGCCATAACGTTCATTAATATGAAAATGAAGGAAGAACATTAGGCGCAAAACATTCAAACAGCAGCTAGCTGCAAACATTTCTTTACAGGCATGACAATTGTTAATTCTTAAAAAGGGCTGCAAGGATATGCCTAAATGTAAAACTGCTGCATTGATCCAAGTAATCCATACATGGCAAAAAAAAAAAAAAAAAAAAAAAAAAAATCGTTTGCCGCAATAAATGCAAAGGGTATTAATGGCCGCAATAAATGCAAAGTGCACACATGTCGTGCTTTGATAATTCGCAATAAATTCAAAGCGTATTAATGGCCGCAATAAATGCAAAGTGTATTAATGGCCGCAATAAATGCAAAGTGCACAAATCTACCATAAATGCGATGAATGCAACGTGTCATTCTATGGTAATTTTTAAGGAAGAAATTACACTCGAACACAAAAATGAAACTGCTTTACTATAGGAAGGAAAAATGACTCTGTATTTCTTTAAATTATTGAAATGCCCCTACACCAAAATACTCGGCACAGGCACATACTTCTGGCCAGATACAGATCTTCCTTTTGATATCCTTTTCAGCTGGTTGTTTCTTCCATCCATGCCACAGAAGTCTGCAAGAACGCTAAATGGTCCAACAATACAGGCTTCCATATGGGAATTGGGATAATGAAATTGCAACCAAATACAATGCCAAAAAATCAGGATCCCTCTATTCTGCCACAAAGGATCCCAACTTTTATGCCCATCATGCCGACACTGATCGCTCACCCCAACATTTCATGGCATGGGTCATTTAGAAGACATGGGATTAAAGACATTGAAGAGACATTTGAATGTATAATATATGAAGCTACTGTTGTGAATGATAACTACAATGCCAAAAACCCCAATTTGCAAGACATGGGATCCCTCTATTCTGCCACAAAGGATCCCATCTTTTATGCCCATCATGCCAACATTGATCGCTCATGGGTCATTTAGTAATTGATCAAAAATATGAGTTTAGTAATTTTTTCCCTGTCATGGGTCATTTAGAAGACATGGGATTAAAAACATTGAAGAGACATTTGAATATAGACTATACGAAGCTACTGTTTTGAATGATAACTACAATGCCAAAAACCCCAATTTGCAAGACATGGGATCCCTCTATTCTGCCACAAAGGATCCCATCTTTTATGCCCATCATGCCGACATTGACTGCTCATGGGTCATTTAGAAAACATGGGATTAAAGACATTAAAGAGACATTTGAATGTAGACTATTTAGAAGACATGGGATTAAAGACATTGAGAGACATTTGAATGTAGACCATATGAAGCTACCCCAATTTGCAAGACATGGGATCCCAACCCCAATTCATCGCTCATGGGTCATTTAGAAGACATGGGACTAAAGATATTAAAGATAGATAGATAGATAGATAGATAGATAGATAGATAGATAGATAGATAGATAGATAGATAGATAGATAGATAGATAGATAGATAGATAGATAGATAGATAGATAGATAGATAGATAGATGACATTTGAATGTAGACTATTTAGAAGACATGGGATTAAAGACGTTGAGAGACATTTGAATGTAGACTATATTAAAGACATTGAGAGACCTTTGAATGTAGACTATATGAAGCTACTGTTGTGAATGATAACATAATCAATAACTATAAACATTAGTTATTGACTTGAGATATTGAATGTCCACACGAGGACTTGAACCTGAGGCCTCTACAGTGTCAATCAAATAAACCAACCAATTAACCTCAATCATCCATAAATAATAATATATCTTAATATATCACATGACTCGTGCAAATTTCATAAAACATGTGCCCACCATATCCACAACACCCATAGCTTCATTAGCCCCAAAAAAAAAAAAAACAAAAAAAGAAAGAAAAAAAAACAGTTGTTCTTAATGTTTCCACTGGCCACATCGTCATAAAGCTTGAGCATCCATAAAGCATGTGCCCAATGAGCATAAACGTCTTAAATCTATGTCATGTACATTGATGAATATTGGGTATAATAAAACTAGCCTTCAAAGCACAACTACTCAAGATACTTTAATAGACTAGTACTAGTTATTGTATGCAAGAAACTATCTCATAAACCATAGCTAGTTTTAAGAATCCATTATAGTTTCAATAACCAACATGGATAACCATGTCATAAATCACTACAGTTTCAACAAACCACTATGATATGTAGTTTTCTTCCACCAATAAATTCGTGCATAAAAAACCACATATACCATGGTTTTTAGACAATTTAATACCAGTTTGATATAATAGTTCATTTTTGGGCTCCTTGTGGCATTGCAATGGACTCTGGTCATCAAGGGGTGCCTTGAGAGTGCATCTGCAACCACATTGAGCTTGCCTGGCTTGATGTCAAAATCGTACTCCTCCAGAAACTCCATCTGTCTTCTTTGTCAAAAAATTGAGATGTGGTTGGGTGAAGACATATTATAGACTTTGATGGTCCGTATCTAATTGGAACTTCCTTCCCAATAGATAATGCCTCCATATTCTCAATGCTCTCACTGCTGCTAGCAACTCTTGGTCATGGGTTGGATAACACATTTCGGCATCATTCATCTTCCTTGAATCATACACTATCACCCTCTCTTCCTGCATTAAGACCACTCCTGCTGCAATCTTGCTAGCATCGGTTGCCACCAACTTATCTTTCTCTAGATCGGGCAACATTAAGATTGGGGCAGTCGTTAAAGCTTCCTTCAATGTCTCAAACATTGTATGGGCCTTCCTTTGCCAATGACTCGCTCAGTCTTTTATCTTCTCCGCTTTGATGAGGTCCGTTAGCGGTGTTGCTACCTTTGCAAAATTCCCGACGAACTTTCTGTAACACCCTGCTAAACCGAGAAAGCTCCTTACTTCATAGATATTCTTCCGTGCTGGCCAATCGATTACCGCTTCAATCTTCACAGGGCCAGTGGAAATCCCTTCCGCTGTGATTACATGTCCCAAGTACTCTAGTCTTTCTATTACGAAGTGACACTTGGATAGCTTCGCATAAAGTTGATGCCTCAACTTTTCAAGTACTTTTCTCAAATGTTGGGCATGCTCTTCCAAGGATTTGTTGTGTCATCAAAGAAAACTATGATGAATGTGTCTAGAAACTCACAGAAAACCGCTACTACCAAAGAAGAGGAATTAGGCTTTTCAAAGGTATAGAGAAAACATGATTTATCATTGAGGGAGGGATGCAGTTGTTGCTCATGGAAAGCTCCGGCAATACTATGCTTGCAATGGTTTTTTTGGTGGGAAGATGATGAAACAGTTTGACAGAGGATCTGGAGGCGCAGAGAATAAGAAGCTTTAATAATGTCAAATGGCAAAATCATTGAGATAACAGGTAAAGAGGTCGCCCCAGTCACGCAATGCATGTCTAGTAAGAAGTTATTTAGATGCATACAGAAGGAGCAAGTGGCCTATGTCTTTAAGCTCGAAGTTGAGGAGCTAGAAACAGAAGAAGACAAGGAGGCCAAAGCATTAAACAAGCTGCCAAAGCCAATAGCCAACCTAGTGAAGGAATTCCATGATTTGTTCCCAGATGAGATCAAGCAACTTCCACCTTACAGGGGAGTCGGTGTAAAATAGCACTTTATCCAAGGTCTAAGCCAACAAGTAAGGCTCCTTACAGAATGTCACCTCAGGAGTTGTCGGAATTGAAGAAGCAATTGCAGGAGTTACTAGACCTAGGGTTTATAAGACCTAGCATCTCTCCATTCGGGGCGCCAATCCTTTTTGTCAAGAAAAAAGATGGAAGTCTCAGAATGTGCATTGACTATCGTCAATTGAACAAGCACACCATCAAGAACAAGTATGCGGTGCCTGGATCTGATGATTTGATAGATCAACTGCAGGGAGCGAAGGTTTTCTCCAAAATAGACTTGAGGGCAGGCTACCATCAGATCAGAATCACGGAAGGAGACATCCATAAGACTGCATTCAGGACGAGATATGGCCATTACGAGTCCACAGTGATGTCATTTGAATTGTTCAACGCCCCAGCAATATTCATGAGGCTCATGAGGAGCGAGTAGCAGTGATCACCATATTATAGAAAGGCTTATTGATATGGGTGTTCTTGATAGAATACCCAAGGAACTTGCGCCACAGAAACTTAACAAAAGTTTCATGGGGCTTGTCAATATTTGTCAGGCGATGCACGTTTGCTTGATAAGCAGGAGCACCAAACTTAGTGACATCTAGATCCTGGATGGCAGACCAAGATAAACAAGGGGTTTGCAAAGGGATATGGAATACCTCAGAAATTAGGTGCTGGGTCAGCGAAATGGTGGTGCCATCGACCACTGTAGTGTATCCATGCGGGCTGTTGACGATGTGAGCGAGGAACTGCTTCAACTGGTCTGGATTTGGAGCCGGAAGTTCCATTTGTGAAAATTCGTAAAGCTTTTGGCGTTCTGCGACTTCACGATTCGGGCCAACAAGGGCTTCACGGAAAGTGGGCGTCAAGAAGGATACTGACTCGAAAAGAGTCGGTTCCCTGGGAGCAGAAGCTTGAAGTGTAGGAAATTTTGGGGCAGCCATGGCAAAGAGCTTCAGAAAAGAACGGTGATGCAAAGGCGAGAGCGAGAGAACCGGAGGATCTAAGGACGGCGAAGGCGCAGAGACGAAAAAGGTTTAGGGCGCGCAAATGGAGGCGAAAGGGGTATGATGAGGGCTTAAATCAGAATCGCTTGATGGTGCCAGGTGTCGAAAGATGCCAAGGAGGGGATTGAGAGGCAAAAAATTTGGCTAAGTCCCCGAACAACAAAGGGAGAAGTAATGAACGGTGGAGATGAGGCGTGAGAGAATGATGGGATGTGACAGGTGGCCAAAGGACACACATTAATGTTCGACGGTCGTGAAAAGAAGGAATGGCATTTAATGCTGGCAACTCGAAGTGGGATATCATTAAAACGAATGTGTCAGAAGGTACCATGGCTAGATATGCGGCGGGAGAAAAGATTCTCATTGTTTTTAGAAACAGCCTTGCATTGCAAACACGTTGGCTATTTTTGTGATTGGTCCACGTCGACAAGGAGTTCCTCGGTTGGCTATATAAGACAAACCGGGAGTGAAACGAAGGCATCCGATGGCGCTCAGTATGTCTGCGGCTGGTTTGCATGATAACTGCACTATGCCTTCGAACTGTCTGGAGTGGATTACTTGTAAGATGGATTGTCTGGACCTCTGGCGCTGCCACAACCGTGGCCTGGCGATGGATGGCTGGTGTGCCGGGATGGCTGAACATCCCGATCCGAAGACCAACGGGATGGAGGTGATTCTGCACCTTCGCTGGGACCCGGAGCATAACCTCTACCACATCCTGCGCATCACCTCTGCTCCGAACCCGGAGTAGAGGGTTTTTCTTCTTAGGACTTAGTAGATAGGGCTCTGAGCCCGTTTTTGTATATAGGACAGTGCCCATAACGGAAATAGCTGGGCTGTGCCCACATTTTATAAAAAAATTCCACCTATAATATAAATATGCCGCTGGTTTAGTCACTATCTGTTGTGTTTGCGTCTGGAACAGCTTCTGTTGGTTGATTTTCACTTTCTGTGGTATGAAATGTTTTGAGGCGAAAGCCATTAACCAGTGTAGGTAATGGAGTTCCATCTAACTCAGCCAGCTGGAAAACACTGGGTTGAACCACTCGAACAATTTGATAAGGGCCAAGCCATCGAAACTTAAGCTTACCCGGAAAATTTTTGTACCGAGAATCATAAAGAAGAACCAAATCTCCTTCCTTGAATGTTTTTGTCTTCAAACGTTTGTCATGTAAAGATTTTTGCAACCGTTGTCCATGAAGAACACGAATATAAGCATCCCTTCTAAGTTCATCCAACTGTTCCAATTGATAAACCCTTTCTTTGAGTGCAACAGCAGCGGATTATGGGCGTTAGCCAGTTGAAAACGGAGAGTTGGGAGAATGTACTCAAAAGGCATGAGAGCTTCTTGACCATAAACCAATTTGAAAGGAGTGTGACCAGTAGCTATTTTGAAACAAGTATTGTAAGCCCAAAGAATAGTAGGAAGCTTGGTTTGCCAGTCAGTGCGAGAAGCGTCACAAATTTTCTTGAGAATTGTGACCAGAGTTTTGTTGGTGCTTTCTGCCAAACCATTCCCTTGAGGATAGTAAGGTGTGCTCTTGTGATGATGTATCAGGAGATAATCCGTCAGCTCCTTGATGGTATGATTGATAAAATGGACACCACGATCACCGACCAGCTTCCGGTAGGCGGGCCCGAATCGCGTGATGATTTGTTGATAGATGACCTTGGGCGGCTTGCCGCAGTGTTGTCCGGAAGTGCGCAAGCTTCCGCCCATTTGGTAGCGTGGTCGGTGAGAACCAGAATGTAGCGGCACGCGGGTGTGCCGCCGGGAGGATCGATGGGTCCCACAAAAATCCATTCCCCATTTGCTTTGAAGGAAGTGGCGTGGCGACCGGCGTCAAGGGAAGAGCGTCCACGGGCCATGGGCCGCCCCACACGCCCGGCAAGCATCACACGTCGCGGCGTGGGCGTGGAGCGCCTTTGAAGAGCGTGGGCCAAAAATAACCAGCAAGAAGGATTTTTGCGTGCGTGGTGTCACCATGAAAATGACCACCACCGAGCCCCCTTCATGGGCTTCTCGAACAATATCCGGGACCTCATGAGGGAGAACACAAATACCGGAAGGATGGTATCCTTACCCTTTTTGTAAAGATGGCCCGCAACCATGGTGTAGTCACGGACCTCGCGGAGAAATTGATGTCGACGGGATTGTCGCTATCGAGAGAGCGTGGCGCCCTCTCGGTGGAAGAGCGCTGTGAGGAGATAATGCTGAAAAGTCATGAAACCAATGAGGTGTTGCCGTGACCGAAAAGAGTTGAGCGCCGTGAAAGGCGCCCGAGACTCCGGTGGAGGGATCATCCGTGTGGATGCGTGAAAGATAATCCGGGACAATATGAGATTTGCCGGCCTTGTGAACAATTTCAAAAGGTGCAAATTCTTGCGAAGGAGGACCCAACGAGCAATACGGCCGTGGGCGGGATTTGTTGATCAAATAAAGAAGTGCCCTGGTCAACAAAGAATTTGATCCGACCGCCCAAAAGATAGTGACGGAAGCGTTGGACGCTTGAAAATTAAAACCAAGGCTTCTCGCCTCGTGGCAGAGTAGTTGCGCCAGCGAAATTGAGTTTCCTACCGGGCGAAGCGGTTTGGTTTTGTCGGTGTCGCATCATATTCTTGAGAAAGAACGGCTCCAATAGCAAAGGCCGAGACATCAACATGAACATGAAAGGGCTTGTCCCATTGAGGAGGAATAAGAACCGGGGCCCGAGTAAGCAAAAGCTTCAATCTGTTGAAAGCAAAGATCCGCTGGGAATTCCAAGCCCGTGGATTCATCACCCGTGAGTTTATGAATGGGATCTCGCAATTGCCGCGAGTCCGGGAATGAAAGTGGAGTAATAATTGACCTTACCCAAGAAAGAGCGTGTTTCCTTGATATTGGTCGGTGCTTGAGCCTTGAGCACACAAAACTGATTTTGGCGAGATCCATGGTGATACCGCTTTGTGACCACATGTCCTAACAACACCGAAGTGACGCAAAAGGTGCATTTCTGGATTGAGACTAATGCCTGGACTCATCACATTTTTTCGAAAGACGAGTTCCAATTTATCCAAATGGTCACCATGGAACTGTAGGCGAGAAGTCATCTTGAAAAATTTGCAAGAAGGGATTTTCCTTCATAAAATCATGAAAGACTGAGAGCATGATGCGTTGAAACGTTGATGGAGAGTTTGATAATCCAAAAGGAACCACCTTGTAGGCAAAAGTGCCCCACGGGGTGGTGAAAGTAGTCTTGAGTTGATCGATTCTTTGATTGAGATCCGATTGTAGCCGAAAAACCATCCATGAAGGAGTACATCTCATGTCCAAAGAACCTCTTCCGAGCCCGGTCCGTGAAGGGAAGTGGAAAATGATCACGCTCCGTGGCCTGATTGAGCTTTCGGTAGTCCACGCAAACGCGGATCTTACCATTGTGTTTGAGTGCAATGACGATGGGGCTCACCCATTCGTAATGTTTGACCTCATAGATCAAACCCGGCAGAAGGAGTTTGTCAATTTCCGCCTTGGACGCGATCACGGTAATTGGGGTTGAGCCGTCTTCGTTGCTATCTTATACGTGCATCATCGATTTGGTAGGAATGGTGAGTTCCCTCAAGGTTTTGTTGATCCCCGAAGATCTCTCGTAGCTCCGTGCAAAAATGTGTTTGAACTTTTTGAAGAGCGTGGCGGCCCCGCTACGATAGGGTGTCGGAAGATTTGCAAAGAATTCGGACAAAGTGATTGTTGCCTACGCCCACAATCTCGACGCCGGTGTCCGAATATGGGGGATAACTTCCGTGTCCCGGACGATATGAGCGGGAGGTTGAAGCATAACAGGATGCGTGGCACTCTGCGTGGTGAAAAGAGAGGGTTGCCGAAGTTTCATCAAGCGCAGGTTGCTTCATGACAAATGTACATCTGGGGTGAGCGGCGGGAGGTGCAAAGATCTCGAAAAGTGATCAACACGTTGGATTCGATTGCAAGGAGCCGTAAAGGGTCAAGCAAAGCAGCCACGGCCTAGTCCTGATCAAGAGTCATTTAACCCCAAGGATCGGCATATTCGGGTAGGATGACGAGGCGCACTTCGCAGTGGAGCCTGAACTTGATAGATATTTTGGGCGTCCTCAGAATCGGTGTCGGAGAGAGAGGGTTCAGCATTGTCGACGGAAATGATTTTGCCTGTTTCCAAGTCCATGGTGGCATTGAGGTGACCATCTGTGATGACTAACTGATCCGTGGCCCAGTAATGGATACTCTTGGCCTGGCGGAGAAAAGGTCTGCCGACCAACATTTCATAATCACCTGGATCTTCTCCAGCCTTCCAAACACCAAATTCCAAGGGGAATCTGAGATCACCAATGTTGATGTGAAGAAGAGGCGTGACGCCTTGAGGTCTCGTGATATGGCCATTTGCCAATTTGATGTCATATGGGGCACGATAGAGTTGTTTGATGCCCATTTGTTTGCGGAGTTTATCCGTGATGAGATTGACCGCGCTACCTCCATCAATTTGAACATGATTGACTTGTTGATTGCCCATCGTGGCATGTACCGTGGGAGTAGAGGTGTGAAACCAAACCAACCCAATTTGATGGCTGGACTGGAGGATTAAGAGCCTGAAAAATTTCTTCCTGTGCTTGTTGATCCATCTGAGGTTGATTGGCAGGAGCTGGTTGATAGCGTGATTGCTGAGGCGCGCGAGGTGGCTTCCGAAGAGCAGGACGCGGGCCTTGTTTGCCATTAGCAATCCAGAGTTGGTAAGCCGTGAGGCGGACCGATGTGGTCTGATTTGTGCCAGGAAGCTGCATCTGAACTTGTGGAAGTTGAGGACACGCCGTGGTGGTATGACCCCATTCTTGGCGGTGATAAACACCGAAGCTTTGAAGGATCAAAAGGAGGGCGTGTGTTGGGTCCCCGTTGTTGCTCTGCTGCTGATAGAGTTGATTGGGTTGCCGCAGCGGTGGTGGCCGAGCGATATTGCGATTGGTGCCGAGGTGTTGTTTGCACTTGATAAACCATCTTGTTGCGGAAAGGTGTAGGATGAGTGCGAAAGTGCACTCTTCCGGTGGCATGATTGCACATGTTGCATCTTTTACAATGAGGCGGGCCATTGGTGGAGTTGCACTCATTCGCCAAGTGGCCTTGATATTTGCGATATGGCACCGTGATCCGATCAAGGCCGCGGATTGGCGTGTTGAGGTTGAACAACAGCGATGGGGAACCATGACGGGTGGAATGAAAGGGAGCTCCCAAGAGCCACGCCACAAGAGGAAACATTGACCGAAAGTGATTGACAAGATCGATAGCCCGCTCCAAAGTCTTGGTAGCAGTATTCACCATGAGTCGGATAGCCGGAGGAAGTCCTTGGAGAAACCGACCAAGATCCGCTCGTGGGGGTACTCCTTGAGTTTGCTGAGCAGAATGTGAAGTCGATCTGCAAAATCCCTGGCAGACTCCGTGGGCTCTTGTTGAAGGTCATTGAGTTGCTTGAGATGAAGCTGATCATCATCCGTGGTCCCATAGTGAGAAAGAAAAGCAGTTCTCATTTCTGACCAATCTTGTTTCCAGTGGCTTTTGTTGGACATGAGCCATTGATGAGGGGAGCCACGCAGTGTGGTGGAAAAGATGTGGAATTTCAGTTGAGGTTGCGCATGACCATTCAGGACAGCCAGAGCCTCAAATTCTTCCATGTGGGCCCGAAGCACTTTGGTCTAAGGGTTTGCCTTTCGTGTTGCCAAAGGTGGGATAAGTCGACTTAAAGGGTCCGAAAGGTAGAGGTGAAAGTGCTTGGCTGGACAGAACAAAGATAGTGAGTATATTGAGGTGGAGTTGGAGGTGGTATGGTGCCTGGAAAGACCCTCGGCCAAGGGGTGGCTGAGGTGGAGGTACTGGAGGTGCCCCCGATCATTGGTTTTGAGGTCCGTAGATTGTAAAAACGGGGAAGAGCGGTGGGGAAAGGTAGGGAAGGGAAAGTCCTGTGGAGGAGCAAAAGAGACATGTGGATATCCTTGCCCACCCGGGGGAGATGATGGTTGTGAAGGCAGAGGCGTATGGCCAGACGAATGATGGATGTAGGCATGTTCTGGGGTATGAAAGTAAGGTTGAGAAGGTGGAGCCTGATAGGGCTCCCCGATAGTGATGAGGTGGATCGAGGTCAGGAGCAATGTTTGCACGCTGGAGGTGGGGAATTTGGACGAGACATGACACGAGGGGTGGGTGGCGCCGACTGAGCCCTAGACCGAATGTGGCCTCCCTCAATGTCATAAGCAGATCCATACATGTCACGAACAGCTTCCCTTCGATGATGGCGCCCAAGCCGAGACGACGCCACAGGAAAGGAGTTCTTCCGTGTGAAGTTTCTACGCATATTGGCGGCTGAAGAAAGGAAAATCGAATCGCACCGGCAATGGCCATACAGTGTTTGGGGTCCGGGTTCGAACGCCGCAAGACCCCTCCGTGAGGACCCTTGATCTAACAGAGAATCCGGGGGACTATGTCACGCCGGGATTTGCAAGAAAAGAACAAGAAGAAGAAAACAAAACAAAAGAGAACAATGAGAGGAAAATGATAAGCTTCCTTGATATCAATGATGAACATACATGAGCTCTCACAATCGAGAGAAGACCAAGAGAGACAAGACTCAAAACTCATCTAAAACTCATGTGCTAGCTCTACTCATATATATAGTACAATGGCCTTTGGCCCAATATAGACACTGACCGATCTCTCGGTGCCGACTCGGAAGGAGGCCTGATTTGCAGGAATGTTGGCGGTGCCTCTTGAAGTGCCTAGAATCACGCCGACGCCGACACAAAGCGGTGACGGGTCATCACTTGTCGCGCCGCCTCTTGGTAGCGCACCCGTGCTTTGACCGCGTGGGTCTCGCCGCTTGGTCTTTGTTTGGGCCTTGGATGACCGAATTGCACCTCGCTCAGGATCCTTGGACTTGACTTGGTCCGTCGTATGCATGAATAGTCCTATACCAGGAGGCACAGGACTAACATGCAGGCATCTCGGGATCATACTCCTGAACCATAGGCAGAGGGCTTCTTTGCAGTACATATGCCTAGAGCTCGGCCATCTGGCACTTTATGAAAACAAGTTCCTACTCGGGAGTTAACCGCCCATGTTCTACTGGGGTAGCCCAGGGTGGGTTCCGTATGCCATCTATATCAAAGAGAAAATGGATTATAGATAAGAAGTGCGTATGGATCAAATCGAAAATGATTTAATTTTTTTTTTTTTTTTTTTTTTTTTTTTTTTTTTTTTTTTTTTTGAATGAATGGGGTTTTTTTCATTAATTATAGAAAAAGGTACAACATATTGAGTAAACCTTTATAGATAGGCTACTCAAACTAGTAAAAGCTATCAGATGAACACAAAAGAAATAAGTGCTGCTGTAAGCACATAATAGTAGCAATGTAATTTGCAGAATAGTAACAAAATCAGTAGTGAATTGAAATAGAAGATGAGAAATATGCTGTGCTGCCTCTAAGAGTGTAAGCAGCATGAGTGAACAATTCCTGCAGAGAAAAACTAAATGTTAATAAGCTGTAGATTTTATATGCAGGTCACTGATTTGGAAGGCTAAGGTAGTTTGTGTGAAAGTGATATGTGTGTAGGAAGTCATAGTGAGTGGCCAATACAATTATTACATAAGAACGTAAGATCACGAACTCGGTCCCGCGTCTTCCTGTATAGGAGTTGGAGGCTCAGGTGGCCATCAATGACGAAGCAAGGTATGCATGGGCTGACGTTGAGGGCAGCTGCTGATGCAATCTCTGGCAAGAAGGCATTCGCCAAAGGTGTTGCCACGAGCAATTTCGTGCTCATCCAGGTGGCTATATCGTGGCCTAAGGCGGCAATGGCAAGGTCACGTCGTATGAGCACAAGAGTGAGCATGCGGTAGTTTATCTTCATGTGGCCTGCCAAAGTTGATAAGACGCGAAGTGTCCACCATGATGCCTAGACCTCAGGAGCTAGATCCCGTGCAATGAATAGGACCTGCCCTTCCTTAAAAGCTAAAAGGAAGAAATGTGTGACATGGTTACCCAAGGTCTTTATCTCATCCAAAGTGGACGTGGCCACTTCTTTATCAATATCCACTAGCATTTACTCTTCCTTGGCTTCCTACTTCTCTTCCCAGACATGGGCTTTGTTTTCTAGCAAGTCCCCCCTTCCTCATCTGGTTCCATGGAAACTTCGACGTCATTAATATTAGGAACATAGGGTCCCATAGCGATGAAGGCTTCCTCGGAAGGTTCTGATGGGGCTTCTTGCAGTATCAGGTGTCGCAACCTCAAAGGCTATCGAGGGCTCAATGTCTTATTGCTGGAAGCTTAACAAACACTGAACCTATGGTGGAAACTCAGTCGGAGAGAAATCGAGGAAGTCATCCATGCAGTACTTAGCTAGCTTGCAGAGGACTCTTGTGCTTGAGGTTGGCGATGACACGATTCATCCACATTGCGGGTAATGTATCCAGTCCGGTAAGTTTGGACCCCTGGCTTCTATATATTGGCATTTCCTCAGCCAGTTGTTTCCATTGCATGAAATCATTCAGATCGACTCGCTCATCATCCTCAAAAGACGAGGGGACCTGCATCTCCCTCCTCTTTGCGAGTATATCCTCATCTTCCACATAATGGTCCATCAAGATGGCCAATGTGAAGCGGACCTCAAAGTAGGTCCGATCATTCCGCTATAGGGTGAGAGGGTGCTTGGCCCAACGAATAATGCCACGGAGGACGTTAGAGGCATGGCGGTCGCCACCTGTCATCTGTAGCAAAAGTGCTTGGCTAAGATATCGCTGAGGAGGGTCTCCGTGTTGGATACACTGGGCAACCATGTCCTGGATGTAAAACTCGAAGAATGCAGTATACTCGGGGTGTGCCTGCATGTTACTGATGAGATCTATTTCTTGGAGCAAATAAGGGTGGAGAAGCTCGAAGGGAATCTGGGGGTCCCACCCGTCCATGTACAATTGTTGGCGCCTAGAGAAGTCCATGAGTCAAGAAGAAAGGAGTAGAAGGAGAGTGTGTGCTTGGAGGAGCAGAAAAGAAATGAGGGAACCTTATAAAAGCAAAAGTGACTTTAAGTATGCTGACATCAGCGCCCGCTAAAGTTATTTCATCATTATTTATTTATTTTTTTTATTTTTATTTTTTTTCTATAAAACACAATATAAAATTACACAAAACATTTATGTATGTAACATAAAGCCTGAAAAGTTTATATTTATACCAAAGGACAAAATGTACAATAATGTTACAATGCAAAGAAAGTGTACAATTCCCACACTATCAATTATCCCCTCGAATTCTCCGGGCGAGGTGTAAATCCTTTGGCATTATAGTGACGCACTTGGCATGAATGACACAAAGGTTAGCATCTCCAAAAAGGACCATCAGGTAATCCTCTATGGCTTCCTGCAATGCAAGTATGGCATAGGTTTGAAACCTAAGGTTCGCCTTGATTTCCTGGGCAATCTCCCTAACCAACCACTGGAATGGCAGCTTGCATAGCAGAAGCTCAATAGTCTTCTGATATTTGCGAATCTCCCTCAAAGCCGCTGTATCAAGTTTCCACCTATGGGGCTTCTTCGGGGAAGCCAGCAGCTTGGGGAGGGTCTTTCTTGTAGTAGGAAGGTGTCCAGCAGCGCAAACCCGGTCTTGACGTCGACTGGAGGAGATAGCCTTGCCTATTTCGCCCATTGTCTGAAGGCGCTCCTTATAACTGCCTTCCAACTTGTGTGCAGTACTCTTACACCTTCGTTTTATCGTGGGTAGCCGAAGTTCGTCAGCATCCTGCTTGGCTTGATTCTCTGCTACCCGCTCGGCTTCTCTTTGTGCATGACTTTCCAGTGCTTGACGGACTTCAATCCTCCTTAGCATCTCAGTTATATACCTATCTGGCTTGGCCGCCATCTCTAGTTCATTAGGATGTTGGAGTTCGGGAGTAATGTATTTAGGGAGGTCATCCCATAGGAAGCAGTCTCCTCATCATAATAACACAAGGGCAGGGTAAGAGGGCATCCTTCTATAATGGCTTCTCCATTTTCCAACAAAACATATTGCGCACCTCTAGCCTTTGGATCTCCACTCGCCACCTCTTGGGCATCAACTGCTATGGCCAGGTCCATGACCTTCTGTGCCTCCACTCTTGCGGCTTCCTCATTGCTGACAGTCGCAAATTCAGGGGGGTAATACTTGGTTAGCATTAGGGCTTGATCTGGCTGCTCCACAAGGGTGTATATTTCGCCAATGGCATTGAACTTGAGTAGAAACCGCTTACTCAAGTGAAAGACGGGGTAAGGCATCTGGCCTCCTACCGTGAAGCAATGGACCAGCTGATCAAGAAGGATTTCGACCCTCTCGGGATCTCCAGCGAGGTTGCTTCCAAGCTCGGCAAAAATCTGGGTCACGTAGAGTGTCTCATAGCTCTCCTCATACCTAAAGGAGACATAATTGTGGAGGAGGAAGTAGGCGATGGGGTGAGGAGCTAGGATGATGCCTGGCTATGGTAGAGTGGTCAACTCTGGTGGTTGGGTGAGCTTGGCTATGGCGAAGGGGAGCTTGAGGTCCGGTGGCTATGGCGGCTTGAGGAGGAGAGAGGAAGTAAAAAAGGAAAAAAAAAAAACGTCTTCAGAAAATTTAAATCCCTAGCTGTTTTTTTTTTTTAAATTGAAAACATATAAAAAAAAATATTTTATACGACGCCGCGACGCATATAATGCGGCACCGAAGGGGTTTTCGCGTTTTTAAATTGGATTCTAAACTCACTTTTCCCGATCGGCGCCACCTTTGACAAAACTCTAAAAATATCTCATCTGGAGCATCTTCTGATGGGGCTTCTAGGGGGTCTTAGCTATTCAAATGTTTTCAATGCAGTGGCACAAAAAGCGCCTTCATCCGAGCCTCCTACTAAAACTTATGGCCTCCGGGAGCAAGGGACCTCTTCCTACCAAAAACTCAACAAGGCCCAAGTTTTACATCCTACAACTCACTTCCTAATTTACTCATTTTTCACACACTTAGGCTAAATAGCATACTACCTACGGATTTAGGGTAATTTCCTATGTTAGAGATCCTCTACCAACTAATCGATCTGATGAGTTAGAACACGGTCAGGGCTTCATTACTCTGATACCATTGTGACGCTCTACGAACCTATACGATGCCCCCATCGTATAAACATGGGAAATTTCCCTTCCATGGGAACTCAATCACTAAGGAAATGCCCTTCGTCTGACTCGGACCACTTGTGATGGGCAAGTGTCCGGGTGAAGGGCATGGAGGTGTCATTCGTCCCACGCCTTCTAGGGAAAATCCTATATAGTGGAAGCGTGCATACATCTTAGCACCTATTAATAATATACATGATTCGGAGTAACCATTCATTCCATAAAGAAATACATTTGAGTTTGGCATCATGTGATTCAGTAGTAGTGCAACAATTGAATTAGAAAATTAATTGTGATATGGCAAATTTGGTTAAACCATTAACCTTACATTGTTTAGAGAAGGTTAGAGCATTGTTCGAAATTGCTATCAGTGGTATTAGAGCAGGTTAGATACAATGTTAACTCGATTCGGAGCTACCAGTGTTGATATAAAAGTGTTGATGGTTTTTAGATTTGGAAAGAGATGATTATGGAAGTCTTAAAGTTTGAAGGCCTATGGGAAGTCATAGAGCCAGGAGAGAGTGCATCACAAAGCATGGTTGTAGAAAGCAAAGATATTGGAGATGCCAGTAGTTCTGTGGCAAAGATCTTAGTAACCTTAAAGGCTACTAAAACATATAAGGCGAGCAATAGAGGTCATGTGAAAGATCACATGAAGGAGAACCAGGCTAAGGCAATTGTACTGTGCAAAGTGGCACCAAGTATAATGCTAAAATTGAGATCTATGAGTTCCAGAGATGCATGGAACTGTATGATTAGTACACATGAAGTTAAGATCTCATAAAAAAGGAGTTGAGGAAGATAAAATATGAAGATAAAATAGTATTACTTAGATCATAAGTTTGATTCATTGTGTGCAGATCTAGACACTGCTAGAGCAACCATGACAGTGAGCCAATAGGTACTTGCCATTTCCAAAAATGTTTTCAAAATGTGGAACTTTATCTACCTTTACTAGAACAATAGCAAAGAGTAGGGAGGAGGCAATTCAATTGGCCAGAACTGAGATTGAATAAAAGAATGAATCAGATGAAGACGACGATTCAGAAACTCTTAAGCTATTAACTGTTGAAAAGGGAAAATACAAGCTTTAAAACGAAACGCACTTATTTAAGAAGTTCATTTGAAAGATTCCTTTGAAAATTCTGGAAAATTCAAAAAAGAGATGAAATAGGGAGCATGAAAGATTGTTGAACACTTGATGTTTAGAATACCAAATAAAAAGTAACACTTTTATAACTATGTGATCAAAAGAAAAATAAAGCAAAGAAAAAAAGACAGTTTTAAGGTAGTTCTCTAACGTTGGAGAACCAACAAATTAATTTTGTTAAAAAAGAAGCAAACATAGAGTGTCCTTTTGCATCATAATTTGTAAAGGCCTTAAAAGTACAATTTATGAAAACAGAAGAATAAAGTATGTAGAAAATAAATGGTAGTTGCTGTAATTAAACATTGCTGGAGACAAGATGAATGGATTCCATTTCAAAATTCGTCTTGAATTTATAATACAATACATATAGAGCGTTTCTCGTATAAATCTATACCGACACTTTAAAATTGAAACCTGTCGGTGTAAATTTATACGGGGGGAGGTTCTTCCTAGTCCACAGGGCTCTCATCTCCCTTTGGGTCTGTTTCTTGAGATGCCACAAAGCCAGAGACACCTGTTTCTGATTCTAAGGGTACTGGAACAGGCTGCTTGGCGGGCTCTAGCTCAACTAGTTCGAGATCTACGAACTCTACCTCCTCATCTTTTCTTCCTGTTATTGGAGGTTGGATTTCAGTGTAAGTGCTTTTGACGCCCCCAGCACCACTTTTTGCTCTCAAATCCTCATTCTCATCAGGAAAGGACTCACAGGAACTTATTCTAGTCTTTGTTATTTTGCTCCGCGTAACATGCCCTTTTACAAGCAACCGACATAGACAGAGATAATTGCTAAAATATGATCAGAGAATGTATATACACAATAAGAATGGATTGGACTGGTGAGAATAGCCCTCACGGTAGCATTACGTAGGCCTGAAAGAGGCGTAACTAGAAAGGGATGCAACCCCAGCCAAGAGTCCCGATTGTGGCTCTTGGGCTGGATCACTCCCACCTGGATATTCCATTGCAGACCCCTCTTTGATCTTTTGCCTGTTATCCTCTTTAAGAAGAGCTTGAATAACCCTTGAGGTTTCAAATCTTTAATGCTCAACAGATTGAAGGATAATGTATCATAGATGCTTGGAAGCTCTCATAACAATATTGCCACTCCTTCATCATCATCAATAGGCAAACCTATGGCTGCTAATTGATGCTTAATTATATTCGCTTACAAAAGTCACAATATTGCTATCTAAAATTCGCAAATCCAAGAGCTTGCGGCGCAGGAACACCATAGTTGATTTACCCTTGTCTCCATAGATGCCTTCTGGAAAATTCCAGATCTCCTTCGAAGTCTTGCAATGTATTATAGTGGGGCCAGATTATCACTGAGACATTATTGAAATATAGCTCTTGATCTTGCATCTCAAATCTCCCACTTAGTTGCTGCATCAGGATCAACAGATTTTGTTTCACTGCCATCGACAATCTTCACCAAATCTCTCTCCATCAATAAAGATCTAACTCTTATCTTCCGTATGTAAAACTTATCTCCATCAGATTTCTCCACCATAATTGGAGAAACAACCTAATAGCTTGCAGCAGCCATGCTTCTTCTATAAATGAGAAATTTTTGTGTAATCTATCCATAATCCATTTTGTTTCCCAGTATTGCTTTTGAGGAAGAACACCAAAATCACTGCTCCCACTGAATCCCTAAATTCCAAAGCTTATTGCATTTCTGCCAGGCCTTGGATTGCAAATTAGTCTGAAGGCTCTGATACCATGCTAAAATATAAATAGAGAATGGATATACAAAATAAGAATGGATTGGACTGGTAAAAGAGCCCTCACCATAGCATTACATAGGCCTCAAAGAGACATAACCAGAAAGGGATGTAGCCCCAGCCAAGAGTCACGATTGTGGCTCTTGAGCTGGATCACTGAGATGTCCACGCAGTGCCGCATGGATATGCCATATGGGTATGTTTTCTGACAATAATCCTTTCCATGAGCTCAAGGTCAGATTCCTCTATTGTTGGAATTAAAATAACAACGAATTATGAAATGTCGTGTTAGTAAATGTTGAAATTTGGGGTTCGATTTAGCTTCGTAATGACTTGTAATTGCCAAATCTTAAATTTAAATGACAAGAGGTTAAGACTAGGAGTTTCATTTTCAATGTCTGATCTAAAATCGGTTAATGGAATCTAATATGCAATTGGCGTCGTCCATTAAAACCCGAAGCTCTTGCCAAGTTCTATAATTGACGGGTTGTAAGTAGAATCTGACACTCGTCATTACAAAGACCAAGATGTGATATTGGTAGGTGATTTTAATGCTAGGACCAGAGGACAGCAAACCATATCTTTTGATAATCTACTAGATGTAAGACCAATAGAAATTGAAGACATGGGCATGATAAGAACTTCATATTATGCAATTGTTTGATGTATTCCTTGTTTGGGTCCCATAGGCCAGTTTGATCTTCGCGGATGATAAAAATTAATTGAAATTCAATTCTTATTTTGATATATCTAATTACATGGACAAATTATGTGAATGAGCCAATGCAACCTATATGGCATAGAAAGTGTAGCCCATATTAGGGGGTTTGGTTCTGGCTATCTTGTATTTATCAACGATATTATGGGCAACGAGCAAAATCAAGTAGATGTGATATAAAAGTCTTATATTTTTCTTGCATCTACCAAGCATTTCATGTCCTATATCTTTCTTGCATCTACCAAATATTTTATGTTACAGATACCAATACATGATACCATTTGCTACAAGTTAGGAGTTTTGTTGGAAAAGATTACTTTGGGCCTATTCTGGTTTGGTTGAATTTATTGATATAGCAGTGCAGCAAATCATCTTGTGTCATACATCTTTTAAAACTAGCGTTTCTCTATGACTTGCTATTGACAATATATAATACTTATGTATTTTGTCCTAGAAAATATTTTAACCACTTCAATGTTCAGTTGTCACTCAAGCCCAAAAAGGAAAAAAAAAAGGAGATTAACAAAAAAAAAATACCAGATAGGCACGCTAGGGGCTGTGGAAGGGCTACACAATGCAATGAAGGTCCTTTTTTTCCCCACTATTATGGGTGCAAGCATGTAAACATGGTTTTTAGATGATGTTCTTGCGTTTTAGATATCAAGAAAAACTAGGTGTTTGAGATATATAAGATGTAGATTACGTACGGTATCTAACCCCATAGGTTAGATCTACTATGTTTTGCAACGATTGTATGATCCCTTTTGGCTCAAGGTATAGCACAATTTGGGCAAATATATTCTCGACTTCTTCTATCTCCAAGGCCTACTTTCTTGGCTTTTTCTAATTCCTTTCATTGTTGATTTAAAAAAAATTAGATGACCCAAGCCACACCAGATTTTGTTATTGCCAAGATTGAATTTGTTAGAAAATTAAAAGGCTATTATTTAATTGAGTTGTGAAGCATCTGAGAAGAATTGTTGTGAGCACTTGGTTGATCAAGAATGGATCATATGCCAAGTTCAAATTTCACACGTGGGAAATTTGAATTCTGCAAAAATCTCAACTGGCCTGAATGGTATAAGATTGTCTCGTACGTTACGGGTTGTTTTGGTTAACGTATTTGAATTTTTTGGGTTGCCCCTAGGGGGGCAAGCTCTTGTTTATGTGGGTTTATGGCATATTCTAAGTATATGCTAGTATATGCCATGAATATGCCAATGACTGCTCCAAACTTACTATAGGGTGTAAATTGGCGATCATCGATTTCGAAACCGGCTAACCGGATTCTAGAGAAGGAACCCTCTGTTTTCTGTTCTTCTGTGCGTGCAAAGAATGTCGTTCAAGCATTCCACACACTTGGATGAGGCTTTTCATTTCACGGAAAATAGTCAGAAGATGCAAGGCATATCTATCTCCCGAGAATCTGCTTACGTGCTCGTCCAAGAATGCACCAAGTTAGGAGACCTGGAATCTGGTAAACATTATAGTTTTTGATAGGACTAGGTGGGCTTGCTTCAAATGCATGTCTCTCTGATCACTTTATTCGTCTGTTTACTTCTTGCAAAAGTTTGGATCAAGCAATTTAAGCCTTCATCAAGGTTTTACGACCAAGTCAATGTACATGGAATGCAATTATTGACGTGCATGCCAAACTTGGAGATTGTGGAACAGTGCTCCATTTATATGAACGGATGGAGGAATCAGGTAAGAAAGCAGATAAATTTACGTTTCCAGGCATTTTAAAAGCGTGTTCCAGCATTGGACTATGTAGAACAGGGTAGGAGAATTCATGAGCAGATTATTCAAAGTGGTCTTCAATCTGACATTGTGGTGGGAAGTACAATTGTTCATATGTATGCCAAATGTGGGAGCTTGAAGGAAGCTCAAAGTGTATTTGACAAACTCCAGAATCTAGATGTAGTAGCTTGGGGTGCAATGATTGCCACCTTGCCTTGAAATGTTTTCAGAGTATGCAATGCAAGAGCATAATGCCAGATAAGTTCACATTTTCAAGTATCTTGAAAGCATGTAGTAGTATTGGGTCCTTAGATCAAGGTAAGGACATCCATAAGCAGATTCTTGAAAATAAACTCGAATCTGACATTTTTGTTGGAAGTGCTCTCGTTGATATGTATGCCAAATTTGGCAGTTTGGAAGAAGCATGGAGCTTTTTCATAACATTGCCTTGTAGAAATGTCATAACTTGGAATTCTATGATTTTGGGATATGCTGAGCTTGGAGAAGGTTATCTTGTTTTCCAATGTTTTGAAAATATGTGGATAACGCCTATTAAGGTTACAGTGTTGAGTGTTTTGAAAGCATGTGGTAATGTAGGTGCCATAGAACAAGGAAGGAGTATCCATGAACAAATTACTGATGATAAATTCCAACATGATAGTGTCTTGGGTAATGCTCTCGTTGATATATATGCCAAATGTGGGAGCTTGGCAGAGGCACGGAATGTCTTTGATAAAATGCCCAATAGAAGTGTAGTGTCTTGGGGGACAATAGTTACAATATGCTCAGCTTGGTGAAGCTGGACCTACAATGCAGTCCCTTCTAGATATGCAACATGATGGTGTTAAACCAAATGCTATAATTTTTACTGGCATTCTTACTGCAATAAACAGGCTAGGCCTAGTGGATGAAGGATTTTTTTTTTTAAGAGCATGAGCCAATATGGTGATCATCAGGCGCACAACATATTTCATGTTACATGTTTGGTGGATCTACTGGGTCATGCTGCCTGTGTCAATGAAGCTGAAAATTTGCTCAAAACGACATTGCATCCTGACATATGTCTGTGGACCACACTATTAACTTCATGCAAAATACATTGCAATGTGCAGCTAGCAAGAAAATGATTTGATGAAATTCTTCAACTAGATCATTTTTGTTCTGGGGCATATGTGCTCATGTCAGATATGCGGGGGCTCATATGATAAAAAGTTCTTATAAAGTAGAGTTGATGCAAAGGTACGTAGACGAACACCATCCAGAGATTGATAAAATCTATGCTATGCTGGAAAATATAATGATAGGACAACAATGAGATAGATTGCCTTGTCATATTGTGTGGAAATTCAGAGCATTTGGAAATGAGCTTCTACCGAAAGAATCTATGACAAAAGAAATGTGAGTCACTTAACTTGGCCTTGTTTTTTATTGCAAGATCTGGCATTGGATATTCGTTCCTTGGATCAGGTAATGATATTGGAACTGGGAAAATACCAGAAAGAAGACAGCAGCTCAACAATTACAGCAACTGTAAAGTGGAACAAGCTCCGTTTTAGAGTTTTGCATTTATTATTGCATTGCAATATGCCCAGACATACTGCCTGACGAGTAATCTACATCCAAGCCACTGCATAATGCATATGGTCGAACTATGACTTGAATATAGGGTTGCCCTGAGGGGAGCAACCTATCAATTGTCTGCATCACACCCTAGTGTTATCTTGGGCCATGTCTTTATTAGTTGGATTCGTTGTCCATCCAGATTTGACCTAAAGTCTTGTGTTGCCAGAGGAGATTTGGCAAAACCCTATTACCAGGAGGCTGGGAACGAAGTTGGCAACTCCACCAAAATATGCACATGGAATCTTCTTGCTCAAAATGAGAGTAAACCAATTAGGTTCTATTGACAACCATACAAAGTTCTACCTACAACCATCTTATAATAATGAGGTGATTTGGCAATATGGGATTCCCGATGACACCTACCATATTGATCCTAATACTGAATTGGGGTAACAACAAAGAGGAGATATAATTTTGAAATTTGCCATTTACAACAATAGGAATTGTTCAATTAGCAGACTTCTATTTGATTTGTGCTCAAGGTATAACATTTGATGTTAGATAAGAGCAAATAGCCGTGCACTTAGCAAGCCCATCACTACAAAATATTTTCTTCAGCAAACAATTATTAATCTATTAAATGTAATGCTCTAAGGTCCATTTTGGGTTGGTGTATGCTCGTTTGGTGTTGCAATTTGCTTATTGTTTTGTGTTGGCATGCGGGATGAAAGCATGCCAGAAAGAAAATAAAGCAGCCTTTCATTTTTGTGAATAATGAGCTTTATGCTAAAATTTTAGACCATGCCAGCATATCTGCTTTCTTGGTTTGACTGACACTAAAAAGTCTAAAGTTTAACCAAAAACTTCTATTCAGTACTCCATAGAGCTAAACAGTCAAAGCAATGGGGCATTGAGTGTTGTGTACATACTATGCAACTCATATTAAATGAATGAAGAATTTCTCAATCAATAGTTGTATTTGAACGTGGACTCTTTACTATTTGCCACTTGCAATTCAACTTCTTGATAGAAAAATCAATAAGGAAATATCATATGCTCAAGTTTCAACCTTCAATCTATCTTTGCACGAACAAGAAATAGAAATAGAAATCGAAATATGTATTCACAATCTCATAGGACTTGCGATATAAGGTTCAATATAAACACTATGACATTCCCCTAGAGTATATGCTACGATATGCGTTCATCCTATGGCCACGTTAGTGTCAAGTTTGAATAGTCGACTTGTTACTACATTATAAGTGAGCGACACCACTCACCTTAGGCAAGATAACTCTACATTGTCACGTGGACTGCCTCATTAGCGTCCTGCACAATGAATTGTCCCATTGATAACCCCACATTGTCACGTGGAGCCGCCCCATTAGTGTCCTGCCATATGGAATTGTCCCATTGGTATCATGTGGATCTATTCAAGTGAGCTCTGTCGAGATCCACTTATTCCAACTATCTGCTAATCTTGCTAGCGATTGGAATGAAGGATCATCTCCGAGAGGAGTGTGTCGTGCAAATTACACTTCCAAACACTTGCGGATGCCAAATCTATGATGGACACAGCAAGAAGACACTCAGACGTGCAAATGATGCTTCCATGCACTTTGCAGAGGTGAAATTTGCATTACGTATGACTTCTTGAACTACTGAAAGACCAACACTGGATAAAACCTTCACGGGAATCTCTTTGAAACCAACAAAAAACAATGGGATAAAACCCTCATGGCCATCTCTTTGAAACCAACAGGAAACAATGCTGTTGAAACCAACAGGAAACAATGTTGAATGCTGATAAAATGCGACCATTATGGCCGGGATTAAAAAATCTTGCCCTTTCTGGTTTTAGAGGAAAAACCCTGACCATAATAGCAACATCTAACTATACTAAAGTATACCCTCATGCTGACTAGCCTTGTTGGGTGAACAATACAGTTAAACAAAAAAGTTAACGAAGAACTCAAGTTTTGAAAATGCCTTCACCATAGATCTTCATTCTTGCCTATGAACTGCAACTTCCATCCAAACTATAGGCAACGCGCTCTCGAGTTGTCTGCAAAAAAAACCAAGAATATAAGTTAGAAATCCCTAGGGCTCAACGGGCCGGATTCCACTATCGGCAATGGCACTTGGGAGCAAAATCTCAACTGCGGCTTCCTTTTGTGACAACAATACGTTGCACTCAAACCCCAAAGTCCATGTGTCCACCTCGATCCTAGTCCAAGAAGAGCTCAACATCACCTTCACAAAATGTCAATGTTTTAAAAAAGCAATTTCGATTCAAATACTCTATTGTCTACAACTATGACTTAAGCCACTTTACTCTCCGGCCATGGAGGGCAACTGCGTGCGCAGCACCTTGTTTTATTGAGTCATGATGGTTAGTATTCAAAAGTGGATTATCATTGCAAATTCAAATATCAAGGTTTGCGTATTTCTGCCGAAAATTGCCAGGTATGGTTTTCGGACACCGAAATTTGGCCGAATCTGTTCAGTCGGCTGTAACTAATACGAGTGCTGTAATAAATACGGTGGTATCTTATATGCGCAATGATTTTTATACTCTGCCTTATTTATGACATGTATGTCGCCATTACGGCGAGCACAATAACAAAAAAATTTGGTTGCTGAAGCATGGCGCCGCAGAAATTATTTGGGGTAAGAAAGTTCACGCCCAGCTCCGCGAGTGCCCACCATTCCTGTTTTCGCGATCATCTATCCGATGAAGCTCTCGATGGCGCTAATAAAAAGTGCACAAAGGTATGATTTTCCATTTTTTCTTTAAGCTTGACCTTAGTAATCTCCGTTTGCATGTTTGAGCTATGGAAGATCGCGATGGCGATTTTTTTGACCAAAGTTTATGTTTTCTGAGTAACCTTTCCAGCTCAGAAGGATTGTGGTGACGATCTTCTTGAGTAAAACCTGTTTTTTCTAAGTAACCTTCCCAACTCAGAAGGACCGCATGGCGATTCTTTTGAGCAAGGTCAATCAAGATCTCTAAGTCTGTTGAAGCCATAGGGATGTTTATTCTTTGGTCGTCAATTGCAGTGTAATGCATAGCTTCGATATACAGAACTGGATATATGTTCTGTGTAATAGTACATCCGCGATAGATGACCAAAGTCTCGGCATTTCTACGACTTCAACAAGCTTAGAGAGCGCCATTAACTTAGCTTAGCAGCATCTATAGGATCACCATCGCATTTCTTGTTAGTAATTATGATGTTAATCAAGACGATCACAGTCACGAGGTTTGTGAGTTGCTGGATAGCATATAATAATATTGCTTTTCTATGCCTTGCATAGAAACGCGATAGATGTAGCATCTTCAACCCAATCGGGTCAATGAGGGGTAGAGAAAGGTTGAGAAGTCTTCGTCCTTGTGTGGCAGCATGTCATACAAAATATAGAACGCATGCAAAATGTTCTAACGGATCCATTGCACTCGCCCATCTCGAGGTTTTTCCTCATGTCTGTATATGCAGAATATGCGATCATACTGTTGGCAGAGATGGAGCTTCTGTTCAATCTGCTGATGGTACTAAATATGACCCTACTAGATTTTGACGTCCCAAGAAGGATTGTGCAGACTGTAACATTTTGTTAATATAATCTCAGAGTTTCTTTTTGGTGATCAACCTTAGTAGTTGTGCATAATTTTTGTTGTTTTCATTTCAAGCCTAGCTGGAAATGATCATCACAGCGATCCTTCCGAGCTGGGCTTCACTTTATTATTGTCTTAGAGCCCACGCTTAAAGGATCGTGGTTACCTTGTATAATTAAACTGCTTTCTTATATCTTGTATAGGTAGACTGTTTGGGTTAGTTTCTGCAAGTAGTATGGCAGCAATGGCTTGTACATCGTATAGTGTGACACTACAAATCTTCGTCTCGTATTACAGAAGATCGAGAAGTTGACAGAAAGAAGGTGCTCGGTCTAGTACGGCAGCGAGTGGTAGAAAACATCAAACGCATTTTTAAATGAACGGAGTAATCCAGCTCACAGGTTGGTTACAAGGGCCCAGTACTTAGATTTGTTATGATCTGGTTAGTAGACTGTAGGTGGAGATGCAACAACTTTTCAACATCTTGAGAGCATGTCCTGTTCAGGATCACCAGGATGTCTTGTTGGAGGCTCACCATCAGCTTAAAGCCGTAACAATGAATTACTTATTAGAAAGAAGCTCGTATAAAGTCCATATTGATTATGAAAAGCTTATTTAGTTAGTTTCTGAAGGCAAGTCTATCTACTAGGCTGGATTATGCTACTTAACTATAGCTATGCAACATGAAACCTTTCTTGAGCAATATAATATTTTTGCAATATTTCGTTTTGCCACTCGTTCCCACCTTGGAAGTTTAGCATTTGTCTTTTCTTCATTGCACTATACAGAGAGGCTCCAAAATTGAGGCAGTGAAAATCTTGTTCCTTCTAATGGTGGAAGTTCTAAGTGCACTCTGCTAGAACTTCAAAGACGAGAAGGTCCTCTACATTCAAGCCAAAGTGATGTCTGGGGTTTGTCCATCCATTATTAGAGATGTAACTCTATTATGCAAATAATGCGTACCATAGTTACTCTTTACTGCCGCAATTGATGGAGAAGCTTGAGCAGCATTTTGGCTAGAAATTATGGTCCCTCTCACATTTGAAGTTGTAGCAGATTGCACTTGGATGTAATAAGAATTTTGAGTACTCTATTTTATTGTTTCTCTTGGAAAGTGCAGCTTAGTGAGTCTCTGTGATCTGTTTCTTGCTTTTTTTGCTATTCCTTGCGTAACATTTGAATGGCAATGGCAACTTGAGATACTTTAAGGATGGAGACAAACGCAAAAGTGTGGCCAGACCACAAACGATAATCCATTATCCATTATACTTGGATAATGTATGCTCTAGTAATGAGCAAAGTGTGACTACTTTTTTTTGCATTTGTGTTCATCTTTGCTCAAATATTGATGAGTGATGCGTGAAAAGAAGATTCTCTCTCCTCACGCTTATACAGATCGCGACTGCGATCCTTGGAAGCTTAGTTTTATTCACGTTAGATAAGGTTACTTTCTATATTGATACATGTATCATTAATACCATAGAAGTTGCTTCAAAGAATTGTGTTCGCGATCCTTTCACACATTTAATATTTTGCAATTAACTGATTCTTTCGTCTTTGCAGAGACTGAGTTATTCCAAGGACTTCACGAGCACATGCACACCTGGGCATGATAGAAGGTGGTGGTGCATGAAAATAGCGCAAGCGGTGCCACAAAGAGAAGGGGACAAACGAAAGGTTTTGTGTCTATTCATCACGACCCTAGAGAAGAACAAGGTGTGTGAGCAAATGGAACGAATTATAATATCCATGTGGAAAGACGGTACTGAAAAGGTTGAAGATGATGTTATATGCCTCGTGGAAGACGTCTTCTAGCACTAGGTCTTCCAGTACATCTTGCAATGGACTTATGACTCTTCTATGATGATGACAAGCTCACGGGAAGTCTAAAGCCGGGAGAAAAGACCACAGTGCTACCTATGAATCCTTAAAAGTTGCTAGTCTTAAATGCAGCAAGGACATTATTCGCGGATTTAATGCATGCAGAAGATTTCTTGCTAGTGATAATAAACCACCAAGCTACACCACAAAGGCCCAAATTATTTTCGTTTGTAAGTAATAATATTATAAAGTATTATTATTATTTAATAGTATTACTATATTATTGTTTATTGTTATTTGTATAATATATTTGTTAGTTTAATTATATTTTGTAATAAATTTCATTTTTTAAGAGGGGCCCTATTCCAATGGGGCAAAAGAACATTAGTTCTCCCCCCTTCCTCTAACCTTTTCCCCCTCCGCATAACCCTCCCCACACACACACAACCCTCCCAACACCCTCCGCCCTCTCAAAAAACAAAAAAATTCCCCTTCCCCGCTCCACCCTCCTCCGGAAAAAGACCCCTTCCGCCGGGGATAGCAACCTTTCCCGCAGAATCCGTGGTTTGATGCGAGTGTAAAGAACGCATAACGCCAAACTCGGTCACATTCGGATCCGGTACCGCTTGCGGCCAGCCACCACCACAGACTGCCCATCCGGGAAGGAGACAAAGGCGCGGTACCTTGCCGCACCGGGGGGAGATGTTCTACTGTTGGACACTCATCCTCGAACCTTTTGGCGCAATGCTTCAAGGCCCGATCCGGCCCTCTGGGGACATCACACCCGCCGGGCAAGATTGCTGCGGCAGCTCTATGACCCACCAAGGACGCCAGACGCCCATACCCCCACCAGATGGCCCCCATTGGTTCTCGCGAGGAGGATGTTGTGGAGGGCCCGCAACGGCCGGCTAATGGGAAGGCGGTGACCCTCGGCGGTATGCGTGCCGAAGTTACTCAAAATGGCGGGGGCGGGCCGGTGCCGATCCTCACTACCCCTGCTCAACGAGCATCGCAGAAGGTTTCCCCGACAATGGACCACAAGCGTGGTTGTCCCCATTCACAAGGCGGGCGACCCACACCGTCCGGCCCAATTACCGGACGATCATGGTCGGGCTCAAGATTTGCCAAACAGCTTGGTCGGCATTCTCGAAAGCGGCCAGCTTGACCCGGGGAGGGCGCTAGATGTCGCGAGCCCTCACACAAGCAGGCTTTAGACCCCACCACTCAACGATTGACCATATCTTTACATCTGCGAAGCCGATTGAAGACAAATGAAACCATCGGCAAGACTTGTCTTGCCGCTTTGTGGACTTCGCTGGCTTTCGATCTGGCCCCCTCGAAAAGCCGTGGGCTAGATCACAATCACCTGCCACGCCGCCGCGTAATGCAATATACAAAGCCGTATGAGAGTTGTTTTGGCAGATGCGTACCACCCAAGCATTCACCAAGAGTATCGGGTCCCAGGGCTGCCCCTCTCACCAACACTTTTTTGGCCTCTACATTGATCGGTTAGAGCCCTCGGCTTATCAACATGGGGGGGCATACAACTTTTGCACTGTGTCATCCGCCCACTCATTTATGCGACGATGTTGACCTTTCCGCCCACACCCCGGTTATGCGCCTCATCCGATGCCCTAGACACATTCCCCGCCAGGCTACGCACATGCGCGGCGACCGCCAAGACCGTGGTGGTTCTCATATCCTCTTCACGCCACCCCACGCCTCTCGCACTCACATATCGAGGGCGACGCTGAGGTCACGCCCACCTACAAGTACCTAGGGGTGGAGTGCCCCTCCTCGCCTTCTGGGGGAGACGCCTATCCGCTACGGGTGACAGCCAGGCCGGAAAGCCTTTATGCCATGCGTCAACAACCACCGTGCGAGCTCTATGATTGGGGCCATCAGCCACATCTGCTTTGTGAGTCGGTCGAGCCTCCCTTCAGACGGGTCGAGGTTTGGGGCCCTGGCCATCTCTTTGGCGCCCGGAATGACTTGGAGCAAAGTGCAGAAGGCATTTTTGGCACGCACTTGGGGTGAAACCTTCCCCCCTATCATATTCTCACCGCAGAAATCGGATTCTTTACGCCTGCGGTAGCCCTTGATAGACACATCGCCTACTTTCGTAAAGTGGTTAATATGGGTGATGCTCGGCTCCGCGACCGGGCTTACTGGCGGGCAATGGGCCCGAACGCTCGGGGCCTGTTGGAGGGGTAAGAGAGATCGCTGATTCGCCAAATGGAACGCGGCAGAGCAATGTATGCGCGTGGGACACGAGGCCGATCGTGATGGCGGCTTTGTGGGAATACCCGACGCTTGCTTCCTTGGCAAGCTCGGGGACCCCTACGCTCTATAGTAGGTCAAAACGCCCATTACAAGGAGCACATCAACCCCGCGTTGGTCCGGGCCCGCAGCTCTACCGCTGCTCCCACCCCCTCGAAAAAAGCACTCATTGCCTCCATTCAAGCATTGTGCCCACCATCTCCGCAGATCGAGATCTGCGGGTGGATTGGGGAGCCCCGGTGTCAGTGCTGTCAAACGGGTGCCATTGAGGATGAGTCTCACACTTTCCAGAGTTGCCCAAGATTCAGTCAGATCTAGGCCAGATACGTTCACTTAGTACGTCCGGACTTGCCCCTACATTTGCTGATGAACACACCGTCAGTATGTGCCCCGGTCGCACATCTCGAGGTAATGGACTCGCGAGCCCACCTTTTGCCCCTTTGGCCGCCAGCACGATCGGGCTCTATGGGTACGGTACATGAGTGTATATATTTGTGTGTTTTTGTATTTCGTATATTGGAACAGTTTGTCAGCAGGCTGATTGCTGCCACGTTTTTTCCCTCGAAAACCCTTCGGGGCGGGGGTTTTTTAATTCGGGTAGTAATCCGCTTGCTGCGCTTTTGTATTGGGTCCCATAGACCTATTGGTCTCCGTGGACGATAAAAATACCTTCCTTCCTTCCTTCCTCCCCAACTTTCTCAACAAGTTCTTTGTAAAGACTGTAAAAAATATCATCAACGAATTTTTGTTGTATCATAAAAAATCTAATAGTGATTCAGTACGAAACTAGTTTATTTTCCCATCCGTCCCACTTTATTGCATGAGTTCCAGATATAGAATATGACCCACTTTAATTAAACGCAACTTTGATAATATCGACCAGAATAATCCAGGCACAACCGGCTATACTAATATGGATATGGATGACTGCCTAGACTTGGGTCAATACAGAGCAACACAGGAAGTGACTGTTAATACAGATGGAACTCCAGACATTGTTACAGAATCTCCGCCATTAAATGCACAGGAAGACTCAGGGTAATCAAATATGGATTGACCTTAGACTAATCGCCATTGCAATTCTTCTAAGCTTCATGGATGCTACTGGATGTTACTATATGCAATGTACATAATAGTTTATTATGTAATATAATAATTTATTGCCTTAGATTAATCGCCAAGGTATTTATTCTAAGCATTATGTATGCTATAATAATTGAATTACAAAAGCTTTTGTCCATATTTCACTCCTTGTATTATATAGTCATGGTAGAAAAGACCGCAATGGCGATCTTCTCCACCTTTTATTACATGCACTGAAGTAGAGATAATACTTCAGACCACTCTGACTGGAGCGAAGCATATTATTTTGCAATTATTGAGCAGCCTGAAGGTTCAGACCACTAGGTCCCCAGGGGATGCACTCAGTAGAAACCCGAGTGTACGGGAGGGGTTTTTTTGGGCCAAAACCGTACCCATATATTGGAGGGATATTGTTCTTGCTTGAATTCCATATATATGGTAGGGGTATGTGAAATATGAAGTATATTTTGTTAAGAACTTTCCAAATAAGGGATAGTTTCATGTAGCCCTATGCACGCACATGTCATATAGACTTTACATTAGGTGCAGGGACTAGGTCCATTTACAAACCACTCTTTATACGCATGCTGCAAGTTGTTTGGAGCAAGAAGAGTATAGTTTTTTCTCAAATTTATGAATTGGCGTTTGAAAGGATCGATGTAGGCTTGGTTGGGTTAGCGTGCTAAAACAATAACCTTAGATATGATATCTAACCCTCACATCCACAATGCCTTCAATTATTCAACATAGTGCACTCAATAGAGGAGTGCATTTTTTTTTTAGCACTTTTGCACAAACTCCAGTCCTTGCTTCTCTTGCTCTTGATTCTCTCTCCTCCCCCCCCCCCTTTTTAAAGATGCTAGCATGCTTGGCGTCGCACCTCAACTATTGGATCTCTTAATTTTCAGCAGGCCTGCTAATTTTAAAAATGTCTGGGAATTTCCTTCCTCTCCTTCGACCATAGTTTCGTCCTCTCCTTCAACTATGGCCGCGGGCTGTTTGCGCTAAGTTTATAGTTTCAACCGAAAATACGAGCACATAAGGTATGTTTTATTTTGCTTCTTTATCATTTGCAAGAACTTGTATGATACCTGTAGATTCTTACGTTTTCGTTGTGAGATGAGAGAGCTCTTCCATTTTCACACATGCTATCATAATACTCGTCTCATCCTAATGCTCGTGTCCATGGAATATACTACAGAATATACCAAATCTCACAACCCTGGCCATCCATGCAAAAAGAAGATGGGGTCAAACCCCGTTTTACACCTCAACATATGGTTGTCGAAACCACAATAGAAGTCAATGTACGCAATACAGTTGATACAAACTGTATAGATATAAACATTGATAACACTACCCCTCAATCATATAGTCAATAAATATATATTGCCTGGACATATATATCATATATTTAAACTACAATAATAAGAACATAAGTGAATTGCAAGAACAAGAATGTGGAACAAAGAGTCTGATACAACACGTATTCCTTTCAATTACAACAACTGTACATAACAACAAGTCTGATGTGCCAATAACAAGAACTATGGACTGCAAACAACATGCATTTCTGCAGTGAACTACATGGCAGTCTGCCACAGACTTCAAAAGACACAGAAATGCATGCATATAATAGACAGAACCTGAACATGAGGACAAATATATGAATGCAAATGCTGGCTCAAACTGCCACAAACCTGTCATGTGCAAAATGTTACAGTAGACAACGAAATCACAGAAGTAAAAAGGATGAAGCATGGGGATTTGAACCCCACCGATGTCAATTGGTCCCAGAATGCTTCACACAGAGTGAAAATTCACAAGACTCAAAGAAAATGGTGTTCATAACCTCAGTCATTTCTGGAGGTCCTTCATCCTTTCAAAAGCCCATTGTGCAAGATAAGTTGCAAATAACATGCTAATCGCATATGTTGCAATTACAAAGACAATGATTCGTAAAGTTCGTGATCCAATATAAAATAGAATAGCCAATGTGACCAATCTGCAAATACAAAATACTCTTGACAGAAAGAGAGTGGTACAGGAGCTCTGCATGACTCTAAAATGTGCCACTGCAAGTCCATGAGCCTCCACGGGCATCTAAGGAGGAAAGCTTCAAAGAAACAAAAAGCAAAAAATGGGGCAAAGAAAGCCACAAAGAAACCCAAAACGAAAAACAGGATCGGATTATGCCAACACCCACAAAGGCTTCCAGCGGCCACTCCTTCTCTGCCCACCGAAAAACTTCCAAAATGGCGCAGTAAAAAGCCTTCAAAAAAAACTCCACCATGCAAAACTCAAACCCTATTTTCTCACATCAGAAATATACGGTTTTGGCATACTTATATATAACCATAGGCAATCATATGTAACACCTGCCCCTTTCTTCAATTGCAAAGGATAATTGAATGGTGAATCCTTTGATTACAGTGTTGTGAATATATCTTAAATCTATTCTTATTGTCCGTAATAACCTTTTGATACATAACATCGCCTATAATATCCCCACTGATTATTTCTCAAGCAGCGGCATCCATATTCCTCACTTATACTCCATAACTTTGCCTTCTACAAGGTCTTTGCTCAACGTCAATAGACAGGGTCCTCCCCATTTCAAAAACAAAGCAGAACAGCTCAGGATGTGATTTTATGGAACATTATGATTTCTGCATACAGGAAGGAGCCATTTGTTGGTACATTTATTATGCTACATATTCTAAACATGGTGCATCCTCGACTACCATAGTCGCTGCATCCATCGATCCTATGGCCCAGACCATTTGTTGGAGCCTCTGGTACCTCTCGTTTCGCTTATGGTCATTTATGATTGGGGGCACCTATGATTTTGAAATATGAAATACGAGTTTGCTGAAGGTTTTGATGGAATATCAAGCCTCTATATAGCTTCACCTAATCTTTTAGAATATGAAATATGGGGCTCGAACCTCTATCAAAATAACTCATTGTTCTACTAAGACTACTTTAACCAATTTAACCAGTGAGCTAACGTGATTGTTTTTTTATCTTAGATTTATGTTTTTTTTTTTAATAACTCATTCAATTATTTTTGGGATATAGTTTATGGTTTCAGGAATTATATCTATATCAAATCCCCATGAAACCCCATGTTATTATGCTATATATGCAGTTAGAAGGTTCAGTTTTGACTTGGTCAATGATCTCATTGCATATGGTTATGAAGGATGCATTGTTTCTTTTTAAATGACTGCAAGATAGGTCAAAGGCGGCCACCATATCTGGTATGCTCAAGCTAATTGTCATGATCAAGTTCTCTGCCAATTTCAACAATCTAGGTGAGATGATTCAATTCTGGAAGAGATGAGCTATGTCCATGCATTAAACGCATGTGTTAACCTAGAACCTTTGACAACTGTAAACTTGTGCATGTCTATGTGGTTCAGAGTGGAGTTAAATTTTGTCGTAGGAGATATGATTGTTACTATGTATGGAGATTGTCATGCAGGCTCGTGCAATGTTTTTGCGAAATATCTTAGCGCACTTTAGTCTTATGGACTGCCATGAGCATATAAAAAGACTGGAAAAAGCAAGGACGACCTTTTTAACCAATTGCACTTAAAACCATTGGCGACAATATTAATTTGACTACCATATTGAAGCCTGTGTGCAGACCTCCAAGATCTGGCTGGAGGTAAGTGCACACATGCATAAAGATCCTGCATATCCATCAACGAACTTCTGGTGAATCATCAAGTATACTTCCACCACTTCGATTCTGCCACTGGGACTGTCTTGCCCGACCGCTAGACAGCTTCAAAACAAACGGCTTGCAACGTGGCCACGAGTAAAGGTGAGTCTTTATAGCCCATTTCTCCGCTTCTCTAACCACTGATTCCTGTCTGCTAAGAGCTTGATCGAGAAAAAGGCATCTGTGTGGCATCAATATAAGAGGAATGTCATCATGTGCTTCTGATGCTGAAGCTGTTGCTGCTTCTAGATGTGGAATTAGGTTTACATTTAGTTCTGAACCAAGAACAATGTGAGGCTGTGATCTATCGCCTTTTTAGACCCTCATGATTGACCTGCAAATATTATCCTTGTCAAGGTTACTTTTTCCTCTAGCTCAGATCTAACTAAATTTTCTCAGTTAATCATGCTTGTTTTCCAAGTCTGAGCATTATGATATCTTAACAGAACTGGACAGTTCATGAACTATACTGGGGAAGTTACAAGCAACAACAGCCAGAGGTCATTAATAAGTATTTTAAGCAACTTTTTGTGGGCTGGCAAAGGGATACATTGATGTTCATGTATCACATGTGTTCCCTCTTTCACAGGTGCATGAATGCGTCTTTTATCCAGGGGCTGTGATTGTTTTGACCTGTGATATGTTCTGTATTTTATTTTGTTGGAATCATTAGCTCTTGTTAATGATTGATGCCTGAGTCAAGATTCCCCATGCCAAACAAGAACTTGATGTTTGACATTCTAAGCAGTTCAAGTATTGAACCCTAGTCCAGTTTGTCAATATTGAATTCGTCATTTTTTATTTGAACAAACGCGTTTAGCTGGCCACTCTCTGTACTTCTGGCGTGCTACAGAATCGCTTTGCACTCCCTGTATTCAGTTCTTTAACAATCATGAAGTCGATTCTTTCTTTTACCTTTTGTATTTGCCTTGTGAAACATTGATGCCGAACACATAGCTATCCAGACCTAAATAGTAGCAAAATAAGTTGGAGCACGTAAAGTAAATCTGGTATATGCACAAAAATCCACAAACAGTTTGACCCTTTGGCTTCTTCTAATTACAATTTAGCTGTATCAGCTGCTGAGTGTTAGTAATATTTAAGTCTTCCAGTTTTTTACCTTGGAAGTCTATATGTGCCCAAGACTAAGCAGCTATGTATGGTTCCCCCAGATATCCCAGGGTTAGTTAGAACCAAAAAATAGTTGTTTGTACCTCTCCGATGTTCACCAAGGTTTTCCACAAAACCTTCTTGTAAAGGAATTCTCCCAATGTTTCTAGTGATATTAATAGCTCGTCTATGGATGTTTAATAGGGGGCCTTTATGTGTTGAGTTGTAAATGCAACATTTTATTTATTTGTTGTTCTGATCTGTTATACATATTGCCACTTCCAGACAATTTCTTCCACTACACCAAGCACTGGACTCAAGAAACACCAAGTATAATTCCCTACAAATGCTTATTCTTATTGGGTTACAAGGGAACATGGATCATTTGATTGGTTCAAAGGAGTTATGAACGAAATTGAAAGCCGACCAGAAAGTGACAGAAGTCACAAAGAATGTACATAGATTACGAGGCATGCAGGCAATTGAGATGCACAACTATTTAACTAGTGTGCATCAAGAAGCAGATATGTGTTCGATCTTAATTTCTTTGATAAAAGCATTATACCATGTGAAGAGTGATGTGGACGTTTCTGGGACCAGGGCATGCAACATGCTAAGCAACTAACACAATATTCTGCAGGTTAGGACCCGCTTTTCGAGATCCAACTGGAATGAAGTATCTCCTAGACTAGCTAGAAATCACCCCCAACCAAAAAATAGGTAAAGTTTCAAGTTTGATGATGATGATGATTGATCCTTGAAATTCATAGGGGTTTTCTATTGTGGACCACCTTTATACAAGTAACTGAGTGCTTTGTGCTGGAGGTATACAGATTAGACAAAGACAAGGTTTATGTTCCACAACGGGAATTTTAACAGAAGCGTAGGTACTGGATATGTAACCATGAATATTCCATTATAAGAAAGGTCCCCTTTTCCAATCCTCCTCCTAGAGTTGCTTCATCAGCACCTTGATTCTCACAAACGAAACAGTGCTTCATTGTAGGAAAATACTTCTTTTAAGTGCTTTTCTTGTGATGATCTTAATGCAATTGAAAAAAACGCATATTAATTGGTATGGTGGAGGATAACCCCATACACATATTTACTTCTAGAGTCACTTGAAATCAAGAAATTAATGTATGAATAGTTTACAAGTGCATTTGGAATACGACATTCTACCTACGAAACCACTAAAATATTACTGTAGGAGGATGACATTGACTCGTTTCCTGTAGCTACGTTGACCATTTATGGAATATCATAGAACGAACTTACTACTTAGTCCAGGTCCACTTGCACCATGTCGTGTAGTTATGGCTTGATTTAAAATGAAACAACTTGCCTTTAAAGTGTTGTCCCTTCACCCACCACTTTATTTTTTAGTGTAGTCCAAAGAAGTTTCTTCTTTATAATTTTGACTTTCTCGTACAACTATTTTGTCACTTCTCATCAGCCATTTATCCTTTGGCCTTGTTACCTAACCTCTCTCCTCCCCATGATCTTGTCTCAGTAGGCCAGCCTTTTATGTCTTAATTGGTTAGGGCAAGATGATCTCTACCTTCTTAGTGTCCATCAAGTGATTTTCTAGAACCCCTTCTTATATTCCCACCATGCTTTCCATTTAGTAGCTTTCTTATCATGTCGACTTCTACATAATGATGTCAACATGTGTGACATAGTTGTTCTTCCTTGGGAAGCAAACTAGAAACCCCACAAATACCATTAAATTATATTGAATGAGATTTGCATTTTGTACTCCTACTCAATGGGCTTCTTTCAACTTATATTCATAACAATTAGTATCTTCTCGAATGTTAAGAAGAACCAATGCATTTATCTTTTCATTCATGTTTGGTACCAACTTGTTGTTTGCCTCGACAATATTTCTCCATCATGCTTTAACTTTATCATGTTGCCCATTTGCATTTCGTGAAAGCTACTCATGTTTATTTGTGAAAGCTTCTTTGGTGAGTACTCATGTTTATTTGTATCACTGTAGGATAGAATGATAAAAGTAAGGTATTTATTGTCCTTTGGTAATAAGTAAGGAATTGCCCTTTATACTCCCTCAAGTACGAAAGGCATCTTTACGTTTTGGCGCCATAGGAGTTAGCTTTTTTTCAAGGGGGCCATTTGCAAGGACCAACTTGTAAGATTTGTTGTAGATGAGTGTTTTAAGTGCACGATTTTCAAAGAAGGCGGCATGAGATGGAAGGATCAAAATCGAAGGGTTCAAAGATGGGAGTTGCATGCAACAAATGTAAGGTGGGAGTATCGGTGTTAATATGTTGCGATGAAGAGGAAACAATGTGCCAAGAGTGCGATAAAAGATTACACAATTCAGAGGCAGGGAGGAACCATAAGAGGGTGCCTTTTATTTTTGACGAGCCAGACCCCAAGTGTGAGCAATGTCAGGTATATATTTTATATATTAATACTTTTAGGTACATTTTTTTTTTTAATTCATTTAGCTTGTTCTTGTTCTTTTTCTTCGTTTTTTGCAGGAAAGTAAAGGGAACATTTTTTGCGTGAACGAGAGGAAGTTGTTGTGTGGAGTTTGTGATATGTCAACTCATCCCACATGTTCAGTATTTAGAAATCATTGTAGGATCTTCATTTCTGGTTTTCAAGTCGCCTTGAAATCCCTCTCGAGAGAACACAGGGAGGAGATTGGCCCTTCCACGACACTTAATCATTTACCTTCCATGCTACCCTTGTCCCCATCCCAGGTAATTCCTCCTCCCCCTCTTGTTTCTTATTCTTCTAAAAAGAAGATCCTTTCTTGTAACACTCTAAATTGTTGTTTATTGATTGATTGCAGGATAGCAATGCTCCAACTGATCAGTTATGGAATTTTGATTATGAGGAAATGAATAACTTTAGGACTCTATAGCCGTTTGTCCTTGAACAATATTAATGATACACATAATTATCTTATTTTGATTTTTAGTAAAAACCATTGGGACATTTTGAAGATGTGGTTATTTTGTTACATCTGAGATATCCACCATCTTATAGCTTGTAGTAGCTCTAGTATATGGTAAATTAGACTAAAAGATGAAAAAAACAAAATTCATCGAGTTCTACGAATCCTTAAACTGTGCATAATTTTCTTTTTAGAGCAATTCGAAAGGCATGCAAGATTTGGGAAGGCCAGAGGCAATTCTTTAGAAAGTTCTAGTATATTAACATAGTTCTTTTGAGCATTTTCTATTTAGTCTAAGCTCTTAGATATATGAAAGGCACATTCTCATGATAGGCTCGTAGAAACCAGCAAAAACTATTGATGGAATTCCTCTTGCATGGCTCAATGACTATGGAGACATTGCACTCAATGGGAAGAAAGGGGGCGAGAAATTTCGCCCCTAAACAACAGGTTTTTTTTAAGGTGAAACTTCCACCTGATATGGACCTCGCCTCCGCCTGATTTGCACCTCGTCTCTGGCTATTCTACCATCCCCTGCAAGCAGCACCGCCAGTGAGGACCTACCGGAAAGTTATAAGAAGAAAAAACAGGCAAATTTCTCGCCCATTTGTTTTTTCCCATTGAAGAATTCTCTCAACAGAAATTTTCATAATGGTTTGGTTAGCAGGTATGCATTTAATCCCCAATATATTAGGCTGATTATTATTACCAATAATGACACATTTATTCAAGTTTAGGAAAATCCCCGAAGTTGCAATGGAGCCATTAATAAGCTTTAAAAAGAATTCAATATTACTGATGTGATTATTTAAGAAACTAAAGGAGTCATCAACATACTCAAGTAATGTCAATTGATTGACATTATCAGGCGTTGTTAAACCTCTGGGATTTCCTATGTTTTGATGGTGCAGAATGGCTTTTATAAGCTGGTAAACAACTATAATGAATAGGTAAGAAGTAAGAGCGCATCCTTGCCTCACTCCCTTTTGAAGAGGAAAGAACTTTCTTGGAGAACCATTGACCATAATAGGAGACTGAGCTCTAGAATTGAGTTCAATCATTAAATCAATTAATTTAGTAGGAAGGCCAATATATTTGAGGGCTAATTCTAGAAAGTCCCATTTGACAGCATCAAATGCTTTCGAAAAATCTAGTTTCAGAAGAACACAGTTTTGATTTGATATTTTTGCCCAATGCATCCCCTCCATGGCAGCAATATAATTGTATATAATAAATCTGTTTGGTAGAAAAGCAGATTGATTTAAGCTAATATTCTTTTGTAAAAAGACTTTGATTCGATTAGCAAGGATTTTGGCATAGATCTTATAAGTAGAATTGGTCAAAGAAATTGGTCTCCAATCACTAAAAGAGACTGGATTGTCCACTTTAGGGATGAGAGAAATTAGGCCCGAGGCAATTGCTGGATGCAAGCGAGTGGTATGCCAAAAACCTTGAACCATATGAATGAGATCCCCTTTTAATTCATCCCAAAATTGAAGGTAAAATTCTGGAGGCAAGATGGTCCAGGGCTCTTTCCTTTGGCCAGGCTTTTAACACTAGAGTGGTCCCAGGGACCATTCCCGGTCCATGAATCAGAATTGGTCCAATTGGCCCACTACCACTTAAATCAATATATCTGAGAATAGAAGTTTCAATTTCGAGATATATCACCACCATATCAATCTCTACTTGATGCTTAATGACCTTCGAGAATTTCAAGACCAATGAACTCACCTATATGTTGTAGTGATTGTTCAAATATTAGAGAATTTGACAGTTTCTGCAACAGTCCAGAACTGCATTCTTGGGTTTTCCTAGCATAAACAGGCCTAAACCTTGCTAAAATTGGAAGTATTTGTCTATTTATGATTTGTATGTTTTCAGCTTTGGTTGCTATCATCTAACATCCATGGAAGCCTTCAAAAATGCTGCTTGTAGTTTAGGAATTATTTCTCTCTTATTATTACAAACTTTAGCTTAATTCTTGTGGCCATGGGTTCTTAACTATATGAAGTACAATCTTATGTTTTTTTGGAGTATTCATAAGTTGTATCAAGTTATAGAATTTAGAACAAAATTATATGTTAAAATGCTCCAAAATCACCACCTATAAGTATCACGAGGGTAATGAATGATGCATTTTTCTTATATCTACCTAGAAAATTACTCTATCAACTTGCATATAGTGTAATTAGGGTTTAACCATGCAATTAACTAGATTTAAAGATGATGTACAACCATAGAATTAACACATTAGAGGTTAAAAATTTGAGTTAATTCCAAAATTATAGGCTAAAAACTCATCATTTACAGCTCATTCATCATTGATGAATGAAAGTGAAGATCGTGAAGTTTAAATATAAGAATAAAAAATTGAACTATATGATCTTTGATACGTCTTCCTCAGCTTTGTAGAGAACACACTATATTTCTCCAAATAAGCCTTCCAAATGGTTCAAAATATGACAAGGGACATATATACAGGTCCTTGGCTTTCTTGCAAAACCTTACAGAGAAATATAGTTATTTTCTACTAGTATAAAACTGGTATATCTATTGCTGCTACAAAGCATTAGAGTTTTAGTGGGATAATGTTACAAGTAGCTCATCTTTCATTTTTCATGAATGCGGGCGTTCCTTTGCACTACAACTCTCTATTTTCATATTGAAATAACGTATTATTTGAAAGATTTGAATATAATTAAGCATGAACCATTTATGGTCCATAACTAGACCAATTGTATAGAGCATATATCTCACTAGCCCTATCCATTTTGTCCTCATAATGATACCATGGTTTCTTACCTTTAATAACATAATCTTGAAAGGTGTAAGTGGAAGTCCATGTAGATTCAATTGGCGAATAGTACCCATAAATTCACAGTTGTTTGTGCTTAAACATTGCCCTCGAACTATGCAAGCTCATCTAACCAATTAATTTTATCCTATAGAGAATTGTACGCATAAACTATATTCTAAGGTTGAGATCAAAATTGATTAAGATGTTGCCTCTATTAATTTTTAAACTTCCAATCCTATGGATCAATAATGGTCTACAAGTGAAACTGCACATAGCAATCTATCTTGACTTTTTATAGTCATAAACTTCCATATTTTTCTTTGATTAATATTTTTACATTTTTTCTAACCCGGACAGTAATAAGTTTGATGTGCTCCCTCTGGATCCCATAGGCCGATTGGTCTCAGTGGACGATAAAAAATCGTTCTTATTCTTATTCTTTGAATTTTTTTGCATTGATTTCATAACATGGGACATTTTGAGAATTGAGCCGCGTCTCGAGGCATAAATCTAGAATAAACATGGAAGACATATTTGATTTTGATGCTATAAAGTTTAATCCAAATCTTAAGGTTATGATCAACAAATATTTTCATTACTAAAGTAAATCAGAAGCTATTCATGTCTCAAAATTCAACTTGAGATCAATTAACATAAGGAAATTATTGATTTTAAATGGACCTATGGACCAGTAATGGGCTCAGGTACAGAAACCTTTCTTGATTTCTTGTGACCACGTTTTTTGCATTTTTAATGAGCTTAGTTTTTCATTGGTTTCATATCATTTTGAACTTTCATACTATGATTTTTTGGAGGACATCGTAGAGTAAGTTTTGCTCTATATGGGAAAATATTAATCATTATTACAAGTTATTCAGAATTGAGATCAAAAGTGAAAGTCCAAACATCAAGTTCAAGGCCAGCCAACATTTATATGGAATGGAGGAACTTGTCAATTGCTTATATGTCAAATATTAGCTCAAAATGCATTTCCCTATAAAAGTTGTTGTATTTAAACTACAACTGCCTTCCGGGAACTATAATTGGTTCTGAGGAGGCAGAAAGCAGTTTTGACCCTGTCATGTTTGAATGGCCCTATCTTTCTTCATAGACTTCGGATTGACATGTAGTATTTTGTGTCATTTTTCCTATGTTGTTTAGAAAAATATCATGGTAATTAAAAAATTTGAAAAAATCGTTTTGTCGAGACAGTTTGACTTTATGTAAACATGAAGCTTTTGGTACTTGACCCCCCTGAGTTTGCTAGAGCATAACTTACAAGAATGGAGGTATATATATTTTTAGATATTTTTCTAGTGGACCATGACTGCCATATATAAACTCTTAGGAAGGGTTCGAATAGATTTTGTACCATTGATTTTATATGAATTTAAAGTTGAACACTGCAAATGACCATAGATCAACGATATTATCAGGAACGGAATTCATCAATTGAATAAATTCAGATGCTGGGGAACCTGTCCATGAGACATTAGAATGAGAAGAGAAAATATTAGAGTAGCTGGAATGGAAGAAGTCAGCAATATCTTTTGGACACTCAAGATTAATATCTTGATCATTCTTAATTGTAGTGATCTGACTCTTAAGCATCATATTCTTAGCAATTCTAAAAAAGAATTTAGAATTATACTGGAATGAAACTCGATTTTGCTTCTTATTGCTGCCTCTTTAGCCTCATAATCCTCCATAGTTTTAATAGCATGTTCAAGAATACCTTCTTGCAAATGGAGGTTAAGATTTAGAGGATCAGGTTGAAGTTGAACCCTTACAGATTTCATCTCAAGAAGGTAATTTCTTTTCTCAATTTTCCTAAGATCATAGTGAACTTTAGATCATTGCTTAATCCAAGATTTAGAAGATTTAATATTTGAGTAGAAACCTCTCACGGGATTTATAGCCTGGACTCTAGGGAGACTGGTATAAAAACATTTAAAATCCTTACATAAATCCTTATCGCTAAGCAAGGTGCAATTAAGCTTGAAGGGAGTATTATCTACCCTTTTAATGCCCAGCAAATGCTTAGTTTCTATAAATTGAGGCTGATGATCAGAGGTAGAGGTGCTCTCATCACTAAAAACTATGCTATTATCCTAGAATGAATGATCAGAATTGTTGATATAGAATCTATCTAAGGCACAAAAGACTTTTGAATTACCATTCTGCTTGTTGGACCATGAATACTTTGTTGTAGAGGAGGGATGTGAGAAAGATGTAAGAATCAAGTAAACAATCCCAATAAAATTTTTCAATTCTAGACATGTTGAGGTTTCTCCCAACCTTTAAGTCCCAACTTGGGGTGTTATTGAAGTCCCCTGCCATAATCCAAGATAAGGAGTAATGATTCTGGAGCCAAGTATTAATTTGAGACCATAAGGTTTCTCTCTTTTTGGAAACAGTAGATGCATAGATCACTGCTTACTAGATTGTTGTATATGAGAGTGCGATTAAGGTTTTTCCAAATGCGAAGACCACCAGAGGTGCTTGTAGCATCAATCCAGATAGAAGCATCCAAGGCCAATCCAATCAGCAAGATTGGAGCATTCAAAATTAGGAAGTCTTAATTCTTGCAACAATATAATGCCAGCATGATAATCTCTAATCTTAAAGATGGCTCTTTTTCTCTTTAGAGGGCCCTTAATACCCCTAAGATTCCATCTCATGATCTTCATGAGCAGATAAAAGGGAGAGAAAATCCAGAAAGAAGAAGGAAGAAATCTAAACTAAACCTCTAGATTGGCTCCTAGTGTTTCTCTTAAATTGATGCCTAGTATGGAGAGCAGGGGTGCCAAGCAATATCGAATGCCTCCTCAATTTAATCTTTTTTTTGAGTTGGACCTTTTTGGGTTAGACTTAGAAGAAGCTATGTTAGAAAAGAATAAGAATTGACCACAAGTCTTAATGACTGATGAGCAATTATTTTCTTTATCAGAGCTATCAATATCTAGAAGATGAGGACAGGCCCAAAATTTAGATTGACAGCAGTTATTTTGGATTATATTATCTACATCATTAAGAGAAAGTGGATTATTACCATTAATTGAGAAATACAATGGTTTAGATCTTGTCTGGCAAGAAGATTGTCTGCAACATCCACTGCTGAATTGTTTATGTAATGCGCCTTGTCCTTGTCAAATGAGGATAGAACTATATCAGCATCAACATATTCTTGTGCCAAATTTGAGGAAGTTGTCCCTGTCACTATATTGCCTGTATTCTCATCCACTGATTTTTCCCTATTTTTTCCTTTCCTTCAAATGGGTTGCCTCATCTTCCGAATTAACCTTCTTGCCTGTAGTTATATCTTTCTCATTTATATCCTCATGTAAACTGAAGTCCACATGTAACTCAGAAAGTTGCCTTGCAACAAATTCAGAAACTGAATTATTATATTGGGGGATAGAAGGTTGGTTAGCCAAATCAATAAGAGGCAGGGATGGGGGTGTATGTGAATATTTGTAGGATCAGTGCTGAGGACATATGGTAAATCTTGGTGGAGAGTTAATGGCTCTTCAGTATCTGCACAAAACTCATCACTTATGTCAGTTAAAACTCGAAACTTATTGTTACACATAACCTTGGTTCTAGAGTTGACATTGTTTGATGCAATGTTTTTATTTATTTCACTATCTGTGATTGCTTCTTGAATATTTAAATTCCGGATACTTGAGGATATGGGAGTATCCACCCGTTTTCCCTTATTTCCCATAATGAAGGATTCTTCATTCTCTCTTAGCTGCTCTGAATGAGTATTAATCCTGAGAAGATTAATTTTGATTCCAGACTGCATTGTGAACTTCCAGAGCATGTTGTATCCTTTTGTGTAAGTTTCTGTCTCTATTCTCTTCTCCTTTGAATTCTTTTCTTATTGCCATTGATTATAGTCCACTTCAACCCCCAGAGAAAGCGCTTGACTAGCATCATCATAACTGTTATCATTACCGATATTATTTCGTGAAGAGTAGGGCAACCAATTAGTCTGGTTTTTAATAAAGTTGATGGGATATAAATTTTCTCTTATAACCATAGAGGTGGCTATATTAGCTGACTTCAAAGCTCTCCCATCAATCTATACACCATCTGCAATTTTGGCCTAGCCTTTATGTTGACAAACCATGGAGGAAAAATGTCTGGAGTTGCAATCATGACAAAAAGTTGGTAATCCAACCCATCTAAGTTGAAGACTAATTTATTTGCCAAAGAAATCGAGCAGGGCAATGGAAATTGTCATGAACCTATGCGAAAACAAGGGAAATATGTGAAAAATACGAAAGAAATACACAAGAAATACGCCAAGAACGACAAAGATCTGATATATAATGGAGAAACAAGAATACAATGGCCCAAAAGCAAGCAGGAACACAAGACAGATGTCTAGAAGGCTCAAGACTGGCGTTGAATCGGAATATCCACTGTTAGCGTCGAACGCCCCCTTATATACTGGAAGCCTGTTTTCTGCACGAATGCATGTGGGATATATGTGCCAAGTTCTAGAATAATCCAGAACCCCCTGGACATCAATATGTATGAAGGAAAATGCAAAGTAATCTCTTCAATAAGTATTGATAATGAACTGTGACGTCCCCTACTTCCTCTACGATGCTCTCATCGTATCAGAAGGTGGAGTTCATCCCCCTGACAGCCAAACCGGCAGGGCCATCCACCTGACACCAATCCCAAGGACTGAGCCAGCAAGGGAAGAGTAGATGGGTCATTTGCCCCGTCTTCCTTCAGGTCGACCTAGCTGCGGAAGCGCGAATAAACATGAGCACATGACAACAATACATCAATAAAGTCACCCAAAGAGTGAATACATCATAATCATCACATGAACAATACATCAACATAAGTACTAGCAACATAAAGGGGATCCTACCCAGGGCTCAGACTTGTGGGGGATTCATGTCCATTGGAAGCTTGTGAAACTAATAGCTCAGAATAGGCTTACAAACTACCATTTCTCATAGGACCACAAAGAATCAAGACTGAGATATAGCATACTGCATAGGATTGGAAATGAAAGCTTTTCAGACATTTCATTTCAATGTCCTGTTTTTTGTAAGCAAACTGTCTACGCTCTGTAGCAGAGTTGCTAATACGGTCCATGATGTATTGTAATGCCCACCTCTAGTTGTAGAACAAAGTTTTGAGAAAGCTATTGCCGGTTATTAAAATTGATTTAGTAATATCATTGGCATATAATAACGAGGTTAGATCTAATCAGGATTGGACGGAACGTGAAGGTGTGAGGAATTTGCTCAATATAGTGGGCAAGTGCATCAGAATGGAAGGCTTTATAGTAACATATCGTATGTGGGGATTGTGGTAAGTTTACCATGTGAATTTAAGGTTGAGAAGTTGTTTGTCGAAGTTGCAAGAATTCTGATGGGCATGCCTGTTTTTATGCAGAGTCTTTGCAAGCAATTTTAGGATAATTTTCTGGAACATGTTTGAAAGTTCTCGTCTCTTGACATGTGGCATTTGGGCCAAGCCATCGTTGATGGCCAACAGGGACACATGAAAAAGGACATTGTAGTACCTTAGTAGAGGAAAGGTATATTTTTGATACACTATTGGTATTTGTATGCTATCTTTGTAAGAAAGAAGTTACCGGAGAGTAAAAATATTGGCTAAACTCAGTGATTGTTGGAATCAAATTTTTGCATAATACATCAAAAGTTTCTTTTGGGGTTTTCTAGCTTGTTCATTGTACCTTATTAGCCTTTCTATAAAATAGAAAGGTGAAATATGCTTGACGAGAATAACCAAATGGCAGCATGTTGTCTTTGAACAACTTTACTTGGAAAACTACTCCAAACACTTCAATTGTTATACTAAACCACTTTAAACAAACTCAATTTACATCTTTACCTAATAATTATAACAAAAATGATGAAACTTTCTGACGAATGTCCATGCATATTGACGGATATACTAACGAAAATTGTGATGATAAAACTAACGAAAACATTGACGACTATTATGACGAGAAATATGACGAAATGCACGACGAAAATTCTGACGTAAATTGTGACGAATAGTCTGACGAAAATTATGACGAAAAATATGACGATTATTCTGACGAAAGTTGTGACGTAAATTATGACGATTATTCTAACGCATAATCGTCAGAATAAACGTAAGATTTGTGACGAATAACCTGACGAAAAATCTGACGATATTTCGTCAGAAAATATTCGTCAGAATATGCGTCAGCCATATGTGTCTGGCCTGAACCACATCTGTGAAGGGAATCTGACGAATTTTCTGACGCGAAGCAGACATTCTCTTGTAGTGAACCGGTCTAGCCCCGCCACCCACAACCAGGCGGGCTCCTGTGCACAGGCCGCATTAATTGGGAATTAATGAGGCTATCTAGGATCATCTGCTACAGAGGCTTTCAGGGTCTCTACCCCCCTTCCCAACACATAGGAGAACATAGAGTGAAATAACCATCATCATCAAAGAACTGAAATGTATAATCTATCTACTTAAACATCCATAGTTAGGTTCTTTTGTTAGAGCTTGTGATCTCGGGATCTATAAAGCCTCTAAGGCTGAACTAACATGCTAAACCAGCTCATTGCCGGACTAAAAATCGGCATTGCACAACAGAATGACTATTTACCTGATCCCTGACTCGCTCCAGCTCCTCGGAATGCGTCCATGCCTTTGTTCAGGCTAAAGGCTGCTGCTCCTGGAAGATCTGTTGTGCAAATGCGGCTTTTCGATACCTGGCAATGCGGACTAGGGTCTTGGCTTGGCCAGAATGGCTCAGGGAAACCCTAATTGCGAAAGAAGAAAAGGTTTAGGGTTTCCCCTTTAGTTCCTTATATATGAACTTTTAGGGTTAGGTTAGAAAGGATCCAATGGGTTATTGCCACTTGGCAAAGGGGGTTTAGTTGTATATGTTTAATGCACATGCACAACTCACGAAGTTGCCCCCTAGGTGCAGCCCTTTATTACGGCTCTCAAGTACTTGTCATGATGACATGTACGTGTGACGTGGCAGTATAATATACTTATGCTGGAACGTCACATGAACTTTGGCAAATATGCTTGACTCGCAACTAGAAGGTTGCGAGTTCAAATTCCACCTCATGTAACTACCTTTGTACATCCGTGTGACGATCATCTTTTGTACATATGCATAACGCTTGTATGATACAAATACCCATATGGTCGTCACACCAGCCCCCTCCTACGATGGCAACGAGTCCTAGGAGCTGGAATTGGGGTACAAACTAGGCTTATTTGGATAACGTCAGTAAAAATCCACAATTTTATCAGATACATTAGTCAGATTCTCATCAAGTTCCCAAGTTCTATCACTTGGTGAGTACGCATCCCAATCGACAAAGTAATACAAGCGTCCACGCAGAAACTTGGAGTCCAAAATCTTAGGAAACTTCGAACTTCTCATTCCATTTCCACTGGTGGTGGTGGCGGAGGAATGTCGTTCGGGAAAGGATTAACTGCGTAAGGCTCCAAGAGCAAAACATGGAATATTAGATGGAGACGAACAGTTGGAGGGAGCTTGAGCCAGAATGCCACATCGCTGATCTGGGCCGAGATTTGATAAGGATGAAGGTGGCAATTATCAAGCTTGTTGCAGGGATGTGAGGTAGGAAGGTCCCTATAGAGAAGTCAGACAAGGTCACCAACATGAAATGTCGGTGCTGCCTGCCGATGTAGATCGGCATAATGCCGATAGTGCTCCTGCGCCTGAAGAAGATGGTACTGAAGATCTACTTGAAGTGCCTGGAGTTTCTCAAGTCAGGACTCGGCACTAGGATATATAGAGGCACTGCCATGAACACAAAAGACCAATGGGGATGTTGGCCAAAGTGCAGAAAAAATGGAGTATGGCCAGTGGAAGCATGGACTGAGTTATTATAGGCAAACTCAACTAATGGAAGATAATCAACCCAATCTTTTTGCTGATAATTGATAAAGCATCTCAAATATTGTTCCAGAGTCTGATTAGTGTATTCTGCTTGCCGATTACTTTTTGGATGATGATCGGATGTCAGTGAGCGTTCAATATACAATAACTCAAAAAGCCGCTTCCAAAAACCTACAATGAATTCGGATCCACGATCGTTGACATTATTGCCTGGTAGTCTATGAAGTCTAACTACTTCACGAAGGAAAATATCAGATGTTTCTTCATTGGTGATGGTGATGTCACAGGGAATAAAATGAGTCATCTTAGAGAAACGATCAACAACGACCATAATGGCATCATCTCCTCGAGAGAGTGGCAGCTCCGGAATAAAGTCCACAGAAATACTCTTCCAATGACCATCTGGAATAGGAAGTGGCTGCAAAAGACCATGAGGACGATGTCTCGGAATCTTCACTCGATAGCAGATATCACAGGATTGAAGCCCAGGCCACCAATATTCCCGACTAATAAGTTGAAGAGTCTTGGCTACTCCAAAATGTCCAGCCATACGCGAGTCATGAAAAGCCTAAAGAACCTGAAGTCGAGAATCATCATCTGGAATATACAGAAGCCTATCGCAGAACAGAAGTCCATCTTGGTTCTCAAAACGATCATAGTTCGACTGCATTTGTCGAGAAGATGATGCTGAGCCAAGATGTGAAAGTACATCTTGGGTCAATGGATCAAGGGTCGAGATCCCCAACAAGGCAGTATCATGATATCTCTCGAACAAAGTGGTGGCCATAAGCTGGAACTGATCAGGCCCTAGGATAACCTGTGATTGCTGATCAAACGGGGGATCATCCAGCTTGGCTCAAGATAGGAGCATCAAGACAAGGCATCAGTCTTCCCTTGGAGAGGTCCAGGATAGTACTTGATCACGAAATCAATGCAGGATAATACTTGAATATGCCACTGGGTCTGGCGATGGTTGAGACTCGAGTAGACTGAAAATATTCTAGATTGATGATCCATACTGACTGTGACCTTATGAGGAGATCCTTCCAAAAAACATTTCCACTCCGCGAAAGAATCAACTATAGCTAACAACTCCTTGTCATAAATGGGATAGTTGATTTCAGCAGCCTAGAACTTTCGCGAGTGATAGGCGATTGGATGTAGCTCATGATCATCCCCCTTCTGTGATAGGATACCACCAAGAACAAAATCAGAAGCATCAGCTTCGACAACATAAGTGCGTGAAGGGTCTGCATGAGTAAGAACTAGTATCGTCATTCTATACAGAAACACATGATTGGGTATTGGATATTTTCTCTAGTTGAAATTGATACAAAATTTTACTATGTGCTTATAAACTTCCACGATTTTAGTTTGGTATTTGGAAATCAGTGGGCTGGGCTAAGATTTGACTGGTGTACAGTATCGAAAACCGTATAATTTGAGGCATTTGAGGAGCTTATTGGCATTTAGATGTCCCTTGAGGAACGAGGGGAAATTTCTCTAGGGGGAATTTCTCTGGCCATTTGCAATGTCTGGAAATGGAATGAGGAGGATGTCAGGTGATGGATTTGGCTTTGCGAGACAGCGAGCTGCTTCATGCCGATGAAGACGGGAATGCACAGTGGTTTGGAAGCTCGATTTGCTGTGCCTGAATGAATGAATTTGATTTGGTTTTATAGCGGCATGGAGCGAGCAGGTCGAGCAGGGGCGGTTTGGCTTTGCCTTTGGTGAAGCAAGCTTTGCTTGCTTCTCGGTTCAAATCCCATATTCGCTGTGGATGTTTTCTATTTGCAGAGCAGGGGCTCTAGGGGACATCCAAGGCTTCCGATTGAGCTGCAGGGCTTGCGATTGAAGCCTTTTTTAGTCTGGTTTTGCATTCTTGTTCGTTTTTTTTTGCAGATGAACAGGATTGGTCTCTTACTCTTTTGGCCGCCATGTAGATATTCGCTGATTCCGACAGCTCGTGGTGGTTTTCATTTGGCAAGGTTTTATGCAATGCATTGAAATGTTAAAGCATCTATTTTTTATGTCTATAACAAATATTCAAAGAATCTAAAGGCACCTATTTTTATGTCAAAAAATAATTTAATGGACTATAACAAATATTCAAAGAATCACTACATTGATCATTTTAGAGCTACACAATGGTTCTAAGAACTACAAAATGGTTTAAAAAACGTATATTGAGAGGTTAAAATGGAGGCCCAATTATTGTTGCAGTAGTTCACGAACCAAATGGAGAGGTGCATCTCATACTTGGTGAATCGCATTGAGCCCATATAAACACACCCATGCCCTTATACCTTCGTTACCACATGTTTACTATTTCTCTTGAGCTAATGCGTCATAACCACATGTTTACTATTTCTCTTGAGCTAATTTCATCCAGGTATTTGTATAAATGAATGCATGTGTGCTTCTAGATGTTCTACCACATATGGAGGTTCGAAATCTTCAAACATTAGTATTGCTTTGGCTTTCACATGTCCAAAATTGATATCATTCTGACTTAGCATAATATTTGATAAAGAGAAATGTTCGCGGCGGCCTTGGTTGCCGCGATAAATTTCTTGTAATAGGTAAAGATAGAAGCCAAAGGGGAACAATGGAAGTGTAAGGTCTATGGTATGAATATAGATTAGCCAGTCGAGCAGTTGCAGGAGATCTAGGAGATCTGAATGATTTAATAATAGTATAATAAGAATATGCATTGCTTGAATAATTGTTCAACTATGAAATTATGTAGTAACATAAATTTAATAATTCTAAGAACATGAGACATGGATATTTTGGTTCGCAGAGATGGAGCCATAGTTCAGAATCATTTGACAATTGGTATAAGCAGTTGTGGTCATGAGACGGTGTGGATTTTTAACCTGGAAGTGTGGAAACTTTGAGTTTCCACATTAGATGCACTAATAGTCCTTAGCTATAGAAAGAGGGTTTAATTGGAATATTAAAAACCTTAGCTAACAATTGTTAGAATAAATAAATGGTGGAACCTTGGAGATCAAGTGAAGTTGGGCCGAGAGAGCAATATGAGCCATATGTGGGTGTCTATATGAGGCTATGGCGTGGAGCACTGTTATTCTAAGTGTATAACTGTAAGTTTCTCAGTTGTTGCAATATTTTATCAAAGACGTCATAGCTAATGGATTATCCTCATGGGAGAATGGTTCTGGGGTAAGTTATGCAGTAATGTTACTGTCTTTTCTTGTTCAGTGAAATACATAGGTGTGGGAGCTACATCAATGGTAGTTAGGTTTGTGACTTTCTCAACGTGTTTGGATTGTGATCATCATCTTCATCATTAGATTAGCTACTTCAACATGGGCAGGTTGTATGGGCAACATCGGCAAAAGTATGCTTTAGGCACATGTATAGTAAATATTCTAATGAACACCACATGTCATGGCCTTTGCATTGTTCCACTGTTATCTTGGTATTTTGATGTCTCTTGGATCCTCCGGGGTCGGACTTCTAGGTTCGGTGGCCTAGGTTGCTCTGGCATGCTCATGTTCATCTGTGATTTTCTGTGGTATTCTTGTACTCTGTGACACGGGGCGTAGTTTCCCTGATCAGGATGCTCCGTCAACTCTTGTGACTCCATGGTATGAGTTCCTCCAGCGCCAGACGTGGGCTGTGAAGGGTATGTGCATACGAATGTGAGCTGGCTGGGCATTTCTCTGCTAACAGGGCCTGCATGTAGGCTGGCTAAGCTTCCCATTGTCCCCAAGTGTGTCATGATGGTTTGGTAGTTTTGGCTATGTTCTTTGCTTCTAATGTTCATGTTTGGTATTTCCTTGGATTATGTTGTCATTGTCTTAGCATTGTACTCACGTAGGATTTTTCGTCTATGTTTGTGCTTATCCAAGATTTTCAGAGTATTTCTATGCATGCAGTGGCAGCCAGGGATCCCTACTTAGTCACGATGACTAATCCCAGTGAGTGCATGTGCAGTGAAAGAGCAAGACGATCGCGGCAGTGTACGGTACACTTACAGGTTTCTTGCATAGTATTTATTTACAGTTTGCAAGGGATACTATGTGATGGAAATTCCCTAAAGACTTATCACTTCATCATATTATTTATTATTTATTTTATCTTTAAAGAATGGTAGAACGCTTTGAAAAACAAAGAAATTAATGGGGAAAGGAATGTTAGGAATGGTTGAACAGACTGCTTGGACCTACGCTCTGTGCAAGGGGTTTGAATCCCCGAGCCTGTATCTTCTTTTTGCTTATACTTGCAGTGGCGGGCTGATATAGTAGAGCTTCAACTTCCCAGGTATGATAATGTAATGGAAATTTGTGACATTATAGGCGTGCAGCAAAAGATGCAAATGGCATATATGGCATCCTTATCTTTTGCATAACTATGTGTGGCGTGCTTCTGCTAGCTTTTAATGGATAACATGCTAATTTAATGCGCATCATTCTATTCTGGAGTCAATGTTTGAGGTGAAATCATGCCAGTGGTTGTCAAATCCCTAAGAAATAGAGCCACCTAAGCATTTGACCCGTGTCAAATGCCATGGATAGGATGCACCTAGGAGGAATATTCTCAAAAATGTTCCCACATCCAATGGCTAAGAATGCACGAGAGCCCTTATCAACTATAGATAGATAGAATGCGTATATGCATCTTAAGAAAAGGCAAGACTGTTAACATATATATGTGTATCCCTGTTACAATACGCAATATCACATAAGACCTCACTAGAAACCACGTCTACACCTTCGTAAGCAACATCGCATTAAGGCCTAACTAGAACCCACATCCATCGAATCATAGAGGGTATTAATCAACTAGAACTAGAAACTAGGCAAGGGATTAAACAGCATGCTCATTTCACGGGATATTGGATTGCACATTCACGAGATATTTGATTGCACATTACAAACACACAGAAACACCTAGGGATATTGGATTGCATATTCACGGGATATTTGATTGCACATTACAAACACACAGAAACACCCAGCAAATTACACTAGATATTTGAATGCACATTACAAACACAAAACAAATAACAATTTCACTGGATATTTGACTACAAATTACAAACACACAACAAATTACATGACTTAAATCTGGGTCTAAAACTCATTGCAATTCTCCCCCATCACTTTCATGTCACCACAATAACACAATGGCCACAATACTCACCAAGTTGGACAAAAAATACTTGTGCAAATAATGATTAAATGCGTTATTGTACAAAAAAACACAACTCAGAACAGTATTAAAATGAACAACAAAATGCTCATTGAATAAAATGCAACTTTGCAACCAACGAGTCTTCTGCTTCTAAATTCATCATCTGCATGCTTCAATCTACAATCCTAATTTACTCTCAAAATCTCCAAACTCTCATGGCTTTTCAGAATCTTATGTTGATGTTTCCACGTGGCTGGTGCTACTGTTCATGCAGCATGCGCCAAATTGTTCACTTACAATTCAATACATCAGTATGAGCTATCTTTGTCTTTGTGCAAACCCCGAGAAAAAATGAACCAATAAATCTTTCCTGCTTGAAGTACAGTACATGACCTTCCTCCTCCAGTTTGTGGTATACATATGGTCAAGGTAGGTACTGAATTACTGATACCCTCAATGTGTTGTCAAGCAATAACACCTTGGACGAAAATACAATATCAAAATATCTGAGAAAATATGTATGTTTACTATCTTGAACTTTTCGGATCAACAATGTGCGGTTTTCCCCCTGAACACTATGCGTTGATCTTCAACTCTTCAGCCAGTGGGAAGGCCATTGTCATGGGATGATCATCATATGTATCAATTGAGCTGGTTGCAGATACTTTAATGGACTAATGATGCAGTAATTATGATAATTATGACCTTCCACTGCAGCAAGCTGAGACACATAAAAGCCAGTTAGAGAGCAATCTGGTATGTTTCCTCTTGTGAGCTCTGTACAATTGGCCACCATGCGTTCAATTTCCTTTACCAGTACCTAACTGTGGTAAAACCAATTAGGCAGACTTGGGCAACATCATTACCAAATAGTTTATATGGAAACGGAAATGAAACAATTACAAAACATATACCACTCTACCACTCCAACAAACAAGAATATATAAAAATCCCATCACCTTAGCTATATGAAAAGCAAGGACACCAAGTCTGGCTCGCAGAAAGCAAGACAGGTCAGCAAGCCATACCTATTTCCTTTCGTATCAGTAAAAATTCCGCCTATAGAAACAAGCAAAAAAGCAAAAACAACAGTAAGGCACAGCAATCAGACTGATTTGCACGCACAAGAACTATCTTGGACCAGATGCTGCAATTTTCAGATCATTGCTAGAAACTTGCTCAGTGATAAAAGAGTACTTACAAACTGTTGCCTCTTTTCTTCCATTCTAATGGATTATTTCCACCGGTGTTAACCTCAACATCTGTATTTAAACATTTACCGGAAATAATCTCTGTAAACCCACAAAAGCTAGCCTAATCGCTTCTACGACCCCCTGTGATCACATACCCAGTACCACTTTCTAAAACGAAATCAGAAACCATCTCGAATTGAAACGTACTTTACATCTTTCTGAAACAAACAAATTATCAGAAACCGTATCAAATTAAGAGAATACTAAGATTATTGAAAAAGTACTTCATTTATTTCTGACCCATCTACAATTCATACATGAGCAACATGCCCAAGCCCTTGAAGACATTAAAATCTAAAATCCACCTCGAAGACGTAGCACAAGGTGAAGGGTAGATTCCTTCTGAATATTGTAGTCAGCAAGAGTGCGACCATCTTCCAACTGTTTACCCGCAAATATAAGCCTTTGCTGGTCCGGGGGGATCCCCTCTTTATCTTGAATCTTAGTTTTTACATTATCAATTGTATCAGAGCTTTCTACCTCCAGAGTTATGGTCTTACCAGTAAGGGTCTTCACAAAAATCTGCATACCACCACGAAGACGTAGAACAAGGTGCAGAGTTGACTCCTTTTGAATGTTATAGTCCGCAAGAGTCCTTCCATCCTCAAGCTGCTTGCCAGCAAAAATCAAACGCTGCTGATCTGGGGGAATGCCTTCCTTATCTTGGATCTTGGTCTTCACATTATCAATGGTATCAGAGCTCTCCACTTCCAAGGTAATAGTCTTACCAGTAAGCGTCTTGACAAAGATTTGCATGCCTCCCCTCAACCTTAAAACAAGATGTAAAGTCGATTCCTTCTGAATGTTATAATCAGCCAAAGTCCGGCCATCTTCCAACTGCTTCCCAGCAAAAATAAGCCTCTGCTGATCAGGAGGAATACCCTCCTTATCTTGAATCTTGGTTTTCACGTTATCAATAGTATCAGAGCTCTCAACCTCCAAAGTAATGGTTTTTCCGGTGAGGGTTTTGACAAAAATCTGCATGCCTCCCCTCAACCTCAGAACAAGATGAAGGGTTGATTCCTTCTGGATATTATAATCAGCCAAGGTCCTGCCATCCTCAAGCTGCTTTCCGGCAAAGATCAACCTCTGCTGATCAGGAGGGATGCCCTCCTTATCCTGAATCTTAGTTTTGACATTATCAATAGTATCAGAGCTCTCTACCTCAAGAGTGATGGTCTTACCGGTCAGGGTCTTCACGAAAATCTGCATCTTCAATCTTTAGGGCGGCACAAAGAGGCGCACCGAAACAGCACAATAGAACGAAAAGAGGATATCTGTTGTGGAAAAGGCAAGGGACATTGCGCCTTTTAAAGATCAACTATGCGCTCGATTGAAGAAATATTTGGAGTTCGGACGCGAATTAGAACACGTCAATAATATCTTGAAGTTTCTTTGCTTATTGCTTTTTTTGCATCTTTTATTTCAGACCATTGATCTCTGGAATATTCCGTGGTTATACCAGATCAAAGGCTTTCATCAAGAATTTGCCTGTCACTTCCAATGGTCCAAACCGATTCGAAGCAAAAAAAAAACAAGGTGCTGCGCACGGAGGGTTGCCCTCCATGGCCGGAGAGTGAAGTGGCTTAAATCATAGTTCAAAGTCATGTTTTGACAATCAATTTAATTGCTACTTCTAGGCAATGGAATACTTGATACCATGACTTTATGGGAATTGCTCTCTTTCCCTCTCCCTCTCCCTCTCCCTCTCCCCAAAAAGTGGCTTAACTCATAGTTCAAAGTCATGTTTTGACAATCAATTTAATTGCTACTTCTAGACAAGGGAATTGCTCTCTTTCCCTCTCCCTCTCCCTCTCCCTCTCCCTCCCCCTCCCCCCTCCAAGGAACGAGAGCCATTTTTTGGGGCGATGAATGCACGCAAGCGAGGCCTAGTTATATTTATTGTGTCATGTGACTTAAAATGTTTGCCCAAAAGTGATATTATTTTGTTGAAGGGTGTAAAATCTGATGGCAGCTTCAATCATAACAAAATAAAGTATCCATGTTATAGCTCTCACAGCTAAATTTCCATTATCACTTTACCTACCTTCATTTCAATTCTTTAACTTCCATGTTTTTTGTTTCAAATAGAGGTCTGGGTTCGATGGTATCTACTTCAAACTCAAAGGAAGGTCTAAGTGTAGTGTTTGCTACTGAAGAACAATTTCGGGAACTATATCTCGACCTAAATGTTTTTTATCAGCTACTGAAGGAGTTGCAATTCTAGAAACTATTACTCGACCCCAAATTTGTATGTTGTTTCTTATTTTTATTCCATTGTTGTGAGACATATTATTACAGCTCTCTATGGGAATCCAGTTCAATCAAATAGAATACTAAGACATATTACAGATGTCTGTGGCAATCGTGTTCAAGCACGGTCTCAAGCTGATCTACAAGAGCTTGGAAGGCATCCTTCTAATCTTGCCCCTTCCAATCAATATTGAAAATTCTCTGCAATGCCCATAATTCCTTCTGACTTCCTCTGGCAAAGAAAGAGCGAAGCGTGTCATATACACTAGAATAATCTAGAATGCTTTGATGTCCATTTGTAGCTTGAAAAGGTCTCGTTGACTTTCCAGTCCAATAACTACAACAATAATCATAAGTCGAGAGCTTCCATTGCCTGCAAGCATCCAAATTACCAACAATATCAATAACAAACTTATTTGTTTATACAATCAAGGCAGTAGAAAAAGAAGAGTTTGAAAAAACTTCAGAATCTCCAGTGGTAATTGATACGCCCTCACCTGATCAATCATGGGCATAAGACCAATGGCTCTTGCACAGAGGAAGCACCCTAGTATAAAGGTTCCTGATTTAAGACGCCCATATTAATACAAAAGCTACAAAGAACAAGATCAGCAAACCTCATTTCTGAGAAAGACACACAAGCTTGTCACCTGCATCAAAACGAGCACATCCATAGGGTCATTGTCCTCACAGAATGTTCTTGGTATAAATCCATAATTGTGTGGATACACTATTGATGAATATAAAACCCGATCCACCTGCACAATGATATGGCAACTAAAATCAGAACATCAATATACACGGATTACTTTCGAATTCTTTTAGATAGATAGATAGATAGATAGATAGATAGATAGATAGATAGATAGATAGATAGATAGATAGATAGATAGATAGATAGATAGTATTTTAACGTCACGCCACTAGGCAGCCACTAACCTTTATGATGCCACTCTTCTTGTCAAGCTCATATTTTACTTTGCTTCCCTTTGGGATTTCAATCACCTGATAAGTGCAATACTAAAGGTAATCATAGAAGAGAATTATTTGATCATCTGAATTCATCACTCTGGGCATCATTTGGAAATATCTTGTCTTCACCTGATTTTTTGTTGTTTGGACTCTTATCGGGCTCCCCGCTAACTGTTGTCTGGTTTGAACAAGATTCCGTGACCTCATCACCGTCTGGCTCAAGCTTCATGGTGTTGAATGCGATTGTTATGACATGGGAAGCCAATAATCTGAGTTTGGGCTTATTTTGCTTGATGAACACTGACCAGCTGACTCCCTCAGAGGTTCCAGCAAAAAGTCATCATCATTTGCATCCATCCGCGACCCGTAAATAAGCTCTGGCATCCACTGTCTAAAGGTAGATAATAAGGATATTGAAGACAATTCTTCATATTGCTCACTTAATGCTAGAAAATGGAAAAGATAATGCGAGAGTTCCACTGCATTAGGAAGTAAAGTCCCATCATCGCCTTTCAAACACAACTGGACCAGCTTTGCAGCATATGTGGCAGAAAGCTTATTAATGCTGACTTGAAAAAGTTGCATGCAAATTTGAGGCACCTTTCTTTTGTGGCATTCCTCGTAATCAGTTCAAGAGTTAATGATTCACAAGTCGCACCACGAAATCTTGTTGTCATCCGCAATGTCGACTGAATTACTTAAAACTTCGTTCTAAAGAGTTTTTTCTCAAGCGTCGACTTTACGTCTAACAGAAGAAGCAAACCCTTCGCCTTGTTTTGAGAAGGTATCAAGCTCCTTCTGTAAGATTGATTTCATCATTTCTTCTGTCCAATCCGTCAAATCCGTCAGAATAGTATCCATCTTATCCTGCCATAATCCAAAAAAACTTCCTGTCAACAAAATTCAGGTTAGACAGATAGTTGGCAAAGATTAGAATGCATACCCGTAATGGCAACAGACAACCATTAGCACCTTTCCTTTTCCCATTAGAAGTCCTTGCCTCAACGATTGTTTGACAATCTTGTAATGCCAAGTGTAATGACAGATTAGTGAAGGCTGTAATGGGTGCGACTGATATTACACCTGGTATAGTTATGCCCATTTGAACACTTCTCATAGATACCTGCACTAGATCTCTAGGGCATGAAGTAGACCAAAAGAAATGGAAGCAGCAGTGGTGCAAGAACAGCATACATAAGCCCCAGTAAGACGAACAGCTGGACATAAGGCATGGCCCTCAGAATCTTGAAGAATGAATAAACGATTCGCGGGGATCAAACTTGGTTCTTCCCATAATGTTCCTTCGGATGAAGTTCAGCAATATATCAGCTAGCATAAGGATTTCTAAAGGGAAACCTGCGTACCCAGAGGTTAGTATGTACGTGATAAAGAAGGTAGCCTGCAACAAAATGCATCAAAGCGATCAATGTTTCAACCCAAAAAATAGGCCAAAAACTAATAGTATCATAGATAAAAGTTTACAAAAATTTGCAGGTCTGACTATTGCGAGCATAATGTTACTGAAAAGCATAATGTGAAAGTGGAGAAAGCCAAGTTATTGTACTTGGGGAGATCCTTTGGGTTTGAAATAAGCTCGTTCAACTGATCCAGTAAGGATCCGGATAAAACAGATATGAAGAAGACGTTTCCAACAAGAAAATAGAAAACCTTTTTGCAAGCCTCCCTTTCTTGGCTGCTAATAGATACTTTTCCCTCTATTTTTGATAGGAACAGCATAACTGATGATATGAAGTATAGAAGAAGATCAACAAACTTGGAAGATACCACTCAGAATGATCCGGTTCAAACCGGGGCTACAAAAAAGGAAGGAACAATTCAAAGAAGACTTTACAACTACCAAAAATGATATTTAATCGAGAGGACCAAATCTGCACCGCTTTGCATAATTAGCCTTACACTTTCAATAGAAGGTTCATTGCAGAAACCATCTCAGAAATTATCCAAATTTCGCAAGGGTTTGAACAAGCCCAACCGAACAAAGTACAAAATAATAATGATGAACACAGCAGATCCGGCGCCAACCGCATAGAGTCTTTAAAGTCGCATGGCATGGCTAAGTTTGGCCAATAGATATCCCTCGGTTCGGGTGCCCATTCAAGAATCCATGCTTTGTGGCATCCACCGATAACCGTGTTTGTGCCGCAAAAAGGGTGGTTCCCCATCGAGATTTGAAGGAGACAAATGCCGTTGGGAGCTCCTGACAGATGAAAATTTAGAAACATTTTGAAAGCAAAACTACCCTGAAAATGAAATCAGTGGTCTTGTGAAACTTTTACAGGCAGTGGAGAAATAGCCAACTGTTTCATTTACAGTTATGCAAAACGCATGACCGATAATGTCTCCCTACGGTATCACTATTTATGCAATAGAAAAAATTACACCTTATCAGCTCCAGGCATTAAGAGTTTCCTCTGCTCCCTTTGGCTTTCCCAATACAGTTCTTCGTATTCCAGCTGTAGCCATTAAGTGCTTGTCTCCAGTGCTCTAGCTTACCAAGGCTGAGGCAAGCTTGAGATAGAACCCTGACGGAAGGCGCGGAAGGGAGGGCAGAATCCGAGGTGCAGAAGCCATAGCCAAGTCCGGCGGATAGCGTTTGTGTAGCAGGCTGATAATGGTGCTGGATGACCGACCATTTACAGGCAGCAGCCAGTTTTTAGCAGTCATCAGCATATGCTAGGTATATGTCAGTATATACTTGAATATGCCCACATACCCACATAAACGAGGGTTTGCCCCCCTAGGGGCAAACCAAAAAAACGCAAATTTAATCGAAGCCCAAACCGAGTATGGAAGTGCCCAAACTGAATATGGAAGTCCCTTCTTAGAGTTTGCATCTGGATAAAAAAATCCTCCAACTCTGAAGGATTGGAAGACTTTGCACTAATTCTTCTCTGTTTCAACACAGATCGGAGCTTCCCATGGGCTGCAGGGCAAATCAATGCATCAGAAAGGTCTTCCTTTTTTCCTTCTTTTAGTGTACCAACATGCTTCAATTTACAGGGCCGTGCTTCTGGAAATTACGGAGGCCAGGTACATTGTGGCCCATCAACAGGAAATGTTCTTCCTCCTGGAACGGCATCCCAGGACCTTCTGGCGAAGAGTGCTCAGGAGGCCAGTGCCGCCCACAGGAAACATACAGGAGAAATTATTTTTATCAGAGAAGATACTCGAATAATTGGAATAGACGAAATCTTCAATTTCTTTAGTATCTTTGAGAGAGACCCGCTGATCATTTTTTACAGAGACAATTTGATTCCTTAAAGCCCTGTTTGTCCATGTTTGAATGATAATTCTTTTTTTGAGGGAACGGGTGGATTTTTATATTATATAATAAAAGGTACAATATGTTTCAAAGCAAGAATAGAATTACTACAGGAGTAATCTCAACATCTTCATCCTGTTCTTGCAGAAACTTATTAGATGCTCTAAGAGCAAGATTTTACATAAATTGCTCTAGCTGATGCACTTGAAAGGATCAAATAGTCATCCTGCCTGGTAACCAGAGGACGTATGATGACACATGAACAAGCCCTGTAGGCTCCCGAATGATGGTACTCAGCTAGAAAATTCAGGCAGATCTTCCTGAGATATTGGGAAATAAAATGGGAATATCTGACATAGTATATGTATGAAAGAAGTAAAATAGAATGAAGCTCAAGCATCAGTACCTGAGCAAGCACTCACCCAAACATATCAGTATTTGAGCATAAACCAGCCAAGCATCAGTACTTGTTTTGGTTATGCGGTTCTTGGCATAGCAGTACCAAAGAACCGAGTGCTTAAATTAATCATTTTATCTGCAAAACTGTCATACAATCTGCTGCCTATAATCTTTCCATTCAAATCTCAAAATCTTAAGATCAATCCACAAGAATCCACTCTCCAAGAAACATCATTCTAGATCATCCCAAACATCATCAAGACCTTTCTGCTAGAAAGAAAGAGCAGGACGAAGAAAAAGAAGCCAACCGATAGAGAACCTGGGTAAAATATTTAATTCAAAAATCTGAAACTTCATCACTTACTAGTGCTTTGCCCAATTTCTGCTCCATCTTATGGGCATCTGCGCCGTTTCGATGTGTCTTGGCCAGAAAGAAAGGTAGAAACTAGCATCTCCAGCAATAAAGAATCTGTCCTATACCTGTTACTAGAGATTTGCCTGCCCTTCCAAACTTCCGAGCAAAAACATAGAGCTTCTCTTGAAGCTAAAGAGCAAAAAATGCCACGTTAGTGGCTTACCAGCAAGAGATCTAGAAAGAACCGCTTTGATGCTGCTACAGGTTCTTGAATTTCCAGAAAACAAGTTCTGCATCAGACGCCAATTTCCTGCTAGCATCAGAATCTCTGATCTGGAAAGAGCTAAAGAGCCGAAGCAGTGCCGGACTGGGAGGATAGGGCGGTTCCCTTCCTCCCCTGCCGCCCTAGCCGCAGGCGCAGGTTCGTGCGCCAAGAACCATTTTTTCCCCTTTCAAGTCGACGATACTTAATTCTACTTCTAATGGTCGTACCTTTGGCTTCATACTCCTCCATAACCTTAATGGTTTGCTCAAGATTCCCTTCCTCTAAGTGAAGATCAATGTTAAAGAGATCTTCTTGAATCTTCATCCTGATATTTTTCATTTCAATCATGTACCTTTTTTCCTGTGCTTTCCTATGGCTAAAGTGATTCTTAGACCATTGTTTGATCCAAGGTTTGGAAGATTTAATATTAGAATAAAAGTCTCTTATAGAGTTAGAAGATTGAACTCTAGGGAGACTAGCATAAAATGCTTTAAAATCTTACTTAGCAAACTATAATTAAACTTAAAGGGACAATTCCTTTGCCTCATAATGCTAAGCATATGCTTGGTTTCCATGAACTGAGGTTGGTGATCTGAAATCGAAGTACTCTCATCACTATAAACCACACAACTATCCCAGAAAGAATTATCAGAATTATTAATATAGAATCTGTCTAAAGCACAGAAGAATCTTTTATTTCCTTCTTGTTTATTTGACCATGACTATTTAACTGTTGAAGAAGGAATATGAGTAAATAGATGATTATCAAGGAGATTGTCCCAGTTGGACTTCTCAGTTCGAGACATGTTCAGGTCTTTGCCAAGTTTAAGATCCCAAGTAGGAGTGTTATTAAAGTCTCCACCCATAATCCAGGAAATAGAATTTTGATTATCAAGCCAGCTATTAATCTGAGGCCAGAGCTTCTCTCTATCGTTGAAATTGATAGAAGCATAGATGTTAAGAACCTCAAAGGCAAGTTCTTTATTTTGAGCACTACAGCTTGCCAATTTTTATCAGGGCTGTTATAAATGAGGCGATGATCGATATTTTTCCACATAATACAAATACCACCAGCAGTACCAGTGGTTTCAATCCAACAAGAAGAGTAACCAGGAGCAATCCAATTAGCAAGATTAGAGCATTCAAAATTAGGAAGCCTTAGCTCTTGAAGCAAGATAATATCAACATTGTATTCTCTAATCTGAGCAATAGCTCTTTTTCTCTTTAGAGAGCCTTTAATACGTCTAAGCTTCCAGGACAGAATCTTCATAGGGAAAGAGAAGAATACAGCAGGGAAAAAATTCTAATGGAATTTTTTCTTTTGGCTCTTAGTACTCCTTCTAGTTTGATATCTAGTGTTCAAGGCTGGAGACTCAAATTTATTTGAGATGTTCTTAGATACTTTGGATAGTTTAGAATTTTTCTTCAGATTAAAGGGACAGTCACCACTAGCAGGGTTGTTCCAATCTACAAGGCAGGAGACCTGCACTGCCCCGCCAATTACCGAACCATCATGACCAGCTCAGTCTTTGCAAAGCTCCTCATCGGGATCCTCGAGCAGCAGTTGATAGGATGGGCAGAGGCAGCAGAAGTGGGGGCACTCACACAAGCAGGATTCAGGCCGAGGCACTCAACCATAGATCATATATTCATGCTGTGGACTCTAGTTGAGGACAGCAGGAACTGTTGACAAGATCTGTATTGCTGCTTCGTAGACTTCGCCAAGGCTTTTGACCCTGTGCCTTGAGAAAAGCTGTGGACAAGACTGCAGCAGCTAGGCAAAAATGCGGTGTACAGGTTATATGAGACATGCACAGGCCGACTGCAACCAGCGGGCCAACCATTCGTGAGCAGTATCGGGGTCTGCCAGGGATGCCCTCTCTCTCCTACACTATTTGGCCTGTATATTGATCAGCTGGGGAGATGGCTCGCTGATAATGGAGGCACTGGGGCGCAACTCCTACACCAGCCACCAGGCAGCTGATCTATGCTGATGATGTGGACCTCCTAGCACACACTCAGGCAGACATACAACGCCATCTTGATGCCCTGGACACTTTTGCCAGATTACTGACATGCGCGTCAACTTAGCCAAGACCAAGGTGGTTCTCGTATCGTGTACACACCAGCCAAGGGCCCCACCCTAACTTATCGTGGCCAAAATGTTGAAGCGGTGTCCGCTTACAAATGTTTGGGGGTGGAGTTTCTGTCGGCCATGAACTGGGATAATTTCATTCGGTTGGGAGCCGCAACAGGTTAGAAGGCACTCTATGCAATGCAGAACAATACCCACAAGGCAGAGTTGTATGATTGGGCCCATCAATCGCACCTATTCAAGGTGCTAGTAGAACCTATGATTCTGTATAGGGTCGAGGTCTGGGGCGCGGTGATTACTCGCACCACTTGGAATGACTTGGAGCGGGTGCAGAAAGCTTTCTTGGCATGGGCCCTAGGGGTGAAGTCCACTGTCCCTCAACACCTAAATGCCTGCTGGCGGGAAAAGAGAGCTCAGTGGCTGGCCAGATGGAATGTGCAGGAGCACAGGTGCATCTGAGTGCAAACGGAGGCAGATCGCCACACTCTCAGACAGTACCTTGGCATATGCTTCCTCAGCAAGCTATGGGATGCCAGCATCCTTGAACAGGTCAAGACGGCACATTATCAATGCCACATAAATCTCATGTTGGGGCGGGACCCGCATTACTATCTGCGCACTCATCTACCCATGAAAAAACGCAGATCCATTGCCTCTATCTGCACAGGTGTACACCATCTCTGGATTGAGACGGGGAGATGGATTGGGGAACCACGTCAGGAGAGGCTTTGCCAACCAAGTTGGAGTGGTGGAAGACGAATGCCATACCCTTCAGAGTTGTCCGGCATATAATGATATTTAGATACGTTACGCTAAGCTGGTCCGCCCTGGCCAGCCTTTGCATAAGATGCTGAGCACGAGCTCAATACAAAGGTTGGGATCATACCTCCAAGAGATGATGGATCGCCGAGATCAGCTCGGTCCTCGGGCACTTACCTGATACGTGTACATATATATCTCCCATATGATGTATATATATTTGTATTTATATTTGTACAGTTTGACAGCAAACCTATTCCTGTCACGGTTTTCCCCCCAAACAACCATTCGGTGCAGGGGGATTTAACCCAGACAGTAATACGCTTGTTGTGCCTCCTGTTTGGGTCCCATAGGCCAATTGGTCTCCATGGACGATAAAAATTATATTCTATTCTATTCTATTTTGTTCTCATCTGTGGGCATAAAGCCCTATTTAGTTACCTGTGTAGAAGCCGACCATTTTACTCAGCCTGTTGGGACTTTTCGCCAGTGGAAGCAAGAATCAAGATCTAGGGCCTTCAGATGCCGCAAGGCGGTGGGATGAACTAGCTAGTCTGTACAAGATTAGTCTAGTATGGACCTTAAACAAAGTAATAAAAAAACAATGGAACTATGGTAGGTGGCACTAGGATGGTGAGGCTAAAAAGCCATGCCCCTAGAGTTGCCCCTAGGACCTAGACTTCCTAAGGCGGGATTAAATCCTGCCTACAAAGTGTGCATGTAAGGCAAAAGTTTTGCCCAACGGATGTGTGGTGAGTTGGTATAGGCCTAGTAATGCCAAAATAAATGTACATTTGGTCATGGGTTCAAACCTTGCCAATATATTTGGATGTTGGTTACTAGGGGTATACGATGATGATCCCGACGTGGTAGAACTTAAAAGCCTATAGTGTCCTCCACTTTGGCTGCCGCAAGGCGGTGGGATAAACTAGCTAGTCTGTACAAGATTAGTCTAGTATGGACCTTAAACAAAGTAATAAAAAAACAATGGAACTATGGTAGGTGGCACTAGGATTGTGAGGCTAAAAAGCCATGCCCCTAGAGTTGCCCCTAGGACCTAGACTTCCTAAGGCGGGATTAAATCCTGCCTACAAAGAGTGCATCTAAGGCAAACGTTTTGCCCAACGGATGTGTGGTGAGTTGGTATAGGTCTAGTAATGCCAAAATAAATGTACATTTGGTCATGGGTTCAAACCTTGCCAATGTCATTTATATTTGGATGTTGGTTACTAGGGGTATACGATGATGATCCCCGACGTGGTAGAACTTAAAAGCCTACTAGTAAACGTGTGCCCGGCGTTGCCGGGCTAATGTCCTGGGCATGTGTTTTTCCTCGGCCTTTAACGTCCATACACACGTTGATGTAGGCAAGATCAGACAATATTTGCTTTTGTAATTTTTTTGTTATTGAAATTTGTCTAATGACAGTATCATCAATGTATTAACTTTGCGTTTATCAATTTCAACAGAGAAAACAATGCTTTGTAACAAATGTGTTAAATCTACCTCTGAAAACAAAATTTTGGAAAGCTGGATCCAAAACTTATGCTCAAAATGTCACCCTTAGAAGTAGTTAAGTACACGAACAAAAAATAGGTACAGAAATACAAAACACAAAATTTTGTCCTGGCTCATTGACGTATTTTAGTTCATGATGGAACTCTAAATATGCATCTCCACATGGCGCACATCACCAAGGGCCTAAGAGCGTGGTATTTTCGTTCCCAATCATACCATGACCCAAGAGCACGTACGATAAAAATAACACTGGTAACGTGATAACTCCTGTCACCTTTTAGGCATTTGGCGATGTGGTGACCAAAGACATACCAAGGGACCAAAATACGCAGCATCTACATGGATAAAGAAGTAAGTAAGTACATAAGACAAAAAAGAAATAAAATAAAAGAAATCAATGAAAAAAAGAGAAATCGAAGGTAGAGACATTTAAGTATTAGGCTCACAATTAGAGGAGTTCTTTGTATACAATATTTGTTGTATATCTTGATCGGTCGACGTCTGTGGAAGCATCTTCATCCTTCGATAGAATGAGTACCTTTATTCCTTGGATTCCTTGAGCTCTCGAGAGTGCCACATAGAGTTGTCCGTGACTAAATACTGGGTTTGGCAAATACAAACCAACCATTTTCATCGTTTGGCCCTGGGACTTATTGTCTTCCCAATGAACGTATGATGAGGCGAGTTCCATTGTAGAGTCCTTTCCGGGTAGAAACTGACCTCAACAACATGACAATCATGCCAACCTTCAATGTCAATTGATGTGGAGGCATCCCAAATGAGTTTGCGATTCAAAAATTCAACAGATAGACCCCGCATCATTCTCATCCACAGCTCGATCGGCACTGTAATAATCAACAGGGGTAGCAGGCAACCACCCTGTCATCCTCTTGTTTACTTCATCTACATCGTCATTTAGTGGCGTAAGGATTGCCCTTTGCACCCAATAGGACACACTTTCATAATTCGTGGAAACATCCGGAAATGCCACGTGTAGCAAATCATTCAAGTCCTGTGACTTGACACAAATCTCTTCCGGAAGACATATTACGTCCGACCCAATGTCGGGAAATGTGGTTTCGAGCCCATCTCCAACCCGTAGAAGATAGTCAGCAAATGCCCTTTGCTCTTCCAGATCGCTCCCCACATTGTTCATTACCCGCATGTTTGTGTTGAGCTTATGTTCCTCGACATGATCCCATATGTAAGAGTACTTCAAGGAAGCTTGCACAATTTGGGGTCGATTTCCTCGTGGTACCACAGGTGGAACCTGGCGAAAATCTCCTCCTAAAACAACAATGAGTCCTCCAAATAATTTGTCACATGACATCACATCACGGAGCGTTCTCTCCAATGCTTCATAAACATGTTTATGCATCATTGGGGCCTCATCCCATATAATCATACGTGTCGCTCTTATCAATTTTGCCAGCTCAGACTGCTTTGGAATATTGCACGTTGATGTCTCATCTATATTTATCGGTATCTTGAACCTTGAATGTGCAGTGCGCCCGCCCTTCAATAAAGTGGATGCAATTCCAGAGGAAGCAACTGCAAGTGCAATGATACCTCTGGCACGAACATAAGACAACATGGTGTTAAAAAGAAAACTCTTTCCCGATCCACCTGCACCATGAACAAAGAACACCCGTCCTTTTTCCAACATCACGTGCTCATGGATCACACGGTCAAAGATAATACGTTGGTCGTGATATAGGCGGTCCACAACTTCTTGCACCTCTGCCATGTCTTCTTGAAACACCTCATCCCGAAATATCATATATGGATCTATTGCACGCTCGGGAAGAATGAATTCAAACTCTCTCAAAGATCGTCCGCCAGAATTCATGTAGTCTTCAATGTCTAGAAGTGCCATATCAAAAAACCGATCACACACTTGCACACTTTGATCCTCCGCAACCCTTCATGCCTCATGCAAGAAGTCATCGACCATAGAAAGCTTGACTTCTTCCCACAGTTGCAGCGGATTCGATGGTTCGCAATTTAAAAGTATCATGGCGAAATATGTCGCAATTGTGGTGGCATGCCCCATGCTGCTGCTTCCTGAAGAGACTCGAGCCATTCTGTGTCGTCCCGAAGCAACCCACGACGAATGCAAGCTTCTTTATATGTTGCACACAACTCCCCGTCAAAAGAGCGTAAATCTTCAAAACTAATTGCACCTGTCACGCGGGTCAACAGCAGTCGTAAATAGTATCGCTCTCCTTCTGAAGGATTAACAAAGTACATGCGTCCAATAGTGGGAAACTTCTGGGTATTCTCTCTGACCTTCCATTTTCGACTGGGTTGATCGTAGGTAAACTTTTTAGGAAGATCATGATAGAGCAATTGAGTAGCCTCTCTAGCCTCTCTACCCCCAGATGCATTCATCTCGAAAAATGCTGTCAATGTTGTTCCATTATTCTTGCTTCTTATACTGTCCATGCTCATACCTTCTCGATAGTATACATCTTGTTGCATTGGGAGATGCACAGCCAATCTAGTGACATGAGGAAACTGTTGTTGTATTTCATATGAGAGGATTCTCCATGATGCCTCAGAAGCTGAGAAATAGCGTGCATTCAAGTATTGCTCAACCTCATCATGGTTTATGGTGGGTCTGGTGCTAGTAGATGCACCATCACTCGCTGCTTCTAAGTTCACATTGATCATATCCGGCCCTTTGTATACATATTTGTATAGATATTTAACGGCCTTGACGGCAGCACACACCTCAACATTGATATGGCACTTGAAGTAGGATGTAAGCCACGGATTGTATGGCACGACCCATCTGTTGTCTAAATGTATATCCCCTTTTTTCACCTTTCGACCATCATCCCTTCTTCGGTACAATGGATATCCGTCAACAACTGTCGTCTCATCTGAAAATGCACGTGGATAACGTTTTGTACATTTACCATCCTGCATACACGGACTATTCGGATATCCAGTACCACATGGCCCATGCATCATATTACGGGTGACAACCTCATATAATTCGGGATATGCATCCTTATCTGGTATTTCAGCACAAATGATTTGATCAATCTCTTCGGCTGTGAAGGGCTTGTCGGCCTGATCCAACATAGTCAACAAATGTACATGTGGCAAGCCTCTCTTTTGGAACTCAATAACATAGACTTTTGCGATTATGCGGCCAAATATACCATGATTAGTTATCAGATCTACCAGCTCCTTTACTTTCATATGGAATACTCTGGCTATTAACTCTGGTCGATCATTTGGCGATTGGCCATATAATAATTCCCTCCTAATTTCTTCCCAATTCGCATTGGCAGTCATGGTTATAAAGAGGTCCGGCCTGCCATGTTCGCGAACAATAGACATGGCATCCTGATACCGTTGGGTCATGTATCTCGGAACTCCTACATGTGAGGATGGTAACACAACTTTTCGGCCAATAGCACTTGCATCATCTCCTTCAAAGTCCATAACACCCTGCAACATGTCTTTTCGAATGGTGTGTTGATTCAACACAATGAATTGTAGCCTTTCTTGTTCCATCTTCGCAAACATATCACAAATGTATTCTTGAAACAACCGGCCAGCCATGTGAAGGGTGGATGCATGTCCATCGTCAGCGAACGGATGATATCTGTAGTATTCCATAATAGTTACTTCCTTTGCACCACTCCGTCCATGAGGTATTTTAAAATGCCATCCATCTGTACCGTAGGGAATAAGCAACACAAAGTGCAATAAGTCGTATTTAATTAAAGTGGGACAAATCTCGAATTTTGGGACTCAGACTGAAAATGGGACAAATTTTTTTACATTGAATCGTTGTTAGATAAGGGGAAGGGGAAGGGAAGGGGAGAAGTTCGGGGAAAAGTTGAGAGAAGTAATGGAAGGGGATAAGTTGGAAGAAGGGGGAGGGAGGAAGTTTGAAAAGGGGCAAGGGGGGGTGAGTTCTAAGGGGGGAGGAGAAGAGGGGCAAGGGGAGGTGAGTTCGGAAAGGGGGTGAGAAGAGGGGCAAGGCGAGGTGAGTTCGGAAAGGGGGTGAGAAGAAGGGCAAGTGGGAGGAGTTGGGGAAGAGATGAAGGGGGAAGGGGAGAGGGGAAAACCAAAATAACTAAAGGGGAATATATCCCCTTGAGATTAAAAATAATAATATTAAAATATAATTAATAATTAATTTAATTAAATATAAAACAATTTAATTTAATTGATTTAATAAAAAAATATGTGTTCTCGACTACTGAGTCGAGAATTGAAGAGTCTTTCCTGAAGACCTATGCAACCAGAATTCAACCGAGGCTCCACTCTGTTTGCCCCTTATGTTATATGCCCGTTGCTCGAAATTCTATGCTTTCGGAGGACTATATCCACGTGATACAAAAAGCCTATCCAAAACCTACACAAATTCAATACAAACATTCATGTCCATGCCGCTGAGGTAAAACGTCCCTCAAATGCAAAGGAAGACTCTGCAACTCTGCCTCACAGACTCAGGCAAAAAGCAGAGGCAAAATCTTGACAGCCGGCCAACTCCGGTGCGAAATGCGAGGTCTCAGTTTGCAACTAGAAACTAAACTTCCAGAACGTGAGGCCGATCAATATCTTACCTGAAGAGTCTTTCCTGAAGAAGGTGAGCTTTCCGCCACACGCAGACCTTTGTTTTTCTTTGAAGGTAGACCTTTGTTTTTATTTGAAGGAAAGACCTGTGCTACTTCGAAAAGGCGAGGCAAAACAACTCCGGAAGCAAGAACTCCAGTCACTGCCAACACCTGCAAATAGGATCGGACATCTGCAAACAGGATAGGATCTGGGATCTACAAACAGGGATTCAACTCTCTGGAGCCGGGATAGAAAGCCATGTTGCCCAGACCGGTTTACATATGCCGGAATAGCTGACAGGAGCCCTTTGCTGGAGCCCTTTGCTGGTGCCGACAGCCCCTCTTCTGTAACCTGCAAGGGAAGCTCCATCGAACCCCAAAAGCTCTGGCGATTCTGCTCCGGCCGCTCCCTTATCTCCTATCTGCCGCTCCCTTATCTCCGGGATGCAAGATTCAAAGGGTAAAGCGCCTCCAACAAGATTTCCACGGCCAGATTGAGATTCGAAGCAAGATTTCCACAGCCAGATTGAGATTCAAAGCAAGATTTCCACAGCCAGATTCAGATTCGAAGCAAGAAATGTTGAAGCTCATATTCGAAGCAAACATCGTGAGGCCAAGCTCAATGCCGGATCCGCCATCGCTGCCCGGGATGCCGCCATGGTTCGACCATAGTCAAGAAAAGAAGGTATTGCAGGTGATGCTTCTTCTGCTTGATGTCTTTTGACGATTCGTTCTTCTGCTCCGCTTCCACACCAAGACTCCACATTCGCATGTTTTTCCTGCTCCGCATCCACACCAAGACTCCGATTCAGGTAGGATCACTTGAAGAATCAATTTGGTCGGAGCTATGGCTATGGCAGATTATGGCAGCTTCAAGTGGTACAACGGTATCTCCGGCTCAAAGGTGTGTGTACCAAATTTTAAAATTTAAAAATAGGTGGGAAAAAAAAGCGGGGTATAGAAATAACATTGGAAAAAAATAAAAAATATCATATATGGGGGGATATTTGAAAAATAAGGATGTCCAACATAATAATTGGTGTTGAAATCGGTAATGATAGGCTACAGAGATATTAATTTTAAATTTTAAAGTTTTAGACCTTGAAAGATTGAAAGAAGATTGTTTAAAATAAAATTAGAAACTTCCTTAGCAATACCTTCTTGTCATCTAAAACATGGTTGTTGTATGCTTCTTTGTTGTAGACTCTATAGGATCATTCTTGGGGTATGTTCTATGGGCACAACCTAGACTAAGGAGATTTCCTAGGAATGCCTTGGGTTTTTTAAAGGATGTGGCCAACGTCTAGGGATGACATAAGAAAGGGGTGTCGAGTGGCCATAAAACACTCGGTTAGGATGAGATAAGTTGAAAAACGATTAAATGATTAAAATCTTAATGTAATTTTTTCTCTCTTAGAACTGTGCATTTTGCTCTTAGCTGCTTTTCTCGACCTTAGGTCTATTTTTCATGGAAAATAATGTGAGGAAATTTATGGGGAGGGTACTTTTTCATAGAAAATACATAGGATGTTTGAAGGTTATTCATTTTCGACCTTCTCGCACCACTCGAGCTTTGAAATTGCCCTTTTTTTTACTCGAAGTCGCCTTTTTTAGACTCGCGGAGTCGAGAAAGGCCCCTCAAACTTGCATTTTTGAGCTTTTGCCTTTCTCAACTTCATGAATCGAGAAAGGCCTTCGACCCCTAACTTGATTTTTGTCGAAGGCCTTTCGACTTCATGAAGTCGAAAGGCGTACTGCTGGAGTTTAGGAACGAGCGAAGGCCTTTCTCGACTTCGCCGAAAGGCAGCTCAGCGAACGTTTTGGGGGTCGAAGGCCTTTCTCGACTCGCGAAGTCGAGAAAGTCCTTCGACCCCAAAACCCGTTCTAACTTTTGAGTCGCCTTTCTCGACTTTCGAGTCGAGAAAGGCCTTCACCCCTAAAACCCGCGTTTTTTGCTTTTGTTGCCCCTTTCTCGACTCGCGAGTCGAGAAAGGCTCTCAGGCCTGTATTTTCCAAAAATGGTCCTAAGAACTGTGTTTTATTTTAATTTTTTTGCCTGTAGCATCACTTCACTAACTTGATTTTGTCTTTTGCAGTCCTTATCTCGACCAGATAGTACATGCTTGGGAGCAATGAAAAGACCAGTTCATTGAAGAAAGATGCTGAGAAGAGGGTGGTGACATCGGTTGGACATACAAGCACGCGGGCCTATGAAGGAACTCCTCATACAAATTTCTATCGTCACGTAAGTTGCTACGTAAACTTGGACCCAGCTCCACGCTTTGCACTAGGTGGTTCATGTGTGAAGAGGGTATAATCATTGTGATAATAATGACCACTATGGTCGCTTCACCCACTGTAATATATATTGTAATGAGCCCATTTATAAATATAAGGTATCTCAAAACTAGTATTTTTTGGTGATTAAGTAAACAATGTGCTTAATTTTTGTTGGAATTTGTGATCTCTTGTCTACCCACCTAAGAAAATAGAGCCAAAATGTCTTGGTAAAGGAATTCACCCTCACGCGAAAAACTCTTATTTTGAATGACAAATAAGCCCCAAAACAGGGACTCGACTCGCTATCCAAGAAAATTGGGAGAAAGCTTGGATGCACAGTAACAGACAAAAATTCGAATTAAGGACAGTTTTTGGGTCGGGGTGCTCCTTTTTGTGTAAAATAACAGAGTTCCGAAAAAAAGTGGGAATGGAATGAGTCCCACTTTAATTAAATACGACTTCAATGGGTCATATGCTGAGTGATATGCATCTATAAGTTTCAAGCCACCATCCTTAGAGTGTATAATAATATCTCTCTGACCATCCTCGGGCTTATCATCAATAGGCATTAAGACAGCCACCTCATTTGCAGTTGGAGCATTATATTGCCTCCTCACAGGATTTTGCACGTTGCAAGAAGGTATACGCAAACGGATATCCATGGTTGGATGATTACGCATAATTTGTGCCGCATTCAAAAATATGCTAACAAATGGATTGTGTTCTGTCATAAGGGCCTGCAACTGCACCACTATTTCTTGTTTCAATCCATCAAAAATAGACATCCTACGTTCAACTTGCATGTCATCACCATCCATGATGTATATTTGTGCGAATTTTGCATGCTCTTGATGGCCTTGCGGTGGCAATAGCGTTCCCATCTTATGGCACATACGGCCATTGACCCTAAAGGTATAGGCCCCACCAATAGCATTCGCCACCGCCTCATCAATTTTCACGCCCACTGAGGCAAATGAGAATATATTATTGTACTTCCTGATGTTCGTGCGAAAGTGATCACCTACACTATCTGTTCTCGTATATAGGTCAAATAATGCCTGTGGTGGTTCAGGAATCAATGGCAGCTGAATCTTTCCATTTGCACATGCCTTGCATTTCTTCTCAACTGAGAGCTCTTCTATCCATTGCATAGCCCCACAATACAAACATCTATAATGCATGTTGCCAAAGTCATGAGGAGGAGGTAAAATCCACGTCCATGCTATCTTATTGAAACCGCTTTTACCAGCAGGACGTTCTCTAGGACCAATAGGAGTAGTGTAATCCAACCTCACAGCTGTATGCTTTGCCCTTCTTTGTCGGTCCATGCGCCTTCTCCTTTGACTATTGCTCTCAGTTGAAGGTGTCACATAAGACGGGTTATTTTCTATTGCTGTAGACAATGGCTCAGCATTTATCAATCCTATATCATCATTACATTGTAACCTCAAGGATCTACACTTTGCCTTTCTTTTGCGCTCAATGCGTCTCCTTCTCTGAGTATTACTCTCATTTTCAGGTGTCTTATAGGAGGGATTATTTGCTATGGTAGGTGGCGTTAGTCGATAAGAGATACCAGTGACTCCTGCTTGACATGGTGTGCTAAAGCAATCAACATTCATGTCCGTAGTTTGCATCCTAATATCATTTATTTCTGATGTGATAAGATGCGAATCCCCTCTATGTGCATCAGTTTCGTTCACAACCATGTCATTCAGAGGCTCTGGGGTGACTGTTTTCCCAATTGCTAGTATTCTGGATGATTGGCCAGCATGAACTATCTCTGTAGCTGCCACATCATATTCTGACCTCAAGGCTCTAGCTTTTGCAGCACGCTTACGTGCCAAACGTCTCTTCCTAGCAGACCTGCTTTCATCCACAGGCGTCATATATGAGGGGTTGTTGGCCACAGAAGGTGGCATTTTTTTGTGAGACATTTCCTTATGAGTCCCTGGTACGTGTACGTGTGGGATCTCCCTAGCTTGCAGCAACATTCCATGATCATCCACTTGTTCCTGTATTGTGGAAATTAAATGCATCCTAATATCATTTACTTCTGATGTCATGTGATGTGAATCCCCCATATGTGCAATAGTTCCTTCCACAACCATGTCATTCAAATGATGGCTATCTGTCGGTAGCTCATCCAGTTGACCAGGCAGACAATGCATTGGCTCTGTCGTGACTGTCTCCCCAATTGCTAGTGCACTGGATGATTGGCCAACATGAACTACCTCTGTTACATCATACTCAAGCCTCAAGGCTCTAGCCTTTGCAGCACGCTTGCGTGCCAAACGTCTCTTCCTACCAGACCTGCTTTCATTCACGGGCGTCATATATGAGGGGTTGTTGGCCACAGCAGGTGGCATTTTTTTATGAGATCTCCCCATAGGAGTCCCTGATACGCGCAATCATATATCAATTTAGGCTTATCGCAACATTATAATTTAGGCTATCCACAACATTATAAGCATTCACATCTAATCTAAAGTAGAACATGACTCACCTTTGATGTAGCGAGATATTCTCCTTCGATGTCAAGTAGAAAAATATGTCCTGTAAACATGAGAACTCATTGTTACACCATACATTAAGAACATAGTTAAACTTAAAGAATGGGTTAGAAAACAATGCTTAAACGCATTAGGGTTATGGATTGATTTTGTTTAGGAAACTCCTGCTTGACAAATTCTCGAAGTCTGGCTCAACCTTAAACCCTGGACGTATTTCAGTTCCAAGTGACTGGTATGCGCAGTAGGTTTATTGCAACATTATAATTTAGGCTAATTTTAGTGTGTAAGTGACATCTAATCTAAAGTAGAACATGACTCACCTTTGATGTAGCGAGATATTCTCCTTCGATGTCAAGGAGAAAAATATGTTCTGTAAACATGAGAACACATTGTTACACCATACATTAAGAACATAACTAAAACTTATAGAAATGGTTTAGAAAACAATGCTTAAACGCATTAGGGTTATGGATTGATTTTGTTTAGGAAACTCCTTCAAAAACTTTGTTAACACAACATACATATAAAAAGAATATAGTGTTGACATTAAGCAAATCCAATGGTCTTTTGTTATAAGAATCCTAATAAACTTATGACATGTCCAAACCATGTTGCATAAGGTATTGCACATGCAAGATAGTTTCCATGGCGTCAAGAAATTTATGGAGTCTCACGTAGATGCGTTTACGAAAGTGTTTGTCCAGTTGCTTGACAAAATTCTCAAAGTCTATCTCAACCTTAAACCCTGGACGTATTTCAACTCCGAGTGACTGTAGGATTTTGTACCATTCTCCATAAAAGTTCACAACCCATATCAGGTGATCAATGTGCACTTGCATTCCCAAAATTCCCAATGCAGAACTCTCTGCAATATCCTCCATTATGCTCTTAAAATCCTCTTCTTCGGCAAGGTATTGAAAATATGCATCAAAATTATCATCAACTGGTGGCAACCAAACCCAATGCCCATCTCTAAAGAATTGTTCCACAAATCTTGGATAAGAATCCCATGGAACATTCAAAGCCACCATCTGCATGGAGGGAAGTATGTTGTGACTGCATTATTTTTATGCAAACCACCAATGTTTTTCTTCGAGCTATATTGGTTTCAAAGTTCATTAGTGTGAGCTTATATTTATTAATGAGGTTCTTAGTGATTAGATAGTTCATAATATTAGATGAGCTATTATCAATGCCTTCATTCAAGCAATTTTGCTTTCAAACTTCATAACATTAATCTACTTAAATGTACATTAAAGTATTCTTAAAAAATTTATATATGCACATGCTGACATCGCCCCTAATGAAATAGTTATGTCATTAGGAGAATGGTTGTGGATGTAAATTTATAGACATAGATTGAATGTTTGGAATGTTGAATGATCTAGTTTATTGTGGATGAAGAATTGATTCGTTAGTTGAGGTTCAAAAGTGGTCTGGTTATTGCAGTTTAGTTGATGTCCAAAGTTATTTGGTTGGTTAGTCACATTTGAATAAGTAGATAACAAACTTAAATTCCAGAAAAAATCGATGTGCCTAGTTAGATGCCCCTAAGAATAAAAATAACCACCTTAGATTCTCTTGAGGATAATGTGCCTGCATGAACAACAAAAAATTATTAAAAGTAGAAAACTCAAACTTTAAACAGGGATGCTCAAATTGGCAACCATAGACGAATACATTATGCATTTTTTTTTCATGAACAAAAATACATTATGCATTTTTTTTTTCATGAACCCAGAATTGTTAATATGTGCACCTGTTTCAGGCTGTCTGAGGCATGGATTATTCTGCTGCATCTAGCAGATATGTGCAAAATCTTGAATGCAATTGCAAGAAACAAAAAAGCATATGCTACAACATAAAAAAAGAAAAGAAAGGAGAATACGGACCTTAGAAAATGCACAGTTCTAGACTATGTATTTGTGCTCAAATGGGTGTAGCAACTCCCCTCTTAAGGCATCCCAAATTCTCCTGCATGCCAAACTACATAATAAAAAACCATGACATTCACATGAACTTGATAAATCCACATCTTTAACTTATTTTCCAGTTGACAAAAACGCTGGCTCTACCTTGTTAAGGTATGAACACACACCAAGAAACACACAGCAGAAACACACAGCTCTTACTGATTTTAATTCTTTGTCTCGGATATGAGCAAAGTTGTTGCTAAAACATTGTTCCTTGTGATGTAGGAGATGGGTCTGGTAGCTTAGCTGCTATATTAGCTTCTAAAGACGAAGATAAAACCCCTAAGGTCTGGCTTTTAGAAAAGCAGGTGAAACAGGAACGGACTTCAGAAATCTTCCTCCACATTTTTAGGGCTTTCTAACGGCATTCGTCATGACCTGATTCAAGCTCAAAGTGCCATTTCTATTCCAGGGGATACCAAAGCCTCCAGAATTCAATTCACGGCTCCAGATCTAAGGCCTTACATTATACAGAATGTCAAAGCATTGAAGAAAATATTCTGCGGAGAAGAGGTGCTAGCACAGAGAATACAGATTAGCAAATAGCTTAATAAAGGATTTTATGGAATCTTAAGCTGCTCCAGAGATCAAATCCAGAAACGAAGAACCTGTTTTTTTACAGATGAAAAACAGTGGCCATAACAGTAAAAGACATAAAGCAAGCAGGAAAAAGCAGTTTTACAGGGAAATCAAAGCAGAGGATCCGTGAAAAAACCTCGTCAACAGATCAGAGTTTTTCATTCGAATGTTCCTGCATAAAGCCTCTCACCAAAACGTTTGTCTCAGCCTAGATGCTTTTTTTTCACCGATTCCTGTTCTTCAACGAACTCCTAAGCTTCAATAACTGTAAAAAAGAAGCAAGAATACTAAGATTTGGAGCTGGATTTGTTCCAAAATCTGAAGCTGCTGGAACTCTTATATGCTTACCAAATATTCTTCAGCGACTCCTGAGCTTCAACAACTGCAAATAGAAAGCAAAAACACTGAGATTTGGAGCTGGCGAATTTCTAATAGAAGCACAAATAGAATTTCTGTTCTGATAGATTTCATACCTGCTTCAGTGATCCTCTGCACTCTGGAATCGGCTTCAAAAATCTCAAGGTCGAAGGCGAAAATCTGCCGCTTGCTTGCCCGCTCTGCTTTGTCTATAAATCTAAACCCTAAATCCATCCCTGAAGAAATCGGCAGAGATTATGCCGGAATGGATAATCAAACATTATTACAGATTCGATCATGACACCAAGCGGCTCTGCCGTTTTGAGAGAAGAGTGGACGATTGAAGAAGAAACGGACAAAACATTGAAAAGGGGAAAATGGGCGAGAAGTTGCCGGAAAAACAATAAGGTCCCAAAAATCACGCTTTTGCCCTGAAAATCACGCCTAGAAAATGCGGACACCTGCAACAAATGATGGCAAAAACTTTTTAAGTAAGTAGACTAGTAAACGGGTGCCCGGCGTTGCCGGGCTAATGTCCTGACAATGGCTGGCATGTACTTCTATGACGTACTTCTACGACGTCTTTGTGTTATAACTATAAATTTTGATGTTGCTTCATTCTATTCTATTTTCGGATGTGAGATGATTAACAGATTGTTTCACAAAGAAAGTCGTTCTCTGCAGCAATTCATCTTGGCCCAAATATTAACCGGAAGAGTTGATGCATTTAAGTCACCTATGGATGAAAATCATTTGAAATGGTACCTTTGTACAGGAATCCAGTGGTATAATAATCCAGCTGTATTTCTTGCAATAGATATAAAATAACAGACAAATTGTCATCATACATTGAGAGAATTATTGACAGCATTAGCAAACTTCTTTTTACTTTCCATCTAAAAACAGAGTGCTATAATTGCATACGCTTCTATCTCTACAGATATGATAGTTGCAAAATGGGCTGCTTTTCTTGCTTATACGACAAAGTGGAGCTACAGACAAAAAAGATGACATAGCTGCAGAAACCATTTTATACCTCAAGTTCCAGCAAGTAGATAGTGTCTTCCATTTGGCTTCCGCAAGGCGGTGGGATAAACTAGCTAGTCTGTACAAGATTAGTCTAGTATGGACCTTAAACAAAGTAATAAAAAAAACAATGGAACTATGGTAGGTGGCACTAGGATGGTGAGGCTAAAAAGCCATGCCCCTAGAGTTGCCCTAGGACCTAGACTTTCTAAGGCGGGATTAAATCCTGCCTACAAAGTGTGCATGTAAGGCAAAAGTTTTGCCCAACGGATGTGTGGTGAGTTGGTATAGGCCTAGTAATGCCAAAATAAATGTACATTTGGTCATGGGTTCAAACCTTGTCAATGTCATTTATATTTGGATGTTGGTTACTAGGGGTATACGATGATGATCCCCGACGTGGTAGAACTTAAAAGCCTATAGTGTCCTCCACTTTGGCTGCCGCAAGGCGGTGCGATAAACTAGCTAGTCTGTACAAGATTAGTCTAGTATGGACCTTAAACAAAGTAAGGCTTTTTTAGCTCACCATCCTAGTGCCACCTACCATAAATGTACATTTGGTCTTGTCCTCCACTTTGGCTGCCGCAAGGCGGTGCGATAAACTAGCTAGTCTGTACAAGATTAGTCTAGTATGGACCTTAAACAAAGTAAGGCTTTTTTAGCTCACCATCCTAGTGCCACCTACCATAAATGTACATTTGGTCTTGTACATCTTGTACATCTTGCTGGAACAAGAGGCTTGCCATGTGCAGAGAGGCACCTAAATGTAAAGAAAAACAAAGCATAGATATATTAAGCCAGACTTCCTAAATTGTCACGATGGCAAATGACAGCAGCAAATCCATCAACATTAACATCAAAAGAATACTCTACTATCCTTGCTAGATTTCTACACTATAACTCTCGCCAACTGGGCGGCCTTGATTTTTTGAAAAAATATTACAATCCATGTCTCTGATTTCCTTGTTTGTCTGACAAAGTCTTTGGGGTCCTAGGAATCAACTAGACTTCTGTTCTAGGGCCTCCGAATCAAGCTCATCGGTCTTAGAAATCGTAGCCCCCGACCAGGTAGCCTGTGCCGAACCACACTGTCAACGTGCCTCTAAACCCGCCTTCTGCTGGGATCCATTGCCCCTTAGACAAAACAGGGAGGTCTCGGTCGGTACCAGATGACAGCGCAGATGGTAAGGGTCATAGCAACCAAATCTCAGCTACTCCAGCAACCAAATCTCGCTTCTCCTCAATCCCAAGAAGAAGAACACATAACATAAACAGAAATAGAACAAAGACACAACATAACACAAAAAGAAAAAGTCGTGGGCTTCATCCGCCATAGGTGATGGCAGAACTCTTGCCTTCAAGCCTGCCCGCTGGGATCCATTGCCGCCCTTGCTGAAAAAAGAAAGCAGCATGTATTCTTATCCTTCTATCCTCAAACCATGCATAGAAACAACAAAAAAAAAAACACATGCCTTGAGCCGATTTTGGAATGCTACCTTCATCTCGGCCAACAAGCAGCTCAAATCAATTAAAAAATACAGTTTAAATACAATTTCCCATACAATACAAGGCCAAATCTTGGCCCAACCATGCCTGAAATATTGCCCGCAAATACCAAACGAAAATATTGCAAGCTTATGCTTGAAGTTTCTAGATTGAAATATTCTTTGTTTTTGTTTTAAGTTTCGTATGTTCTTCTTGCCATATAAGGCAGACGAACGCACTTTTTATTTTCCATAAAAAAAACACCTAGATTTTGCGGTCTACGGCAGTAGCGTCGTGTCACGTGGCACTATTTTACAGTCTATGCTAGTAGCGTCGTGTCACTTGGCACTGTTTCAATACCAAAATGCTAGTAACTAGTTAAAAGCACCATTTGATTACTTTGCTTAGGACTTTAGTTGTTATTTTAATTTGAATGCTTTTGCCAATGATGTGCTTCTTGCTACCTTGAACATTATATGTTTTCAAGAATTAAAGTTCAATGTTCAACATAGTGGGCAGCTTTTGCAAAACACTTGGAATGCAATGCAAGAGCAAAAGTATAATTATTATAGTCTAGAAAAAAAACCAACCATACAGTGGCGGAGAAGAAGAATTAAAATTAGACAGGAGACCATTTTCTTTAGTAATGTAACTTCCATGAATCCCAGGTGAAAGCATTCAACTATGGTTTGTCTTCTTATAGTTCCAAGGATTATCATGTTCTTTATTAGCAATGTGGGTGTCAAAGTTTCCTTATTTATGCATGCTAAGTATTAAGAACAAAATATACCCCAGGCATTTTAAGGAACTTTTGTATTGGCATTTGCTTATAGCAACATTGGCCACTTTATTTACCTAGCAACTTATCTGGTTGCATAGAATTAAGATAGCTTACTTGTTATGACATTTCTCACATGCACTTGATATTCTAGTATAACCAATTGCTTGATCTGCATGACACATGCATTAACAGAAACCATGAATACAAGTTGTATACCATGGGCAATAAGGATATGATGCCTCTCAAAGCTGTGATAGAAAAAGATGCTCTAATAGCTTATCTTTAGTCAATTCTTAACATAATATCATTCTTCTTTTGGCCAAACAAAGAAATATGAATTATATTCTGATTGATTTCAAGTGGAAAATGAGTGTGAGCACATGGTATCAATTATTTCTCTTCACAAGAAATTCATTAGGCTGAGCTCAATTTTGCAGTGTGGACACCATTTTGATAGAAGCTCCTTTAGATGGCAAGATATACCCAGATGGATGAAGAGGTATTGCATTATGGATTGTTTAATTGAAATAACAAGAAGAAAACACATATTGCTTTAAAATACCAATAAGGAATTCAGCAAATTTAGGTATTCGGCTAATATGCGCACATAGGCTCTACACACAATAGGAAATCATCACTACATTCTTTGCTTGCAGTAATAGACTTATTCATGAACTAGTGGAAATTGTGCCTTTAAGAGAAGCTACTGTCTCTATGAACGTTGCAAATTTTTCTTATACTAACATCTGCTGCAATATTTCCTTTCTATTCATGGAAGAAATGACCAGGAAAGACTGAACATGAAAGGGAATTTTACTTGACAATGATTGTGAATGTCTTCGTTAAATGCTGAAACAATTAGAGCAATGTTAGACCATTACCTATAATTGATCAGTTTGTAGCAGACACCACTTATACCATCTAAAGTACAATGTGACTTCCAGAAGACTTGATCCAACATACCAGAAAATGCTTTACTTTCTATGGTTTAATGCAAAAATCTTTTGTGATGGTAAATTTTCTAATTCGAGCTTTAAGTGCCCCAATACTTCTTGCAATATTATAATTTGACATTCCACTTTGCAACATTATGAATTGACATTCCACTTTGAGAAGGTAACATATGCTTAGACTGTTAAGTAAGGAGTACGATCACTACCACTTGATGATCAACATTGATACGGCAAAATCATTGTATGGTTTCAAAGGTATATGTATGTACATACTGGTTGTTTGGTTCATGTTAGTATAAAGCAGGAAGGTCCCATTAGAAATTAGACAAACAAGTTGTTGACGATCAACTTCCAACTGTCTCAACTCAAATAGCGAGCATCCTTGATGGGTGTACAATTGAAGGGATTCTTAAAAATGGCCACCTTCAGAAAAGCCTGCAAGCTAGACTACATTATGTCATTATGTTGGCACATGCATCATAACATTCCAATTAAAAGATTTTGGTCTAAACAACTTGTCAAGCACCAACATGCATATGGCATTATGCATAGGCATTTTTCACCTATGCATGTTGAGATACATCTAAGCACCCTAAGCCATTTCTGGAACACCACATTTGAAGACTTTTAGCATTGGTTGAATTTCTGAAACACTTTTATGAGACCTAAAGAACATTTCCTTAAAGCAAGAGCAGAATAAAGACAAAAAATTTCAAATATTACCATTTACATCAGTACAAACATCATTATATTGGTAAAATGGCAAACAAACTAGACAGAAGATTGAATGCAGATAGCAGCTTATGGTAGAAAAAATAAAGATTGAATGTGCATTCTAGATATCTAAGTCTATATTTACATGTTTATCAAATAAACTTTGTTGACACAATTGCTCCAATGTTGCAAATGACAGTGCATACCAAAAGGTCATCCATCTACTTGTAGCTGCAACTAATGCTTTGTTTCTCTGATGCAACGAGGCAAAAATATTTGCAAACTAATGCTATGGTTTTTTGATGCAAAGAGGTAACGATATTTGACATCTTCTTTTCATTTAAGAATAGTCCCTAATGCATTTCTTGTAGTTGCTCAGTTTCTGCATGTTCAATAAAAAGTCCTATTGAGACAACAGACCTGGAGAAACCTGATCATTTGCTAGGATAATCCTCTTGCCATAACACACGTAATAGAAACTGAACTTTGAGCAATGCATATGAAAAATGAAATCACCTCAAATATTTGCGAATGAGATTTCATCAATCAACAAAAGCTCTTCCATTTTTTTGCGATATACTCTATGTTGAAAATCGTAAGAAATTGCAAGTACTGTGACATTCCAGCATAATACACGGTCTGAATACGTATATTATACTGCCACGCCACTCGTACATGATGACATGTATTTGGGAACCATAAAGGGTTGCACCCTAGGGGGCAACCTTGTATGTTGCATGTCTATAAACATATACATTTAACCCCTCCCTTGCCTCATGGCAAAATCCCATATGTCCTTTAACCCTAAACCTAAAAAGTCATGTAAAAGGAACAAAAGGGGAAACTCTTAACCTTTTCTATTTTCACATTTTGGCTTCCTTGGGCCATTCCGACCAAGCCAAGCTGCTACTTCGCAGTGCTAGACGCCGCCAAGCCGATTTTGCACAAAGAATCTTCCAGGATCAGCTGCCTTCGACCCAAGCAAAGGCATGGACGTGATTAGAGGAGCAGGAGCAAGCCAGGGATCAGGTAACCAGTGATTCTGTTGTGCAATGCCGACTTTTAGTCCGACAATGAGCTGGGATAGCATGTTAGATCAGCGCTAGCGGCCTTATAGATCCTGAGATCACAAGCCCTAACTAATGAATCTAACCATGTATGTTTAGGTAGATAGATTAGATATTATTCTGTATTTCAGTTCTTTGATGATGATGATGCTGTTCTATTCTATGCGCACTCCTGTGTATTGGGAAGGGGGGTAGAGACCCTGAAAGCTTCGGTAATCGATGTATTTAGATAGCCTCAATAATTCCCAATTAATGCGGCCTGTGCATAAGAGCTTCGTGAGTGGCGGGGCTAGACCGGTGGAATAAGGAGAACATGTCCCATTGCAGATTGATCCCTCTGGTGTGTAAATCCTACCAGCGATCTTAGCGGGCTAGGCTTAATGGCTTGCCACTGCGTGTGGGCAAGGCATGTGCTCGACACCTCTTGGGTGATGCGTCACCTTCAATGAGGTTCAAGCCGTAGACGAGTAGTGGCCCTCTAGCCGCCTGTGATGAACATGTGTGCCTCTGGAGGAGATGATCCCCTTTCTGCCTCATTGGGGCTAAGAAGATGAAACCCAGTAGTAGCCCTCTTGGCTATGCACCCGGCAGGCTACGGTCCAGTCCCAAGGCTCTTCGATCTATTTTGCAAAGTATGCACAGGAGGGGCGGATGGAGAGGACTTCCCGACAGCCATGTTCCTATGCCAGCCCAATCCACTCTCATGAATTATGTCTGCAATGCGGCTTCTGGAGACCCAAGCCGTCAGTCCATACCTTTAGAGTCTGAGCCTTGGATAGGATCTTCCATTTGATGATGATGTTGTTGATGTGCTTATACATGGATGCTATGGTATAACCACCCTTCGAGATGGCTCTATTTGTATTTGATGTCATGCGCTTATGTTTATTTATGCTTCTGTAGCTAGGACGGTCCCGAGGGAAGGGACAAATGACCCGTCCATTCTTCCTCATCGATCCCTTGCTAAAGGATTGGTGTCAGGTGGACAACCTCTGCCAGCTTGGCTGCCAGGGGGATGAACTCCGCCTTCCGATATGATGGGAGCATCGTAGACGAAGTAGGGGACGTCATAGTGGTATCAGAGCCATGACCTTGGTAGACCAAGATCAGGCATTGACCATTTCCGTGATAGGACTAACAGTAGACCTTCAGCCTTGGGGATAACAACCTAAGCATGAACCTCAAAATTTGGGAAAAAAATTCCAATCCTTAGAACAATAAATTAAGATAATGTTAATTAAGAAAGAAATAGTAGAAACCCTAAAAAAAATTGGCCATTAGGGAGCAACCCCTCACAGAGTGCGCCCATGCCCTTTTCAAAATTTTTGAACAGGCCTCTCGCACACTATGTGAGTGTATGACCAATTTTGACCTAGAAAAATGCATGATTAGAGTAATCTGATAGCTCAGGGTAGCTTAAATTTTGAATTTAAGCCATGAAAACATATTCTAACACTAAGAAACTGTATAGAAAATAAAAAATAGAGCAAAAAGGGAGTAACCCCTTACAGAGTGCGCCCAGGACCTTTTCAAAAATTTTGAAAGTGCCTCTCGTGCACGGTGTGAGTGATAGCAATACTTTTTGTCTAAAAGAATCTAATGTCTTAATCCAGCAAATACTAATGTTTTAAATAATGGCATAACATGAAATTGCAGGTCGGAATCCTAAAACTCCCAGACCTATAAATAAACCCTTAGGGTTCTTCATTTTCACCGTACTCCTCCAGCTTGCCGCTCTCCGACCAAGAAGGCGATTTCTAGGTGCTCGGAAGGCGATCGAATTATTTCAAAATATGGTCCGCACCAAACAGACTGCTCGAGTGGTTATGCCAGATGGATCTACAAGCGTTCAAGTTCTCGCGGCAGAACAGAAGGCGAGGGAAGCTCGAGAGCGAGCCAGAAATGAAGAATATTTAAACCCAAACCCTGACACTCAAGAGGACAACGAACAGTATCAGGGCCAACAAGAGCAACAACAAGATCCTGATCATCAAGAGAACCCGGAGAATCAGAGCCATGGGGATGCAGAGGAGGAGAATGAGGAGGACCGTGCAGCAAAAGAGGAGTCGGCTCGGCGCCAAAGGAAAGTCGACAAGATGAAGAAGGCAGCCAAAAGAAGGAGACTTGCAGAGAAGGAGGAGCGCAAGAAGCAGAAGGAGGCGAAAGGGAAAGGCCCAGAGTTGCTGAAGAAACCCCGAAGGAAAACCAATAGCACATCAAGTAAAGGGGTTAAAATAACTGAGCGAGAGCCCGATAGGCCGCCATCCTCTTCATTTGAAATGGAGTCGGACGATGATGCTTGGAGGATTCCACGCCCCAACAGAAGGATCGGGACCTTTCAATTTCGAGAATGAAGAAGCTGCAGCACCACCTCCCTACCCGACATGGCCAAAGGCAACAATAGATCCTAAGAAGGTCAAGCCGGCACGTGAGCCATACGTACTCAAGCATGAGCAGGAGTACAAGAAGAATCTGAGGGAGTACAAGGAGTACATGAAGATGTACGAGGCGTACTCAGGTACTATGAAGCAAAAAGGTCACGTACGTGGAAGGAGGAAGGCCAACAAGAGGGAACACTGTGAAGCCGCCCCCAGAGAGACCCTTACTATCAAAGAAGTCCATGAAGAGGAAGACAGATTCATACTTCGCAAAAGATACTCAGGAGATTTGGCATTTCCAGAGAAGCTATGGACTTCTTATACCAAGAGCCGCGTTTTTAAGACTGACCCGCGAGATCTTGCAAGAGTTCAACAAGGAGAAGCGAGTGACAGACGACATGTTGCTTGCATTGCAGGAGGCAGCCGAGCATTTTGAAGACTCCCTAGCATGTGCTCTCCATGCGAAAAGAGTCATGTGCATGCCTAGGGATATGAAACTGGCCAGATTCATATGTACTTATAATTGTAAATATAAAAAGTGTTTTTAATTAAGTTGCAAAGTGTAATGTAATAATGTACTTATTATGGTTGTATTAATGGCATGTGTAATTTGTATTAATTAATTTGGCCAAAAAGTGACTGAATAGACCCCACCCCTCACAGAGTGCGCCAGGGCCCTTTTCAAAAATTTTGAAAGTGCCTCTCGCATACTGTGTGAGTGTTTGGCCACTGATCTATGCCTAGACTTGTCCAAAAGCAGAAACTAAGAGCATATCCGGCTTAACTCCGCGAGATAAGTAGGATTCTACCCTTATACCATAATTTTAGAGCCATCTAGGACACAAATAGGAGCACGCGCCTCACAGAGTGCGCCTCAAAAATTTTGAAAGTGGCTCTTGTTTGATGTGTGAGTGGTCTGAGTCAAATAGCCCTAGCTCACTCCAACTACCTCCAAATTAGATGAAATTTGTGCAATAGGATCATTAGAAAGTACTCTATCTACTCATAACCCTAGATTACCTATCAAATACCTAATAGGACCTTGAAGTGATAGACATTCCCAAATCCTAAAAATTTTTCAAATTAGGGTTCTGCCTATAAATATGACCATCGCCCTCATTTGCATTCTACATTATCACTCCTCATTCCAAGGCGATTTTCCAGCTCACAGAGGTGCTCACACATCTGTTTGTTAATCCCATCTACATCAGCACAATGGCCACTTCATCATTCAGGCGATGGTACAGCGCCACTGCTCATATGGCCAAGGCTGACATCAATTCTGTCTTCACTGTTTTTTAGAAGGAGATTGACGTGGATACCATAAATGCCACACGATTCTACCAAGACATCATCACAGAGTTCCAAGCCAAGATAGGCCCTTCACTGGTAGATCTCCCCCCATGCATAGGGTACTTTGCACCTAGAACAGCCCTTCGAGCAGCATTGAATGATGTTCCAAACATCGACAAGTACTTAAAAAATAGAGCTGCTCGCATGCCTGACTACATGACTACTAGAAATGTGTGCCCGGCGATGCCGGGCATTAATCGTAGACGTATGGAATGAGTAGACATAATAGGGTTTCTATGTGGATAAAGTTGTAAATGTGATCGTGTCCACAATGTGAAGGGTCTAGAGAGGTCGAACATTAGCCGCAACACGTGGTATGAATATGAATAATGAATGTGTAGGGTGGAATTGAATGGGTAGATGATATATGGGTGCAGAGTGTTGAGGGAATTAGTTTGTGCAATGATTTAGGGTTTTATGGAAGATCGCAGATCCAATGCGTAGTCAAACAATGGTGTTTCAAGAAAAAATACATTTTGGCAAACACATGTTGTAGCCAGTGTGTGTGAAGTGAAAGATGTCTTATCGTGGGTTGACGGTTCCTTGCAGAAGTTAAAGGCCAAATCTTGTACACCCTACTTATAATAATGAAAGTTCTTTGTGGCCAATATAAAATTGGTAGTAGTACTTCAAAAACATTATATAGAAATTTATTTCCATGACTGCATAAACTTGTTTGTTCACAATTAGAAAAATACAGTAACACTTAAGTGAAACCATTTAACATTTATATTGTATAATTTCTTCATTTCAACTAAGTGAAAGCCATGGCCATCATATATTCAAGTTGTACAAAGATAGAAAGTATTGCAAACTGCTGGTATGGGTCTACACTACAGTCGCCTCATCCTTCAAATTAGAGACTTCCCTGGTTCAAATCCAAACAGAAATAAGTGCTTCATCAGCCAAATTAAATATTACTTGGCATAGTTTGTCAATTTTCTTGGGCATTCATGAAATCTGCAAGAGGCAAAAGGGCTGCTCCAAACAGGCTGTGAGCCTAATTTTGGTGGCTCAACATCTCTTTTAAGTTTCGGAGAAAATGCATCACGTGGTTTTGTGTTTCCATTTTGTCACATGGTTTCATAAAAAAATACAGCTGGATGTATGATCATGTTCAACATCTCTATGGTGGAAAATGCTCAAAAAACATAAATGCCGCAGCTCGAACTTGATATGGTTATTTGACAGCATAGCATGTCATAAAACAAAAAGGTACAAAATATTACCTCATTGACAGGCGTCAGCAAATGCTGCAGTGAGCAACAAATGTAGCAAATATGAGCTCCTCATTTTAATCTTATCCCATCATGTATTGTATAATGCTTTTTCTTTGATCTACATAAGAAGCTGAAACTTAATGCGCATATAAGACATATACAGTAAAAAACATCAATGTTATGTAGTTACCTTATTTGAAATGCCAATTGCCGTCATGATCATAGAAGCATGGTAAACACATTTCTAACAAATAAAAAGGAGGATTTCTTGCTTACCTTGGCTGCAAGATGCCTGCACATGCCTACATAGAGGTGAGCCCTCAGCCACTGATGCAACCCTGCATAAAATGAGAACTATCAAATTCCCTAAGGACGTCGTGAATACCTGAGAGAAATCAACATTGAAGCCCTTGATGACATTTTGCTTCCACTATTTTGTAGTAGAACATATACTTGACTTACTGCAATGACGAGCTTCTAATCTTATGAGTGCTGCATCATTCAGACCAGTCCTGAAGTGGAAACATATTTAATGCTTTAAATCTCAATCTATACAGACCAGAATAAGGCGAAAAGCTTGGCGCAATATTCTTCCCCATCCTTTGCAGATCTAAGATCTTGAGACAGCATGACCAAAGGTATGTTAGATTAAGATTGTTGGTCTGAACTTTTGTGCTTTCTGCATTCATGCATGGAATATTTGGTTCCCCCCTTCCTGCATGGAATTTTGTCTTGAACACCAATGCCTAGAACAACAATTACTCTGCAACACATAAAGCTCATAGAGTTGTAACATAAATATAAGAAGTGTACAGTTTTGCAAAGTAACAGCTAAAACTGGAAAGAGAGCTATTTGAAGCATGCAACCATGTTACTGATTGCATTCTTACCATACTACAAAGATTTGTTGATTCGTTGCCTTGCTGCATGGGATGTCGAACGGGCACAGATATATGCTTCTTTGATACATGGGCTTGTGCACCAACTTATTCACTGATTTCACAACAAAATAAGAGATCCTTGGTATTATCTAGAACATCCAAAGCTCTTCACGTAAATAGCTTCACATAAAACATGGATGTGATCTAGTCCGTGATAATTTGCCGACATAAGGTCTTTGCTATACGCTTTGCATTTAAAACAATTACTCAAATTTTTTAGAAAGAGTTGTTGGCACAATGATACAACAATTTAAAAAGTTTGAGCCGAGCAAATTGCATAAATGTTGGAAGAATAAAGAACTGGTTAATATGACCACAATACATACTTGTGGTTGTTCATGATAACATGAAATGATAATAGTCATGTTTCACTGTGTGAATAAGCATAGATTGTGTTTATCCTCAGTGTGTATGCTATATATGAAGGCACTTGAATGTGCTATAGACTTGGTAATGTACCAAACTACAAAAACAATAGCCATTAAGAGGAAGGTATGCATATCACTCCAAAAATGTATCCAGCAAGAGTTTCCTTATGAAGGATGGAAATGGATTCTAACAAAAGAAAACAAAAGATAATTTATAAGGTTGCTAATGTTATGCCCATGTTCTCCACTACCAAGAGTTCAATCAAATTGAATGCCACCATAATTATTATCATAACATTAAAATGTGCACTTGTTGTCATATTGATATTTCTCCCACAAAACAGAGATGTGATCGAATGTCGTATATGTTATATTCAGAAAACTACGTCATATTCAGATATCCATTATCCAAGGATTTGAACCTTGCAAATCCAACTATTTGGCATGCATAATTTTAGAATCTTTTGGAGCAGAAAGAAGAATGAGCAGATTTTGTAATTTGTTAGCACATCAAGGTTGACGATATTCAACTCAATGGCTATAAATGCAGGAGTTAACCTGCAAACGCTGCTATGCAGAATGTTAAATGCAAGAACTATCACAAACAGCCAACAATTTGTCTTGGGGCCTTAAAGATAGATAGAAAGCAAAGCCACTATGTAAGGATAATAGAGTCACAATAAAGCATGACTTACCTTCCTATTTGTAAATAGTCCCAGCTTTCCCTTAACTTTTTGTTACCATTCACCACATTAACGGCGTTTGGCAAATAAGCTGCAAAAGAGCTGGAGTTACCACATGCAGCTAAAAAAGAGCTGGAGTTACCACATGCAGCTAAAGTAAGAAAAACGAATTTATGCGTACATCCACTATGTATATCCCCTTTGCTCTAAGTTCTGCACAAACACTCATTATTTTATCAAATAAGATACATACAAGTAAGTAAAATAACCATGAAGAATCCAGACATAAAATCTGATGTTGTTCAACACATAACCAAGTCCTGTCCTACATAACATGGCATTTATTAGCAATGCAGAACTCCAAATCATGACTCTGAAGACATACAGTAATAACATAAAAGCATTACATTCAAGCAGATGCTTACACTTCATTTCTTTCTGTTACCAAAATTTCCTTCCTGCCCTCAAAAAAGCTGCATTCAAAACATTCAAGTGAGCAAGCATATTGGAAAAGACAAACCAAGCTAAAAGAATAGTGAAGTACCGGCATCTGGCAGAGCTAAGGATTGCAGATTCCTGCATTTAGTTCATCATATACTATGTGTTCCTGTAAGATTTAGGCTTAACAGTTAACTGATGCAGCAACCTAAGCTTAAAACCGAACCTGAGTGCCCACACAAAAGCAGAGATGGAACTTTGTTAGAAAAATGGATAACTTAAAAGCTTTTAAATTAAATGCCCACACGAAAGCAAAAATGGAGAGGTAGAGATTTACCGCAGAGATGAAACAACACTCAGGCCTCATGCAGTTGGTAGAAAGATTATAATGTGAAATGATCCAAAGCAAGACGACATCTCAAGACAAAATCTGGAATGCGCATGTCCCTTGCTCCAAATCTGCAATAGATAAGAAAACGAATTAGATCTCAACTTGTTTCTTTTGAATACGGTTTCCCTTGAACAGAAGATCCCTGTAGACGCCAGACGCAAGCAAACTTCTAAATGAGAGGAACAAAAGATTACAAAAACTCTAAAATGCAGGAAGAAACATAAGAATGGAGCTCTAGCGGCAGACAAATCTAGCTAAAATAACTTACAAACACAGAAATGGATAGATGAAGCAAAAAGGTAAGACGAAACCGGTCAAAAACGAAAGGGGAAAGAAGATAATGCAAGGAGGAGCCGATTGATGCAGATCTGATGCCATGGAAAAGATAGTGAAAAAAAGGACCTGAAAAATGCAAGTCTGGGAAGCAACCCATTCGAGATAAAGGCGAGCCAAATGCCGCACATCGCCCTGTCCAAGGGTCGCTAATGCTGAAGAGACAAAGCTTTGAAAGGCCTTGAAACTTTTGAAGCAGAAACCAGATTGTATGCAGCTGCTGCTAACCTCCGCTACCTACCTTTGCTCCAAACGAATGCTTTTCCTTCGAAAATGTGCCCAAAAAATTTTAGATTTTGAAAATAGCGGAGGAGGACCTGTCAAGAGAAAAGTGTGCCGGAAGGGGGAGAGGGAATGCCGCATGCAGCATTACATGCGGCGTTCTCAGCACAAAATCAAAGCCATCCCAAAATAAAAAAGAAGATATCCATAAACTGGAAGAGGTACTTCTCATACACTATTACTGTAGCCATCTTTTTGTCCCATAGAGCCCAAACCCAAACAGGTGAACCCTCCATTCAGCCAATGGCCATAGAACTCGTTGTCTTAGCAGCAGAAGAGCAACTGCTCGTGGAGTATGAAGGGTCAGAATAGGAGGAAGAGAAAGAAGAAGGACAAGGATATGACGTCGAAGACATCATCGATGTCGATCTCATACAAGAACGACAACAAGCAGAACAAGACCTTCAGGGCTTCGACGAAGGCTTGAGGGTAACAAGGACAGCTCCCCCACTTGGGTTAGGCATCACCAGCCTAACCCCGATCATCATCGAAGGCCAAGAGTACATGATGTTGCACGACATAAAGAACCTTCCAGAGTGCAGAGGCAAAGGCTAAAGGTTGGACGAGCTCATGCATCTCCTGCGCCAACAGGCCGACCTCGATGACTTCATCGACGGGAGACGCAAGACTTCCCTATCAGCATCAGGAAAGCCCACACTTTCATGGGGCAGTCATCATCCGACATCGAAGCTTACAGAAACATTCGGCAAATGATGACGCAACAAGAGCTGCCCTCAGAGGAGGAATTTATAGCCATCTAGGAATAGATGGACATTAGGGGCAAGACAACAAGCACGCTCCTGCCCAGCTCCTCATCAGCAGCGTCAGCGGGGATCAAAAGAGGCGGCATCAACTTGACCTCTTCTAGGTCCATGTTTACAGATTACAGGGACTTGACAGCGGTACCAGTGGACGAGTACTCTGGAAGACACAGGGCAAGCATCATAATTGGAGAAGAGGCAGCAGATGGAGGACACGATAAGGCCCTCCGGTTTTATCTTCCACTCCTCATCGACGGAAGGATAACAGTGATACATCAGCAATTCAGCCCAAGGGGAGAAGAAAGGGTGTTCATGCTCATTGCCCTCTCAGGATTTGGTAGGCATACTCGGATGCCTCCGAACATTGACCATGTCATACTGATAAAGAGGTTAATAGCCTTGAGCATATTCGACTTCGCAGTCCCATATAAATGTTAGGGCAGATTGCTCGTCACTGCGACCTATACGTCGAATAGAAAGGTGGAAGACCTAGTAATGGCACTGCAAGGTGGTACGCCCACCAACATTCTCAGAAACTTGGGGCGTACAATTGGTACATCCCAAGTGAAGAAATTCCTGGAAGGCAACCCGGCATACCGAAGATTCCAAGAATAGATTAAAAATTTTTCTTCTCTCTATTATTTGATTGTAATAATATTGTACCTTATGAATATAATTGATGGCATTATGAATGTTCTTTGATATATTTTGTCCCCACAACTATATCATCAAACAACAAGGCAACAAGAAACAAAAGCTAATTATAGAAGTGCAATCTAATGTGTATGCAGCTAGAGCACCCAAGAATGTAGAACAAGATCGACACCCTCAGGAAGGGCAAACACTGGCAAGGTGATTTCAACCAAGGAACCTATTCCAAGAGTTCGAGGCACCAGCCCCAGAAGAGGAGATCTCTCAAATGAGATCGGATCCACGAGATAAGAGCCTTGCTGGCATGGAGGGCAGTAATTGCACCAGACCAGAACGTTCAGCTACCCCAGACACCTGCTGACAGAATAGACAAGACAAAGAAGAGAAACCAGAGAAGGAGATATCTTAGTACGGATTCCTCCAACACCAGTTCTGACTGACTCAGAATCAGAGGAGCAGGATAACGATTGATAGGACCACCGGGAAGGGCCCAACCGTGATAGGGGCAGGAATGAGGTCGACTACCAGAAGAAAGTCGACTCCGCACTGAGAAATGTGTGGAAAGCCAGGAAGTTGAAATAGTTCTCAGGAGATAACAGGTCAGGGATGAAAGCCGAGGCTTGATTGGACAAAATGAGAGAATACGGGAATGATTATAGTATGAAAGATAAGGACAAGGGCAGAGTAGCGACAACCAACCTCAAGGGAGCGGCCAGAATTTGGTGGAAAGGCTTTGCCAAACCCATGGTTTAAGTAGAGATAGCTGCAGATTCAAGAAGTTCTCCAAGGCATTTAAGCGTCATTATATGCCGAGGGAACACAAATGTCATATGATGCAGCAGACGGTACAAGAGTACACCGAAGAGTTTATGAGGCTTAGGCTCTATGTGCCAAAGTTGAGCGAAAGACATGCAGTAGAAGAGTACATTGAAGGCTTGAATGAGGAGATCAGGAAGCTTGTGAGAGCCATCAACCCCAGAACAGCGTCAGAAGCAGAGTCCAGGACCGTGAGCTTACAGGGAACAACTCCCCAAGGCAGTGGATAGAAGCAGCAGTACTATCAGGACAGGGAAAAGCTATGGGAAGCTATAGTCCAAGAGCAACAAGCCCGGCAGCTACTAGACCTCAGTATAATGCAAACTATGGAAAGCAAGGGAATGCAAATTTTGATAAGCAGGACAAGAAGCAGGTCAGCTTCAGGGATAAAGAGCAAGCGGGTGGTTCAAACTACTCTAAAACAGTGAAGCAGTTCTTGCAGTCCATTACGAAGGAGAAGAAACAAGAATGTATTGAAAAGCAGTTGTGCTTCAGGTGCTTCCAACTGGGACATCGGACACACAACTGTCCCTTTGTGATGAATGTGGCACTAGCAGAGCTAGGAGGATGGGAGACACTCCCAGAGAACGACGAAGAAGATGCTTGCAACTATATCTAGGATGAGTGCTATATCTTTGCTGCCATTGACTCCGAGAATGCCGAGAGTCAATACTAGGTCATCTCGACGATTGGGAAAGTCAAAGCCAAGTCCTTCATAATGTTGATAGACACGGGGAGCACCCATAATTTTGCTTCGCCAAGGATGGTAGAGATGTTGAAGCTGAAGCCTTTGAAGTCCAAGCCTAGGCCTGTTGTGTTGGAAAGTGGGACAATCTGACACACAGTAAGAAAGAGGATCAACTTCGACATAGACTTGCCAGGTATCAATCTTGGCATGGGGGCAGACGTGATGAACATCGGCAAGTATGACTTGATCATAGCCATGGAATACCTTGGCCCGACTAGAGCTGTGATTGATTGTGGGAAGCGAAAAGTCACTAATGATTGGCCCCAATTGTTATTCTACCGTCTTCTCCAAGAAGTTGACCGTCTTCGGGCTACCCCTTCTATCTCTGAAGTTTCTGTGGGAGGCCATCTTCAAGCCCTCATCTGTCATTACTTTCCTCCCACACCTCCTCATTCTCATGATTCCACTCAGCGGTCCCTTCCTCAGACTCACCAAGTCGGCACTTCACGCCCTTCTTCTTCCTCGGGTCATGTCAAAATTCGCGACTCACATGTCACGTCTCCTCCTCCGCTACTGTAATCAAAGCATTCCAGTTCACATCATGTCTCACAAACATCGCAAAAACAAGGCAACAAAGAAGCTCCTCCACCACAAAGACCCTCGTCGCTGCCTTTTGTATCAAGATCGCCAGGATGTTCAAGCTGCTGCTCTCAAGATACAAGAATCCCAAGAAGCTCTCATGAATGGGGTTCAAACGGCCCTGGAGGCCTCCGACGCGGTTCACCGTGACCTTCAAGCTGCTACCACGCAAGTGAATACTCTGGAGACCCAGCTTCAAGACAAGCACGAGGCTCTTTTACAGGCCCATGAAGATCTCAAGGCTGCCCAACATCAGATTACTCTGCTTACCGATCAGCAGGCTCACTTGCAGACCACCCTTCAGGAATTATCGGAGCAGGTCAAGACAAGAGAGACTCTCTTGGTTGATAAGGAAAAAAACATTGCCAAACTGGACACGCTGTATACAGAGCTCTCTCGGCATTACAACACTCAAGCTCAAGACCTTACAATGCGTGGACGCCAAATTGCCTCTTTGGAAGCTCGGCTTTCCACGCCAAACCTCTCACTCACATCTCTCAAGATCGCCTTTTAAGGAGGCTCGAAACGTAAAAGTTCTTGATGACGCTGAGATTGCCAAGCTCCGACTCACGGTTCCTGGGCCATCCTCCTCCCATGTCACAACTTCTCCGAAACGGGTCCGCGACCCGGCCATCACGCTCACGGTAGACAAGGAGAACCGGATCCGTGATCTCAACACAAACTACAAAGAAGGCTATTCGGGCCTGGCGATGAGGCTCAGCCAAACTTGAAGGCTATGTTACCATTGCTCTCAACCCGCTTTGTTGACTTCCCTATTCCTTCCAGCTTATCACGATTATGTGGTTGCCCGCCGCCACCTCTTTCTTCCTCAAGTGGCATACGGTTGATGGTCCCGTTGATGTTCCCCCCTGGCGATCGCAGCGGATTTTCTTCGATCCGGCCGCACCTCTCTCGTTGAAGACAAAGGTTTATTCTGTGCCCTTTTAGTCTTTGATCTCATTCAACCGTGGACGATCCGGATATGATCACCTTCGAGTTGTTCAGCCAATGGCGCACATTTTCCATGATTTCTATCCGGCCGATACACGGGACAAATTTCGAGATGGGCCACATCGAACTTTCGTGGGTGATCCCACACTTCAATGGTTGCTTTTGGATAACAACCCTATCTCAATACGATCATGATCAGACACATGCTCTTCATCAAGAGTACATGCCGGAGCTCGCTCATCATTTGCCTCTCTGGCAAGCTGAGGCGCTGCAACAGATAAGGAAGTATCTGGGACATCCTGAGGATCTTCCCTTTGCACAAGTTTATATGCAAAGACCTCGCAGTTACAATCAATCCGTGCTCTTACGATAGCAAGACAGTCCCCCACGGGTTGGGATAGCCCTCCCAGTAAATTCTCGACTCCACGTTCATGGGACCATTGGTGCAAAGCTCTTGATCCGCCTCTTGTCCGGTGGAATTCGGGGGGGCGGGCTCAGCCTCCACGCCCACGGGCATGGTCCCCTCTCCCTATGCTTCCCTGGGTGTCCCTCCACGCCCCAGGTTCCTCACCTCTGATTGGCGTCTCCCCTTTTGGACCAAGGTCATGGATGGCCATGCTGGATGGACTCCCTCCCGATCTCGGCCGGATCTCCTGGGTGGGATCCCCGTTTTGTGCGCCGCTCCAATTGGGAGGATGGTGCCACCCTTGATAACACTACTAATTGGATCTATATTCCCAATGAGCGTGGTTGGCAACGCCCTGATGATGCTCTTCATGGTCTTGACACCTTCTTGCGACGCCGCCACCTCACCGTATCCTTGATTCAAGTCAGCGCCGCCGTTTACGTGGCTGCTCTCAAATGCATCCTGGTCAGCTCTTTAAATCGGCAGCGTCCCATCTTTCACTGCAATCCGAATGCCGGCCCGGTGCCTTGGTCTCCGTGACCGCCCTTCTCACGGAGTGCCGGTTTGTTTCTTCCGGCGCCCATGCCGCCCTTGAAGACATGGTGCGCTCTCATTTTCTCATTGATCCCGATCCCGCCCTTGGGCTCAACACTCCTCCCGCTCTTCAAATACGCCCGGGATCTCATTGGCATTTACCATAATGGTGCCGTCCCTCACTCCGTGAGAGGATCACTTTCAGGCCCGATGGCTTCCCCCTCGGAGACACTCCCTCCTTTTCTTCACCCGAGTGTCGTTTGGTGGGGAGAGTGTTAGTCCCCAGCCTCTGATGCGGGGACTATTCATGCATCGACGGACCAAGTCAAGTCCAAGGATCCACGAGGCGAGCGCGGGTCAGTCATCCAAGGCCCAAAGAAAGACCAAAGCGGCCGGACCCAGCCAAAGCACGGTGCACGCTACCAAGAGGCGCCGCGACAAGTGATGACCCGTCCACCGCTTTGTGTCGGCGTCGGCGTGATTCTAGGCACTTCAAGAGGCACCGCCAACATTCCTGCAAATCGAGGCCTCCTTCCGTGAGCTCGGCACCGAGATCGGTCGAGTGTCTATATTGGGCCAAAGGCCATTGTACTATATATATGAGTAGAGCTAGCACATGAGTTTTAGATGAGTTTTGAGTCTTGTCTCTCTTCAGTCTTCTCTCGATTGCGAGAGCTCATGTATGTTCATCATTGATATCAAGGAAGCTTATCATTTTCCTCTCATTGTTCTCTTTTGTTCTGTTTTCTTCTTCTTGTTCTTTTCTTGCAAATCCCGCGTGACACAGTCCCCCGGATTCTCCTGTTAGATCCAAGGGTCCTCACAGAGGGCTGTCTTGCAGGCGTTCCCGAACCCAGACCCCAAACACTGCAATTGAAGTTAATCAAGTGCCACCCCCACCTGCACTGACGCGTGCTGCTATGCCGACATGTTCCAAGCATGCTCGTAGCTCTTCTTCATCTGATGCTAGTTCGGATTCTTCTGGCTCCACTCAACTTCATAAGAAGATCATGCCAAGTCCCGTAAAAAAGACTACCAAAAGACAGTTAACTCTGCAGTCACCAGTATCTGGAAGAATCGCAAGCTTGCGCAATTCTCAGGCAAGTCAATATCTGATGTTGACATAGAGTTGTGGCTCGACAAAATGCATGAATTTAGTAAGTCATATAGTATGACCAAGAAAAATATTGGTAAGGTGGCGACCACCAATCTTACAAGATTCGCAAGGATTTGATGGAAGGGATATGCTAGGTTTCACGGTCTAACCGGAGGCAGATGCAAGTTCAAAATCTTTGCAAAGGCATTTAAATCTCACTATGTTCCAAGGGCGCATCGATATCAACAGATACAGAGCTTCTATTGATTGGAACAGAAAAGCATGTCAGTGCAAGCCTATACAGACGAATTTATGCATCTGCGACTATATGTTCTAGGTATCATAGAGCATCGCAGGTTAAAGGATACATCGAGGGGTTATCTCAAACCCTTAAAAAGACAGTGGCACAAGCATAGGCCAAAGCACGTAGCATAAAAGAGGATAACCCCCAGGTTCTCATATCAGCGTTCCTCCATTTTTGGCCAAGGCAAGGCTTATGCACCTTATAAAGTATGCTCTCCTAGCCCTGGGCCTTCTCAGCAGCCTGCCTACCAAAAGCCAGACAAGAAGGTGACTTTTAATGTGCCAGATAAACCAGCAACTGCTATGGGTACCATGCAGCAAATCCTTCAATCCATTCATGGGGAAGCTCGAGACCAGTTAAGGAGGGACAAAAGCTTATTTCCGTTGCTTTTGATGGGGGCACCGTATGCATGATTGTTCTTATGTGACCCAAGCAGCTCAAGCAGCCTTAGCTGAAGTGGAATGGGAGGAGATGTCGGCTTTATACGACCTTTCAACCCTCATCGACGAGGAAATGCCTGATTACATCCAAGGTGAGTCCCATATCTTTGCTGCAATTGAAATAGGCAATGTGGATAGTCAATAGGCAATGTGGATAGGCAATGTGGGCCAGATTGATAGTAGCCTTTTGTCATTCTTATGGATGCCGGTAGTACACATAATTTTGCATCTCCTAGGCTGGCCGAAGCTTTGCAGCTCACACCTTTGAGGTCTAAGCTATGCCAGTTACGTTGGCTAGTGGGATTGTCCATCATACACAGGGCTGTCGTACCAACCTAAACACATGGTATCAAGAGATAAGAATCAAGGAGGAGGACTCGTTATGTGTATTATGAGTTCACTGTTATGCCCTTTTGGTTAACCAATGCCCCAGAAACATTTATACGACTAATGAACGATGTCTTCCGTGAATATCTAGACGAGTTTGTCATCATCTTCTTTGGTGACATACTTATTTACAGTAAGATCTTGGAAGACTATAAACGCCATCTTCGGCTGGCCCTACAGAAGTTGTGACGCCATCAACTTTTTGCTAAGTTCTCCAAAAGCAAGTTTGCGACCACCAAGGTGGAATACTTAGGACGCATCGTCTCTATTGATGGCATTTCCACAGATCTAGCTAAGATTGAAGCAATTAAGGAATGGTCCGCTTCTACAAATGTTTCTGAGGTCAGAAGTTTTCTGGGTTTGGCGAGGTATTATCAAAAATTTGTTAAGGATTTCGCTAAGATAGCAGCCCCCACACACACCAACCTCACAAAGCATGAGAAAGTAAGAGATTGGATGATGACACATTGGAAGGAGAAATTCCAGTTAGGATTCAAGCAATTGAAGAAAGCATTGACCACTGCTCCATACCAGATCCTCAGAATGATAAATGGATTGCCACCGATGCGAGTAAGATAGCTACTGGAGGTGTGTTATACAAGAGGGACGAGCTATCGCCTATGACTTTAGGAAGATGAATGATGCTGAGAAGTGATACCTAATGCATGACCAGAAGCCCGGGGAGTGCACTTATACATAAGGGGGTATGGCATCTGTGTTCGGTAGGTAGCAAAAAACCCCCCTTGTATACGCAATTTTAAAAGGCAATTTGACCCCTTTGTGTATAGATATTGCTCCAAATTAGTGCCTAAAAATACCCCTAACCCCTAAGTATACGTACGCAAATTGTCCAAAAAACACCCCTCCGTTGAACTCTCACGGGTTATACGCTGATCAAAGGTGAATCCCCCGGGACCAGAAGTTGCTTGGGGTTGTGCGGGCTTTGCGGATTTGGAGGCATTATCTTCTTGGAGAAGGTTCCAATTGGACACCGATCATCAAAGCCTCTAATATATCCACGCAACCCCATCTTAACTTTCGACAACGAAGATGGATGGAATTCTTGGAAGAATATAGTTTTGAGGTTGTATATAAACCGAACAAGTATAATGTTGTCGTCGATGCCCTTCCTAGACATTCTTTAGTGACTCACACGCATTGTAATGTCATCTCTACTCTTACCAGTGAGTTTGGAAAGAAAATTGAGCAAGTTCTTCCAGCAGATTCGAAATTTATAGAGGTCTGCCAAAGCTTGTCTAATGAGGCTAGGACAGATAAGGAGCATGAAGCTTTTCGTCATTATAAGCACTACAAAAATAATTTAGTATATCGACGTCTATATTGATGCCTAGACATCGTTGAACGTCGATGAACGACATCACGTCGTCGTTCAATGACGTCTATAACGACGTCTAGATGTCAATCGCATCGTTGTTTAACGATGTCGTGACATAAGACTTTACGTAAATGTGGCAACAGCTATGCTAGCGCGGTCAACATCTGCTTATGCCAGCGCGGCGCCACGCAGTCAACATCGTTTAACAATATTAACCATGTGGCAACAATTATGCTAGCGTGGCCGGCATCGTTCGCGCCATGCGAATGCCAGTGCGGCGCCACGCTGTTTACATCGTTGAACGGCATGCCATACATGGTAGCCACCACATGCCATGTAATGCCTAGTGGTAGTGATGCATAGCTGGGGCACGTGACGTGCCACGTAAGCGACGTCATTCAACGACGTTGCTTAAATATATTTAAAAAAAAAAAACCTTTTAAAATACAGTATAAATGAGAAAAGTTAACACATGTTAATATGAATACCTATAAAAAAAAATTGAATTTAACCAGTAAACAAATATAAGATTAATACTACAAATCTAAATTAATCATATAAAAATTCAATTAATTGTTGAAAAAATCCAAAAAAAAAAAATAATTTTATCGTAACAAATTCCAGAAAATTATAATTAAGTATCAAAAATTTAAATCAATCATAGAAATTTCAATTAATCATTGAAAAGATCCTAAAAATTCACAGTTATCATGAGAAATTCCAAAAATAACTATAAAAAAGAAATTTTGAGTTCAAATTATTTCATAGAATGTAGTTTCCCCAATTTTTTTTTAAGCTAAATACATTAATCAATAAATTTACAAGAGTAAACGGTGAGCTTGGACCCGGAACACCTAGTCCGCTCCATCAAGATGGAGTTGACCATGCCCTTGCCCAAGTCTCCCCAAACTTTGTTTAATCTAAATAAATCACTAACATTTTTTTAGCATATTGAAACTTAAATGCTTACCTGGAATGCGTATGAGGTGCCAAAGTTGTTTTGCAAGAACAACGCATTTTGTTAGGAGCGTACATGCAAAATAATAAATTCAATGATTAGATGTATTAAATGTTCAATTTTGAGAAACTCCGAATAAATGATTAAAGAGGAAAGGTGAAGCTAAGATTTAAGAGCCCAACGCGTTGAAACTATTGAACACTGCTTCTTCTTATGCGATCATCTATGGCTTGCTTGGGCATAGTTGTTCACTCTTTTCAGTGTGTCTGTCACTAGCCATGAGATCCTACTTGCACTTTATCCCTCTGTTTGGCCGAACTTGCGTAAGCAGACATTTCATCTTGCTTCTAGTTGGACTTTATGGTCTATCTGGCAGAGGCGACGTTTGTATATTTTCCAATGCACACATCTCTGATCAACAACTTCTTCATTGTGCTCAGCAGAAGATCATTAAAGCTTATCGTTGCTCATCTCTAGCTGATGATAAAAAATAGATAATTTGGCAGACGTATTTACGGTGTTCTTCTTATGCATAGACGGGTGCTTGTGCCTAGTTGGGTCAGCCCATCCACTAGGGTTTTATTCCTGGCTGTGCATTGTGTATTGCGCCTTTGTTCTTGTCAATGAAAAGAGTCTCACGTCCTTCAAAAAAAAAAGATTTAAGAGTCCATCCAACTTGAGAAAAATCATAAATCCAAAAGAATCATCCAACAAACAAATCGATCTTGCTTAGCCAGATAGTTGCTTTCTTAAAAATAAACACAAAAGCAAAGTGAATGATCAATAACAAAATGCAAAAATTATCAATCAATAGCAAAATGATTTCTTCTTAACTACTTACCTTTGCTGTCCGCAATGAAAAAGTAAATGCAACAAGAGCTTGCATGTTTGCAAACAAAAAGTAATTGCAATAAAAGCTTTGCAAAACTCAAACCAAGCATAAAAAATTAAATGCAATAAGAGCTTTGCAAATCGAAACCAAACAGATCCAATTCGTATAACATAATTAGAGCTTCTGGGCAAAATATAAAAAAGCAAGAAGGGCATATAAATACTTGCAACGAGATTAGAGCTATAAACTCAATCGACAGGAAAAAGCAAAAACCATGATGAAGAACCTTGCAAATTAGGACTGGAAAAAAGGGTGGAGACAGATGGATGGAAGGAAGGGAAACAATGAGACAATTGTAGTAAACTATTGTGAGAAGAACAACGAATGAGAAGAAAGAGTAAAAGATTGCTATAAATTTCACTTGTTCTCCACGAGAATGTCGATGTTGTGGCCCGGATTGATGACATTAAAATGGCATAAAGCTTTTTAATGCTAGGACTGAAAGCCAAGTCATGGAGACCTCTTGTACTTGGGGAAGGGGGGCAGAGATTTAGAAATTGTAAGTAGATATGCTTCTAGTGAAATGCCTCATATTGTCGATTAGGTCGGCATGTGCATAAGAGCCTACCTGACGTGCAGTACTGGGATGAACAACGGAGGCCTTGATGGATACCTTGGTGGTTAGTAGGGCTATGTAGCATGCTAGACGTAATAGTCTACCACTGCATGTAACTAGAGTATGGGTATGATGCCGCCTAGATTATGTGTCGTCCCAGTGGAGTTGAGTCGGGTAAGAACGTGGTGCACCATGGTCTTTTAGCTCGCATCTACTAGGATGGGTTGTGCCACATTCTTGCTTCATCGAACTGGGGAAGATGGAACCAGTAGTTTAATATCATTTTTTATATAAAAAAAAAATACTAACAGCTTTAAATAGATAAAGATAAGATATTTTTAACGTCCATGGAGCTTTAAATAGATAGATAAAGAGATTTATATTAGCTGCAATTTTATTTATGACCAGTATTTAAGTGTATATTTGTATGGGTAGATATAGGGTCTTTTTTTTATTAGTGGTGTACAAAAAAAATGAAAACAGCTTTAAATAGATAAAGATAAGATATTTTTAACGTCCATGGAGCTTTAAATAGATAGATAAAGAGATTTATATTAGCTGCAATTTTATTTATGACCAGCATTTAAGTGTATATTTGTATGGGTAGATATAGGGTCTTTTTTTTATTGACGGTGTACAAAAAAACAAAATTCCAGCACCTCCTCAGCACCTCGTCCGATGGGCCCGTACAGTTCAGTGAAGAGCGCCGGTATGAATGAAGGCTGCCACTGAATCTTCGTGAAGGGTTCTGACGAGCCTCGTAATGCACGCGAAATCACCTTTGGCAATGATCCTCAATGATGTTGAAAATTCATACCTGAAGGTTTTAGTTTTGGTTTGCTTATTCCGTTCAGGCACTTAGTTTTGAGTCTGTTTAATCTTTCCGTTGAGTTTTGCTTGAATCAATCGGGCGCTTATTGCTTTTTCGCTATGGCAATGGATTACGTGCTGAAGAAGGTAAATATTTGATTTTTTTGGGGTTTGCTCTGAATTCTAACTTGTTTTTGGGTTGCCCCTAAGGGGGCAAACCCTTGTTTATGTGGGTTTATGGCATATTTCAAGTATATGCCAGTATATACATGGGATATGCTAATGACTGCTCAAAACCCACTGTTGGCCGTAAACTCGCAGTCATTTATGTTGCAGGGGAGCCCCTCTGGAAACCGGTTAACTTGTAGCTCCAAAACACTCCAAAATGCCGGAACATCTGCAACAGATTGCTTGTCGTACCTGTTATAGGTCCTAAGATCCACCTTCCTCCATGACTCTATTTTTGTCTCTACGGGGCGGAATAGAAGGGCATGCCGGTGCATGGCGATGGCATGGGAAGAGCCAATGGCTACAAAAACAGGGCCGGCAAGAACAGTTTGTCGTTCCAGTCGGATTTGCAAAAACAGGTATAGTGGTTTCGTTGCTGGTTCTATTTGAAGCACGTTTTGTTCTGAGGAATGCAGATTTATGTCCATTCTCTTGTCGTTCTTGTCTGAAGCCTATTGCTGCAATTTTTCTTGAAGAATCTTAAGCTTTGCCTATTCCTTGGTTTCTGTACTTTAAGTGTTGCAAGCATGTGTAGATATTGCTCCTATTTTATCGTGTTACAGGCTAATAACCTGCATGGCAAAACTTTAGACATCTGAAGTGACTTGAATGTGTTATATCAGATATTGAATGCAAGTGGCTATGCACCTATTACACATGCTCCATTGAAATCAGATTGAGATACTATTATTGCCCTGCCTTGTCACTATTTTTCGAGATCTTTTTCCAAAACCTGTATGTCACCCATTGATTCCTTTCTATATAATTAGAGTTTTTACAGAATAGCAGCCTCCAATCCAATATTCTGAACTAATTTAACCCATTCATTTATAAATCTCATATTATTTCCATGTCTTGACATTCTGCTTATAATATTTTGCACTACTTTAGTTGCATATCTACTTTGCTTGCATAATCTTTAGGATGCTTTATGGCATTTTCCATCCACACATTAGATGTCTAAAGTGATATAAAGCTGAGCTTATATGCAAGTTCCTATTTGCAATTCTTGCAAGTTTCTGTTTGCAATTTCCTCCATTATCCTTTGAGAGTGACAATCAATAATAATAGCTCAATGCCTTTGTACTTAGCTTATGCTCATGTGAGGCTCCAATCAATAATAGTAGCTCAATGCCTTTGTACTTAGCTTATGCTCATGTGAGGCTCCGACAAATTTAGGATCATAACTAGTTACAGTGCCCATCATTGATGAGCTGGGCTTGTTAGATGAATAGGGTTAGCTATCTAAGCGCTCAACTTTATAAACAAATGATCAAGTCCAAGGGTGTTGTGCTATAAGGGGTTGGTTTTTGGATATATCGTTATAGGTTTTGCTTGGTTTTGTAAAGACATGAGGAGTCTAAATGTAAAGCTTAATATCTTAGATTCTATTGCGTAACATTTTTGTGTTGCAGATATTACCTGCCTCTTGCAAAGATGCAGGAAAGAGAGAAGCTTAGATTATGGAAAGCGTTTGCACATGTATATTCTTAATAACGGGCTTGAGATTCATAGATATCTTAGAACCCACATTGGTCCACATATATGACAAAGGTGGATCTTCTGTAGAGGCACCAGACACTGCCCATTAGAAACGTTGTGTTCGTTGTGTTATACAACTCATTACTTGCAGGAAATGCAAAAAATGGATATGGTCGTGAAGCACTGAAATGTTTTGAAGAAATGAAATAGGAGGGCATTGCTCCAAGTGTCGTCATATTTGTTTGCACCTTAAAAGCTTGTGGAATCATGGCAAATATTGATAGGGGTCTTTGACAATATGCCTGTCAGGTCAGGGATGTGGTCTTATGGAATGTGCTAATATCAGGTTATGCTGAAAATGGGCTGGGACTAGAAGCTCTGAAATGCTATAGAGATATGCAATTAAATGGGATAGCCCCAAATGCTATAACATTTTCTAGCTCACTCAAGGCATGTAGCAATGATTTTTCCCTTGAAATGGGTCGAGAAATACATTTAAAAATTGCACAGGAGGGATTGGAGACTGACATCTCTACAGCAATATGTGAATTGTGGCCCTCTTGCAGAGGCACAAGAAGTTTTTAACAAGCGCAGTATTCCAAATTTGGTGTCATGGAATACACTAATTACGGGATATATCGACTGTGGGCTTTGTTGGAAAGCATTAAAATGTTATGAACAGATGGAACTTAGGGGGATAACTGGAGATGCCATTACAGTTCCTGCCAGTGTGAACGGGGAAATTCATTTTGTACTGGTATTTCAATTTGCTAATTACTTTTTATGGGCATTTATAATTATTATGAGCCACTTTTACAAGGGTGGATGTGGAATTACTGGCAGGCCAGGATGTGGAATTACTGGCATGCCTGGCCTGCCAGCTTCTGTCTTCTACCCTTCTGCCCCACACCAGTGTTGGGGAATGTTTTTGATCTTAATAGGAAAAATTCATACTACTTTGAGGGCATTCGAAATTTACAAATTCTAATCGGAAGCTTTATTCAACTGGAAAATTTCGAATTTGATAAACTTAAATTAAGTTTTATATTGAGCCCCTTCTGTGATATAACAAAGCATGTAATATGCAGAAACAAGAAAAAAGGGTTGTATTCTTGTTCAAGGCATAGTAGAGATAGACACGATTCTGACCTTTGACATACAAGAGTTGCACATAAGAGCAAACAAAATCTATCTTGTATTCTCAACTGTGCTCTTTCTTTCATGACATTATTTTCTTTCATCCTACGAACGAGGATTAAATTGATCGGCCATGGCCTGTGGTTGTGATGCTTAAGCAATAACACACATATAAATGCCGTCCCCTGCTCTGCAAGGCGGCAAGAATCCGAAATCACTCAAAAATTGTGCGGGATGGGTTCCGTTAGGTTTCCATGCCATACTGATAATTATTAATGCTGGACTGTACACCTACCATCTCCCGGGGAACTTCCCCAATGCTGCCCCACACATCGATAAACTAATGTAAAACATACCCCAATTATTAAGTATTGCCCTTATTTTCTTTTCCTTACCACACCCACTATTATATCATAGGTGGTTCATTATTTCTTTCTGCAATACTTCTTCCATGTCGAGCACTAAAGATTTCTTCAAGCCAATTCTCATAAAGTCATGGTATCAAGTATTCTATTGTCTTGATGTAGCAATTTGAATTCATTGTCCAAGACTTTGAACTATCATTTAAGCCACTTCACCCTCCGGTCATGGAGGGCAACCCTCCGTGCGCAGCACCTTATTTCTTTTGTTACAGCTTCCAGTGGCTAGAACAGAGTATGAGTTCGCCACTTTTCGTGGCTTATGTTCGGATGGGAAAAAGCCCAAGTAGTTGAAGCCCGAGGACGTGAATGAGACTGATTGGCTGCAGATTTGGAGCAGCCTTTTAGATAATGGAAAAATGAAGATCAATTTGGTCAGACCAGCTTTTAGGTCGGAATTGGGAGAGCTCGTCCACAAAGTCAACCAGAAGAAACTGGTGAACAATGAAGTTCGAACACAGTTTATAAGGGCTTTTGCTTGGCAGCATACAAGCAAAGCTTTAGCAAACAAGAAAGAGTACCTTGTGAATCGGGTTTCATTTGCAGCGGACTCCTATAAAGATTCACTGAAAAAGCAGTCGAAAAAAACCCCTTTGAATGCATTTGACGGGAACATTCAGAGCCTTAGGAGCAGGACAAGAAAACTTTGGGAGATGAAGGCAGAGGCAGAGGGCAGACTCGTGAAGATCGAAGAAGAAGCTCTAAGGATGGAAGGAAGTCTATCTTTTTCGGAAAGTTATTGCAGTTGTTTAGCAGATGCCATAGAAAAGAAGTACAAGCTTAGGTGTGACTTGCAAAGGGATTTTGCAAATGAAGCCGAGTATCAAAAGAAAGCAACAGTTTTCAAGAGTGAAGAGGACCTGCTGAGGGGGCTTCTACAAGACACGCTTCAAAGCATGGGTAAAGAAAGGTATTCTAAGCTTATTGATGAAATCTCAAAGCTTAAACTTTTTTTTTCTTTTTTTTCTTTTTTTTTTTTATATCAAAGCTTAAACATGATATAAAACGTTTATGAGGTGAGCATTGAGTCATGGCATTCCACCACTCAAGTTAATGTTTTGAAGAACAACAAGAAATTATAGGAGATGCAGATCAGTATGGGTATTTATAACCTCCCTCTATAATGGCATCTAGCATACTTTGGTGCTGTTTTGGTTAGCATGCACTGTGTGGTTGCAGGTTGTAATGAATCAGTGCCACATGCACTGCTCGTTGAGCTTGGTCATGTTATTGACCAGAGTAGTGCTCTTGACTTGGATGTCGCCGAGGAATCTAGAGAGTAGGAATCTGGAGGGGATAAAGAAGTTGAGGAGCCAAAGAATTCGCCTTACAAGAGGAAGCATGTGGTACCTGAGACATCAGACAGCAGCGCCTCTGAACAAGCACCTGTCCCTGAAAGAAATTCAAGAACGGGTCACAAGGAAGGTAGAAAATTTTGTATCTTCCACAGCTTCTCCCAATTAAGAACAAATAAATTACAGAACCAATTTCAATAACCCATGCCTTGCTAAACTACTGATTGTCATGAATGTATTCATAGCCAAAAGATTGTTCTGGAACATCCGGAGAATGTGCAATAGGCTGAGTATATACAGTACACACAACAATTTTGGAAGCCAGCCGACCACATAGCTGCTTAAATTATTGGGATTGCTCTTCAAGATTATGCAAACTAGACAGTAAATTCTTAGGATCAAATCTTGTTCCATTCTTAGAAATGGCCAAAAGGAATGCGCCTTCCTAATTCGCCTGCATTGGAAAACATCTGCAAAGAAAAGCAGCAGCTGCATTCTCCCAAACAAATGAAGCTTTGGAAAATTTGCCTGCCAATTCCAAATTCCAAGCACCACCCGAATAGCTGCATACCAGGGATCGCTGACATGGACAACAAATTGGCCGATCCTCCAAAATTGATCCAAGATCAAGCGTTCCAGAGGTTGGGAAAAAAATTGGCGGGGATGGAAAAAAAGAGTGACGGGTGAGAGGACATCACGATGAAAGTACGTCAGCACCCGTTAATCACCCTATGTCGTGCACTGCTGAATTGTACACCACCAATAAAAAAAGACCCTATACACGTACGATGGAATGCAGGCTTTTTGTGATGTGAAACTCCCCTGTGCGAAACACAATACTAATATCATAACATGAAGGCTATTATGTTTATGTGACATCTATATGGTACCTACACGTTAGTCAATGGACTAAACACCAAACAAGCTTCGAAATCCTCAGTACCTCTATTAGTCATTTGCATATACGCTAATGAGTAATTGTCGAATTCGGTATAGAAACTCCAAAAAATTTCTACCAGATTTTTGCCTGCAAGTGAAAATTCGAAACGAGTGTCTTAGATTTCAACCAAAATTTGCCAATCAGGCAACCATTCTGGATAGAATTTTACTACCTATGCTAAATATTGGCAAAGTAGCAATAAAAGTTAAGTGGTGTTTAAAAGAAACTCATGCATTTGTATAGAGGAATGGCAGTTTGTCTGATTCCGACACCACAGGAGGGGCCCGCGATCGGTGATAGCCGGGAGCGTGTCTCCTGTGTGCCGCAATGGCAGACAAACTGCCATTCCCCTATAAAATAGAAGTAGGGGAGCGGTTTGATTTTACAACAAATATGGCAAAGAAAATTATGTGCAGACTTCTTCTTGCAAAGATCTGAAGCTCTGAGACCTATTTTTGTTGAAGATCCAAAGTTCTGAGATCTGTTTTTGCTGTTTTTGCTCGAAAACTTGTGCGATCTTGCTCGAAGCCCTGTGAGTATCCGACATGTGAAGACTTGTGAAGATTTGAAGCTCCTCTATGTCTGCTCCTCTGAAGATTCGAAGCTCCTCTGCGGCAGTTAACCCTAAAGAAAACTTAAAACCCTAAAAATTGACATGCCCAACCGATAGTGCAGAATGGGAGCATCCTATTTCCATTCCGTGATATTGGGGTTGCCACGTGCCACCACCAAAATGCACGAGAGGCAAAAAAACGTGACCCTATTTCTATTTTGTAGCTCAGTGGCCTAAGCAAGTCACATGTTCAACCCATGTCTAATGTGTTTAAGAGCATTTAAGTTAATGTTGTCAAAATGAAGTAGAACATGAGTCTTATGCAAGTAAAGATTGCTTCTTCTTCTTCTATATGGCACCTACACGTTAGTCAGTGGCCTACATAAAGTCAACAAGTTTTCGTTTTCTATATGACACCCAGGCATTTGTCAATGGCCTACATAACGTCAAAAAGGCTACCAAGAAACTTTCTTGGGTCAATGTATCTAGCCTAGCGTTTGAATCTACTTTGGATGTATCTAGCCTAGCGTTTGAATTTAGCTTGAGATATAATTTCGCTAGGTGTTGTGATCCCTTCTCAGTGATTCAGCCGGACAAAATCATCCTAAAACTGCATTTTGGGACCCTTTAAAGGATTTTAAAGGAAAGTTTTGATAAGAAATTGTAAATTACCTGGGATCACTTCCATTTCAATCGGAATGAGGCAGACTAGAGGTGCTTGATCAATGCAAGCCGAAAAACAAATCAAGCACTTCCAAATTCAAACAATTCCAATCGACCAATTTTTTGCCCCAAAATTGTGCAGCCACCGGTTGTCTAAGCACTCACGCCCAATGATTCCCTCTGACAAAATATATCCAAGGTGATTCCACCGGGCAGGATCCCACCTCAGAGGGAGGAATCACAACATCTAGGTAAGTATCTCTTATCTTCACCCCTTGGAAGAGGTAGAACTTTGTTTCTTGATATGACATTCTTTTACCAGCAAGCCCAGCTTTGAAGTAACTGCACTTATTATGAAGCAAAGTTAATTTTGATGACACCAAAGAGCAGGTTATAGGGCAGATAAAATAAAAGGCTTGGTGGTCAGTGTCCGACATTTACCGTGATGGTTGGTGTTCTTCCAAATTTATAGTACATCTATAGATGATGGAATCCGTACAAACCAACTAAAATTTCATGACTTAATTTAATGAAGAACCGTAAGGAATAGAAACTGCCAAGGTAATTACTTGAAATTAATCGCATTTGATTGTTTCTAAGTCCTCAGTTCCAGGGTCTTTTTGCCACACATAAAGGTGAGGCGCGGGGCCAAGCTGACAGCCAGGAATCAAGGCTGGGTGAAGACTATGGGCCGTTTTAAAAAATTTATTTATGGTAACGTGGAGTTATGGTAGGTTAGATTCTAGGCAAATTTTGAATGGAAAAACAAGAAGCAGACAGTGAACAGAGTTAAATTCGTCGTCAAATAGTTTGGTTAAACTCTTGGATCGAATGTCGTACACGTGATATATCGCAAACTGACCAAATGCCAGAATCTGACCTACCTTAACTTTACCAAGACTCAGACACTTTCGTGTTTCCATTTCACGTTTCATTGGGCGAATTGAAAGGCATGGTACTTCTATCCTCCATGTATTTTGACCAGGTAATAAAGTCTACTACATCAAGCATTTCTGCACGTTGAACTGGCATTATAGAAACCCCGCATTCCAAACAGAAGTTTCCCAAGTTCGCCTGTCATCAAATCCTTCAAACACCCATACCATACCATCATCTAGAATGCATACGCAAGTTGCATCCAGATCCAGATTTTATACACGGGGAAAAACCAGTTCATTGTTTTTCCAATGCTTCCACGCACTCCCAGTGGACTATCTTAGATTCTCTTGAACTTGTGTGACAAATCAATGGGAATCTTCTTGACACCTGGAAACTGCCTGCCATTTAACAGCTACTGTTAAAGCTGCAACTCTATATGAGGACATCCTAGAAACCTTGAAATTCCCTGCCACTTACTGTTACAGCTGCAGCTGTTTGCTATGACACAGCATAAAAGACATTCAGAAAAAATGCGAACAGGAGTAGATGGTCTTAATGAATGCCGTACCGCAACAGATCTAGAAATACAAATCCATTCCACAAGCTATGCAGCAGAATAGATGCCAGCAAATTGCGATTTCTCACAAAAATTATACCCATAACCAGACCTAAGAATGTGAGGGGAAGTAAGCGTTGCAGGCTGAAATGAGCGAGTGCAAAGGCCAAGGAGCTGAGAAATATAGATGCCCAAAGCGGCAAATATCTGGTTAAAGAAGGTAACAGAAAACCTCTGAAGATAACCTCCTCCCATATGGGAGCACAAACTGCAACAACTGCCCCATAGATGATGGTAGCAACAGGATCCTTTGCCATAATAGACTGCTCTACGTTTGCTGGCATAAATGGGGCTGGGAAAGGTAGCAAGTCCAAGTTAATTTGCGAGAGATGACTGACAAATGGAAAGACCAGGCAACCTAAACAAGCCTCCAAATACCATTTGCCTTGCCATTTGATAGGAAACCAGCCCCTTGGCAAAGGTTGGAATCGTGAAAGACATTGTCGCAAAATTCCAATTCCAATGGTGCCACCAGCTATATCAGTTATCAGGCTGTAAAGAGCTTGGCCACGATATGAAAGGGAATCTTTGTTAAAGCCAATGATATGTGCAACTATAGGAATAAACCACGATCCAACGAACCAAAATGCTGTAAACCAGAGAAACATAACCTGCAAAATATCAATACCAAATGATTATGCACATAGCCATAAAATTATAAAGAAACGAAACTTCTGAAAGAAACATGACACAATGCCCATATAAAACCTATAATGGTAGTAGGACACTCTGGTCCTACGTCAATTGTCCATCATCTATGGCAGAATGATCATTGTTGCCCTAAGGACATATGGACGGTCATATGATGTGAAAAGAACCTACGGTTGTGTTACATCTTAAGCTGATAAGAGTGTCATATAGACGAGAAAGAGTGTCATAATTAAAAAAGATCTGCATGCATCGTGCCTGTTCTAGTATAAAATATTTACAAGCATTTGTAACAAATTTACCATTGTCCTAGACACCAATGCACCAATACTATTGCACACCTGAAAAATTGTTTGACCATCCCAAGGAACTGTCCAAATCTGTTGCTCATGTGGAAGTCGGAAAAGGAGTTTCGTAATGACCTGAGCACCACATTACAACGTCAGAGAATTGTTGCCCATTGTGTACTTAATATGATCAATATAAACAGTGCTGAAATTGGGATACAAAGTGCTAAGAGCTATAAATTGCATAAGATGAGTGCGAATGGGTAAAGGTTGCCATCTACTGCCTCAAAATGTTTGCGGTTAAAACTATTTCTTTGATACTCATAAATTCTAGGTGGGGGCCTAGAACTAGAAAATTCGAGTTGCCACTTGCTCATCTCAAATCTGATAACCCTGATACTGTTATTTGTTACTTGACATTGCAGGGTTTCAATCAATATTAGTTTCCATATTCTGCAAAAGTAGCTTAAGTTCTGCATATGTATTGAAATTGGTTCTTTATTGCGGCATGTACGTCATAATAGATGAATTCAAGGAACACAAAACGAATAACAAACGTGTTAATTTGCAAATGCCAGAACTTGCCTTCTGAAATCTTGCCCAGCGACCTTTTGAAAAGCCTGATTGTGGTTTTTGTGAAGTGTCATCCTCAAATGGTTCAGAATTATCTGACGTAGCATAAGTCCCATCCCATGTTCCACGAGACAACTGGCCCTGCTCATTAAAATTCGATATTAGTGATTCCTAGAAAAGCGAAAGAGGTTCATGATGTACCTTGCTTGCCAACTGTCTCTTTGTAAATCTTAAATCCTGGATTCTCAAACTGACTGGCCCATAATTGCCACCTGATGCCATTCTAAAAGTTGTCCTGGAATGCAGACACCTGTAGCAAAAATAACGGAATCGTTTACAATCTATATTAGTGAACCTTGCTATTTCCTGTTAAACGTCATACAAGGTTGTACAATCTTTCTTATAAACAATTTAAAGGTATGTAAGCAAATTGAATGAGAAAACGAAGCCCACAATACAACTAGCCATATAAATTTTTTCAATGTGGTACATTACCCAATACCTCCCAAAATCAGCTCCTTTTACTCCAAATTGGCAATCCAGTGATCTCCTTTTGTCATCTGATAATACCTGGGCAGAAGATATAGCAATAAATCATGCAGATCAATTGCCATGTGTACATGATAAAGAAAAAGAAAAGAGAACAGAACCATGAAATCTTGAAAAAAGACCACTTCTCCTTTATAAATTGACTGCATTGACTTCCTTAATAAAATGGTTAATTAAGAGATGTCTATCGACAAAATTTTGGTTTAAGAAAAGCATTAACTAGGCTACATAGAAACATAAACTGTTAACCAGGATTACAGGCATCAGGCACCAACAGGCAGTAATGGTTAATTAAGAGATGTCTATCGACAAAATTTTGGTTTAAGAAAAGCATTAACTAGGCTACATAGAAACATAAACTGTTAACCAGGATTACAGGCATTAGGCACCAACAGGCAGTAATCTGTTAGAACCTGAAAGCTACCAGAGACTAAAGTAAACAGAATACTTTTAACACACCTTAATCATTGCGGTTGCACCTGGCATTTTCCATCGCCAGCAGAAAACATGCTTTACAGATGCCATCGGCTGATAATCGTCACGGAACGAGAATACAGGATGCGGAAGATAAAACCTAGAACTTAGACTAGCTGCCATGGCTGAAGATGAGCACGTCAGAAACGAAACTACAGTTGTGTTAATCCAATGCACTATATGGCACTATATTTATCATCTTTTTCTCCTTTTGTTATGAAGGTATACTTTCTAGTAGGTTAAGTAATTCATTTCTAGTAGGTTAAGTCAACTGAGTTTTCCATTGAAAAGGAAATAAGTCAAATTCACTTTGATGGTATTACCAACTTTGTGTATCATATATATGGGTTTCTGTCCATAGTGAGTTTCTGCCCATAACGGCAAAAAAAATTGCTCCGATACAAGATCCTTTTTGGTTAAATCTGAAGGCATGAATTTCTAAGGAAAATATAAGCATTTTTTATTATAAAAGGAGATAAGTAAAAACTACTAGATTCCTTAATGAGATTTTCTACAAAAATGCAAATATTCCACACTGCCAATTTGAAAATCAATGGGCTTCCACTAATATGCTGCCTGTTTCAGGTGACAAATGGGAGAATCAATTAATGACACGAAGTGCTGCTAAGATCATGTTAGTGGGCACATTATACAGCAGCCATACACCCCAAGAGCAGATTTACCTTAACTATTCGACCATGACCTACTGTCTTCTCCTTGATTTCAGAAGCATTCTTATCTGCATATGGCTGAGCAAACACTGAGATATTGATGTCTTGTGATGCCTGCAAATACATCCATTGCAACATAAGAATTATTTTCTCTCCATGCATGCACTTCATAAAGTAGAGAAGCCCCACCCAACAAAAATCTATCTGCTAATCTGCAATGCCACAGCCTTTCTTGATAGCCTCTTATTTCCTGCAGGAGGAAAAGCTAAATTGTAAGAGAACTAAGCTTACGCCCCCTGCCAACTTATGAGACTTTCATAGGAGCAAACCACTTGTAGTGAACATTAAACAAAAAGAATCTAGTAGCTTATACTGGACAAGAAGAAAAACCCGAACTTCCCACAAGATATTTTGAATCCTACCAGTATAATGATGATTGTTGAAAAGCAAACACATTGCTCTTGTAGAGGCATAATTCATATTATCTGCGGTATAAATTGCAAATGACATGGACTGTTCCAAACAAAAGGAATAAAACCGAGATTAAAAAGCGCATTGAACATATCTATGATGGCTGCTATGATTGAACTGCTAAGTAGACATCTTTCTTTTATATAGTTCCTTTTTGTAGCCTGGTAATTGAAACTGAAGGTTCACAGATCTGTTCACATATCAAACTGCAAATAAACATCTTCTGAGATAGGATCCTGGAAGCGCAGAAAAGATTGATGATTGGCAATGATCTAAAAAGGGACTTTAGATCAAATGGCTCTGCATTATGGCTCCTGGCACTGTCACGGAATTTCAGGAGTAAATTGAACACAAAAGCTTATTCTATTTTACCAATTTCTTTGTTCTAGGGTATTTTTGCATAGACAAACAATGACCCTGAAAACATGCTTACCGTTGAAGAGGGCACCAACCAAATGAAATATAGACCTGGGAGAGAAACATGGAAAGTTACCACCAATTAACGCCTAGTGTACAGAATCACGGCTGCATAGGATCTCTGCACTACAATGTGCATGGACAGCCAAATTTTTCTACTTTTTAACTATCAGACCCTCTGATACCATACCAGAAGTGCAAACCACAGGTTACGTACCTCAATACGGGCAAGCTTTTGACTCGCAAAGACCGATATACCAATCCTACTAACTCCTCAGCAATTTCGCAACAGGATTTATCCTGAACGAGCAACTAATTTTTGAGGCCGTTGATTTGCTGCAATGCAGATCCAACGGCTATAAGATCCTTTCTCGCCACCTCAAATTTCCCTGGAATTTAATTTAGGGTGGGGTCGCCCTCTATCGCGCATGTACTACAGACCCTAAGGTACCCACTCGTCCTTGAGGGGCCTGCTTTACCCCTACTCAGGCTTCAAAATCCCGGTAGCTCTAACCAGATAATTTGCCAGGAAGTGCCATCCTTGAGGGGCTTGCTTACCCCTACTGTAACCAATTCAAGCCCGTCTTTAATGCCGAGGGTTTGAATTGGCGCCCAATTCCTTGCTCGATTGTTGGTGCTCGATTCAATTCGCCCTTTTCCAGTATGGTTTCAAACAAATTACCTTTCAAATTAAAGCTCAACGGTAACAGAGACCTCGCACAAGGGCATTGAAGAACACGGGAGGCAAGGTTTTCGCAAGATCAAGGCAAGATTATGATGGTGCGACAAGCAGCAGGCCACAATCAAGTACCAAACAAGTGTGCACGCCTAAGAGGAAGAAGGCGGCTTCCAGGGCCTTCTCAGGATTGGACAGCAAATGCTCGACGCCCTTGACGAGGTTAAGATGAGTTCAGAATTTCTATCTTAGAGAGGCATCCAGAGGTCTAAGATCTCCTAATCTACCATTACAGACTGGCTATATGGTAGGATGACACACGAGCAATTAAGAAGAAGAAGAGATTTTAACGTCACGCCACAAGGCATCCCCATATTTTGTTAACCCTCAAGAAAAAGAATGTGTTAACTGGGCACTTAGTAAGGCAGAGCACTTAGTAAGGCAGAGCAGGTAATGGGAGTGGCCTTGTAGCAGAAATGGTAAGGAAAGGGGAGAATTCTAAATCAAGAGGCCTACCAGGAACAAATGGTGGAAGCTTTTCAAGTAAAGACATCCATAGGGGGCCTTTAGAATTACTCAGACCGTGGAGGTTGCCCGTGCCCGAGCCATGACAAGAGAATTTATGCAGGTTTTAGAGCCATTTATGATGAGTTTCCTCCCATCTAGAATATAGAATGCAGATAAAATAGGAATCCAGACTGGGAAGGTCAAGGACATGAAAATCGTAGGAAGGAAACGGGAAAAGATGGCAAATGGGATAACACTAGAGAGTGGGTTACAATCTTAGTTTGTGAATGTTGAAGGGTTTAGAATCCCAAATCTTTACTTCTTCAAAGGTACTGGAATGGCTAGTGAGGCAAGACAACACAGTAAGATATGAAGAAGGGGCACTCTAGGTTGTTCAATCTTCAGCATGGATGACAACTAAACTATTTAAATCATGGTTGTGACACTTTCAGACAAGAGTTCTTAGTGGTGTGTCTCCAGGGAGGCCTCACTCAATGATTTTTTGGGATGGTCATGGTAGTCATGTGATGCTGGATGTCATCCTACTGGCTAAGGAAATGGGAATTCATTTTGCCTTGTTGCCTGCACACACATCCCGTAGGCTGCAATCTTTGGATGTTGCACGTTTTGCATGGCTGAGACCAAGCAACATCAAGGCTGGTTTTTTTTGCTATAGGCATTTAGGTTTTCAATCCCGAGAAGTGAAGCTAGATTTCGGAGAGCTCCAGATTTGTTAGACATGTCCTCGACGACCCTGCACAACCAAGGGAGGATGCACAAGATGGCAATTCCATGGGACTTGATGGCAATCACATGGAGGAGAAAGATTTGGAAGACTTCAACATGACAGACATGCAATTTCATTAAGAATCACCTTTGGAAGACATAAGTCATCAAGTGGATGTGAAGATGTTGGACATTTGCCTGAACATGTGCCACATCACTTTGACAATGTGAATACACATGCATTGCATGATCGACCGTCTCAAATTGTTGATTCCCATGGTTCACAGACATGTATGCAACCATCATAGGTCATGAAGGCAAGGAGAAGAGCTCTTGCACCTGATTTGGAAGAACAATTTCATATTTTCAATGATGATTTCTATCAGACATTCTAGAAGGGTTGGAATAGGACGTTGAAGTTGGAGCAACTTGCAACAAGAAACGTGGAGGCTATAAAGAGGGATGCTGAGAGAGAAGAAGTTGCCAAGAGGGCACAACTAAGAGAGGGAGAGAAGGAAAAGAGATGATGTAGATTTCAACATAAACACAAAGAGGTTGAGGAACTTCATGTATCCTCACTCGAGTGGCATCAGTTTTTGAGTATCAGAAGCCCTTGAATAAGGCAGCTAGGAATAGAAGGCTGGAGGTGAGGAATAAATTAAAAATGAGGCAAAGGATTTAGTCCAATCCTGCTAACCCGTAGCTGATAGTCAGAGATGGAACACGAGAACATGGTCTAACCAGTCCTGTTGTGAATGGAGTGTCAGCTGAGAGTGGAAACTTGGTTGTTCCTAAGGAGTCAGACAAACAACTTTCATGTGATGCCCAATATTTGTATATGATGCTCCAATTGTATAGGAAGAGGAGATTTCCTCCTGTCAGCACATGCTTGCCAACATGAGGTCGTCTATTTGACGTCAGAATCTTTATAATAAGCAAGAATCTAGCATGGAAGAAATAGATATTATGCCATTCATTCTATCTCCCTCGGGACTGACCTAGCTGCAGAAGTGCATAAACATGAGCACATAACAATATAATAAATACATAACCACCTCGATGGAGGGGATCACTATAAATCAGATAACATCAATCGACTGCAACACATCAACAAGAGGATATCCTCTCAAGCTCAGACTTATGGAGATGACTCGTGGAGATGACTGACGGCTTGGTCCTCTAGAGATCATTGCAAACAAAATTCATGGCAAATGGATTTGGCTGATAAAGGAACATGGCTATTGGGTAGTTCACTCCATGCGCCCCTCCTGTGCATACTTTGCAGAGGCTGACAAGTATTGGGACTTGACCATAGCCTGCCCGAGTGCATAGTCGAGGGGATTACTCCTGGGTTGCATCTCTCCAATCTCGATAAGTCAGGAGGAGACTACTCTCCTTCATAAAACACCTAAGATGTGTCGAGGCCATACCTTACCCGCATGTAGTGGCAAGGTGTTAGGCCTAGCCCACATTGTGACAAACAAATTACCTACTATTGCAGGTCTATGCTAGTTATAACGAATATGCAAGGATATATCGACATATATCCAAAATATGCCCTTTAGCCACATGGGCGAGGGTTTGCCCTTTAGGGGCAACCCAAAAATCGACTATAAAATAAGCAAAGAGAAATTATTAACCACATTAAGAATAGAATAGAATAGATTTTTAGCATCCACGGAGACCAATTGGCCATTATGAGCATTTTGGTATATCTCCCTAGAAGTACTTATACTTTGTTTCCATATGAATTTGTTATTTGTTCCCTATGTTCATTTTCCTTGAATTATCTTCCCCAACCACCAAATAGCTACTCCCCGCCTGGTCGCAGACTAAATTTGCACATTATAGTGTTCCATAAGTTATGTTATGTGCACTAGGCTTGGGAAACCGCAATGTCATGTGGACTGGGCTTGGAAATGGCATTCCGACATCACAAATTTGCCATGCTAGACTTTTGAAAATTCATGAGTGAATGGTCGACCCCATTTCTATTCTAGAGTGCTAGAATGGTGATCTAGCATGCAAGAATTTCTATCCAATATCCATAACATGTTTAGAAATGCAAGCTCTAATAGTATTTGTTATGTTTAGAAATGTAAGCTCTAATAGTATTTGTTTACTTTACCATGGAGAATATCGTGAAATGATATAGCCCATTTTTATTGGTTGAAAACCTTAGGCTAAGTTCCCCTCTAATGTGGCCCAAACCTATTTTTTTATTGGGAAATATATCAAAATAACCTTAATTATTCATTTAAATCCCAAAAAGCCCTTTCTATTTTTTTTCCAAAATGCCCTTAGTTCTCAAGTATTTTTCCAAATAGCCCTTTTGTATTGTAAAAATCACTAAAAAGTGTGTTGTCACAATAGATGATCATTCTTTACACAGGAAAGTGTTTTTTTACAGATCACAATAATCTAGGTTACAAAATGTTGAACTTCTTGAAATTTATCTACAAAATGTTGAACTTCTTGAAAATAATGAAATGCTCAACACGTCCTCCTTCTGACAAGCCGAAAAGGACGATAAAATGTTGAACTTCTTGAAAATAATGAAATGCTCAACACGTCCTTCTTCTGACAAGCCGAAAAGGAAACAAGATAAGGATACAAGATAGGACTGAAGACATGATGGCAACCATAATGAACGCAGTTGCAAAAATCCTATTTCATATTTCCATTGCATATTTTGTCTTAATATAATGTTCTAAAATTTATTTTCCAAATTGTTTTGATTTGTAAAAAACACTTCCTTGTGTAAAAATGATCATCTATTGTGAAAATGTGCTTTTTGGTGATTTTTAAAATACAGAAATAAAGGCATTTTAAGAATTTCAAAAATACAAAGTGCTTTATTGGAATTAAGTCAACAATTGAGATTATTTTGGTAAATTTCCCTTTTTTTATTCTTCTTATCAGAACTCCAAGCTAGCTAATAAAAAAACCAGCACCTATTATGAGTAAAGATTTACTGCTGCAAAATCAGACTCAAAAACTATGGACAGATAGATGAAATAAGAAAATGCACTTTACATGTTTTGAGATCTCTCCATGTCTGACATTACATTAGCAGTAGATATGAAAGAAGTCTTTGTGACTCGTTTAGTAGCTGTTTAGATAGAAAAGCTAGCTCCACATTCTACATTCCTATTTCATGGAAAATTCAGATGGATTTCCACCACACTTTATTAGCATGCTGACTGCACAAAAGAAAATAAATCTGTTTACAATGTTTTATCAGACAAAGTATTAAAAGTTTATCTGATCATATATTATTAAACCGCAATTCCAGAATAGAAAGCTTGTAGCATTTCTATATGCAAAAGAGCATTTGATCTATAAGGATCAAACTTAGGCATGATACAAAAATCTATGCGTTTCACAAACATAAGCACATATACAGAGCAATGGTAATGGAAAGAAAATTCCAGAACAGCATTTACAAATAAAGCAAGAATACTCTAACAAATATCACTTCCTTTTAGCACCAGTTCTTCGAGACGCCTCTCAAGTTCATCTTTATTAGCCCCAACAATTTTGTCAACCGGAGTCTCTTCTTTTATGAATAAAAAGGTTGGCATGGCCTTAACGCCCAGTTTTGAAGACAGATCCTGCATATTAGAGTCCCATAAAATGCATGAAACTCAGCATTGGCTGCCACTAAGGGTAAAACCCCATTGGTTCTCATAATAAATAGATCATGCTATGATTTCCAACAGTGATTTTAATACTTCAAAAGATCGAAATCAATTTACATACTTGCATTTCATCCATATCAACTTGTACAAAGACGGCCTGAGTATACTTCCTAGACAGATCATCAAAAACTGGCTCCATAAATTTGCAAGGGGCACACCAATCAGCAGCGAAATGAACTATAACCTGCATAACAAAAGAACCCAGGGTGATTTATAAGATATAACGCTATTCTTGAATAAAAAAAAAGCGAATGAAACTTACAAAGGCGCCTTGAGAATTGGCTTCTTGAAGGATGCGATCCCAATTTTCCGACGAATTTACAACCAGTACACGAGATGCCTCCTGGGGTAAAGAACCCGTAAAATCTAGATCTTGGGTAGGGGCTTGCGCCATTGCGTCTTCCACCATAGCTGAGCTTCTACAATACAAAGGGCGAACAAAGGAAAAACGTTTCTGGTTCCTTTACACTGGTGCCTTGTACTTAATAATAGAAGATGCGATTTTTAACGTGAGATGAGAAGTCCTTCAGTTTTGCAATGGTCTTTTAAAAAGAGGTCTAAATACCTCTTGCCACATGTTGATAGCAAATACACTACTATTAATCATGCATAAGAGGCAACTTACATGCTGCCTTCGTGCTGTCGAGGTCATGAAAAATGGTGAGCCATTTTTCGAGAAGCGTCAAAGAGTCTGCTATTTTTGCACATAGCATGTAACCATCCCTAACAAAATGCCAATGTTAATGCATGGGAGCGTTGCCCTCTCTATTTCTAATACATGCTAATTGCGTTAATGACGACCGAAGTGTTTTAGAAGTTGAAAATGTGGTTTAAGAAAACATATATGTCAATTCAAGTGTGTATTTACTTAGAACTTCCAGTTATGTTACATTCTGCCCTGAGATCCAATCGCACTGTGCCATGTGTCATGCTTTCAAACCCTGAATGTAAACTATTTTTTCTTTGCCGCAGGGTTTTGGTCTAAGGCCTTCTCCGTCGACTCTTCAGGCGGTTCCAGAGATGATTTCAAGCCGTTTTAGCCACCAATTCTCTTGATTCGAGCCATTTTCTCATCGATTCTACATAGGGTTTGAAGATCTAGCAAAGATTTGAAAGGATTTTTTTTTTGCTGCAGCGAGAATGTCACATAACCGGGTTTCCACGTTACAAAATTGTTCTTTTAGACATTACGGCGCGTCAACAACGCATCCTCGCCCGGC